>CAWUFW010000027.1:0-717500 GCA_963921515.1 Calotriton arnoldi
CTGATCACATTCCTCCTACACTCTCAAAAGACTTTCCCACTAGGAGATGTAGAGTCTGTTGGCGAAGAGGTACGCGGAAGGAGACTCGTATGTACTGCCCTGAGTGTCCTTCTAACCCTGGGCTGTGTGTGCCTGCTTGTTATAGAGCGTACCACAAGCAAAAGAATTATTGGGAGCAACCATGAGTGGTAAAGTGAACTGCCTGGTCTGTAATGTTTAAGAATTGTTGTTCTGTTTCAAGGTTGGCATTAGTGCAATGTTTCTGATTTTGTGTTAGTAGATTTGTATCTATTTGCAATTTGTTTGTGTTTTCTTTTTGTATAAAAAAATCCTAAATGTGATGGTGGTGTGTGTAGGCTGGTGCTTGGCTGGCGGTGTGCGTGGAGTGGCGCTTGGCTGGCGGTGTGCGGGAGTGGCTCTTGGCTGGTGGTGTGCGTGGAGTGGTGCTAGGCTGGCGGTGTGCGTGGAGTGGCACTAGGCTGGCGGTGTGCGTGGAGTGGCGCTAGGCTGGCGGTGTGCGTGGAGTGGCGCTAGGCTGGCGGTGTGCGTGAGTGGCGCTAGGCTGGCGGTGTGCGTGGAGTGGCGCTTGGCTGGCGGTGTGCGTGGAGTGGCGCTTGGCTGGCGGTGTGCGTGGACTGGCGCTCGGCTGGCAGTGTGTGAGTAGTGACTTGCTGCTGGTCACTACACACACTGCTAGCCGGCGACACTCCACGCAATCCATCAGCTTGTGTGGTTGCTGTGTTAGGAATGTGGGCGTGTGAAAGTGATGGGCCCTTGAATGGCGCTGTCTGCTGGTGTGAGTGTTGTAATGTGATGGGCCCGCGGCTGGTGGTGTGAATGGTTTTGTATTTGTCACACGTATGAAAGGTGTATGAATGGCCTGTAAAGAGGTTGGTGCCTTGTCGTGGCTTTACAGCTCACGAGCTGTGAGTCAATGGTTCAGTTTCTCGTCCTTTCAATTATTAACAGTGCATTTCATTTTGTGAAATCACTTGTTAATACAATTGTATATACTGAACCATCACTCACCCTCGTGCCAAATCCAACCAGTATGTGTGTGTGTGCTTGAGGATTAGATGGCTGTGCAGTAATATTTTTTTGTCTTTCTCAAGCAGGGTGTACCTTGTCCCTTTTTGTGAATGTTGTAATGTGTTTGTTTCGTGCCTGGGGGTGTGAATGGTCTTGTGTGTATCACGTATGAAAGGTGTGTGAATGGCCTGTAAAGCGGTTGGGGCCTTGATGTGGCTTTACAGCTCACGAGCTGCGAGTCACTGGTTCCGTTTTTGTCCTTTCAATTATTGACAGTGCATTTCATTTTGTGAAATCTCTTGTTAATAAAATTGTATATACTGAACCATCACTTGCCCTCGTGCCAAATCCAACCAGTATGTGTATGTGCTTGAGGAATAGATGGCTGTGCAGTAATCTTTGTCTTTTTAGTCTGTCTGCCAAGGTGTACATTCCGTCTAAGAATAACCTACCAACTGTAGATATTGTCGTAAACGAAACACCCATGGGAGTACATGGTGATATCTCTCTTGTGGATCCCAACAAGTTATGGTACCCACAATGTCCTGCACACCTCAAAATGTCTGTCACATTTTCCTTGCAATATTGTGCCAAAATTTTCACGCTGCAGAAATAAACAACACATTATCTCATTATGACCTGGTTTTGCAAGGGGGTCACCTGGGTTTTTGGCCCGGGGCTCGGCGGCCACATAGGAAACCTACCAAACCCACACATTTCTGAAAAGTAGACACCCGGGGGCTTCAGGGAGGTATGGCTTGCGTGGATCCCCATCGTTTCTTACCCAGAATCCCTGCAAACCTCACTTTTAGCTGAAAAATCACTTTGTTCACACATTTTTGTGTGGGAAAGTGTGGCATCACTGGCCTCACACAAATTTCCTACCACCCAGCGTTCCCCAGGTCTCCCGATAAAAATGGTGCCTCACTTGTGTGGGAGGCCCAAGTACCAGCGACAGGCAAGGGCCCACAACGTAGTGAGGCGACCTCAAAATGGCCTTTCACAAAACCACCTGGTTTTGCAAGGGAGTCACCTGGGTTTTGGCCCCGTGCTCGGCGGCCATCTAGGAAACCTACCAAACCCACACATTTCTGAAAAGTAGACACCCGAGGGCTTCCAGGAGGTATGGCTTGCGTGGATCCCCCAACGTTTCCTTACCAGAATCCCCTGCAAACCTCACTTTTAGCTGAAAAAATCACTTTTTCACACATTTTGTGTGGGAAAGTGTGGCATCACTGGCCTCACACAAATTTCCTACCACCCAGCGTTCCCCCAGGTCTCCCGATAAAAATGGTGCCTCACTTGTGTGGGAGGCCCAAGTACCCGCGACAGGCAAGGGCCCACAACGTAGTGAGGCGACCTCAAAATGGCCTTTCACAAAACCACCTGGTTTTGCAAGGGAGTCACCTGGGTTTTTGGCCTGTGCTCGGCGGCCATCTAGGAAACCTACCAAACCCACACATTTCTGAAAAGTAGACACCCGGGGCTTCCAGGGAGGTATGGCTTGCGTGGATCCCCCAACGTTTCCTTACCAGAATCCCCTGCAAACCTCACTTTTAGCTGAAAAAATCACTTTTTCACACATTTTTGTGTGGGAAAGTGTGGCATCACTGGCCTCACACAAATTTCCTACCACCCAGCGTTCCCCCAGGTCTCCCGATAAAAATGGTGCCTCACTTGTGTGGGAGGCCCAAGTACCCGCGACAGGCAAGGGCCCACAACGTAGTGAGGCGACCTCAAAATGGCCTTTCACAAAACCACCTGGTTTTGCAAGAAGTCACCTGGGTTTTTGGCCCTGTGCTCGGCGGCCATCTAGGGAAACCTACAAACCCACACATTTCTGAAAAGTAGACACCCGGGGCTTCCAGGGAGGTATGGCTTGCGTGGATCCCCCAACGTTTCCTTCCAGAATCCCCTGCAAACCTCACTTTTAGCTGAAAAAATCACTTTTTCACACATTTTTGTGTGGGAAAGTGTGGCATCACTGGCCTCACACAAATTTCCTACCACCCAGCGTTCCCCAGGTCTCCCGATAAAAATGGTGCCTCACTTGTGTGGGAGGCCCAAGTACCCGCGACAGGCAAGGGCCCACAACGTAGTGAGGCGACCTCAAAATGGCCTTTCACAAAACCACCTGGTTTTGCAAGAGGTCACCTGGGTTTTGGCCCTGTGCTCGGCGGCCATCTAGGAAACCTACCAAACCCACACATTTCTGAAAAGTAGACACCCAGGGGCTTCCAGGGAGGTATGGCTTGCGTGGATCCCCCAACGTTTCCTTACCCAGAATCCCCTGCAAACCTCACTTTTAGCTGAAAAAATCACTTTTTCACACATTTTTGTGTGGGAAAGTGTGGCATCACTGGCCTCACACAAATTTCCTACCACCCAGCATTCCCCAGGTCTCCCGATAAAAATGGTGCCTCACTTGTGTGGGAGGCCCAAGTACCCGCGACAGGCAAGGGCCCCAAACATTTTTTGATAGGCAATGTTGATGTTGCCTCAAAACGTTTTGTGTCCTTGCCTGTCGCGGGTACTTGGGCCTCCCACACAAGTGAGGCACCATTTTTATCGGGAGACCTGGGGGAACGCTGGGTGGTAGGAAATTTGTGTGAGGCCAGTGATGCCACACTTTCCCACACACAAATGTGTGAAAAAGTGATTTTTTCAGCTAAAATTGAGGTTTGCAAGGGATTCTGAGGAAACGTTGGGAGATCCACGCAAGCCATACCTCCCTGGAAGCCCCAGGTGTCTACTTTTCAGAAATGTGTGGGTTTGGTAGGTTTACCTAGATGGCCGCCGAGCACGGAGCCAAAACCCAGGTGACTTCCTGCAAAACCAGGTGGTTTGAGATAGGCAATTTTGAGGTCGCCTCACTACGTTGTGGGCCCTTGCCTGTCGTGGGCACTTGGGCCTCCACACAAGTGAGGCACCATTTTTATCGGGAGACCTGGGGAACGCTGGGTCGTAGGAAATTTGTGTGAGGCCAGTGATGCCACACTTTCCACACACAAATGTGTGAAAAAGTGATTTTTCAGCTAAAATTGAGGTTTGCAGGGATTCTGGATGAGGAAACGTTGGGGATCCACGTAAGCCATACCTCCTGGAAGCCCCGGGTGTCTACTTTCAGAAATGTGTGGGTTTGGTGGGTTTCCTAGATGGCCGCTGAGCACGGGCCAAAACCCAGGTGACTCCCTTGCAAAACCAGGTGGTTTTGTGAAAGGCCATTTTGAGGTCGCTCACTACGTTGTGGGCCCTTGCCTCGTCGCGGGTACTTGGGCCTCCCACACAAGTGAGGCACCATTTTTATCGGGAGACCTGGGGAACGCTGGGTGGTAGGAAATTTGTGTGAGGCCAGTGATGCCACACTTTCCCACACACAAATGTGTGAAAAAGTGATTTTTCAGCTAAAAGTGAGGTTTGCAAGGGATTCTGGGTAAGGAAACGTTGGGGGATCCACGCAAGCCATACCTCCTGGAAGCCCCGGGTGTCTACTTTCAGAAATGTGTGGTTTGGTAGGTTTCCCTAGATGGCCGCCGAGCACAGGCCAAAACCCAGGTGACTCCCTTGCAAAACCAGGTGGTTTTGTGAAAGGCCATTTTGAGGTCGCCTCACTATGTTGTGGGCCCTTGCCTGTCGCTGGTACTTGGGCCTCCACACAAGTGAGGCACCATTTTTATCGGGAGACCTGAGGGAACGCTGGGTGGCAGGAAATTTGTGTGAGGCCAGTGATGCCACACTTTCCCACACACAAATGTGTGAAAAAGTGATTTTTTCAGCTAAAATTGAGGTTTGCAGGATTCTGGGTAAGGAAACGTTGGGGATCCACGCAAGCCATACCTCCCTGGAAGCCCCTAGGTGTCTACTTTTCAGAAATGTGGGTTTGGTAGGTTTCCTAGATGGCCGCCGAGCACAGGCCAAAACCCAGGTGACTCCCTTGCAAAACCAGGTGGTTTTGTGAAGGCCATTTTGAGGTCGCCTCACTACGTTTGGGCCCTGCCTGTCGCTGGTACTTGGGCCTCCCACACAAGTGAGGCACCATTTTATCGGGAGACCTGGGGGAACGCTGGTGGTAGGAAATTTGTGTGAGGCCAGTGATGCCACACTTTCCCACACACAAATGTGTGAAAAAGTGATTTTTTCAGCTAAAATTGAGGTTTGCAGGGGATTCTGGGTAAGGAAACGTTGGGATCCACGCAAGCCATACCTCCCTGGAGCCCCCGGGTGTCTACTTTCAGAAATGTGTGTGTTTGCTAGGGTTTCCCTAGGTGTCGGCAGAGGTAGGGTTCAAAAACTACAGCTAGGCACTTTGCCAAAAAGGGTCATTTTTCACTGCGAAATTGAGGTGTGACCGCGTATGCGTTTTGCGCCGTTTCCTGTCGCAGGAACTAGGCCGACCCACACAAGTGAGGTACCATTTTTCTCGTAAGACTTTGGGGAACGCGGGGTGGGTGGAAATTTGTGGATCCACGCAGATTCCAGAACTTTCCACCACAGAAATGTGGGGAAAATGTGTTTTTTGGACAATTTTTATGTTTGCAAGGGATTCTGGGTAACAGAACCTGGTGGGAGGCAGTCAAGTCACCCCATCCTGGATTCCCTGGGTGTCTAGTTTTCAAAAATGTATAGGTTTGCTAGGTTTCCCTAGGTGCCGGCAGAGGTAGGGTTCAAAACTACAGCTAGGCACTTTGCCAAAAAGGGTCATTTTTCACTGCGAAATTGAGGTGTGACCACGTTGCGTTTTGCGCCGTTTCCTGTCGCAGGCACTAGGCCGACCCACACAAGTGAGGTACCATTTTTCTCGTAAGACTTTGGGGTACGCGGGGTGGTTGGAAATTTGTGGATCCACGCAGATTCCAGAACTTTCCACCACAGAAATGTGTGGAAAATGTGGTTTTTTGGACAATTTTTTATGTTTGCAAGGGATTCTGGGTAACAGAACCTGGTGGGAGGCAGTCAAGTCACCCCATACTGGATTCCCCTGGGTGTCTAGTTTTCAAAAATGTATAGGTTTGCTAGGTTTCCCTAGGTGCCGGCAGAGGTAGGGTTCAAAAACTACAGCAAGGCACTTTGCCAAAAAGGGTCATTTTTCACTGCGAAATTGAGGTGTGACCACGTTGCGTTTTGCGCCGTTTCCTGTCGCAGGCACTAGGCCGACCCACACAAGTGAGGTACCATTTTTCTCGTAAGACTTTGGGGAACGCAGGGTGCGTGGAAATTTGTGGATCCACGCAGATTCCAGAACTTTCCACCACAGAAATGTGGGGAAAATGTGGTTTTTTTGACAATTTGTTATGTTTGCAAGGGATTCTGGGTAACAGAACCTGGTGGGAGGCAGTCAAGTCACCCCATCCTGGATTCCCTGGGTGTCTAGTTTTCAAAAATGTATAGGTTTGCTAGGTTTCCTAGGTGCCGGCAGAGCTAGGGTTCAAAAACTACAGCTAGGCACTTTGCCAAAAAGGGTCATTTTTCACTGCGAAATTGAGGTGTGACCACGTTGCGTTTTGCCGTTTCCTGTCGCAGGCACTAGGCCGACCCACACAAGTGAGGTACCATTTTTCTCGTAAGACTTTGGGGAACGCGGGGTGGGTGGAAATTTGTGGATCCACGCAGATTCCAGAACTTTCCACCACAGAAATGTGGGGAAAATGTGGTTTTTGGACAATTTTTATGTTTGCAAGGGATTCTGGGTGTCAGAACCTGGTGGGAGGCAGTCAAGTCACCCCATCCTGGATTCCCCTGGGTGTCTAGTTTTCAAAAATGTATAGGTTTGCTAGGTTTCCCTAGGTGCCGGTAGAGCTAGGGTTCAAAAACTACAGCTAGGCACTTTGCCAAAAAAGGGTCATTTTTCACTGCGAAATTGAGGTGTGACCACGTTGCGTTTTGCGCCGTTTCCTGTCGTAGGCACTAGTCCGACCCACACAAGTGAGGTACCATTTTTCTCATAAGACTTTGGGGGACGCGGGTGGGTGGAAATATGTGGATCCACGCAGATTCCAGAACTTTCCACCACAGAAATGTGGGGAAAATGTGTTTTTTTTGACAATTTTTTATGTTTGCAAGGGATTCTGGGTAACAGAACCTGGTGGGAGGCAGTCAAGTCACCCCATCCTGGATTCCCTGGGTGTCTAGTTTTCAAAAATGTATAGGTTTGCTAGGTTTCCTAGGTGCCGGCAGAGGTAGGGTTCAAAAACTACAGCTAGGCACTTTGCCAAAAAAGGGTCATTTTTCACTGCGAAATTGAGGTGTGACCGCGTTGCGTTTTGCGCCGTTTCCTGTCACAGGCACTAGGCCGACCCACACAAGTGAGGTACCATTTTTCTCAGTAAGACTTTGGGGAACGCAGGTGGGTGGAAATTTGTGGATCCACGCAGATTCCAGAACTTTCCACCACAGAAATGTGGGGAAAATGTGTTTTTTTGACAATTTTTTATGTTTGCAAGGGATTCTGGGTAACAGAACCTGGTGGGAGGCAGTCAAGTCACCCCATCCTGGATTCCCCTGGGTGTCTAGTTTTCAAAAATGTATAGGTTTGCTAGGTTTCCCTAGGTGCCGGCAGAGCTAGGGTTCAAAAACTACAGCTAGGCACTTTGCCAAAAAAGGGTCATTTTTCACTGCGAAATTGAGGTGTGACCACGTTACGTTTTGCGCCGTTTCCTGTCGCAGGCACTAGGCCGACCCACACAAGTGAGGTACCATTTTTCTCGTAAGACTTTGGGGAACGCGGGGTGGGTGGAAATTTGTGGATCCACGCAGATTCCAGAACTTTCCACCACAGAAATGTGGGAAAATGTGGTTTTTGACAATTTTTATGTTTGCAAGGGATTCTGGGTAACAGAACCTGGTGGGAGGCAGTCAAGTCACCCCATCCTGGATTCCCCTGGGTGTCTAGTTTTCAAAAATGTATAGGTTTGCTAGGTTTTCCTAGGTGCCGGCAGAGCTAGGGTTCAAAAACTACACCTAGGCACTTTGCAAAAAAAGGGTAATTTTTCATTGTGAAAATGTGGTACGTCCACGTTGCATTTTGAGCCATTTCCTGTTGTGGGCACAAGGGCTACCCACACAAGTGAGGTACCATTTTTATCGGGAGACTTAGGGTAACACAGAATTGTAGAGCAACTGTTATTACCTATTGACTTTCGATGCATTTCTGCCTTCCAAATGAAAGACAATGTGTAAAAATAAGTCATTTTGAAAAATGACCTATAATTCTCATGCTAGTATGGGTACTCCCAATTTCGGAAATGTGCAAATATCTACTGTTTCTAAAATCTACATTTTGTTCCCATTTCAGAAATACATAGGTGTCTTTCATAACAATTTTTCCATGTATACATTTTCCCAAAATAATTGCTATATACCCAGTACTTAAAAAAAAATCATTGCAAGATGTTGCTCAATTATTGGCTCTGGGTTCGTCGGGTTCTTGGTGAACCTACAAGTCCTATATATCCCCACAACCAGAAAGGTCCAGCGGATATAACGGTATATTGCCTTCAAATAGCTGTCATAATTAGAAGAAGTTACAGGTGAAAACGTTGACACAAATGGCTGTTTTTTTCAACTAATTTTCAATTTTTCCTTTATTTAACTGTTAGTTTCTATAAGGAAAACTTTAAGGATCTACACAAATGACCCCTTGCTGAATTCAGAATTTTGTCTACTTTTCATAAATGTATGGCTTTCCAGGATCCATTATTGGTTTCATACCCATTTCTACCATTAACTGGAAGGAGATTGAAAGCACAAAAAATAGCAAAAATAGGCTATGTCCCAGAAAAATGCCAAAACTGTGTAAAGAAAGTTGGTTTTCTGACAAAAGTCTGCTTGTCCCTGAAAGCTGGGAAGATGGTGATTTCATCCCCACAACCCCTTTTTGATGCCATTTGCAGGGAAAAATCAAGACGCTTTCATCTGTAGCCCTTTTTTTGCCTTTTCCAAAAAAAACCAAAATTTAGCTGTATTTTGACTAATTTCTGGGTCCCCTCCAGGGAATCCACAAACCCTGGGTACCTTTACAATCCCCATGATGTTAGAAAAAAAGGACGCAAATTTGGCATGGATACCTTATGTGGTCAAAAGTTACAGGGGCCTAAGCGCGCACTACCCCAAATAGCCAAAAAAAGGCTTAGCACAGGAGGGGAAAAGGCCTAGCAGCGAAGGAGTTAACAGAGTCATTCCCATGTCAGACCCTCTCCCTTATCAGATTTGCCTCACTCTCCCCGCTTTCGTGCCTCAATCACCTGTAATCAATCGTGCTAACCATGCTCTCATCACTCACCCATCCACATCGCTGAACCTCAGTCACTTTCACTCTCTCGTATTTCCCCTTATATCCACATGATCAGTCATACTCACCATGATCAATCATACTCCCCACACACATCACTCAACTTTCCACTGCGCTAACCTCACCCTCATCCACACGTACTTATTTCTCCCTGTATCCACACTTCCAACCTCAACGTTGACGCTCACGCAACATTCTTCCCGCCTCAACCACAATTAAACACATACCTGCCAGAACCGCATCCCTCTTGTCACTCGACATCCGCCTTCATCAAAGTGTGACCTCCTCTGCGTGAAACCATCTATTTAAGCCTGATTTGGTATTAAGGGGATGAAGTTATTTTGTTGTTGATTTATTTTAAAGTCACACGCGCAGGGAAAGGGAATTTTTATGCACGGAATTATAAATATAACAATGGAAACATGATGGATTTTCACATGTTATAAAAAAGACCATGTAGTAACGGTGTGTTTTTCTAAATTGTTAACTTGCAGTTACCCCTGACGAAGGGCTTGTATAAGCCCAAAATTCATTGGGTTCTAATAAAGAAATGCTGTCTTGAATGAATCTTGCGTTTTGATCGTGTTCTTGAAGAGGTCTGGATGGGCACATCTTGAACATGGGAAGCATTCAAAATGTACGACACCGTATATGTGGATTAACAAGAAAAAGCATAAAGATTTGGGAAAACAATGTGGAGTAAAATGGATTCAAATGGAGAAAACTTAATGTGGACTTATAAACAGGATTATATATCCTATTATGCAGTGCGACTGGATGTGGAGCGGAATTTACGCTCCCCACAGCATGGTTTAATTACAGTGTGCCAGAGGGCAAGGCACATGCCCAGTGCGCACGCAACCTTCTGATGATCGTTTAAACATGGATGTAAAGTGAAAAGCAACGGTGTGCATACCACCCCTTCTGTGATTATTCTGTCAACTTCAATATATCTCTTTAGAGAAGCACTTTCCCAACAGTGAGATATCTCAAATTTTTTCAGCTTTCCAGCAATTGTAAATTCTGCCAAAGTCTATTGGGAATGTTCATCGTTGTATTGGAGCTCGTACCCGCTGTAATGCCACTCACAGTTTCTGTAAATAACTCCAGGACCGCCTGTTTTCTCTGGGTGCATTCCTCCTCGTTCATAGCCAATTACGTATTCCGACACCTGATAATTCAACCAACATGCACTCCTTTTTCACTAATGATTAGTGATGTGATGTGGAACTGACTCCCACTGTCCCACTTTCCTAATTGTATCCCCGGGTATAACGGCGGTGAGAAGGAGTCCTCCAACTCTCTCCTCACTTCTTCTACCTCAGGTGACTTCAAACTAGGCCTGGGCGGTAAATTCCGTTCCGCTCGCGGAATTTGGGTAATTTCGCGTTCCGCGGAGAATGCGAAATTGCCAAAAATTCCGCGATCCGCGGCTTCGCGGAATGTTTTGCTTGTTCGCGCTTTCAAAATGCGTGTTCACGAGATATTTCTCCCCGAGCACGCAAACAGCGTTCGCGAACAGGAAAAAAGCATCGCGAACGGGTGGAACAAGCAATTCCGCGTGTTCGCGGAACTTTTGCATGCTCGCGGAGATTTTTTTACCGTTTCGCGGAGCTTTGCATAGCGCGACTACGCAAATTCCGCCCACCCCTACTTCAAACGCGGGATCAGCGGGGGGCACGCCAACCATCAATTTGCTTTTCGGAATGTGGATGCAGGCGTGCTGCCCGAACGTCTGGTATGCCTCCTTTTACAGCTCTTCTGCTATCACGCTATATTATGACTCAGTTCAACTCCGCATCAGAACATGAAAGGGGCACTCCAATTGAAGTTTTCAGGTAACAAATTAATTCAAGGCACAAGGAAAATCAATGCGTTTTGGTAGCCTTCCGCTACCTTGGTCACGATTACACGTGCCATCTTGTTTACAAAAATAAAGAAAGTAAATCAATCCCATAATGTATTTTGTTGTTACGAAACATTTCTGCAATTCATTGGAAACATTATGTGCCATCTCGTAACATCAGAATATTTATACCAAGATTTTAAGACTCAATTGTCTTTCCCTTTCGTGAAAACGTATGTGTTATTATCAGGAGATAAAATATGTTTTTAATTGAATATACGAGTCTTGGGAAGTTGCTATATCATAACAGTTACTCGGAGTGTCAATCAATACATAAACATTTAAATGTATTATTGCAACACCGTTGTATCTCAGAATGTTGTCCCTTTATCATTCCCAATTTGTGCATATTCCATTGGGTTCCACCAAAGTTGGTACATAATTTTTAGTATACTTTTATATATACTAATTCTTATGGAGGCAAAGCAAAGAAGACATATAGTCTGGCTCTTCATGTCTTACAATATGCGATTGTTCCTAATGATGATACCCCATTGGGCCTACAAGAATTGCAACAATCTTGTTTAAATGGGCTAATAATGTATCCAAATGGATACAATCATACATATTGTTAGCTACAAAATCACCGGATAATATGTAGTCTATCCATTATTATTTCCCTTGGGCCTATCATTACTGGGAATGGCATAGGATAAAGTCATGTCGCTAATCTTACCTAATATACATCACATTAGATATTATTTAATACACTAGTATCACATGGGGAGAGGAGTTGGCCTAACGGCTAGGGCGGTCAACCTCGAATCTGGGGAACTGGGTTCGAGTCTCGGCAATGACGCTGAACATCTTGTGATTCTGGGCAAATCACTTAATCTCCCCGTGCCTAACAAAAATGAATGTGTCCTCATGTAACGCAACTGATGCTATATAAAGCGCTCTGATACCCGATACTTTCAGGTCACGTTCGCGCTATATAAAACTCTGTACAAAAAGAAAAAAACATGGCACAATGCTTCATCAAATTATAACTGCCCTATTGGGCTATTTGAAATGTATGTAGGAGAGACAGGGTCTCACTTCCCATATAATGCCGAAACCAAACGAGAATTTAAGGCTTCTCTAGTAAAGCAACTCACCCTATCTAATCATATTTTAAATATAATTAATTAATCTCCCCACACTTTAACCTACTATATGCTTCTCTTGTGGTGCAAAAAGTGGTGTTAATTACAATCAAATTGTTTCTAACACAAAACTAAATAACAATCTAGTGATATTTCTAGAATTTCTTTCTTGTGTCGTTATTACAAAACAGACGTGGAATGCAATTAGAGAAAATCAACAGGAATAGTATTCATCTCAGGCAGCTATGTAATTCTTCATCTATATTCAAGCCAAAAGGTTGGGTGAGTGACTGACTTCATAAGTGAGTGATTAGGTGTCTCAGTAAATGTATGGATGAGTGGCTGGTTGTGTGAATGTCTGTATCAGTCTGTCAGTTGGTGTCTAAGTGACTGTATGGGTGTTTGAATGAGTATGTGAGTAGCTGTATGGGTGAGTGACTAGTTTTCTATGTACCTGTATGGTTGTCTGAGTGTCTGTGTGGTTGGGTGAGGGGGTATGAGACGACCTGTATGGATGAGTGAGTGGGAGAGTCAGTGGCAGTATATGTTAGTGAGTACATGTGTGATGGGCTGTATGGGTGACTGAATGTGTGTATGGCTATGAGGATGAGTGAGTGGATGTCAGTTGTATATAGATGAATAACTGGGTATGCAAAAGGCAGTATAGGTGAGTGATGGGCTATATGAGTGACTGTATGGGCGCGTGAGGGAATGCAAGACTGGCTGTATGGGTGAATGTGTGTTTGTGTCAGTGACTGTATAGGTGAGTGAGTACGTGTTAGTATTTATATGAATATGTGAGTGGTTGTGTGTGTATCTGTATGGGTGAGTAAGTGGCTATGTGATTGACTGTATGGGTGAGTGACTAGGTGTGTGATTAGCTCTATAGGTGAGTGGATATGTCAGTGGCTGTATTAGTGAGTGAGTGGGTGTATGAGTGGCTGTATGGGTAAGTGAGTGGATCATTGAGTTGGCGTGTAAGCACTGGTATGGGTCTGGGAATGGGTTTGTGAATGATTATGTGGGAGTGGGTATATGAAAGGTTCTAAGGGGGTGTGAGTCTGTGGATGATGTCATCAGTGATGTCATCAGTGATGTCATTTGAGATGCCATCAGTGATGTCATCAGTGATATCACTGACCATGTCATGCGTGATGCAATATGTGAGGTCATAAGCAGTGCAGTGCATTGCAGGGTGTGAGTTACAGTTGCTCAGCTAACTATAACTGTTGAAATTCACTGGTTTTGTAAGAGTGAAACCTGACCCTAACTATAATGTCCCTGTCACCTTTGGTAATTTCAATGAACTTCTATGTATTTTTTAAATCCATTTCCGAACCATAACCTTCCTGTAACCTTTGGTTTTTCAGTGAATTCCAAAGGTTTTTTAAATGCTAATTCCTAACTCTAACGTCCCTGTAAACTTTGGTTTTATCAGTGAATTGTTAAGGTTTTTTAAGTAGCAGGTGTGTTTGCAGTGTGGTGGAGAAAGGTAGAGGGACTTCGAACATCTCTCAGCAATCATGCTGCATGGGACTTACTGGAGGTAACAGAGGGGTTTCTGGCCCCAAGGATCCTCAGGAGGTAAGGGTATTTCATTGCCCAACAAGTATTGCACCAGGAGGCACGTTTGCAGAGTGATGGAGAAAGGGGGCGTAGCCTCTGAAGACCTCTTAGCAATACCACTGTGTGGTATTTATTGAAGATAACAGGAGGTCTTCTTGTTAACACCCAAGGATCCTCAGCAGCCAAGGGGACTTCATCCCACAGCCAACAGGGCACCAGGAGGTGTGTTTGAAGATTGCTGAAGAAAGTGGGCGGGCCTCTGATTACCTGCAGGTTTTTTTTGTTTAATTTGTTTGGGAACGGGGACCACATGGTCTCCCCTTCCCTGGGCCAATTTTGGCCCGGAGACCCCATCCCGGGGCCTGGCCTGTTTTTCTTTTTTAAATAATTAAATAATGGGGGGGGGATGCGGCTCCCACTCCAGGGTGGATTTTGGCCCTGGGGACCCATTCCACGGGGCCTGGCCTCTAGTCTGGGTGCCCTGACCCACCCAGTGCACCCAGACACTTAGTTGGGGAATGCGGGGGAAGCCTAAAGGCCACCACAGACCCTGCCAACCTACTGCATGCTGTGTGTGCCAGCATTGCTTTTGGACAGAGGGAGCTGCTGAACATGAGCTCCCTCTGTCCAAAAGCAATTCTCCTCCATTTTCAGCAAGCAAGACCATTTTTAATGCTCTCGCTTGCTGAAAGTAAAGCAGTGTTTGCTATGGCTTGGAGGGAGCGGAAATACTCCTGCCAAGCAGTAGCAAACTGCAATGTCCTGGGGTGGGCACTCTGGGACATTGCAGGAGCCAGCCCTGAGACGTGGCAGTCTCCAGGACCATGTATTGCTCCAGGAGGGGGGCCGCTTAGCCACCCTTCAATCTTTACTTTAGCACCAAGGAGGTGGTGGTGCCTGGGGCCAGGGGTCCACCACAGACACCCTCCATTAAATTATTTGAGCCTCAGGGAGGTGGTGGTCTCCAGGGCTGTGTAGGAGCTGCGTGCTCCCCGCATTTCTATAACTTATTTGCCCTGGGTAGGTGTCAGTTCCAGCTACAGCAGGGGCCTTCTATAATTAATTGCCCTGAGGAGGTGGCAGTCCCCAGTGCAGTGGGGGAGACTGTATGTGTCTCACCCGCATTTCTTTTAGAAAGAAGCCCCAGGGAGGTGGTGTTCCCTGGGGCGTTAATAAGCCCCAGGAGGGGAAGCTCATGCCCCCATCCTATATTTGCATAATCCCTCCAGGACCTGGCCCACCGACCAAAAATTGTAAACAAAAATGCTTTTTTTGGACCTGCGGGGTCCCAATGGGACTCCCCCCCAAGAGGCCTAGAGGGTCAGGGTGTTTCTACCCTATCCCCTTTTCTTTGTTTGACATTTTGTGTTGGACTCAGCTTCAAGCCGAGTCCCAAGATGGTTGCCAACACTTTCTGGTTGAAGTGTTGGCAGCCAATCAATTTTCAGTGGGATTTTGGCCTCCCAGATAGCTACATTTTTTAAGCCTAAATATCTCTGAAACTACTGAAAGGATTTCCGCCAAATTACAAAAAGCCGGCTTTCTGGACCAACATCTAGCTTTCTGCTAAATGTGGTGTAATTCTGTTCTGCGGTTTGGGCTCTAGTCGTGTTCAAAAAATGAAAAATCCCCACAGACATAGCAAGGGGAAAAATAGTTTTTGGGTCCCCTGTTCTCTCGGTCCCCGCTTGACAGATCACCCCAAAACTTTCAACACATCAGCTGAACCTACTGTAGCAAACGTTTTGAACAATTTGTGAAGATTCATCAAGCGGCGCTAAAGTTATTGGCAAAACAAAAAACACTTTTTCCTATGGAAACATGGTCCTAACTGTACCTACTAGCGACCCCTTTCTTACTCTCTCTGAATCCTCTTTCCTACTCTCTCTGAATCATCCCAAACCTTTTGACTACTCTCAACTCCCAAAACATCCTTCTCAATCTGTTACTCCTCTCCTTTTTAGCCATGTCACCCGACTAACAAGCACACACATCCATTACTTACAAAACAACAGGCTACATCCCCATTTCAAATCCACTCCTATCATTCTATCTCTACCTCTGACACTACTAATCACACAAGAAATCAAGAGCACGACTCTAGCTTGTAGGGGGAACATGGTGGCCATCTAACAGAGCCGGTCGGAGCTCTCACTTACCCCCGTATAATGCGTGAACGGAACTGCTGAGAGGTGCTTCTGGGGAGAGTCTGGATTGACGGCAGGCAGGAGCGGTGCGAGGGGGCGATATTTTTCCTTTCTTTCGGCAACGCTGCGAGCAAGTGACAGCCTCGGATGCAGGGGAAGCCGTGGCCATTATGGAGTGCAGGAGTGTGGGCAGAGGCTGCAGCGCGGCTCTCCTGCAGTCGGCAGGTCTCCGCGAGGGTCTGCTTCCGAGGAGTATCAGGCGGCGTAGCCTTGGCGAGTTTGGAGGAGTGGAGAGG
Source organism: Calotriton arnoldi (assembly GCA_963921515.1). Lineage (NCBI taxonomy): Eukaryota > Metazoa > Chordata > Amphibia > Caudata > Salamandridae > Calotriton > Calotriton arnoldi. Next base: position 16,317 of record CAWUFW010000027.1, read on the forward strand.
AGGCGATGAGCAGAGCCCACAGCAAGAATGTGTGGGTAAGTCAGCCCTGAAACTGAGTTGCTGCAATGTAAAAAGAGGGAGAAGAGTCAATCTGGAGGATGGGAGAGCACATATGTTTACCTTAAAAGGAAGAAGCGGAAAAAGGCAAACGGCTGATGGACTAAGACATCAAATTGTAGAGAAAAGAAAAGCAGCAAACTATACCAAAGGGAAAATACTGTCCACGGAGGTAAGGAGGCTGGATGAGGCAGAAAGGGGGCCAGTAAACAGATATATGTTAAGAAATAAGCAGGTGTTAGAAGCCCTCCCCGTTTCTGATCAAGCCCCCATTAAGTCTACAGAGCAGGCCTCCCCTGTCCTAATCCTGCCAGAAGCTAGATTGAATAATGCCTTGGGGGAAAGGATTGCGGTAAGGGCATATAAAGAAAAATTTAAGTGACCGTATTAAAGTCACCCACTCACTGAGATCATACTTCAAGGTGCAATCCCTTAGTGGAGTCAATTCTAACTCTACATTCCCGCCAGATCCGCCTGAGGATAGAGGAGTGTCAGGCATGGCAGAGTGGGCTCGAAAGGACATGGAAAAACTTACAGGGGCAGGTATGCAAATAGTATTGGAGCCCCCAAACAGATTTCAAATACTAGCGGACGGGGGTCCAGACTTAGAGGTGCAAACACAAGGCATGGGCCAGAAAGAGCTCCAGAACTCAAATGGGGTGGAAGAAATGATAACCTCTATGTTAAGCGAAATAAAGGCTAGGTTTGACACCTCAGAGAAGAATCAAGAGAAGATTCATAAGTTATGTGAAAGCCTGGAGGCAAAAATCAACTCCCTAGTGGGAAGGATGGACGAGATGGAAGGGGCAGTAGAAAAACTGAACAAAGATGTGAAACTGAACCAGGAAGAGATCCTTTTCCTTAAGCGGGATGGGAAGGACTTGCGAGAGAAAATAGAAGTTTTGGAGAATAATGCCAGAAGGAACAATGTAAGGGACTTAAATGTTCCAGAGGGCTTTGAAGGGGACAATATAAAGAAGGCCATTATAGAGCTGCTAAGGGAGTTCTACCCGGGACTAGAGACCTCAGTACTAGAAGAAGACATCCAATGTATCAACCGGGACCCCTTTCCTAAATCCCCTGCAATAAAGGTCCCAAGAAAAATTCTAATAAATATCAAAAGGTACGCCATAAAAGAAAAAATTCTGGCAGCAGCCAATAAAGCAGGTTCCTACACCAGGGGTGACTGGTCTTTTAAAATTAGGTCAGACATATCTAAAGCTACACTAGATAGACAATGGGAATTGGGGAAGTACATACAAGAGCGCAGACAGCTAGGTGCCACTGCCCAATTGAGATTTCCTGCCACCTTAAGAATAATGTGGAACAACAAGATGCAGAGTAACAAGGACCCAAAAGAAGCAGAAAATATTATAGAACAAATTAAAGCACACCAGAAGACATAAGTATATAGACATCAGGGGGGAAGGAGAGCTTGATAGGGTAGCTTCCAAGTAGGCTATCAAATGACATGGGGAGGGTTCCCCAGGGTGGGAGAGGGGTTCTAAGTTTATCATCCACAAATAAAAAAAAATTCATTGAACACAGGGTGGGGGAGCATTTGGGGGACAAAAAGGGTCCTCATTAAAAAAGAAAATGAAACTATATGGCTCAAGAGGTCGGGCAGTAGTCCTCAGCTTCCGACATTAGTTAAAATAAGATAGTGATGGCCTCATTAAAGGAAAAAACATTTACAATGTTATCCTGGAATGTTAATGGGCTTAGAGTTCCCAGGAGACGAAGAAAAATTATGGAATACTGGAGGTTAATACCTAATGAAAGAATAATAATACAGGAATCCCACTTGTCAAAGGTAGAGTGGGTGAGCATTTTGAAGAACCAGAAGTGGGTGGAACACTGCATATGCTCGAATCAAGAATGTCCTATAAAAGCAGTGGCCATTCTCTTTAAGAGATCTATAGGAGCAATTTTGGAGGAATGCGCAGTAGATTGAAGGGGTAGATGGAGCATCGCCAAGGTGAAAATATCAGGTAGCTGGTTGGCCATCGTAGGATATTATGGCCCTAACATAGATGATCCAACTTCTCTTCAGGAGCTATACAATCTACTCCTAGATATAAACATACCAATCATATTGGGGGGAGATTTTAATGTCCTGTTAGATCCAGCGCAAGATAAATCTTCTTCTAGAGAAACTGTCAATACCCCTAAGATGAGGGCATTTATTAAACAGATGATGGAAGATCTAGATCTGACGGACATTTGGAAGGAGAAAGGTAATATGAACAATAGATTTACTTTTAAAAATAAAAAATATGGCCATTCTTCAAGAATAGATTTCTTTTTAATTTCCAGAAGACTTAGTAATAGCGTGATACAAGTGGACCATATAACAGAACATTTATCTGATCACTCAGCCGTAAGCATGGAACTTAGGCTTAGTATATCCCCAATACAGAAAAGATGGACCCTTAATAGATCACTGCTACTTGAACCAGAACTTGTGGCAATTTTAAAGAAAGATACCAATTAATTCTTTCAGAACAACTGGGCTTCGGCCCCACCAAACATTGTTTTGGACACTTTCAAAGCTTTTATAAGGGGGAGCTTAATAAGCGTCTCAAGTGCCCGGGACAAGGAGCAGAGATTTAAGTTAGAGAGTCTAGAACTCAATATAGCAAAATTGGCAAGGGAGGCTGAGACTCCTTTTAATAGTCAAGATTTAAATCATAGGATAACTAAAATACAGGAAGTGAAGAACAGCCTATCTGGTTTCATAGAAGAGGGAATTAGGAGAAAGTGGGAGGCCAGCAAAATGTCACATTATGAATACGGGGAAGGATGTGGAAATTGCTGGCGTGGAAGATTAAAACATTTGCCACCAGAAACACTATTTCAGAAATCTTAGACCCAGAGACAGGTAAAATCTGTAAAGACGACAATGAAATAAAAAAGCCTTTGAAGGTTATTACAAAAACTTGTATAGGGAGGACTCCCTAGCTACTGGAGAACAGTTGGGAAAATATTTTGAGGGTTTAAATATGGCTAGACTGACTCCAGTAAGAGAAGGAACTCCTCAGCTCGGAGATAAGCCTGGAAGAAGTGAGGTCGGGGATGGATAAGCTGAAAAAAGGCAAGGCTGCAGGCCCAGATAGCTTACCGAATGAATTATAGAAGGTTTTAAAAGAAGAACTGGCCCCATGGTATAGGGAGATGATAAATCAGGCTTTCGTTGAAGGGAAAGAACTCCGGCATTCCTGGGAAGAAGCTATAATCAGTATTATTCTAAAACCTGGTAAAAATCCAAAGGCATGTGGGTCGTACAGACCGATTTCCCCTTTAAACAGTGACTATAAGATTTACACTCAAATTTTGGCTAAACGACTGGAGAGATATGTAGGGAATTTAATCCACCCAGATCAAAAAGGTTTTATTAGAGGGAGACAACTCCACGATTTGACACATGAGCTAATTGGAGCAATAGAGCTATCAATAGAAGATAAAACCCCCTTGACGATACTCACCCTAGATGCGGCCAAAGCATTTGATAGGGTTAGTTGGCCTTTTTACATCAAGTAGTTACATATTACGATCTGGGAGAAAACTTTGCAAGGGCAATATCAGTCATACATAAAAAACCATTGGCAAGAATTTTGGTGAACGGGAATTTAACAGAGAAGATTTTAATAGAAAGAGGGTCTCGCCAGGGGTGTCCCTTGTCGCCGTTATTGTTTAACTTGTATATTGAACCCTTGGCATACAAGATAAGATCGAATATAAATATACTACCTTTTATAACAGAATTTGGGGAATTATCAGGCTATTTGGGAAACAGTGAAAAAACAGAAATAATGGAGTGAAATACACAATTCTCTAGTCCTCTAGTAAAACAGGAAATTAAATACCTAGGGATACAGGTGACGCAAAACTTAGAAAAAACGGCTTTGAAGAATTTCAATAAAGTAAGAGATGAGACCAAAAGATTATTTAAAAAATGGAGCAATCTCCCACTTTCATTCCTAGGAAGATCAAACCTTCTCAAGATGTCAATATTACCCAAGTTCACATTTATATTCGATGTAATTCCTTTAGAGTTTAATCCAAAAGCGATAAAGAAATTACAGGGCGAATTAAGTAGTTTCATCTGGGCAAATAAAGGAGCGAGGATAGCTTGGAAAAAGATCAGTCGGAAGAAGATATATGGAGGAATAGCAAATCCGGACCTGATTATTTACTATCGGGCCTTTCAGTTTAAGACCTTAAGGCCCTTGCTATTAGAGAGAAAAAAATTCTCTCCGCTGTTTAAAGTTCTAACAAAAGATCAGGCAAAGCAAGAAGATTTTTTTTTTAATTTAGCCATCCAAAATTCTTTTAAAAAGTTAGGCTGAAGATACTGAAGGCCGCCTGCATAGCTTGGCATCAAATAAGGAGAATGCTGGGGATACCGTACTATAGTACTCTGGCCCCAATTTGGGACTCCCCGGACACCCCGATTTGTTTACAGGACAAGCTAGTTGTACCTCTGAGGGCATCAGGAATAAAAAAGAGGGGGCAAATTATGCAAGGCAGATCAATAGTTTCCTGGGACACCATCAGTGGGCTAACAGATGGTCACATCTCAAGGTTTAAATATTACCAATTTACAAGCTGGGCAAGCAAATTGGGGAAGGTGGATAAAGGGAGTTCAGAAGATGAGATAAAACATCTGTTAAAACCTTCGCACCCAAAGGAATTGGCTAACTGGTACTGGGCACTAATCGAGGCTGGAGAAGACCCCTACTCTGAACTAGGAGAAATCTGGAAGAGGGAAATGCCAGATGTACAGATGGATGAATTATGGCAAGTATCTATATCTACTTTTTGGTCTACGATAAAATCCTCCCCCCTCAGGAGAAATCATCTTTTTACACTGCATAGGGCTTACTGGACTCCAAAGAGACTATCCAAGCTGGGGAGACAAGAGGAAAGAAAATGCCTGAAATGCAGGTAGAAAAAGGTGGATGATATCTACATGTTCTGGCTGAGTCCCCTTCTGGAGACCTTCTGGCAAGGAGTTGGTAAGAAAATTAACAAAATCATAGACAATAATATCAAGGTAAGCCTTGCAATGGTTATATTTGGAATTATTGAGGGAGGCGATAAAGTGGTGAGGCTATCAAAAAGGCTTAGGGGTCGATTACGATGGCGGGCGGACAAAGTCCGCCCGCCATCACATTGGCAAAAGGGACCGCCCGCCATAGGTGCGGCGGTCCCGCTATACAAACTAGGATGCGCCCGCCACACTGGCGGGCGCATCCCGTATTTTTACATTGCGCGGGCGGTGCTGCAAGCAGCACCAGCCGCAATGTAAAATACATGTTGTGTATTTACATGCACAACGTGACAGGCACCGCGCGGTGCCTGCCACATTGTACATGCAAATGCAGGGGGGTACCATAGGTACCCCCCATGTGCACCCCCCACCCCAACACCCTGGGGGCCCGCAACGGACCCCCAACAACAGGAACCGCCAGCCTTTCCAAGGCGGCAATGCAGCCATGGAAAGGCTGCTCGCAGCCTGCATCGTGACATGGATGGCGGTGTCTTCCAGACACCGCCACCATATTCAGCACGTTTTCCGCCGGTCGACGAGTCGACCGCTGGGCAGCGGCGGACGGTCTTTCCGTCCGCCGCGGACCCCCAGCCATCATGATATGGCGGGGGTCTTTGCTGTTGGGATGGCGGGGCGGATCGCCCCGCCGGGCCGGCGGTGACCACCGCCGGCCCGGTGGGGGCGATCCGCCCGCCATCGTAATCGGCCCCATAGATCCTTGTTGAACCGATCCCCCTAATATTCCAGAATGGGTCTCAGCAGTTCAAAGAACTAGAAGCCTTGAAGGGAAGCTCTCTATGGGTAAAATAAAAGAAAGATTTTGGGAATTATGGGACAATCAGGGAGCCTCAGTAGCAGATAGATAAAGGAATTAAGGGAATAGTAATAAAAATCTGAGAAAACCTGGCCCAATGATTAAAAACATCAGTAAACCAAATCTCTGGAAAAACAGTTGGGAAACCAGGGCCCACAGAGAGAACATCCCAATGTTTCATCTAAGATAAAAGGTTAAGGAAGGAATGGTGACTTGGTCTCATGGCCGTTTTCGTTAACAAATACAGCATAGCCAGGATCCTGGGCCAAATAAACAACAAAAGATGTCTTAATAACATCTGTTAACCCAAGTCACCAAAAGGCTTCCTGATGTAAAATGAGGACTATAAAAATGTTTTAAAAAAGTCAAGAGCACAATCCTAAAACAATTAATGCACAATAATAAAAATTAAAAATTGTCCTAACCTACTAATTACTGATCTTGGGTTCCCGAGTAACGTGCTTCTCGACAAAAAAGCACATCAATGCCTCCTGTGGGTCGTAAGCGCTATATGAATATATTTAGAATTTACAACAGGCTTACATTGCGAATAGGCATAGGTCTCTGCGGCACATCGATTCTTCTCCACAGAAAGTTTTACCTCCTAAAATACAATGGGGCATATTAGCAAGGGCACTATCGCCGCTTTAGCGGCACTTTTTGCCGCTAAAGCGGCGATATTTATATCGCCCTATCAGCAAACTGTCTCTAACAGCAGTTAGCGACAGCTTTGCGGGCATTAGCGCCCGTTTTTTATCGCTGTGCATGTCAGCGATATTTATCGCTAATGACATGCAAAGTGGGCGTTCCCGACGAACAAACCTGGGAAACACTCGCTAACAGGCCTATCGCCTATTAGCAAGGTGGCCATGGCCCCAGTTAGCGACGTGAAAAGTCGCGCTAACCGGGGTCATCGCCATTTATTTAACACCTGCAATTAGCAGGTGTTAGCCATACCTAACATGGGGGTGGATTATGCTGATACGACCACAGGGTCGTATCAGCAAGGTGTTCTCCTTCTCCATGCAACATCGCTGGTTTTTCAGCGATGTTGGCCCATTTCCCCGCTATCGCTGGAATATTCATCGCCATAGCGCTAATCGTTGCTAATACAGCGATAGCGTGGCGATATATTCCAGCGATAGTCGGCGATAAAAAAATCACGCTAAGCAGGGTTAGCGATGATTATCGCCTCTTCTTGCTAATATGCCCCAATGTTTTTTCGCAGATCACCAGTTTCAGGGGAAAAATTCCAGTGGTGGTTCCTTTCATTGGGCTAAGGGGCTCTGCCTCTTCTGATTTCCTGCTGTTTTTTTTTTTACTAGTTATATTCTCTCCAAAATGGTAGCAGGATTGTCAGTCGTTGAAGTGATCAGGCACTTTTTTGCAGACACATGAGCATGTGCCTACTGTTACATTTTTTTCCGGGCTTACTTTGCTTCAGCCCTAGCCCTCTAAAGCCAGCTAGCATTTAGGACCACACCCCCTCGGAAGATGGTGCAGCCTCAATAATTGAACACAGCCCGGGCGCGTTAAGCTTAAACCTTGCACTTCTCGAGGCTGTGTGTAAATCAGCGAAGATGCACCACCTGTTCCCATCTCGTTACAGGGCAGGGTGTGATCAGCGAGACTTGCAGATCCCTCCTCTTCCTGTGACGAAATGTGAAAGGGGAAGGGTTCAAGAGAGGCTCCGGATATTTGCATTGCATCATCACAGCTAGCCTCAGCAGTGCGCACCACACTCCAGGAACTCACTGCCTTCCCCCTTTACAATTATTGGACTTTTGCCTGTCTGCAGTAACTCCGTGTTTCTGTGAGGTGAGAAACATGAAGCTGATTTAGTGGCCTCACAAGGCTGACTGTCTGTGAAGTGCTGCCATGGAACAGAGGAATGTATGTATCAGAACAAAGTTAATAATCATAGAATCGTGCTTGACTTTTGAAAAAATGTTAAAATCTTACAAAGACCCCAAATAGCAAAATGCATCTGGGCCACGAAAACACAATTGTACTATGTTTAGGACGTTTCAAATGTGGCTCCTTAGCAAAAGATTGTCAATAGATTTTCAGCCTATACATTTTTATTCAATCTTTTCAAGGTTTGCAGTGAGCGATATTTTTCCAAGTATAATGCATATTAGGTCAGGAGATTTGGTCAAAAGACTCGGTCTCAGACGTAAGGTCAGGGGGGAAGGGCGGAGGCAGCACAGAAAGGTACCCACAAAAAGAGTAAGTTAGATAGAAGAGGTGCTCAAACAGTGCCCTTGGGATGCCTCACGGCAGGGGCACAGGTGAGCAGGTGACAGCACACAAAGACAGCCAGAAATGTAGGGCTGCCCAGCCAGTGCCCTTGGGATGCCACACAGCAGGGGCACGGAGGAGCAGGCGAGGGGTCACCAAAAAGACTGGCCAGGCAGAATGGCACTTGCAGCCCGGGCCAGGTCTAACGGCCACCCACAAGGTCGGTAGCAAGAGAAGCCTAGAATCCGGAAACCTCGGAATACCTGCGGAACTGACCACTGCTCAGGACGTGTGCTGTCGGCTAGAAAGAAACAGAATGAGTGGGTCATTATAAACAAGATATGCAAGTTATGACAAAACATGGGTCGCGAATGACCAACCATGAACGTTGTGAAATGTGGATCCATGCTTTATGTACTATGCAATAAAACTGCGGCCTTTTTTACACCATAACCTTGTGCCTTCGAAATGTGTGAGGAAAAGGGTGTGTGACAAAAGGGGGCCATGAAATGGTAAGGGAGAGTGAACTCACATGCCTGGGAGGGGTTCTACAGTGCCTTAAAATGTGAAAAAAATATTTGCCATACAGCTCTGTGCAACTGCTAGCCTCTCTTTAGTGAGAGCATATCACGTGCTCCAGTTTATGACACTACTTTCAGGTGAGGTCTGGGCTTTAAGTTGGCCGGTTATACTGGGTAATACTTTAATGCAGACATTGAAAAATGTCCCTAGAGGGCCTTTTACAAATGCCCTTAGTTGTAATGGCAAAAACACTGATTGATTTATGGATAATGATGCAAACAACATTCTAGATAATCTATGTATGCTATTTAGTTTCTATTTATAGTTCACATGTTTTACTTAATCTAGCGTTCCCTAAAAGTGTTAGCTATTTCCAGGTTGCTGTGTTTCTGTATTTTAATCAGGTAGCCTATTACACTTGTATAGTAAATACTTTGAAGTGAGTCCCTTCCATGTGTTTGTAACTGGCCATGATTGAGATCTCTGGATTAGGTGTTGAAGGCTGCACAAATTTCTTACAGTGCGGGCCACTGTGTCAAAACGGAGTTCAGAGTACACTGTCATTCAATTGTTGGCCTCGCTGCAGAGCACACAGAACTATGGTCACATTTTCTAGTTGCAGGTGTGATTCTGTGCAAATGTGTGTGAAGAAGACAGACAGTTGTCAAAAAATTGACAAGACGAAATTAAAAGAAAATGCTGTGCTTACAAATGAGTGCGTTGTGTGTTGAGGTGAAACGAAGGAGATGGGAGGAATTTAATTTCAGGCAAGAGTGAAGGAAGGTGCTGAAGAGAAAAGGGATGAGGTGTGAGATATGCTGATGGAAGAAATATATAGAGAACAAGCATTGGTAAATGCAATAAGTTTCACCTATGTGATTAATAATAAACTGCTTTTTGTTGTAAATTGTAGCTTGGTGAGTAGTTGTGCAATATAAGTTACTGAAACTCCATTAAAGTGTTATGACTGGTATATTGTGAAAGACAGTATATTGTGCTGTTCATGGTGGTATTATAAAGCGGGGTGATTTGGTAAATGGGGGAGGATGAAGAAAAAACCCATATGCCTGTTAAGTACAGTGTGAATGCAGATTAGGCTGGGGACCGAGACTAGGTGAGACTGCGCTGCGTGTCCCTTGCTTCACCTTGTCTTGAATGGAAAGACGTCTTGCAGCCTAAATCCTGAGTAATGCCATGGGGTTCCCTTCTGTGCCTCTGCACAGTGGACTTAATGTCCATCCCTGTAGTCTGAAGGGAAACGATTTAAAAGACCCAGAGATTAGTTTATTGGATGGGGGTGAATGATGACAAAAAGATGGGAGCTGTACGTGTGGAAACAGAAATAAATAAAAGGAAGGGGAAAGCAACAAGGCTGCAAGACACAGGGAGTAGAGAGACTGCCTGTTAGGAAATGCAAACAAGCAACACAAGTGAAGAGGCTAAGTACCAGGTGAGCTTCTGGAGGGAATTCTGTGCTGTTGACTTTGTCCCAGAATTCACACTTAAGAGATGAGAAGAGGATGTGGTGTAGCAGCCAGAATTGTCAACTTCGGACCTGGGGACTATGTTTCAAGGCTCGGCGTCAGCTCAACATCTGGTGATTCTGGGCAAATCATTCTTTCTCCCTGTGACTACAAAAAATGAATGTGTAATGCAACTGGTGTTCATGTAAGGCGCAATGTACATTTTACTAAACTGCAAACATGAGAGTTTAACTCATTATAAACCCATGACAATTACCCCTCCCTCACACGACAATCCACAGAAAACATGGTGCACGATTTACAGCCAGGCTGTAAATCGTGTTTTTTTAAACAACAACAGGCTGTTTGTGGGTTTAGCAGTAGTATCTCTCAGTTTTTAGTGCTGTGTAACAGCTCGGGTGGACTAGGTAAACAGTTTTGAAGAGGTGTGATTTGGTTTGAAGGAGTGCTGCATAATAAAGGTGTAAAGCAGCCTTCCATGGCACTCGCATCAAAATTCTGTCTCTGCTGAAAGCAAATCTGCCAAAATGGTTTAGTTCTAAATGGAACGAGGGGGACGGAGGTCCTGGAGGGGTCAGGGTGAGAGGAGTGCAAGCACCAACAATGAGGAAGCAAAGACAATGGGAGAGGCAAGAAGAAAATGCCCTTGCTGATGGATGTTGCTCGCACAAAGTGCATTTCGAAAGGGGACAAAGCTGTAAACTAATTTTCCCAAATTCATATGACGCCAAAACTCTAAGCTGTTTTCAAGTTCTAAAAGTCGCCAGCTGTAGCCATTGTAGAAGCCATTATAGAAGCCTGGTTGTATTGGGGATAGATGTACAGCCATCGCGCCCCATCTCCGGAAAATAATCAACATCTCCTTCGAGACAGCAACCTTCCCGGAAAGCTGGAAGCACGCCGAGATCACCGCCTTACTCAAGAAACCCAAGGCAGACCCCAAGGACCTCAAGAACTTCCGACCCATCTCTCTGCTCCCGTTCCCCACGAAGGTCACCGAGAAAATCGTCAACAAACAACTGACCCGCTACCTCGAGGAGAACAACATCCTGGACCCTTCCCAGCCCGGCTTCCACAGCAACCACAGCACCGAAAACCGCCCTCATCGCCGCCACCGATGACATCAGGACCCTGCTAGACAACGGAGAAACAGCAGCCCTCATCCTCCTGGACCTATCAGCCGCCTTCGACACGGTCTGCCACCACACACTACGAACACGCCTTCACGACACCGGGATCCAAGAGAAGGCCCTGGACTGGACCACATCCTTCCTTTCCGGCAGAACACAAAGCGTCCGCCTCGCCCCTTCCGATCCAAGGCCACCAAGATCATCTGCGGCGCACCCCAAGGCTCCTCCCTCAGCCCAACGCTGTTCAACATCTACATGGCACCCTCGCCCACGTCGCCCGACAGCACAACCTCAACATCATCTCCTACGCCGACGACACCCAGCTGATCCTCTCCCTCACCAAAGACCCTCACACCGCCAAAGCCCACCTCCACGAAGGAATGAAGGCCGTCGCCGAATGGATGAGGACCAGCCGCCTGAAGCTGAACTCGGACAAGACGGAGGTCCTCATCCTTGGTTCCAACCCTTCAGCCTGGGGCGACTCCTGGTGGCCAACATCACTGGGAACAGCCCCGCCACCCACCGACCACGTACGCAACCTAGGGGTCATCCTCGACCCCACCCTCTCCATGACTAAGCAGGTCAACGCCGTTTCCTCATCCTGCTTCAACATCCTCCGAATGCTCCGCAGGATCTTCAAGTGGATCCCCACCGAAACAAGAAAAACAGTCACCCAGGCTCCTCGTCACCAGCAGGCTGGACTACGGAAACGCCCTCTACGGAGGAACGACGGCTAAGCTCCTGAGACGGCTGCAACGCATCCAGAACGCCTCTGCACGTCTTATCCTCGACATCCCCCGACGCAGCCACATCACACCCCACCTGAGAGACCTGCACTGGCTCCCTGTCAACAAGAGGATAACCTTCAAGCTCCTCACCCACGCACACAAAGCACTCCACAACTCCGGACCAGCCTACCTCAACAGACGACTCAGCTTCTACACACCCCACCCGCCAGCTCCGCTCGACCAGCCTCGCCCTCGCCACAGTCCCCGCATCCGGAAAACGACCGCCGGCGGCAGATCCTTCTCCCACCTCGCCGCCAAGACCTGGAACACCCTCCCCACCAACCTCCGACAGACCCAAGACCTACTGGCCTTCAGAAGACTCCTCAAGACCTGGCTCTTCGATCAGTAGCAGCACCACCCCCCTCTTCCCCCAGCGCCTTGAGACCCTCGCGGGTATGTAGTGCGCTTTATAAGTGACATGATTGATTGATTGATTGATTGATAAATGCCTTAGAGTAATTGAAAATAAAATAATGTTTAGTTGTTAGGCAATCGGTTTGGTAATTTGCAAATCCACTGAAATGAATGGGCGTCCTCTGATGCAGTCAAATTGAGTGTATTTAGGGCATATGACATCCTTGCTATGCATCTGCTTGATTTGCTTTAAGTGCCCTCCATTGCACAAGCTGTAGAAAGCAAGACTCATAGAGAGGGGAGAGGATATTGAGTTGAGGGCAGAGCTGCTGATTTTAGAGCTGGAGAACCAGGTTCAAGTCTCGGCATTGGCTCAACATCCTGTAAGCCAATTGCATAATCTTCCGGTACCTACAAATATAGCAATATGCAAAGAACTCGCACCAAATAAAAGAAATGTTAAATTTAAATACCATAAGCAGCACAGTCACCAAGAAGTAGGTCAAAAAATGCAGCATATTAGCTCATAGGTTAAATAACAAAAAAGTTCAGGCGGATGGAAAGGAGTACTTTGGCCTCTGGACACGGATAAGAAGAAGACACAGAGAACAACAGGAAATGGTATGCTGCAACCAACAGAAACGGAGGAAAAGTAAGTGGCAAGCACATGAACTATTGAAAAGGAAGGGCTGTATGTAAGCCCCTTTTAAGATTTATATTAAATACAATAGATTTCACAAACACAGCGCAAACTCTTTGCAGGTGAAACCTGAAAAAGGACATACATGTCTAATACAAAGTGAACATAACCAGAGTGATTAAGCCACTATGAAGACCCTACCCCTTCGACCGGCCTCAGAAATGCAGGAAAATGGGGGGTTTACGGCATTTTCCTAGCGGCGTCTCTTTAACTAACATGGTGCCTTTGTAAAGCGCCATTAATATTTCATACATGTATCTATTCACAATCACTTGGGCTCACTTGCCTGCTCCCTGAAATTTCTGAGAGGAGTTTACGCCACACCAATTACACATTTTGCCAGCTGCCACTGAAAAATTCACTAGAAGTATGTGAGTTAAAACATGCATGTAAACCACTTGGCTATAAGACACAGGTTATTTGCATGTTTCAATTGTCACATATATGTCATGACAATAAATCATTGTAAGGAGATTACGGGATCTAATGGCAGGCCAGGCGAGCAGGCAGTCATCCACCAGGCGAACAGAGGACATTGCCTCTGGTGGGCTGTCCACTCAGCCTAAAGTGATCCCCTAAGGAATTTACCAATCGCAAAACATCCTGTGATATATGCACAAGGTGTCCCTGTGTACAGTTGTATATTGGTTGCACTATACGCAGCTTGAATTTACGTATTGTAGAAAATATTGGAGGCTAATAATGAGAGATGTCCAGCCACAGTGCATTTCTGAGAAAGGCATAATAATTATTACAAGGGAGTTATGGATACAACAACTTGAACTTAAAAACATGTTTCCTGACAACTCTGCGGCAAAATATTCTCAGCATTAATGAGGGTCTTTATTTTTGTGGGGAAAAAATCTGTGACTTGCCTTTATGATTACGTCCTGCTTCTGTATTTATTTATTTTTTAGAAGGGTTTGTATTTTGTTTACACAGTTTGTTTAGTTTATATTCTTGGTAGTTAAAATATAAGTATTGTTGTGTCTTTCAATGAACTTCCAATGGTTTTGTTTGAACATTTGCATCTAGGAATGGTTTGGTTAGAGTAACCGGGATATGTAATACTCATAGCAAGTTGGCTATTATAGACATGATAGTATATTACAGCTGAAGTGCATAAGCTTTTATCTAATGATTGTATGGATTCATTTATATTGCATACTGGTGGTGTGTTCCTGCTTAGTTGGATAATGAAAGTCAGCTAATGGATATTGTGTAATAGGGTATTTATATAGGGTTCCAGAATATTGGAACTATCCTGTGCGTGTTCCTGGTCAGGCTGAGCAGTTCCTACTGGAGCACGACCAGGACTGATTTGCAAATGGTTGCTCCCCATCTGAAGTGGGACTGTGGGTAAAAAAATGATGGACTGTGATACAGCCTAAGAGGTTGCCAGAGTCTGAGACTTCTGCACAAATTCCACCCATCAACATTTGTTGTTTTAAACGTGACCAACTAACTGCTACAAATATGCCCAGGTCTGTGCCCCACACCTGCTGTGCCACAGGATCTAAGGTCTACTTAACTGATGGGACCTATAAAGACTCAAACCAATCTGAGATTGCTTGTGCTACTGTTCAGAAGCGATATAGCTTGGCAGGTTGGGATAGACTGTTCCTACTGGGGCAGGACCACATTTGATTTGCATACGGTGGCTCTCTCTGTTTGCAGGGACACAGTAAGCCGAAAATGATGGACTGCAAGAGGATGAAATGTTCATAAGCATTCCACCCAACGGTGGTTCATCCATGGGAGCAAAGGCATGCTGCCCTCCTCCCCCACTGCTGTGCAGAAGGCTGGAAAAATAAAATGGTAATAAATCGATTTTAATACCATTTTATTTTTCCGGCTTTCTGTCAAACGGAGAGGTCAGGGCAGGCCAGTGTCTCATTGCTACTGATTGGCAGCAATGACGAGACGCCCGTTCAGTGTGAATTGCGCATGTTGGTTTGTTGAGCTTCCTTGCTACGGCCAAACCAACTTGCGCAATTCAAACTTTCAAACCCGGCTTTCTTAGACAGCTGGGTTGGAGAGCAGGCAGAGGCCTTTGGTGCTCTTTGGAGCACTGAGGCAGCCTGCTCCAGCCAATCCAGACACTTCACTCATGCAGCATGAAAGCAGTGTCTGGATTGGATAAGCAGCTGAGGGGCCTCGCAGTCTGAGGATTCTGGAGCCGGGACTGGAAAACACAGAGGACGTGCTGCAGGCTAAGGTAAGTGATGCTTTTATTTTCATTTTTAAATGCTTAATTTTATTTGTATGTTTTTTAGTTGTATTTATGTTGCCCCACCATTTTTATGGGTCACCAACCACCACTGGTTCCACCTATCATCTTGAATTGTTTGTTTCACTGTCTTGAATCAGGACATGGAGATGGGTCAAATGTCTGAAATGGGTGGAACGTTGGGTGTGAGTTGCCAAGCCATTCTATTCCTGTTTCTTTTGAAGATGTAATAAAGAAAGATTTTGTACTTTTACACTCCTTACTGGGTGTCATTTTTCTTCAGTACTTAGTGGGGATATTCTCAAGAACGTGCGATAATCATCGCCAAAATAGGTTAACGCAATTTCTCATATCGCCGTCTATCGCGGGAAAACAACTCCGTGTCAACGTCGTATTCTCAACACGGCGGTAACTTGCGATAGTTTCCAGAGAACGCGTCAAATGTCCGCGATAAATTTACCGGGACGGCGATAAAAATCTAAACCCGAACGTGAAAAAAGTTGCGATTGGCCCAACTGCGATAAAAAAAAATCTGCGATAAGCAGCGTCAGGCCTGCAAGTCCCACAAGTCAGGCGGGAAAAACCACTATAAAAGCGGCAACAAAAAACACAAACAAAACACAAACAACTGCGACGCACCATGGAGGTAGTCGGAGCAAGCACAGAGGACAACCAGAACCCCACAAGCCCCACGGAGGACCAGCCTGGGACCTCGGGGTCAGGGAAGGGCAAGGAGAAGAAGAAGAGGAACCCGCGTTTCAGTACGCAGGAAAACCAGATCCTCATTACGGAGGTGATAGAACACCACCATCATCCCCTTTGGTTTTGCTATGTTCGCCCTAAGTTGGCAGGGTATGCCCAGACGTGGGTCCCTTGCTCACTTTGCCACTGGATTCAAGATAGCTCTGGCTGATGACGGCTGTAAGCCAGAAACCGGTCCCAGGATGCTTGTTTCCGGTCCAGGGAAGACATGGCTTGGCAGTTCGGGCTGGACTGTTCCCATGAGGCACAGGGTCAGACTGATTTGCATATGGCCATGTCTGAACTGGGGTGGCGGAGTGAGCTAAAGAATGATGATGGATTAAACCCAGATCAGTTGACTGGGGGTGAGTGCTTGCAATGTTCAACACTCCGTCCATCATCCCCTTTGGTTTTGCTATGTTCGCCCTAAGTTGGCAGGGTATGCCCAGACGTGGGTCCCTTGCTCACTTTGCCACTGGATTCAAGATAGCCTGGCTGATGACGGCTGTAAGGCAGAAACCGGTCCCAGGATGCTTGTTTCCGGTCCAGGGAAGACATGGCTTGGCAGTTCGGGCTGGACGGTTCCCATGAGGCACAGGGTCAGACTGATTTGCATATGGCCATGTCTGAACTGGGGTGGCGGAGTGAGCTAAAGAATGATGATGGATTAAACCCAGATCAGTTGACTGGGGGTGAGTGCTTGCAATGTTCAACACTCCGTCCATCATCCCCTTTGGTTTTGCTACGATAGAACACCACCACCAACTGTTCATCACCTCCACTGTGTCATTGGCAACTAAAAATACAATATGGCAGTCCATATTGGCCAAGGTGAATGCAGTCGGAGTGAAGAGAAGGGAAGTGGACGACTGCAAGAAGTGCTGGACTGATGTGAAGCGCAAAACCAAGCTGAAACTCGCAGCCAACCTGAAAGCAGCACTGCAGACTGGAGGTGGGAGTCCAGCGACACACCAGGAGCTGGATGAGATGGAGGAAATGGTGACCCGAGTCATCATTGGGGAGACGGTGGCAGGAGTTGGGCGACCGGACACTGCACAACATGACCTGAGCCAACAGCAACAGGGTGAGTAACGACCAGGGACTGGGGGGACGGGGGGAGATGGGCACAATGGCACACATGCACAATTAAGTATAGCACATCTGCGGACAAACCATGCCCAAGAGTCACAACTCCGACCAAGAGCCCAATTTACCCGAGTCTGCAATATCTCAGCACTGTATAAGCACAGAAGTGAAAGGCACACCGCCTGAAAGGGAGAAGCGCCAGCCAAATCAGAGCTGAAGGGGCAACACACCCACAATGCAGCACACACACATAAGAATCAGAGCACCTCAACATTGACAACAACGTGGTACAAACTGCAACACTTTCACAACAGAACAGAGGACACAACTGCTGCTGCTTGTGTGTAGAAAATAGCCATTCGCATTTGGCATAGCAGGAAACTGTGAGATGATAATGTACAAGTACAACCCCACATCCCTGATGGTGTAGAAATGTCAACTGTCCCGCATCAAATAGGCATCTCCTCACAAACAGTCACAATGTACATTGTCATGCAGTCTGTTAGTAAACTTGTACAATGCGTGAACATACATGTGAACACAATGTCAATCTGCATTTCCCTTCACATTGCAGAGGGAGAATCAACACCTTCCTGCAGAGCAGACCCAACAACTCAGCACTGATGATGAAGAGGACCTCCCCAACATCGACACCGATGCCCCCCAACAGCTCATGGACAGCTTCGTTACCCCACCTCCAGGAGCAGGGCAGCCCAGCTGCATCGAGGAGACCCCGCCCCCTGCCAGACCACATAGCAGGAAGCACCCACCACCACGGCTGTCTCCCCGGACCCCCACGACCAACACATGGCATTCCAATGCCATGTGTTAGGTTGAAGGAGAAGAAGGCTGATCAGCTGTAGGTGGGGTTCGACCTCATGGCAGCCAAACTAGATGCCATACGTGGGTGTCTAAGTCCCATCAGGGATGACGTACAGTCCCTAACGGACACCCACTGTCCACTCCATGCTCTCCAACAATCCTTGGCTGACATCGCTGGAGTCATGACTTTGAGCCAAGAACAACTGTCTAGTCAGAGTGGCTCCAGCGATGTCAGCCGGGAGTTGGGACACATAAGGAGAATGATGGAGAGCATGGAGCGGATGCAGGTGGAAAGAATATTTGCCACGGCTGCACACCAGCGAGATGTAGCTGTGATCTTCCATGCCCTGCAGATCCTCGTCATGGCATTGCCGCCACAAGGCCTGGCGCGGATGAATGCTGCTGCTACTACTCCATAAACATCTCCGCCCCCTGAAGTGTCAGTGCCACACAGTGCGGCAGACATTCCACCTCCGGCACCTGATGTGTCAGTGCCACACAGTGATGCAGACTAAACACAACCACCCACATGTGAGGCACCTGACACATCAGAGGACGAAGATGATGATGAATCTGGCTTTGTGGTAAGAATGAAGTGGTAGCATTCATCTCCGCCATATGGCCTGTTTCAGCTTGGTTCTGCCCTCTGCATCATGCCCTGGAATAACACCTTCCACCGTCCCCCGAGACACTCAGCGACACTCACCTTGGACCTCGACATGGACTGCCATATTTTGTATGGTTACCAATGACACAGCAATCACACTGCGGACTGTAGTCTTCCTCTTCCGATGAACTTGTCAATCCCTAAAGGACTCTGGCAGGCCCTCCACGGGGCAACAATGCAAAGTGGGGTTTGCATGGCCCTGTACTGGTCCAGCTTCAACACTCCACTAAATGCGAATAAACATTCGAATTCACACAGATGTGTCATGGCTATGATCAATCAAGTATGAAAGTATGGATGAATGTAGTGTGAGAAGTTGGCCTGGTATATGCTGTTCACTAATTAAAGTGGACACCTTGCACCAGAACAATTCGACTCTTATGGTGATAGGTTTAAGACAACCTTTATAGAAAGCTATCCTAGTGGTAGCTGTGGAGAGCAGCCTTCAGGCTAAGTCTTGAAGGAATGTAAAATAGCTTGTTTTACCACACAATCTCTTGAATCACCAAATGAAAAGACACCACACAGGTATATATATCAAATATATATGTATTTATTAATAAACACTCTCTACTAATCTCTTTATGAGATTAGAGGATAGGAACATATGTACAAGTCAAATATGATCAGGATAAGATTAGCACAATTGAATATTACAATCTTAGTTTGCTAGACCTAGGTCTAGGGCATCTAGAATCGAGGGACCCCCAAGAACCACCCCAAGTAGTTGTAGGAGACCCACAGGGGACGGACGCGGTGACCTGGCACCGATGCAAATCCTGTACAAGTCTATGCACTCAGACGCGATTGAAATATCAATGTTAAAGGTCCCTTGCGTGTTCGAGGCGAACACACCGATCGGTCCTTGTACGAGTCGAAGGACGCGGTTACAGATGGTATTGCAAGGGAGTTGGACGTGGTGTGTCTAACACAGACGTGAACCAGGTACGAGTCAGTGCGATAGTCGCACTTGGAAAGTTAGGAGTTTTGGGACACTTCGAGGAAGCTACAAGCAAGTCACTTACAGGGTAAGTAGTTCTATGGCCCACACCCACAGGAGCACCGTAGTGCTGAAGTTACCTCACCCAGGGGAGCCGGGTGCATAGGTGTTCTTTGGTGTCGGGTCGCGGCGTCGTTTTCAATGGGAGCCAGTGAAGACTTGCTGCTTGCGGCGACAGGAGAAGTGTCCGGAGGAATCCAAGCCTGGATTCGGAAGATGGAAGACCTGAAAGCAGAGGGGACAGTGTTCAAAGTCACTTGGCAGTGACTCGGGGCAAGGAAGATGGATGCCCACCATCGTCGCAAGATTCAGGTTGTCCGCAGTTGCCTTGATTCTTCAGCCACGAGGTCCAGGAGGCGTCGTCGACGACCAGGAGCTGGATTCGGTGTGTGCCACAATGTTTTCAGCTTACGGCGGGGTCGACAACTCGATTGGAGCCACCAAGCTTTGGTAACAGCAAGTCTCAGGGAAAGTGTGAAGAGACAATGGCACAGACCAGCAAGGTCTGTCGGACTCACCCAGTGAGGGTAAGTCAGGGCAGGCCTGGAGCAACCAGGGGAGCCCTTCGGTTTCTTTATAGAGTCTTCTGGGGACCCACAAGCCGGCTGGCAAGGGATCGCGAAGACGCCTCGGGAGGATCTGCTCACAGGGGCCCACGGTCACTCGGGAAGTGGTAGGCCTCTGATCTTAGGAGGGATTCCTGCTGGAGGCTGGGATCACACGTGGTCCAAAGCACAAGTTCGTGGAACGTTGTGAAGGGGTTGCACTCGACAATAGTGCACGGTACCCAGGGGTCGCGGTTCCTCGTTACTCTTGGGGTTCACTGGCCTCAGCTTCGCTGGGGACTCACGATGGCCTTTTAGAAGTCAGGAAATCCACTTCTTGGGCTGCAGGGACTTCGGACTCCGGCGGGAGCGGCGTAGTTTGCGACCGTCGTTTGTAGTTTTTGGTGCCTGCCAAGCAGGGGAGTCACTCCTTGACTCCAAGGGAGATTCTTCAGTCTTCCAAAGGTAGTGGAACGTCAAAGGTCCGGGATTCTTCTTGTAGAGCGTCGTCCAGGGAAATCTAGGGTGCAATGCACAGGTTCCCCCTCTTATACCAAAAGAAGGGGAGGGACTAGCTCCATGACCCTACCTATGGGAGGGTCAGGGGAGTGGGTGGCTACACCCACTTCCCTTTGTCCAGTTTCGCGCCAGAGCAGGGACAGGTAGCCCCTGAGCCGGTTTGAACTGGCATATGCACAGAGGAGCCTTCTGCTCCCCCAGTGCAGGACTTCAAAGCACTCTAAGAGTGCACCCACCCAGCCCCAATACACTAAACCCTGCCTGGAAGGTGGTCACACCCCCTTGGGACAGGATATCTATTGTTGGGCTTCCTCCACTGCGAGTGTTGGTCATCAGCAGGAGGGCAGCCCAGTGTCTGTGACTGGTGGCATCCATTTTGTGATGCCAGGGCTCTGCAGGATTCTACCGTGTTTCCACAGTAGGTACATGTCTATCCCTCTAGAAGGGTGGAATGCTACCCCCGCCGCCAGGACTGGCGGGGGGTAGTATTCCAAGGTGTTTGACACCAAACACGACATGTTTCGATGCAGCCATTCCAAAGTTAGCATTTTACACGTGAGGATATAATGCACTTAAAAGTATATGGTTTAACCGCATCCACAAACAGCACCAGAGAATGGACTCTGAGAGCTGCAGAGGGGCCCTGCTCAGGCAGAGAGCACCCCCTCACATAGAAGCCAAGCACCCTGCCCTCAGGATTGATAGGGCCTGCCTTAGGGGTGACTGATAGGTTTATATGTGTGTGTAGGAGAGATATAGGGGACCTATATCTCAGTGAGGGGTGCTAGCACTTCCTCACCCAGGATGCAGTAGCAGGCCTGTGGTGTCAGATTTAGTCTGCTTCCCAAGGGTGGCATAATACATGCTGCAGCCCCTGGTAGGCCTGTGAAGTACCTATGCCCTTGGTACCTAAGGTACCATATACTAGGGACTCATAAGGTACCACAGTATCCAATCACTAGTGCACCTAGAGTGCACTCCAAGTCGTTTAGAGAGAACAGAGAGGCTGGGGCCCTGATTAGCAGGGGCCCAGCCAGACTATAGCCAGAAACCAGTGTAAACATCAGAAAAAAAGTGGGGGCAACATAAGAGGCAGATCCTACTCTCCTACATGTAGGGACAGTGATTGCACAAAAAGGTACTCCCTGGGTAATGCTATCAATGCGCATGTATGGCCGTGACCCAGATAGGCAGTGAGACACACATTGTCATTCAAATAAAAAATCATCACAGTTGAATACAAGTGAAGGTGCGTAGACTTTATTAGCATATGCATGTCAGTACGTGCAAGATAAGTGCCACAACATGCAGACCAATGCAGCAGTATGTCAGAATGAGGAACATTGCCAAGCACCGCTGTCCACTCAGGGGGAGTGCCTCACCTTTCACAGGTGTGTGTTAACCCGTGTTGTTGTCCGCTCATGTATTCAGAGTCCAGGCGGATGCAGCCATGTCCACTGTTGTCGTGGGATATGTGACCAGATCTCCAAGATGCAACAAGGTGTTGGGACATGTGCAATGGGTTCCAATCTGTTGTGGCTGCAGGTACGTAGTTACTCGTCCATGAAAGCAATTGCAGCTCCGTAGGCTATCATTTCCAACATGAGGTCATTGTCGACTTCATCAAACAGGATGGCGAGGCAATCCATTAGTAGGTTCGGACAGATGTGCTGCGTCCAACCCCTTTCACCAATTAGCACTACAGCCCAATAGGGGAGCGGTTCAATGTGGTCACTGCACACGAGGAGTTGTGCAATCTCCCAGGTCCAGTTGCCAGCATGTATGCCAAGTATCAAGGCATCCCATAAACGGGTATCACGGTGACACTCCTGGTCGTGGGCCAACAGGGGGCGCACACATATGTCAAAATCCAGTTCAGATACCGTCCTGTTGGATAGGCAGACATCCATGGACCACTCGAATATGCAGGATCGACAATGCAACACAGGCTGAACGTAGGTGACGTTGGCAAGGCGGAAGCTTAGCCGGTAACTGATCTGCAGCACTGCCAATGGCAGTGCCCCCAGTAAATGCAGCATACGTGCACGGTACAGTTCCACGTGACAGGGGTTGTGCATGTGTCCGGGATGTTCTGCCATTGCGTTAGTGGCTCTGGTTGAAGCGGGTGTTCTGACCTGCGCCAGTTCTGTGGATGAAATGCCACAGCTTGGATCAATGAGTTGTTTTAGTGTGCAACGGTTGTACACCTGGGATGGTGTGGGAGTAGGTGTGAAGGCCATTCCATGCAAGATAACTTCGAGCAAGGACTTCTGTGTGTGGGGTGTGTATACGTTGGTCTTTCGTCGGGCTGTGCGTACTGTGGGAGTCGTCATCAGCTGCTATAGTATCTGTCAGGGGTGCCTGGCACATGCAATTCCGAGGTCGGAGGTGCAGATGTGCTTCCGCCTGATAGTTCAGACAAGGAGCTTTCATCCCTAATGTTAGTTTGTCATCTTCTTGCATTCAGGAAATGTGATGTGGCTTGTTGGGGGTGGGGTGGGAAGTGTGCAACTTTGGGATTCATGTTTGACATGTCTTGCATGTGGCAAATGTGCGGCATCACTGTGTGTTACGTTGCCTCACAGCTGCTCCTCCCTCCCCCGAGCCTATTTACTTGTGTGCGCTGCGCGGTTGCATCACTTGCACTCCTACAGCAGACTGCCTGTCTGCGCATGTCCACAAGCCTGACAACGACACTGTGATGTTGGCCGTTGAAGGTGGGTGGCCACGTGAGTGTAGGCCTATGGTAAGGATAGGGCGGACACAGATGTAGAGTTTATGCCTGGCTGAACTCGCGCTGCGATTAGGGCTAGACATTTGGCTCATGCTGCGGCAATACAGATACACACAACACTTGGCATGTATGAGCCAAGACCCCGAGCGGTCTTGCGCTCCATCATTTCTCCGGTCGTGCGAGCCCGCCCTCTGGGTGCATGCTACATTGCAACATTGTCGATTGCGGGCCGGGTGGCACCGACACTACAAGAGAGACACACGCATTAGTTACTTCCTTGTCCAGGCCAGAACTGAACCACGCCCAGAGCCCCGGGCAAATTCTTCACACCCCTATGCTGGACTGGCGTATGCCGGCCCAGCCCACTCCGCTTACGCTTACGGGGGGGACGACAAAGCTACGTGTCCAAGGTCTTACCCACTGCCTAAGGTGACATGGTTGCGTCCGCTGTCCACAGCACAATGTAATGTGGTAGGGCCCGGGGCCATCATGCATACATAATGACCACACGTACACGCTTAGATAGATAGTGGAACTGGCTACGGGCACGTGCGCCCGGCCCCTTTTTTATTACCAGGGTCAGATGTCCAGTGACGCCTGTGCTGGATGGGTGTGGGGTGAGTGTAAGCCAGCCCTCAGGGAGTGGTTGGTGCTGGGAACAACTGGAACAGTGATCACGGATCACACACACAAGACTCAATCATCAAGGGTCCATGACTTGCAGTGCACTGAGGTAGGGGCACCAGATCTGACATCACACACAAGAGGCTCAATCATAAAGGGTCCAAGACTTGTGGTGCACTGAGTTAGTGGCACCTGAAGAGCTGAGCAGGGTATCAAGCTGATGATGGCATCCAAGACAGGTGTGAGCAACTTTGATAGGCTGGCTGTAAGACTCCTCCGACTCTGGCAGTTGTTGGTTGGAGGTGGTCCTGGTGGTGGTGGTGGGTGTGCAGCCAGCGATGATGGCGTGTCCTTGCAGGTCAGGATTGGATTTGATATGTGTGAGCCCTGCTGACCGCAGTGTAGGCCGGAGGCAGCGGTCAGCAAGGGCCCACAGCCACGTGGCGTTGACTTGAGCTGCACAGAGTTAGTGGCACCTGAAGCGCTCAGCGGGTACGCAGCCTGCGATGATGGTGTGTCCTTGCAGGTCAGGATTGGATTTGATATGTGTGAGCCCTGCTGACCGCAGTGTAGGCCAGAGGCAACGGTCAGCAAGGGCCCACAGCCACGTGGCGTTGACTTGAGCTGCACAGAGTTAGTGGCACCTGAAGTGCTCAGCGGGTGCGCAGCCTGCGATGATGGCGTGTCCTTGCAGGTCAGGATTGGATTTGACATGTGTGAGCCCTGCTGACCGCAGTGTAGGCCGGAGGCAGTGGTCAGCAAGGGCCCACAGCCACATGGCGTTGACTTGAGCTGCACAGAGTTAGTGGCACCTGAAGCGCTCAGCGCATGCGCAGCCTGCGATGATGCACCGTCCGGGCGGGCCGCACTGGAAGCAATGTCTGTTGCCTACTGGACTGCGCCATAAATAAATCAAGACTCAATTTGAATTGGGGGACCTGCTGACCGCAGTGTAGGCCGAAGGCAGTAGTCAGCACACACATGACTCCGCGGTGCTGTGCCGCTGGGTGCGCCGGGGGCCTGTGTCGCGGAAGCCAGCGATCGGCTGAGGAGGCAGGCGGTCACGGCGGTGGACTCGTGGCAGGGTGAGGGGCGCTGCCCTGGCAGACGCGTTGGCCATCCCGGAAGTGAACCACACACAGTGCCCCGGCCTATTTATTCACACTCCTACGCTGGACTGGCGTACGCCAGACGAGCCCACTCCACTTACGCTTACAGGGGGGGACGACACAGCTACATGACCGGGGTCTTCCCCACTGCCTGAGGTAACATGGTTGCGTCCACTGTCCACAACACTACAAACACCAGCAGTATATGTCCACATGGACATGTCTGTGGTCTGCATACTGAAGTCTGTCCAGCACATCACTGCCACAATTGGCATTGTGTACATTCTTATTCATGGGTGACTTGCCTCCTT
Organism: Calotriton arnoldi; assembly: GCA_963921515.1. Lineage (NCBI taxonomy): Eukaryota > Metazoa > Chordata > Amphibia > Caudata > Salamandridae > Calotriton > Calotriton arnoldi. The sequence continues at coordinate 41,848 of CAWUFW010000027.1, forward strand.
CACACATACTTGGTTCCCACCTCTCCACACATTCTGCAATTGTGTGGCTGAGGGGCCATGCCGTTTTCGGATGGTCAGCTGTCTTTTTCTGCGCTGCCTCGGTGGTAGTCCGGGGAGGGGGGGGGCCTGGGGGTGGTGGCGGTGGGTGTTGTGGTCCTCTTGGGTCTCCGAGCTGCATGATCAGTAGCTCCATGACATGTGTTGGTCTTCAGATGTGGCTCTGGGCTGGGATCCCTTTCATTCTGCAGGTTGTCGTCCTGCTTAACACCAGTAAAGGGCAGGTGTTAAATCCCTGCTGCTAACGCGCCTTATCGCCTGTTTTTGGTGCGCTTCGCCGATCTGGCTGGTCGTTGAGAATATCGCGAAGTGGTATTTTCGTGTGTGTTTGCATGGGAATGCCTACTCTGCATATCATTAGCGTTAGTTGTCACTCTCATCCGTGGCAATGTTTTTTGCGGCAGCTATCGCTGGAAAACTGGCGATATCGGCAGTTTGCACCATCTTGAGAATAGGGCGATAGATCTATCGCCACTTTTGCGGCGCTAAAGTGCCGATAAATTGGCGATAAGTCCTTGAGAATATGCCCCCCTGTGTACACAGACTTGTGTTACTTGTATTTCTTTCAAAGCATATTATCCTAGTCGGACTGGCATATAGGGCAATCTGGCAGTACCAGAAGGGCTGCTCTGACCATTCAGCATGTGGGATTTTTTTGGCTGTATGTAGTTCAGTTATATGGTCTGGTGGGCCAGTTTTTTACTGTTGAATTCCCTGATATTAACACAAACATTGCCTGCTGCGAGCACAAATACATACAGAGCTCCATACTATGCAAAACACCGATACAGTGTGCCTTTACAAGTTCAATACTGCTCTGATTTGCTAATGGGTGACCACTTTTGTATCGGTGCTCGGTCCTATTTTTGTTCCCAGTCCGACCCAACTTATTATGCTATTACAATTCTGTTCTGACGGGAAGAACAACGGCCAAAGTTCTCGGTGAAACTAGGCAGCGTGACATCATCAGAGACACAAGGCACATAAGGAGACACTACAAACGCAGCATTACTCAGGCGATTTAAACTTGTTTGTTTTGCTTGCAGTCATCTTGGTCTTACAGCTGTCTGTTTCTCCCTATCTACGGATGTTTCAAATCCCTCTCCATGTGGGAACGAACGCTACACCGAACCTGCCACCCAACAGCAGAATTTCTCTGTAAATAAACAAGGGTGAAGTGCTGTGGGAAGTCTTTTCTGTCAGAATACAGGGGAGAGCTGTCTAGAAAGCACTTCTCACTCCTAATTAATATCTCAACTGTTTATTCGAAGCTGTTTTTTTATGTAGCTGTGCAAGCTGACACTAAGTGTGAACAGATCTACCTGAAAACATTTTGTGAACTGTCCTCAAATTTCAGCACCGGCAGTGATTAATAGTCTGCTAATGAGGGTTGTTTGGTAGCAGGGGCTGAGGAAGGATTAAGGATAACGGGAGATCCAGAGGACAGTGACAAATGGCCGTCTGGTGTTTCAGCGTTGCCAAAACACAGCACTTAGCTGACGCTGACCACAGCAGACAATCCTTTAAATGTGACGAAAGAAACACAACAGGCAGCGTGTGCTACCTCCAGAGACAAACCCCTTCAGCAATCTGTGCAATTTCAGAAATATATCCAAAGAGATGATTTTTTAATGCAAGGCGTTCCTTTTACAAACAGTACTCGAGGAATGCGAGAAACCCAAGACACGTTTAGAGGCGTTGGAAATCTCTACCAACCGTTATTTCGATTTTTGTGTCAAAATGTTTTCCTGCAATAAAGAGTAAGCTAGTCCGAAATAAAGTTGATAAAAGCGGGAATGAAAAGGGGAAAACGGAAGCAGTTTATGCCTACATATTTTCAGTATCTGTGTCCTGAATCAAGAAAAGACCAGTAAAATAAACTTCCCCATTAAAGGAGACAAACCTTTTAAACTTCTTATTTTAAGGCTTAACTGTCGAGTGAGTGTAGACAGTAAAATGCTAAGGAAGAGTGCATTGTCTAACTTGTAAGAAAAAAAAGAAGAAAAGAAAAATAAGTGTTAGTGCTAAAAACGATTCTAAGGCGGACGGCGTGCATTTCCACCATGGGAGCATCCCCTTCCAGTGGCGCCGACCATACCCACGCTGTTTCGCTCTGTCCTGTCCTACCCACACCATCTACCTGTTTATTCTCCTACGAGTGTGCACCCCGCCTATGCTCCCCTCTCTCTCTCTCTCTCTCTCTCTCTCCAATGCCTCTGTCCTTGCTTAGTTCAACCTATCAACATTACCCCCTCATGGGTCCTCCCCGTCCCAGTCCTTACAACGTGAGGCAGTCCTGCCTCCACCCAGCCAATCACAACGCCAGTATTCAAAAGCTTACATAAGCCCCTCCCACCTACCGCCATGCCTGTTTTTTTTCTGCTCCGACGGCGGTCGGAACGCTGGTGCTCCCGGTTCCTGTTTCTGTTTCGGATTTTCTTCGGGACGGTGCCGTGAGTGTTTCAATTGCAGTTTTATGCTTCTGCATTTTTACTGTATGTTTTTCACGTGGGTATTTCATTTGCAGTTTTATACTTCTGCATTGTTTGCTGTGTGATTTTCTCTCGGCGCGGCCGCTCCGGTCCCCGGTCGGCCGCGCTCCTGTTCTGGGGTCAGGGACGCTCCCCGTTCATGTGCTGGGCTGGGGCGGGGAGTTTCGTGGTGTCCTGGCCCCGGGTCGTTCCGGCGCTGTGGCTCTAGTGCAGCGTCCGGCCCCTCGGCCTTGGTCTTTTGACCTGAGGCTGTGGGTGGAGACTACAGGGCTGCCCCTTTTTATCTTTCATTTCACCGGTCTCACGTTGCGTGATTTGGTGATTGAGGGCAGTGTTACTTGGAGGTTGCTGGGCTCTTCCTTTGTTGTGTGGTGAGTTCCTGTTTGGTTTGCTCGGGTTCGCTCACCATGTGTGAAGGGGCTTCTTCACCTGTGCCTGCTTGGGCTGTTTTCCATGCGGCATAATTTCCTGGTTCTGCTGGTGGATGACGTTTTGCAGATTCTGGGGCTGCGCTGTATGCTGTTAAGGGGTTCGAACCCTGCCCATGCTGTCATATTGCCCTGAGGTGGTGATGTTTCATTCTGTGCTTTTACGCAGTTGCTCATTTCGGCTGTCCAGTCTGCGCTGCCGGAGCCTGCGGTGCGTTGTCCTGAGGATGATGTTGGGGACTTGGTCGATTCCCCTTTTGGGATGGTACATCCCTGGCCGATGTCCTGTTGGATATCCTGACTTATGCATGGCTTCCGGCAGTTGCGCAGGGTATTCCGCGTTTTCTGGGTTAGCGGTTTTCGCCTGGCGGACTTTGGCTCAGACTTTCCTGCACATATACTGCTTCTCCTTTTGGGGTGCATACTGGCTCTTGTTCGGCCTGTGCTTCGCTGGTCGTTCTCATGGGTTGTGTGGAGTTGTTTGGCTGTTTACGGGTTCTGGGGACGCTCCTTCCTGTCTTGACTCGGTGGGTTGCGTCTTCTCCTCGGCTGTCGTGGCACTGGCGCCTTGGTCCATTGTCTGTTTTTCTGTGGCTCCTTGGCTTTTGGCTCCCTCTACTGACAGTCTGTGTGGTGGTGCCCTGTCTTCCTCTCGGCCCTTTCATGGTCGGGTGGGGGGGCTGTGTTCCATTTGGTTCCCGGCCTCTGATGTGCCTCGCGGCTGCCCCTGGGTGTTGATCGCCCGGGGTTTTGGGTATTGTTGTGCCCTGGAGGGTCTCCGTGACCTGGTGGTTGCGGTTGCGTCTCTTCTTCTTTGGGTCTTTGTTCCACTCCTGGTGTTCGTCTGGTAGTGGGTTCCCTGTCTCCGTTGCTGTTGTGGTTTTGGGGCCTCGGATCCATTGTTCCTGGCTTGTTGGTCCGGTCTGCTTTCCGACTGGTGGGTCCTGTCGGTCTTCGCTCTTGGTTGCTGGATTCTTTCCAGGGCCGTCCCCCTTTAGGCTGTTTTCATGGTTGCTCCATTGTCCTTTGGCCCGTGTTGCGTTTTTCCTCCTTCTTTGGGCGTTGGCCTGTTTTTGTCTCTGGGCACTGTTGTGCTGGTTCCGGTGGCGGAGCGGGGCCAGGGTTCCTCTTCCTCTCTGATCCTGGCCGTGGCGCCCATTTGGTTCCTTTCCAGCACGGTTCTGTGTCCCGGGGTTTGTACTGAGTTGGTGCCGCTGGGCGGTTGTTCCCCTTGCGGTCTGTCGTTCCCCTCTTCCTGGTGGGTGTTTTTTTTGGCTTCCCTGGATTTGGGAGTTGGCTGTTTTTCACGTTCCATCCTTCCGGCTGGTCCGCGGTTCCTGCGGTCTTTGGATGGGTTCCTTTACCTGTTTTCGTGTGTTGACTTTCGGCCTCTCTCCTGCTCCCCGGGTTTTCCGCGGTGCTGGCTCCTGCTGTGCAGGTTTTTGCTGAATGGCAATTCCACCCTGCAGGCACCTGTTCTTCTGTTCTTAGATGTTGTACAGGGTCCGGCCTGGTCCATCCCTGGATGGGAGGCCGCTTAGGATGGCCAGGTGTTGTAGGTTTTTTCCTATGTGGATTTTGTCCGGTTTCTGCTTCCACCCTCCTTGTGGCTATTCTGGCGATATTGGCGTTGTTGGCCTTGTTCCGGTTTCTGGGGTTTGTATTGGTTCTGGCCATTTCTCATCTGGTTCCTGTTCTGGGCCTTCAGTTTCTCCGGGCCTGTTTGTCACTTTGCAGGGGTTGTGTTCTCCTCCGGCTCGGTTCTCTTCCCTGTTGACTCTTTATGGGTCCTGCTGGGTCACCCTTCTGACCCGGTTCGGGGTTGGTTGCGGATCCGGGGGTGGTGGCTGCCTCCACGGCTGTGGTTCCTTGGGCTTGCCTGCTCCTCTTGTCCTTGGTGTTTCTTCTGTTTGACTCCTTGGGTCCTTTTCCATGCAGGTTCCGTGGCTCTGGTTCCTCTCTCCCTGTTCTGGTTCCTGTTTTTGGCCTGGTGGCTTTGCTCTCCCAACCTGGTGTATGGGGTGCGTTTTCAGCTCCCTTCTCTCCTCTTGTTGTCCTCGGACGCCTGTCCTTGGGGGCCACGTTGGGTTCCTTGGTGGCCGACGAGTCTGTTGATTCGTGCTGGCATTCCGGTGGCTCATTGTTGCTTGGGCCTTCTTGGGGGACCAGTTGCATGTCTCTGTTCTTGCTGGCTTCCGTGTTTTGTTCCCACGAAGCTATGGCTCATTGGTTTGTCTTGTGCCTCTGGTGGCACTGGCTCCCACGGCTCTCTCTGGACGGTGTCTCCTCTGTTGGCTTTGCGTTTCTGTTCGGGAACGTCTGCGTTTTCGTTCGTGGACGCGGCTTGGGCCGTTTCCTCCCGTCCTCTGTTTTGTGCCACCTGGTGCTCGCTTAGGCGGCGCATTTTCTTTGTTTGGTTCGATTTGGTGTGGATTTGCATGGCCCCTGCGCATTTCCTTGGCCTTCGGGTTTTCTGTGTGCCTTCTCTCCTGTTTTCTCCTCCCGTATACTCGGGGGTTGTGGGGAGGTGTATAGGTGTCTGTATCGTTGGCCTCGCTGTCTTTGTTTTCCGCTCCTGCTGCTGCTGGCGGGGGACGGGTTTGGCCGGCCTCCCTTGACTCCGGCTCCGCTTTTGGGTCTGCAGCTGGTTTTTGCCCTGTCTTTGTCGCTTGCTTCTGACGGCCTGGCTCTTGTGCGGCTGTCGTTGGCGTCTTTGGGCTGTTCCTCTGTGGTGGCTCGTGACATCCGGTTGTCGCGGTCGGCCTTCGACCCTTGGGTGCTATGGTCGTCATTGGGGTTCTTTTGTCTCTTGGTGTTCTTCCCATTGGGTGGATCCTGTGCTGGGGGATCTTGCTTCTCTGTTGGAGGGATGTTTTTTTTTACGGAGCCTTGCCCCTTCCGCTTTGTCTGCTCAGTGGGCGGTGGTTTGTGCTTGTCGGGGTCCTGGGGCCTCCTTGGTGATTTTGCCTCTTTGGTGAGTCTGTTTCTTCAGAGCTTTCGGCTCAGTCGGCCGGTCTCTCCTTTGCTCGTGCCTTCTTCGGTTTTGCCTGCTGTTTTGGGGGGTCTGCTGTTGCCCCCTTTTAAGCCATTGCTGGTAGTGGACTTGTTATGGTTGTCCGCTACGGTGGTTTTTTGCTGGCCCTCACCTCCGCTCGTCGGTTGGGTGTGTTGGGTGCATTGCTCGTTTCTTTTCCCTATTGGATGTTCCTGCCGGATCGGTTTGTTTTGAGGCTTGTTCCGGCCTTTCTGCTTGTGGTTTCTTCCTGTTTCCTTTGGCAGCTGGAGGTGTTTCTTCTTGGTTTGCCTGCTGGGGTTCCCTTGTTCCCCCTTCCTTGGTTGTTCGCTGGACTCTCCAGTTTTCCCTCTCTCGTTCCCTGGAGTTTTCAGTTTTCTCCTGCCCTTTTTGTCTCCTGTGGGGGTGTGACTCGGGAGATGTGGTTTTTCGTTTCTACGGTTGGTCGGTGGGTGCGTTTGGCGGTCTGCCTGCCTTTTCGGTCCTTTGGATCTGGCTTCCCCGTCTCTGGTGCTGGGTCGTTCGGTGCGTTCTGTGTCTGTTTCCTGGGCTGGGACGGCGGGGTTTCTATCCAGGAGTTTGTTGGGCGGCCACCTGGCTGTCCCTTCACGTATTTGTGCTGCTTTATCGGCTTGATATTTTACATGCCTCTGCTGGCTGTTTTTCTGTTGGCGTCTTGAGTGCTGCTGTTCCTTGATCTTTAAGGATTTGCCTTTGCATGGATCCCTGGTGTAGTCCGTTTTTATTGGTTCTCTGCTTGTGAGTTCCTCACGTTGTAAGGACTGGGACGGGGAGGACCCATGAGGGGGTAATGTCTTGTTACTACCGGTAATCTTCATTACCCGATTAGGGTCCTCCCCGTCCCAGTCTCTACCTCCCGCCCTCCCGCTGTGTTTGTGTCGGAGTCTTGTTGATAACAGGCATGGCGGTAGGTGGGAGGGGCTTATGTAAGCTTTTGAATACTGGCGTTGTGATTGGCTGGGTGGAGGCAGGACTGCCTCACGTTGTAAGGACTGGGACGGGGAGGACCCTAATCGGGGTAATGAAGATTACCGGTAAGTAACAAGACATTTTCTCTCAATTGTGTCCTCTTCTTCTCCTTTCCAGGTCCAACCAGAGGCACAGTGAGCTCTAGACCACTTTTGGCTTTTTTTAGCACCCATCGCCATAGTTATAGCTTTATGAAATTGCTAAGAACGAGGCCCCAAGTGGCCCTGAGGCCCAGGGCAAATATCCTTCTGGCTCACCACCGGGGTGCCACGCTGAAACCCACCCTAAATCCCCTCTCTTTAATCTCTCACTTCCAATACTAAATTGATCACATCAGGAAAGTGAATAACTGAATTCAGCCACAATTAAAACTTGTAAGCAGCAGAAAGCCTACCCCAATGAGCTATCTCGTGTCAGCCTGATTATTCTCTCTCACCAATCTCCCTCCAGCCACCATTCAGCCTCCTGTCCCTTTTCCCTTTGACACACCGCCTCATCATTTCCTCTAATCTCTCTCCCTCCTATCCTCTCCTCCACGCATCTCTTCCGTTCTCGTCGCTCTAACAGAGGTACCTTGCTCTCACCTACACTCCTGTCTAAGGCATGTAAGAGCAGAACAGGCGTAGAAAGATTGCTAGAGAAAGGCCAGGAGAGGGTAAGAAAGTCAATAACAAAAGGGAGAGACATACAACGTATAATATACACAAGCATGGAGCCTGTAGGGTTGACAGGCGAAGACTAAAGGAGGAAAAAGCAAAGAGACAAGCAACAAAAAGCAAAGACAGATGAAGAATGTGAGAAAGAACGTGTAGAGAAAAGGGAGACAGTTGAAAGCTGTAGAGAGAATCAGAAAACAAAGATGTGAAACATAATAGCGAGAGAGATAAAGTAAGAAAAAATAAAAAAGGTGAAGAAAATGAGGGACAGACTAGCTGAGAAGCTGGCATAGACAAAGAAAGGGACATGCAAAGAAGAATAGAGACATTGGGCAAAGAGAGGGAGAGATAAAAACAAAGTAGAGTCAGTAAGTGATTTTTTCAGTTATTTTCTAGGGTTTTATTAATGTAAGTTAAGATCTTATTGGCATGAGGTTTTCAAGAGTTAAAAGATAGCCCTTGAATCAGGGCAACGGAGTGAAGGACTCCATTGCCCTGATGGAGTATCCGTTCCTCTAATTTTGAGATGTCCTCCGGCCCAGTTGACATCACTAGCATTGTCAGCAACAGCCGTCACAACAGTTCCTGTCAATGCAGTGCTAGATTAAGGGATGGCTCCGTAAATATGACGAAGCCATACATATTTGTAATTTTTTTTAAAAATCTTTAGTTAAAAATGTGCAATTTGAGACTTAGTAGTTCACAAAAAAAACAATCAGTTATACACTCACCATGGGGTTTTGGTGCCATGTTGCGTGGTTCATTTTCCCCTTTTCAATGGCTCTTATCAGCAGCTTTTTCATGGGGTCGCAGCCAGTAACAACTTCACCTTTGTCCGCCCTCCCTACACTGAGGGGCCGACAAATCACAAAAACTCAGACGGGACTTTATGGTTTATTTCATATGAGCTTTCGTCAGCATTGGAGACTCTGGCGCTGACATGGTGAGGCTCTGGATGACTGTAAATGAGGATAGGGTAGTACGCCACCATTGTGACAAAGTCCTCTCTCAGCCAAACTCTATGGGGCATATTTATTCATCTTTGATGCAATGGAACGCAGCTAGCGAACTTGCTGTGCTGATGTGCGTCAAATGAAGAGACCTGAAATGCTCACAAATTAAAAAATTAGGTATCACTTCTGCTCTTTCCTTGTGCTGCAGCTCTTGTGGCAGCGTAGTACCAATAAAGGCACCCATGGATAAAGTGTGCCTGTGTGATGGGCTGGATTGCTTTTGTGTAGGAAGGGAGTCCTTTCTACACCAAAAACATCCTTAGATGGAGTTTTCGATTTGTATGTGTGATGCTGAATACATTGCGCATGATGTCATGCACTCACATGGTCCCAACCACGTTGATGACACTGGATCTGATGCTGGATCTCCTATCCCTCCTGAGGACAGCATATGCCAAGGAACCTAAATCTTATAACACACACTGTGCCCCATGGGGAAGGGGGGTTGGGATCAAATAGGAATAGAGAGAGACTTGCGATATAGGATCTGCTCTTCAGCTGTGCAACACTGTGTTACAGGATCTGTCACTTCTGAAACCTTCTACGTTTGGAAGGTAGATGTGCACTGAACCAGAACCTCAGGTTTTGCGATGACGCTATGCACTGGAAACAACAAGAGGAGGCAGTTACCATGCGTACACTAACAAGTCTCCATATACCGTGACCATACAATGGCTTCAGTGACATACACTTACAGGTTTTGTAAGCAGCATGACATGAGAGCAGAATAACCAAAATCACAGATTGGAGTTTGGGACACTCTCAAGGATTAAACACAGATTTCGGTACAAGGTTCATACATTGATCAAACACTCTCAAGGGCTTTCTCAAGGCACTATTGTTAATCAGAGGAACACAGAGCTCAAGTATTTAATCCTTGTGCAAACCCAGTTCTAGTGCCAAGGTTGTAGGAAGGGTCAGAAGTATAAACACACAAGAAGTGCTGGAGTAAAACACAGAGAGGGCATAGAGGAAAAGTCTGTAGTCTTTGAAGAAGTGGGTACTCTATCCTGCTTATGACTATAGGAGGATTAGTATGCACTAACTTGATATCAAGTACTTAGCCTAGTTCTGCCACTTGACTGAAGTTCAAAGAAGCTCTCAAGGCTTGGACTCAGGGTGTTGTGGGGGTGTCTAGAGAAGCTGGGGAGCAGGGAAAGAGGAGGAAGACATCAAGGAAGCTTGAGCCATGGGAACCACAGGCTCAGATGTACTTGAAGGAGAGTGAAGCAATTCTCGTTTCTGGCAGGATTCTTCTGGTGAGTGAAGCCTGTTCCGCAGGAAGCGAGACTAAGCCACGATTCGGGGTTGGGTGGGGTTTATAAACCCTCTCGAAGGCTCAACGGATGTAGCTAGATCATGTGTGGTGCATGGGACACATTGACTTCTGGAAGGTTCTAGAACCTTGGAGAAAACATGTGTTAGGACACTCCCTTTGACCATACAGAATGGGCAGGTGCAACTCGATGATCGGAACCAAAAAGCAGGAAACAAATGTATCTTTTTCACTCAAAAGTGCATAAGGGAAAAAAACACCAAGGCCCCAGTAACAGTGGGAGCAAGGCTCGCTATTGGCTCATGGGATTCTGGAGGAAACTTGCACGAAGGCACTAGTTACACCGGGTGCAGATAGACTATTGATTCACAGGTTCTGGGGGACGCTAGCAGGGATTCAAGCACAATGGAATTACGGGTTCTGGGAGATGCTTGCAAAGATTCAAGGGCATCAGTCATGGTATCCTAGCATGCCATAAAGCGCCACAGGGGTAAAGCAATATGAGCCCTGCACACTAGGCCCACTACACAGAGGGTGCATGAGGGGATTTTGACAGATCCCCCCGCAAGCAACGGCCTAACGGGCATGGTTTGTCTGGGTGATGGGCATGGAAGGAACAAACCAAGCGAGTGGCAGAACATTGCTGGCTGGTTCCCAAGATTGCTCTTCTAAGCAATCAAGTAAAACAAGAGTCTATTCGCATGCTTAGAATCAAGGATTCTCTGTACCTCAAATTACAAATGACCATCCAGTGTTATGGGTGAGGGAGGGGGAGTAGTACAGGTCTGGGCATAATAGGTCTTCAATAGCTCACATGAAATACTGGATGAATGGGAAAATCTTCTGGCAACTGAAATTTTACAGCAACTGGGTTAATGATTTGTTCAGTAGTAAAGGGACCCACATATCTTGGTTGTAGCTTATATGGTCCTTGTAATTGCAGGTGTTTAGTGGACACCCAACTTGATCTCCAGCCTTGTAGTCTGGCTGTTGTTGTTGATGTCAGTTAGCATATTTTTATTTTTCCATACTCAACTTAGCCCGATGCAAATGTGATAACACCTGCTGTTGTGAATCAGCGAGATGTTTTACAAAGTCTTGTATGGCAGGGACATTTTCAGAGTGCATTACAACATTTTGGGCAACATACAAGGATGTGTAACTGTTAAACAATAGAAAGGGAAAACCCCAGTGGCTGAATGCTGTGAGTTATTATAGTAATATTCAGCGAAAGGTAACAAGGATTCCCAACCCTTAGGCATAGAGGTCAATAGACATTGCAGTGTCTGTTCTAAAAACTTTTTTTGTGAATTAGTTAATTACATTACATCTAATTTGCAATCATAATATTTTACTGCACAGGATATCTATTAGTTAGGTCAGGGACAGCAATGTCAGCAATTGGCATATTGTTGCTTTTCATTATGGGATATTTGTTAACCACATATATATTTGTTTATTTACACTTTTTAATGGACCGGACTGGCCAAGGATCAGGGCAGGAAAGAAGGACCAGGGCAGGAAAGAAGATCCGGGGCTCACAGGATGTCATGTCGGCTTTCATCACAGGTGAGGAAGAGGGAGAAACATTCACTATGAGGGGTAATGCTCATGTCTGGAGAATTACTTGATCAACAGCTAAAAAAGTCTGGAAGGAGGCTGAACAGGCTCTAGGGGGGAAATGGAAGTAGACACCAGCCAGGAGACATAAGGTCTAGGGTCTTCTCCTGTCCTACAAAAAGAACAAAGAAGTGGTGTCCCTAGGTTAGGCTCTAACACTATCAGGGCCTATTCCTGGTCTCTCTCTAATTTCTGAGGCCCCTGCACCCACGTCTCCTCCCAGGGCCTGCCTAGAAGACCATGAGTCAAGAGAGACATCTGCCCATGACACCCCACACCCCTTTTTTGAGCCCCAATCCGTTCCATATGTGTCTGTTCCTGTCGATTCACTCAAGGGAGTGATGATGGCTGTAGAAGAGGCTAAAGCAGTGATCTCTCTGGAAAATCCGGGACTTAATGGTAGAGATCTGAATGTTCCAAGAGATACTCTATGGCCAACTTGAAACTTTAAATGCAGCAATCACCAACTTGACTGCAGCTATGTTGTCTATGTTGGCACATAAACACACCCAAACTACTGTGGTTCCATCTCCAATTTCCTCTGCCCTCACTGTTTCCACTGCTAACCCTTGTGCTGGAAACCCCGTGCGGTGTCTGGTTCTGCACCAGCAAGCCAAATATTGTCCATGACGGAGGAGGATTTGAACATAAAAATCAAAATTGATAGCAAGGATGGCCAGTGGCTTTGTCCCCCAAGCCAGGACCCTGGTTACAAAACTGCATGTGACTTGGGGGGGGTGGTTGACATTATTATTTTAGTTCATTGTGGACTCTCCTCTTTATTTATTTTATTTTATTTTATTTTATTTTAAAAGTTTTATATAGCGCTGGCTAGACCCAGAGGTATCAGAGCGCTTTACATGAGAAGATAATATAAAGCAAACATGGCATAAAAGTAGATAAAAAGATAATGAAACAACGTGTGAAATATACAAAACAAAATAAATATACAGGTGCAAGATCTATACATTTCAAGTAACTAGGTATATGATGTTCGGGAAATGGACAGATAATACTGGACAAAATGTAACATGGTGAATTGGAGATCAGGTCACAGGTTAGGACCCCAATAATAATTGGGCCAAACATGGCGTATTAGTAGATAAAAGATAAAGACAACAACATGTGAAATATACAAATCAAATGGATAAACAAATCAAACAATTAGATAAACGAATCAAATAGATAAACAGGGGCAGGAGCTATACATATCAAGTAATTAGGCCGATGATGTTCATGAAATGGACAAGTATTACTGGACTAATATAACATGGTGAAATTGGAGATCAAGTGCAGGTCACAGGTTAGGATCCCCAATAATAATTGAGGAGGTGGATTTTGAGGTCTTTTTGAAGCAGAAATAGGAGGGGTTGCAGCGCAGGTTTTGGGAGGGCATTCCAGATGATAGGGGCATTACCAGAGAAGGAGCGTGATTGTGTGGCTTTCTATTTATGCAGTGGTGGTATAAGGAGGAGGGAGTTGGTGCTTCTCAGGGGTCGTGTGGTGCCCGCTATGAGGAGTTTCTTGGAGAGGTACTGCGGAGTGTTTTGGTGGAGGACTTTATGAGTGATGCAGGCAGTTTTGTATGCAGATCTGCCTTCGATAGGGAGCCATTTAAGAGATTTGAGAGCCGGGGATATGTGATCGAAGCGTTTGCAGTCTGTAATGAGCCTGGCTGCAAGGTTGAGCACAGCTTTGATTGGAGCAAGGTGGACCTTGGGGATTCCGTTGAGGATGGCGTTACCATAATCAATACGTGAAAGAACAAGTGACTGAACTACAAGTTTAAAATCATCGGTGGGTATAAAGGGTTTGATTTTCTTGAGGTGACGGAGAGTGAAGAGGGCTCCTTTAGCAGAGTTTTTGATGTGGACGTTAAGGGTTAGGGTGTTGTCGATAGAAATACCAAGAGATTTGACGGAGTTGGACAAGGTGATTGAGCAGTTGAGTGCGTTAAGGTCAGAGATCCATGATTGAACGGGGAGAGGGTTGTTTTTAGGGGAGAAGAGAATGATTTCAGTTTTATTAGGGTTAAGTTTGAGATGATTGGAGTGGAACCAGGTTTGGATCTTGGTGAGGGTGTTGTTCAGGTGTAAGATGTCGGCATGAGTTTTAATCTTGTAATAGATTTGGGTGTCATCGGCGTAGAGGTGGTAGTTGATGCCTGCTTGTTTAAGAATGAGGGTGAGGGGTTCCATAAAGAGGTTAAAGAGGGAGGGAGAGAGAATAGACCCTTGGGGGACTCCAAGGGAGACAGGAGTGGGGTTAGAAAGATAGTTTTGAATTTTGATTTGCTGAGTTCGGTGTTGTAGGTAGGATACGAACCATTTGTAGGCAGTATCATTGAGGCCGAAACGGGACCTAAGCACATTAAGTAGGGCTGAATGGTTGACTGTATCGAACGCTGCGGAGAGATCAAGGAGGATAAGAAGGCAGCTCTCGCCATTATCAAGTGAGTGGTGGATGTCATCGACGACGTTGAGCATTGCCGTTTCGGTGCTGCAGCCTTTCCTGAAGCCTGATTGAAAGGGATCAAGTAGGTTGAAGTTTTCGATGTGTTTGTCTAGTTGTAGTAGGACACATTTTTCAAGGACCTTTGAGAGAAGGGGAGGTTAGTGATGGGGCGGAGATTGTTTAGGTCATTGGGGTCAGCATTGGGGTTTTTGATTATGGGAGAGATTTGTCCAAGTTGAAGGGAGGTGGGGACACAGCCAGTGGAGAGAGAGGTGTTGATGATTGTGGTCCAGTATGGGGTGATGATGTGCTTAAGGGCAGGGACAAGGTTAGAGGGTAAGGGGTCTTTTGTGTGGGAGGACGGTTTAAGATTACCAATTATTTTAAGGACTTCTAGCTCAGTCACGGGGAGGAAGTTGAGCAAGGAGGCATTGTTCTTTAATTGTGAGTTAGGGGAGTTGATTACCGTAGAGGTAGCAGGGTCAGCTGGTCGAGGGGATGTGGAGTAGGCATTAGAGGTGAGGACGGGTTTGCATTGGGAGTTGGAGGGGAGCTGTGTGGAACGGAAGGATTGATCAATTTTGGCAATTTTTTCCGAGAAGAAGTGGGAAATTTCTTCACATCTGGCTGAGGAGGCGATCAGATTTGGAGGTGCGGGGGAAGTTTGGTTACGAATGATATTGAAGAGTTCCCTAGGTCTGTTTTTGGCATGATCAAGTTGAGTGCGGAAGAAGGATGCCTTTTCCTTGAAGATGTGTTTTTTGTACGTGGATCTAGCGTGTCTGAGGAGTGCAAGATGGGAGGGAGAGGGATGGTGTCTCCAGGTTCTTTCCGACAGTCTGAGTGACCGTCTTTCGTTATTAAGCTCGGTATTAAACCAAGAGTTGGAGGGGTGTTTCTTTGGTTTTTGAGTTTAGGCAGGGCTAATTGGTCAAGAATACCCGTAACAGTATTGTTAAAGTGTTCAGTGAGCTCATTAGCATTTTGTGAGGGGGATGAGAAGAAGTTGAGCTTGGAGTTTAGACTCAAGAACACCCGTGGGGATATGTTTTAGATTTCTGGTCATTTTCTTAGGTCTGTTAATTTTGGAGGTGGGGAGATTAGCATTGGTAGCAATGGTGAACAGTATAAGGTGATGGTCGGACCAGTCAATGGGGACGATATTGGTCACGGAGGCCAGATCTTCGTTGGAAAGAATGGCGTCAAGGATGGCTCCTTTGGTGTGTGTCGGGGACAGGCATAGTTGTTTGAGTTCATTGATCTCAAGTAGATTTGTGAGGAGGGAGATAGTGGGATCATCGGGATCGTTCCAATGGAGGTTAAGATCCCACAGAAAGAGATTTTTAGAGTTGGATAATGAGGATTGTGTCAGGAGCTCAGATAAGTCCTCGATGAAGGGCTGGGGGGTGGCCCGGAGGGCGATAGATGTTGTGTAGACGAATTGGGTGGGAATTTTGGGTTGTCAGTTCAGCTTCCAGGTATTTGCAGGAGGAGTAGCCAGAATTATTGACAAGGGATAACTGAAGTTCATTTTTAAAGATAATGGCTAGACCACCCCCAACTCTGTCAGGTCTATCTTTTCTAAGAATAGAGTATCCCGGGGGGGAGAGTAGGTCAAGTATGCTCGTTGAGTGGTCTTTGAGCCAGGTTTCTGTGAGGAATGCAATGTCAATGGATTCAGTCAGGATAGTTTCCGAAATTTCCGTGGCATGTTGGACTGCGGAGCGACAGTTGACAAGCATACATGTAAGTGGTGTGGGGTTGCATATGGTGGGTGGGCAAGTGTGGATTGACGTGAGTTGGGGCGGTGGTCTGGGGGAAGCGGGGGAGGAGGGGATTCTATTGGTCCCTAAGATAACAGGGATGTGGGAGTAGGGGAGTGGAGAATTGGTGGTTGGTAAGCTAGGGAGGTAGGAGTTGCATAAGTCTGAGAGGTCGGACGGGGAGAGATGGTTTGAGGTGCGGTGAGGTCTATGTATACGGCAGCGTAGAGGAGTCGATCTCCAATGATTGTGTTTGGTGTTAGGGATTTTCGGGGGAATTTTTGGGGGATTTTTGGGGGATTTTTGGGCGGGGCTTGGTGGAGATTTTATGGTGAGGGAGGGTTCTGGAGCTGTGGAAGATAAAGTCTTTCCTGAATTGAGAGAATTTAGTAATCAAATTAGATAGGTCAAGATTCGATGTTGTGTAGGCTCTGGGCAATTAAGGTGAGGGGAGGTACCGAGGGGGTGGTCTGGGTTATTTACGGAGGGTGGACTGATGTGTGAGGGGGAGATAGGGAAGTGAGTGTGGAATGAGGGGTGACGGGGCTGTTAAGTGTGAGGGGTTCGGTAATCAAATTGGATAGGTCAAGTTCAGTGTTATGTAGGCTCGTGTCAACTGGGGTGGAGGGGGGTACTGAAGGGGCGTGGGCGAGGTATAGGGAAAGATCTGGGTTAGTTTCAGAGGGTGGACTGATGTGTGAGGGGGGAGATAGGGTAGTGGGAGTAGAGTGAGGGGTGACAGGGCTGTTAGATGGGAGGGGTTCAGTAATCAAATTTGATAGGTCGAGTTCACTGTTGTGTAGGTTCGGGGCAATTAGGGTAAGGGGAGGTATTGAAGGGGCGGGGGGAAGGGAATGATCTGGGGGTAGGAAGTGGTCTGGGTTAGTTGCGGAGGGTGGACTGAGGTGTGAGGGGGGAGATAGGGTAGTGGGTGTGGAGTGAGGGGTGTCGGTGCTGTAAGGTGTGAGGGGTTGGGCTAGGTTAGACATGAGGTTAAGAACTTCAGGAGATGTGGTCAGAGAGGATAAAAGGGCATAGAGTGAGTGGAGAGCGGCTATATTGGGGTGGAGGGGTTGTGTATTTATCAGGGGTTGGGATAAAGGATTGGGAGGCGGAGTTAGGAGGGCCTGAAGGGGCAGGATAGGGGGATGGGGAGGAGAAGAGGGTGTACGGGATGGGTAGGAGGAGGGGGGTGAGGAGTTGTGTTAGGGGATTGAAGGGCAAGGGTGGTGGAGTACGTGAGTAGTTGGGTAGGGGGGAGAGAGGTTGTGGGGTAAGGCAGAGGCGGGGTTGTGGGAGGGGAATGATAAGTAGATGGCAGGGATTGGGGGCAACCGTTTTTAGTGGAGGGGTCCGAGGAGTGTGAGTTCTGGGTGTTAGGTGGAGAGAGGAAAATTAGAGGGGGATGAGAAATAGGTAACGGTGGTTGGGGGATGCCATTTGCTGTAGAGAGGTCCAGGGAGGGTGATGGTGAAGTCGATTGTTGGAGGATGGTGTTAGCTGGATGGTTGAAGGTGGAGGTGAAGTGAGGGGGAAGGGGGAGGGAGAGGTTGGAGGGCGTTATTCAGTAGGGGAGAAGGAGTGTTAGGCGCTGAGTGGTCAAGGCGGAGAGACATAATGCTGAAGTGGTGTTCGAAGATGGAAAGGTGGGATACCGTGGCTTGTATGAGGATGTTACCTGTTTTGAAGATGGAGATATCAATATCACCAAGAAAGGCTGGGGAGGGAGTGGGGGATATTTTGAATCCATATGGTATTGTGGTTGATTTAGAGATTGGGAGGTGTTGTAGGAAGATGCTTTTCCATTTGGAAGGACGTTTGGAGTAAAAGATGTAGTTGGTTATAATGGGGGAGGTGAGGCTGAGGTAGTTATCAACAATGAGTGTTTCAGGGTTACGGATAAGGAGTTTATGTTTGAAGTTTTTCTTGGCATGTTTGGAGAGATTGGGGGGTAGAGAATGGTCCATGAGTTGGGGCCATGTTTGGAGAGAGTAGGGTCCTGGGGGTGATGGTCAATGCTGTGAGGGGGCATGTTGGGTAGACGTGAGAGGAAGAGAGAGTGGAGAGAGGGAAGTTAAGGAAATGGGGAGTAGAACAGGAGATGAGGATTGGGAACCAAGGGGGCACTGGGAGAGTGGGGGGTAGAAATATGGGGGCTAGACAAGGAATAGGGTAGACAGGCGAGGAATTATAAATCAAAAAGGAGCAGATCAAATAAATAAACAAATTATATCGACAGCATGGAGCAAATCTAATATATAAGCAGTCGGCACAAATGGAGCAGATCAGTATACCAGCAGCAAAGTATGCAAACAAATGGATAAACAATCGGCAAGTACGCGCAGATCAGTAGAAGACAGCAACAATGCTTGCGAGGGCGTGGAATGTCTAAATTAGAGAGGGAATTCCGTAAGAGAGAGCAATACGTGCGTAAAAATATAGAAAGAGTTAGAGGGACATATGGATAAATCAATGAGCCAAGAAAAAACTAAGCGGTAAAAAGTTTGAGTAAGAAGAATAGAGTCAACAATCAATAGAAACAATTAGAAAGGGAATACCTGAAGCAAAGCAAAATAATAAGCGATAAAAATTAGAGTAAGAGGATAGAGTTGACAATCAATAGAAACAACAACAATACTTGCGAGGGCGAGGAAGTACAGAGTTGGAAAGGGAATGCAGGAAGGGTCACATAAGATTCACAGAACAGATACAAAAGCAGTGTTGAGGGACAACATAGTGCGAGGTCGGAGGCATCTCCATTTTGTAGAGTTTGAAGAGATGTAGTGACTGTCTTATGACAGTAGGTAGGTTAGGGAGATATATTGAACTTGTTTCCCAGGTTGATATATTGAGCTAGTTGGTGTCGTTACAGTGCAGTCCTATTTCTATGATCAGCAGTTTTCCTATCTCCCAGAGGGTATATGTCCTCTTTTTGCTACTGTTACTAATTTATTTATTTATTTATTTTATGCGTTTTTATTTAGCGCGGACTTTACCCGAAGGTGTCAGAGCGCATCACAGTAGGAACAGCAACACCACATGAGGAGAAAATTACAAGTGAGCATAATACAAAAGCAAGCGCTTACATTACATGAGGAAAAAGTGACAATTGTGCAAATAACAAAAACAAACAATAATACAAAAAGAGGTAACAAATGATACGTTACAAAAGGAAAGATGTCTGGGGCAGTAAGTCAGGTCAATTCCCAAGTGAATCTCAGCAGCTTTTTCGGTCTGTTGCTTTGTCTGTAGTGGCCCAGGTTTCTATGAAGTGAGTAAGTAAGGGGGGCAATTCCCCTTATGTTCTGGACTCCTGTGCCTTTCTTCCCATCCCCAACACTCAATCTTTACGATGCGTGCCCCCACTGGTATCCTCCTAGAATGCTCTCTGAAGCCCCAGGGAAGACGCCTCCTTGTGTCTGGGGGTAGAGAAGTGCTCAGTTGTGATACTCAGCTGGCAGTGTTGACAAAATGCAGCTAATCGGGCTCAATATCTCGCCCGCCTCAGTAGACGTGCTATCTGGGGACAGTGGGCTTTAGCTGCTACAGGGTTGGTGTTGCAGCTTGGCAGCGCGTATAATAGCGGAGGTGGGGGGGGGTTTGACTCAGACTATTATGATTACTTATTTGATTATAGACTGGTTCCCCTGATGTTTCCAGACTTTTTTCAGTTGCCCAACCACCTCCAAGTTCTCTTTTCCATTCTGCCTGGAGACTTTATTTTGTAATTATTTCTCCCATTCCAGCTGACTTTATTTTTCGAATACAAAAACCTTTTATCAAATACTATGTTTGAAAAAACCTCTCTGTTTTTTTTATTCTGCATAGCGTAATGTTTTTTTAACTTCAATTTGGTTGAGTGTAAATGTGTGGGTATTAAGCATTTAAGCATATGATGACTAGGCCTGGGCGGTAAACTCTGCTTTGCAAGGCGGAGTTCACAGAGTTTTTACCACTCCAAGTTTGGCAAAAACTCTGCCAACTGCAGGTGGAGCAGAGTTTACCAGCGTGCGGCACTCACCCCTACCCTTTGCTATCCTAATTCTGTCCATATTTGTGCTGGGCGTACCTTGGTCTTGTTTTGACATTGTCTGTCATCTTTTGTTAAGCGGTTGTGCTTGCATTTACCTGTCAGTAATGGTGGGTGGCTGCAGTAGAGGGTTCTTGTAGGAGGCGAGGCTCCTCTTTGCATTCCCTGCAGACAGGAAAAGCCCTGCTTTGTGTGCAGGAAGCTGGGCAGCACCCCTCTGCTACTAGTTGCTTTCACACCCTCGTCTCTCATGATCTCATCCCTCTTTCCAAATGTGCAGTGCAGGAGCAGTGGGCATCCTCAAGGGCACCGGTAGTCAGACCCCACCTGCATACAGCAACATCCATCAGCCTGAGCCAGGGTCAGAGCATGCGATGTGGCAGCCGAGGTCAGAGAGACTGCAGGTAAGGGTGGAGGAGGGCATAGGCTGGGATGAGGGGCAAGAGCTGCTTTTGGAGCTCATGGCTTTGTCTAGAGGAGAGTGGCGGGTGATCAGAACTAGAATCTGCACTCTGTGTTGTGTGCTAATTGGTCAGGATCTGCAGGGGACCTCCTGTGCTGCAAGGGGCGCACTGTTCATTTTGGAGGAGAAGTTCTAGGGCCACAACTCAAAGAATTTCGGTGGAGGTGGGAGAGTCATGGAGAGTCTAGGGCATGATCTACTCATAGCAGAGGGGTGAGAGAGTTCTGTCTGATGTGTGGTTGTACACTGCACAAGAGCTTAAGTTGTATATTTCAACCTGTTGGGGTGGGGGGTGCACTTGTTGCACTTTGCCACGTTCAGGAAAGGGGTGCACATTACATGCGTGCATCTGGACTATGAGTTGCATATTGCCCAGTGTCTGCACTTCTACACACGGTGCTTCTCTTGCCTAATGAAATTTCCAGCAGGAGGGTGATTCCAAGGTCTCTGCATTCTACTTCCCTCCAATAGCGGCACTGGCTCGTAAAACTTAAATGTGCAAACAGGGTAGCGAGAGCAGGCACGGGCTCACTACGTGAGAGGCAATACTTCCCTCTATTACACTGAGTTATGGCAAGTCATGGCCCAGTCAATTGTTATTGTTTTTTTTATTTTTATTATTTTTATTATTGAGTGGATACACAAAAGAAAACAATTACATAATACACTTATTTATCCTATAAGTCCTACGTGGTAAAATAAAATCTTGGTGCGATATCGATCAAGTGCTAGACAGCTTGGGTCCAAACAGATAATTGATACATAAATATATTGATAAAATACTAGTGCCATGGGCTTAAAGTGCTAACCTTTGCAGGATCGAGAATAAAATACAATTGTGAAGTGCTATAGTCTTGATGCAAAAAAAAATGCTCGAAGTGCAAACCAAGAATATCAGGGAAATATAGGAACAGCATCAACATTGATTGAAAAATACATCAATAAAGTGCTAGTGCAATAGGCATAAAGTGCATCAATAAAGTGCTAGTGCAATAGGCATTAAGTGCTAACAATACCAGATCAGGCATGATAAAAAAGAATGAAAAAACACAGTAGTAAAGTGCCCTTTATTCAAAGGGATTAAATCTCCTTCAGTTCAACTACTGCTTCCAAAATGGGTTAAATTTATAACTCTTTCAGAATATAAATATCCATGACTATTTAATCAACATTGTTAACAAACCCTGACCAGATGGCTACAAATCTACGATGAGACCCAATCCGTTTGGCATATGCTTCTTCCCACATATATGTCTTGGCCATCTTCTCTTGCCATTGCTGAATCAACAGTGACTTATCGGTTTTCCAATTTTGTAAAATTAGAGACCTGGCCACTGCTATCGCTCATGAGCAAAAGTATTGTTGAAATTTTGACAAATGTTGAACCTCAATTGAACAACCAAAAAGAGCTAGTTTGATAGTGGGCATAATATAGGGGCATATTATCAAGGGCTTTATCGCCGATTTAGCGGCACTTTTTGCCGCTAAATCGGCGATATTTTTAACGCCCTATTAGCAAGCTGTCGCTAACAGGCGTTAGCGACAGCTTTCAGGCGTTAGAGGCCGGGAATTACATCGCCTTGCATGTCAGCGATATTTATAGCTAATGACATGCAAGGTAGGCGTTCCCACTAAAGCGACTGTAAACAGTCGCTAACACCACTAACCCCTATTATCAAGGTAGGCGAGCGATAAAATAAATCGCGCTAAGCGCGTTTATACGCTAGATTTTAACACCTGCTACTGACTATGACTTACCTGTTTAAGGTATAGGAGGTGGATTCTAATGCTGAATCCACCTTAGCGCTAATGCAAGAATATCGCTGGTTTTCCAGCGATATTCTCGCACTTTGCCGCTATCGCTGGAAATATTATCGCTATGGAGATAAACCTTACTAATAGGGTGTTATCTCAGCGATAATTTCCAGCGATAGGCGGCGTTAACAAAAAACGCGCTAAGCGCGTTTTGCGATAAATATCGCAACTCCTTGCTAATATGCCCCAATATAATTTGTTGCAGCTAAGGATTGGTTAATCCTATGGAACACATCTACCCAAAATTGATGTAAGCCGGAGCAATAGAAAAAAATATGATTCCATGACCCTATCTCTGAGTCCCCACATCTAAAGCAAAACTCAGTGGAGGTCGGAAAGATCTTATTCAATCTTTTAGGTGTATAGTAAGTTAGCCATCTTGATAAATAGGCCATTCTTTTATAATTGGCAGCTCTGAGCGCTTTATGGCCGGCTTCGCATTGAAGCTGCCATTCTTTTTTGCTAACACTACAGCCGGTTTCTTTTAATAATTTAGGAAAGAAGCTGTCGAGCACTTTCTGTTGTCCCAGCTGCGATAGGCAATTAGAACAATTACCGACTCCACTTAGGCCCTGAACATGGAGTTGGTTTAAGATGTTTGAAACTGCATCATCAGTAACCACATAATTTGTTTTTAAACAACTAGAGATTTGATGAAAACTAAATGCCAAGGCAGGATAACTATCACCCAACTGCTGGGATAAGATCTCACTAGTAATCAAATTGGAACTAATATAAAAATCACCCAGACATTCAAAGCCCGCCGCCTTCCATAATTGCAACGTCCCCCGAGAAATCTGAAAGCCAAAATCCTGACACTCACTAATTCTTGAATATAAATGATACCTAGGATTCTATGTTTATAAAAAAATAGTTGAATACAACAAGCAAAATCAGATAAAGTCTTATATCTCGACTTTTTGGGAAATTTCGGGGAGCGAAGAAAGACGGGTAATTGAATTGCACTCTCTTCCATCATAATTTTTTACAACATTTTTTCCAGTTTAGATGCTGCCAATGGAAGTTGAACCAGGAAGTTCACTAATGCAGCCTGGTAATAAAGCTCAAAATTAGGGAGGGCGAGTCCCCCAAGAGCTGTATCTAGTTGTATAATTACTAAAGAGGTTCTAGGCTGTTTCCGTCCCCAGATAAAGTTCCGGATTAATGCATGCAATTCAGAAAAATATACTTTAGGAATTTTAATCGGCAGATGAATAAACAAAAATACAAATAAAGACAAAATAGACATTTTAACCATTGCAACCCGGCCAATTAAAGTTAGGGGAAGCAAAGACCATCTATCTGAGAGCTTCTTGGCTTTTTCCGGAATATTTCCATAATTTAACCTAAAAAGTTGGTCGTAGTGGCTAGTTACATATATACCTAAGTACCTAACAGGCCTGGACATAGACTGTTGAGGAAAAAAGGACAATGAGACCGCTGGGGCATTAAACCACAGGACCTCCGTCTTAGCTTGATTTAACCTATACCCGCCTATTCTTGTAAATTCGTCTATCTCAGCAAATGCATTTTGAATATTAGATGGTTCTGCTGCTAAATAAAGAATAATATCATCTGCAAATAATTTCAACTTTGGCATGGCTACTATTGGAGGCACTATTTGAAGATTATTGCAAATCTTTATTGCCAGAGGCTCTATAAGAAGTGCAAATAAAAGAGGGGACAGTGGGCACCCCTGTCTAGTCCCACACCGGATCTTGACTATACCTGCCAATTCTCTATTGATCAAGATTGTG
The DNA here is from genome assembly GCA_963921515.1 of Calotriton arnoldi. Lineage (NCBI taxonomy): Eukaryota > Metazoa > Chordata > Amphibia > Caudata > Salamandridae > Calotriton > Calotriton arnoldi. The sequence continues at coordinate 65,675 of CAWUFW010000027.1, forward strand.
GCCTCAGAGCCTGCATACAATTCTTTTATCATCTTGACCAAACCCGCAGGCAGGCCATACTTGGTCAATATAAAAAACAAAGCCTGCCAGTCAACTAGGTCAAATGCCTTCTCCGCATCAAGCATTAAAATCGCTGCTTTGACCTTGTTGACTGACAGGTAATCAACTGCTTGTGTCAAAAAATGTGTATTGGAGGACATGGATCTATGACGAATAAAACCTGTCTGGTCCTTATGGACCACCTGCTGTGCAACCGGAGACAACCTTGCTGCCCATATTTTCATAAACATTTTATAGTCTATATTTAGAAGACTTATGGGTCTATATGAACCAGTAACTGTAGGATCCTTATCTTTCTTAAGAAAACAGACCCCGACCACTTCTTTAAAATTTTTGGGTATTGGTTCACCATTTTATATCAAATGATACAGTTTAGTAAGAAAAGGTAAAAGCAAGGGTTCAAAAGTCTTAAAAACCTCAACAGGAATACCATCATTGCCTGCGGCTTTTGCATTAGCTATAGATTTTAATACGTTGCTGACTTCAGCTTGTGAAATAGGATTCTCGAGAGAGTCCCGAAGTGTCATGGAAATGGAGGGCATTTCAAGAGATGTAAAATAATGCATAAGTGATGTTTGTGGAATATCCTGCGTCTCCTCATAGATCATTTTAAAATGACGCAAGAAGACCCCTGCAATTTCCTCTTTAGAATCTACAACTATATCCGAGACCGGATCGCTTATCTGAGTGACTGTATTTTGACTGTTCTGAATTTTAGTTGCCCAAGCCAGTTAGCGTCCTATATGTTGACTCTCTTCATAGAGTTTTTGTTTATAAGCTTTACTCCCCTTAATTACCTGGAGATTAAAAAATTGCCTAAGGTTATCTTTGGCTGCTACTAGGTCTTGAAATAGGCCCACCTTTTGAGCTTCAGAAGTAGCCGTCCTTAAGTTAAAAGTAGCTCTATCTATCTCAGCTTGTAAAGCAAAAATCTCCTTAGAGCGTTGTTTCTTTGCTGCAGCAGGAAATGCTATAACCTGTCCTCTGAAGGCCGCTTTAAAAAGCTTCCCACACCGAAAAGACTGAAGCGGAGTTCTCATTAATTAAAAAAAAATCCTTGATGAATAACTGGGTTGCCGCAATCCGCTCCCCATCTTCTAGAAGAGATTTATCGAAATACCAACGCTTACTAATTTGAGAACGTATTGCCTTCATATGAATTCTAATAGAAATAGCTAAATGATCGGAAAAAGCATTGGAGATAATCTCAGTCTCGGCTCTGGATAGCAGATTATTGATCAAAAAAAATCTATTCGAGATGCGGTCTTATACCTAGAGGAGTAGCATGTATAGTCAGACTGCCCTGGATGGCTTTGACGCCATGGATCAAGCAAGGCAAAATCTTTTTTCATCATATTAATCAGTTTAGTTGATTTGGGTTTTAGTTGCTTCTTAGCTGGATTAGAAGTATCTAAATGAATATCCTGAATAAAATTAAAGTCTCCCCCCCATATTATAGAGCCCTCAGAAACAGCCAAAAGATCATAAATTTGAAGTAAAGCTGAAATGTTATCAAATATAGGACCGTAATAATTCAACAGGCCGAACACTACGCCGCTGAGGTTGATTGGTACATAAATCCAACGGCCTTGAACATCGCTATTAACTTTTTGTATTTGACAATTACAATTATTAGAAAATATAATAGCCACCCGCGCACTGACAAGTTTGCAGAGGCATAGTATGCTTGCTTGTACCCCTTAGGAAGAATCAATCCAGGTTTATTAGACCTAAGATGAGTTTCCTGAAGGAGCACCACTTGTGGGGAAAAAGAAAGCAGCCAAATAAGCATTGCACTTGCTTTTTTTGAGTTTAACAATCCATTCACATTGCACGTAATTATTTTAAGACTATCCATCGAAAAAAAAGAAGAAAATAACTGCTTTCATCGCACCCTAAGCACATAATATCAAATATCACAAAGAATATAAAAAAGCACACCTGTGTATACAATCCAAAACCTTTGATCCACTCATTTTTTTCTCTGCTACCCCAGCCCAACCTCCAGCCTACCCACCCTACACCCCCACGTGGCGGGAGTCCCCCTAACAGCACGCCACGCTGAACCCATAACTGAAGGATACCATGAAATTGCATCCTAGACTACCAGAATCGGTTCCCCACCACCACCCCCCCCCCCACCTCCATCATAAGGTAGAAAAAAATAAAAAGACATAGAAAAAGAAGAAGAAAAGAAAAAAAAGCTGGATTTAATGTCGCCTCTAAGTTGCTAGTTTTGAATTGATTTCAGGAAGTCCTGCGCTTCTGAAAGAACATTGAAGATCTTGAATTGTCCTTTCCAAAGCACTTTCAGTTTTGTCGATTGAACCAAGGAGGCTTGTGCCCCGATCGATCTAAATTCAAAGGCAAGCAGTTGAAATGCTTTTCTCCGCCTAGCTGAAGTCGAGGACAAATCGGAGAAAATCTTCAAAGAGGCATTTTGCAAGATTGAGAATGTTTTCTGCTGAATTGCTCTAGTAAGGACCTGTTCCTTGATCCGGAAATCAGAGAAGTTAACCAGAATTGTTTGAGGATATTTAGCCCCAGGTGTCTGATGAAAGGAAACTCTATGAGACCGCATTATTGTCAAATCTTCAGGAGCAGCTGGCAAAATGTGTTCTTTAATCAGCATATTAATAAGCTGGGGAACTGATTGTATTTGACCCTGGGATTCACTCCCTTCCTGAATTCCGGTAAATCGAAGATTGGAACGCCTTGCATGATTCTCCATTGACTATAATTTCGACTCTAGTTCTGTGATCTTATCCAGTTCAGGTGTTGTACGGGATTGCAAAAGTGCCAATTTATCCTCAATGTCCGAGATTCTTTGTTCTGCTACCTGCAGCTGCTTTGGCAGTACCAGTAAAGTCTCCTCCATCTTAGTAAGCCTTAGCTTTATTAGTTTCTTATCCAAAGCTTGCTGGGCCCTTAGCCCGCGAATCTCCACTAAAATTATATCCAGCATTTTTTTCAAGGCTTCTGGCAGGGGCTCCTGTGGCCCACTGTAAATTTCAATAGGCGCTACTTGTGAGTAAGAATTGAATTCAGAAGCAGCTGTCTCTAGTGGACTAGCAACAGTGCTTGGATCTAAAAAGGGCCCAAAGGAAGATTCCACTCCAGTTCCCGGAATTGTTGATAAGGTACCATCCCCCTTCTCCTGCCCATTGCTGGCGACACCCCCCTCAGATGTTAAAGTCGGAGACCCTGATATAGTTGTAATTGGTGGCAATACCCCCATTCTAGCCTCCTCGCAGGGAGGTTTGGGCCCAGCATTTGTAAACAATGGAAAAGTTTTAATTTTTTGAAGGGGCAGGGTCGCTAAGTTTAAATCGGCCACCACATTCATCGTTAGTGAAGCTGAAGCTGGAGAAGGGGGGAATTCTCCAGACTACTAGCAATTGCAAAGGATGTACACACATTTTCTGCAGCTGCTAGAGCAGACTTCTGCGGAGGTAAACCTGCTGCAACCCCCATCCCCTCCTCTTCGAGAGGCTGGCAGGAGCTGAAAGAAAAGGCAGGTGCTCATGCTGCAGTTTCCATCTGCTTGTCTCGCCAGCCGGCCACTCTACTTTGGGAGGCTTTCTTTCGTTGTTGAGGGGGGACAGGAGGAATTGGTGAAGTAATTTTCGTACGGAGCTGTCTCATGACAGTAGGGCCCATATGCTGCTAGCCAAGCGAATAACAGTAACTTATCTCCAGGTATCTCCAGGTATATCTCCGATTTAATAGGTCAGGGCTGCATTCCCCCAGGCACTAGAAACATGCATAGTCCTGGACAAGGTCATGGAAAATGCCTACTTTGCCCGTCGCCTCATTTGCACCAATCAATGGCCGAAAATCCAATCAGGACTGTCCTCTCGATGGGGCTCCGCCAGCTGCATGAGAGCCGATCAGCGCTTTGATCCAAAGAGCAGAAGAGCAGAGGAACCCTATACGGTGCATTCACAATCCTTATAACAGCGGTAGCGAGGTCCCTTCACCGGTGGTGCATCTCGCTCCCGCAGCGCTGAACTGAGCTGCCCTGATTCTAGGCGGGAGATGTGTCATCCATCCGCCCCTGGATAACGCCCGACGATGTCAAGAAGATTACATGCTGGAGCTGGAGCTTGAGTTTCCACGTACGAGCGCGAAACGAAACTCGGACGTCTGGCGGTGATAGGGGGTGGGGCCGGGGATTCCGGTTCCGCGTCAGCAGCAGGACATGGGGTAGCTGCTGCCAGTCAACTGGAATGGCCCAGTCAATTGTTGGTTCTGTTCTGCAGTGCATCTCATTTACGGCTGTGTAAAGATGAAATGCACTATGTGAGAAACATTGCAGCCGGCGCCCGCTGCCTACTGAGTCACCTGTGGGGCTGGTGGAGGCTGAGGTGCATTTGCCATGCCACACCCTGCATTCCGGGGTCCACCTCGGGGCACAGCCACTCCCCAGAGCTTCAACTTCACCCCATTGTAGTGAATGTGTTCCCCCTAAGGCAACACAACTACTCCTGCCCAGTAGCAACTCCTTGAAACTCAGCAGCCTAAGCACAAGCAGAGACACATACCGTCCCAGGTTTAAGCACTGGCACCACGTGTGCTCTAAGTGATCGGTATAATTTAAAAGCAGGTTTCAGGGAAGGAGGGCCATGAAAATGAGAAATACTGGAGCAGCCAACACCACTTTCACCGCATGACACTTTGGGCCTTGTTTACCTTTTGCAGATCATGTAGCTGTAAGGGTGAGCATTTGCATGGTTGACATAGTGTGCATCTTGGGAGAAAGGTGGTGAATGAGTTGACTGTCAGCAGCAAAGTACTGTACTATTTCAAATGAGCACCATGCTCTCATTTTCACACAGTAGCCATATACAAGGAGGATCTAATTCTGCCGCATGTGGAACTCCGTGGAATTCCCCTGAGTTTTACGGTAACTCCGCAGAATTCCACAGAGTGAAACTCCGCTAGTTCCACCCACCCATATTGATGACTTGTAACACAAATTGTCTTATGGTTCTTAATGTAGTAAGCACAAAAAGTAGTATTGAATGATATGTACTACAACCAGAGAAATCATTACAAGCAAACATCCAAATCAACTCAGGTTAGAGGTTGCGAAAAGTGCACTTATTTTTATTACCAAACAATGGTGAGGATAAAATCATAGTTTTCTTTTTTTATGGGTTATATATCCTACAACTATGCAAAAGTGGGGGCAAAAATCTTTGTGAAAGTGTGCACATTCTGGGTGTTTGGGCATGTGTGTGTGGATGTGTAACAGCTGTCTGTGCAGGTGGTTCAGATTGCTGTGCTGGTGGTGCAGGTGGCTGTGCTGGTGGGGCAGGTAGTCATGCAGGAGATAGTGTTGTGTCTCTGAAGGTAGACTGGAACATTTTGAATATTCCCTACATCATCTTCTAGGCATAGTGTCTTGCACTCTCTTCCCTATAAATTTGTAATTTCTCTTGGTGCATTCTCATCATGTCTTGGCAACATTTCACAACATTCTCCAAGGCACAGGTCTGCCTGTCTTAACTGAGGAAGTCCTTAAAGTGAGTCTGAAATGTCAGACAGAGAAGATCCTATTGTACAAGTATACTGCTGCACATCACTCTGTTAGAAACATTCATTCTCCCAGTGGCCAACATGAGCCTATGCCAACCCACTTACACATAGGATGACGTCTGGCATGAGCCGTAGGTAGACCAGCATGGGAGGCTGTGGGGAGGAAATTCATGTATAGGGAATAACTATACCTCACCAGTGGTGTTGTTTCCTTCAGACAATTGAGAGTATGCCTGAGATGCACCTTCATGGAAGGAGTGTGAAGGAGAATCTACACAACAACCTTGGATGTGAGGGCTGTGTGGAGGTGACAGTTGTGTAGGTCTTGGTAGCTTCTGTGTCTCTTTGGGTAAATCCTGGGTACTGGCAATCCTCAGAAGTGAAGTGGGAGGAACAATGCTGGTTGCATGTGGAGTGCCCTTCAGTATTTTAGTCATTGGGATAACAATGCCATCCTCTTCATCTATGTCCTCCTCCTCAATCAGCTTCTGTTCATCTTCATCCTCCTCATTCTCTTCTTCTTGAGCAGTGCTGGCAACAGATATTGCTGCCTGAAGGAGAATCGATTCTTATCTTTGATTGCCTGCCGCCCTCTGCTTGTAGTTGGTTCAGCATCATCGGATGATTCAGTGTGCCCAGTACCTAAAAGAAGGACATTGCAACAGATGAAGTACATCACATACCAGTTTAAATCCTAAAACACAACAGATTCATTAAATATATTTTCAAATGTGTTTGAAGTTACATTTAGCATGGGGTTTGCGAAGCCCAACATATGCTAGCTTAGAGATTAGCAGGGAGAGTTTAATGAACATGTGAAATGCAAATTCAAACACCAATTCCAGCCAGAGATCTGTGTGGTTTGGCTATCCCTGTGAGGTCAGCTGCTGAACCTGGGTCCGTGAGGCTGGAATGGACAAAGACGTCCTCAATTAAGCAGCTTCAAAATCAAGGTTTTTTTTGTGCTTTATTTCTGATTTTCCAAATAATTAACACTGTTCGAATTATGCATATCTTTGCACCACTGTCACATGCACAGTACAATATACCATAACCAAGAGCTGTTGACAATGATTTCCATATTTAACCTAGTCACATGCACAATACATATCTTATCAATGAACAGTATGTAATAACGCCCTGTCCACCATAATCTGCCCCTTGTGTCTGCAGGTATTGGCCCAGAGGTCCCCAAATGTCTTTTGGTCTGGAGGCTGATGGCAGTTCTTCCGCATAGCTCATTAATTGTTCTTTGCAATAAACCAAGTCTGTTATCCAGTCTTTAACAGTGGGAATTTCCTACTGCCCCACTTCATTGCAACCGTCGCTTAGCTAGCAGAACAGCAATGGATATCAGTCTATGATTTATCACTGACTTAACCTTTAACAGTCCTAGTAGACAGAGTTGTGGGGTGTTGGCTAGTGACTCCGATGTCATGTCACGCAAGACCTTCAGCACCTCATCCCAATATTCCTTTATAGTAGGACATGCCCAAGCTACATGTAAGAAATCTGCCTGCGCAGCTGCACAACGCATGCACGTGTCATGTTCATGGAGGCCATATCTGTGCAATTGCAGTGGAGGGTAGTATGTTTGCTGCAGAAATTTGAACTGAATAATGCACAAATTACAGTTGGGGGTGAGCATTTCGGTTAATGAGCAGCAGAGTGTCCACTCTGCAGCTGATAACGGCGTGCCCAACATGGCGCTCCACTTATCCATCGCCTTTACAGCCTGTCTATGTTTCTCTTGTTGTGCTGTGACATAAAGCCTCGTGATAAGGCAGGCACACGTGGGTGCCTGCAATAATACCTGTAACGTGTGGAGTGTTGGTGGCTCTCGGGAAAATGACGGGTATATCTGTTTTATCGCCAGCCGCAATCGTAGGTAAGTGAAGACAGTCAGAGGAGCAGCCCTAGTGTCTCGGACAGCTACTGGGGAGTCAATAAAGAGTTTATCACTGAACAGGTCACCCATGGTGTGCCAGCCATTCTCAGCCAATATTGCCCTTGCCCCCTGCTCATGTGTTACATATATGTTTGGATGTTGCAGTAGAGGGAGGGCTGGAGCGTAAAGCGGGACCTTTTGGGCTCGCTTCCCCAGTGCCCGCCAAGCCGCCGTGGTGCACAGGACCTGGTTGATCCCTGTACACTGCACTCTAGGAGTTGCCTGCGGAAGAAGGGTGACAGGGTGTACGGGGTGCGAGATATCATTTTCAACCGCAATGTGTGGAAGGTAGTTATGAGGGTGCAGCCAATAGTGCCCGTAGTGTGCCTGAGCGCATAAGTAATACAGTTGCAGGTCCGGAGCTCCAAACCCCCCCCTAAATATAGGGCTGTGCTAATTCTTTCCAGCTGACCCGCACTTGGCGACCCACCCACGTGAGTGTGTTGAGCTGTGATTGTAATTGCCGAAAAAATTGTTGCGTTAGTGGGATAGTGATATTGAGGAATAGGCAAAACAAACACGGTAAGATTATCATTTTCTGAATCGCAATGCGGTCCGCCAGTGACAGTGGTAGACGGATCCAGCGGCTCACTTCTGGTCCAACTTGACCAGCGCTCTCCCATAATTTTCACGAATCACCAGCTCTGGATCCCTGTGTACCAAGATTCCTAAGTATTTAATCGGGGCCGTCTGCCACAGTAGGGGGAAGCCCAATGGGAATTGGTTGGTACTGTGCATTAGCGGAATAACCGCTGATTTAGACCAATTTATACACAGTCCAGAGTATCGTTCAAATTGGATGCATTCCCTTAGTAAGGGCATCAGATTTTCCTCCAGATTGCGAACATATAAAACCATGTCATCCGCATATAGTGATATTCCTATGGGGCGCGTCCGAAACTGAAGTGCCGCCGCCGCATGACATTGCTGTATCCTGCATGCCAAGGGCTCCAGAGCTAGTGTAAATAGTAGCGGCGACAGTGGGCATCCCTGTCTGGTGCCTCTACTAATGGCCAGGGTATCCGTTGTAGTGCCATTGACCCATATTCTTGCGACCGGCCTATGGTATATTAATTGAATCCATCAGAGATAGCTCTGCGGGAACCCCATTTGTCTAAGGATAGTAAACATGTACGCCCATTCGACAGAACCGAATGCTTTGGCAGCGTTAAGTAGTGCCGCTGCAGCAGGCAGCTCAGGGTCCAACTGATGTAGGAGGGCAAAAATTGTGCGCACATTGTGGGTAGTAGAGCGCAAGGGAATAAATCCTGATTGGTCTGGCAGGATTAGTTGTTGCATTAATGGATGCATTCTAGTAGCCAGGACCTTAGCTAAGATTTTGGCATCAGTGTTGGTGAGCAAGAGAGGTCTATATAATTCGTATTGGTTGGGGGGTTGTCTGGTTTTAGGAGGGTTATTAAGAGGGCCTCTCTGAGGGTCGGCAGTAGCACTCCCTGTTCATAGGCCTCTGTATACATCATTAAAAGATGGGGCACCAGGACATCGCTGTATTATTTATAGAATTCACCTGACATGCCATCCGTACCAGGGGCCTTCCCATTAGGCAGGGATCATATCGCTTCCTTAACCTCATCCTCAGTAATCGGTTGCATGAAGTATTCCCTTTGCGCATCCGACAGCCACCCAAGTGCCACCTCCTCCAAATATTCTATAGTTTCATCATCCGGAGCAGGTTGTCGCGAGGCATAAAGCTGCGTATAGTAATCTGTGAGTACCCCCACTAGCGCAGGTGTGTGTTAGTGCTCGCCACCGTGGGCGTCCACTAGTTTGACTATGTGTGTTGGAGTGCGAATATTTTGTTGCAGCGCTGCAAGTGTGTGCCCTGGACGGCCCCATCTCCCCAAACCTGCATGCTATATGCCTACGGGATAGGTATTTTACCTCACTTTCTACAACTGTGTGGTATTCAGACAATTTCTCCCTGATTGTGGCCAATAGTGCAGCATTCAATGTTCGCGCATGTGCCCTCTCCAGCGACCGGATCGTTTGTTCTAACTTAGTAAGTTGCTGGCAGATGTCTCATAGTCTGTCATTTTGTTTACTTATGCATACTCCTCGCATCGTCACCTTAAATGCTTCCCATATCATGGATGCACTAGTAACGGATCCCACATTGTGTTTAAAGTATTCTGTGATGGCTAGCCGCACCTCAACATTAAAAACCTGGTCTAGCAACGCTGCCACTGGAATGCGCCATGTGAATTGTCTGGGGGTATTTGAGGGGAGGTCCAGCACCAGGCGGACCGGGGCGTGATCTGAGAGGGTCCTAGGCAGGTGTTCGACACTGCACGTCCATGTGCTGATGTCCAGTGACGTCAACCAGAAGTCTATTCTGGACCATGTGTTGTGTGGCAGAAATGCATGTGCCTTCCTGGCCCCCCAGATGTCGTAACCTCCAGATATCGATTAGATGTTGCTCCTCCATTCCGTCCTTAAGCACCCTAGCTGCTAGCTTCCCATATCTATTTATGTTAGTTGACCTGTCCAGTGCTGGGTCTACACAGGTGTTAAAATCCCCCCCATATTACTGCCGCCGGTGGCAGCTCATGTAGTTACGCCCAGATTTGCGCATAGAAGGTGGGGTATTCTGTACTGAGACCGTAAACGTTAACAAGTGTCAGCGTTGTGCCGCTGTAGACGCCCTGCACGATAACATATCTACCACAGGAGTCAGTGATGGAGTGGAGCAGCCTAAATGGGGTGTTGTTTTTGATCAGTAACAATACACCCCTAGCGTATGTCGAGTATGATGATGCTACACATATGGATACTAAAGAAAAATGGTTCTGTCGGGGTATCACTTAATTAGAACAAATAGTAACAACTTACTTGTAACTCAATTCAATAATGAAATAAATACAGATATAACACACACCAAAGATTTTTGAATCAAAATTATATTAGAAGAAAATCAAATAATAAAGTCTGTCGCAATTTATAATTTCAATTGCAATATGTGACTGTAGTGCAATAGTGACATGTGGTGAATGGTGATAAATACAATCTACTATATACAAAAACAAATGTGCAAAAAATGGGGAGGGGAAGGAAAAAGATTTCATAAATGTCCTTGTTATTAACACATATGCTTAAATGATCCAATAACGAATGGGACTGTGATCATCAGCGTTGCGTGGACATATACAATACGCCGACGTTTCGACCCTGTATATCGCGCAAAAGTGGAAGTGCATCTAGGCGGGTCTTCCTCAAGGCAGGAAAGGGGAGGAACGGTAACCCAAAAGTAGATTTCCGACATTAACCACGGAGAGAAGGAGGCTTGTTTCCCAGATCACGAAATACACCGGACTGGCATTAAATCGACTCCAACCGACGGGTGGAAGTCTAATATAGCTTCTTCTGAGGCTCCAAACCGGCTGGTGGAGTTCCTTGGGAATTAAGTTTCTACCCATACCTGACTAAGAATTCATTCATTAACAGGCCACCCAGGAATCTACTTTTGGGTTACCGTTCCTCCCCTTTCCTGCCTTGAGGAAGACCCGCCTAGATGCACTTCCACTTTTTGCGCGATATACAGGGTCGAAACGTCGGCGTATTGTATATGTCCACGCAACGCTGATGATCACAGTCCCATTCGTTATTGGATCATTTAAGCATATGTGTTAATAACAAGGACATTTATGAAATCTTTTCCCTTCCCCTCCCCATTTTTTGCACATTTGTTTTTGTATATAGTAGATTGTATTTATCACCATTCACCACATGTCACTATTGCACTACAGTCACATATTGCAATTGAAATTATAAATTGCGACAGACTTTATTATTTGATTTTCTTCTAATATAATTTTGATTCAAAAATCTTTGGTGTGTGTTATATCTGTATTTATTTCATTATTGAATTGAGTTACAAGTAAGTTGTTACTATTTGTTCTAATTAAGTGATACCCCGACAGAACCATTTTTCTTTAGTATACGTATACCCAGGTTCTGAGGGACACCGGGTTGCCCCATTACGCTTAACACGCTACACATATGGAGTCCCATCGAGCCCCCACCTTCAATTCCATGTGTGCCGCTAGGTGTGTCTCCTGTAAACCGGCTACCTCCACACCATGTATATCCATGTATGCCATTATCTGCCTAACTTTCCTCTGGTTATTCAGGCCTCCGACATTCCAAGTAAGCAGCTACCTACTAGCTTGAGCCATCATGTATTCGTATTGTGCTGCTCTTCTGACCTGTACATAGTTTGCATATTATAAATGAACAATGCCTCAGTACAAAATAACAAGTGGTGCAAGTGTAAACCATATCCCTTCCCAACCTAATCCCTCCCACCTCCTACTCCAACACCCCAACTGCATCGGAGACATACCCCTCCCTTAACTCAGCACCCAGAGCTCCCCCCACCCCCCACCCTCGTAAGTATAGCTTGTGACGCACACATAGGGGCGGTAGCGGCCCGCTGTACACCCCAGCACAGTTACCCAGCGGGTGGCCGCCTAAGAAACATCTTTAATGCACCCTCTGCCCGTTTTCAAATGCAGTGCATTTTTATCTCTTCTCCCCCGGAGCTGAAGCAGTGGCACGACCCAAGATTTGCATCTCCCCTCTTTATAAAGAACATATATATACTTGCTGGTACAGGTCTGCTGCTATAAGATGGAGAAGTGTACAATTATATAGGCCATGTCGTGGCTCATTGTCTTAACTTGGATCGTCCAGACCTGAGGTGTGTTCTGAATCATTCTCTCAGCCTCTGGGTATTTTCCGCTGGCCATTTGCTTTGGCCCTACGCAGCAGAAACTCTTGTGCATTCTTGGGGTCTCGAAAGCTCCTGGTGCTGCCGTCAATAGTGACTCTTAGCCTGGTGGGGTTTTAGCATTGCATAGGGCACTTTCATCTCCTGTAGCTTTTTTTTTAACTGGGATGAACTTCTTTCGTGCTTCCTGGACTTGTGACGTGAAGTCTGGATAGATAGAGATCATCATACCTTCATACTGCAGATTTCCCAGCTCTCTGTCTCGACGCAGCGCAGTGTCTCTATCTCTATAGTTCAGGAGCCCTGCAATTATGGGCTGAGGTCCTGCTCCTGGTGGTGGCCGATGCGCTACCGATCTGTGTGCTCTCTCCACCACAAATATATTGGAGAAGCTCTCAGCACCCAGCAGGTCAACCAGCAGCTTTTCTACGAAGCGCTCCATGTTTCCAGTGTTCGTGGTCTCCGCAACTCCCAGCACCCGAATGTTGTTGCACCTCGAGCATGCCTCAAGCTCCTCTGCCTTGGTTTGTAACCCCGCCAGGGCCTTTTCCAGCTTGTGTTGAGCCTCCCCCATACTATTCTGGGCATCCTCGGTGTCCGACACTCTGCGTTCTACCATAACCAGGTGCTCCGCATGCTTGTCCATTCTTTCTGACAGCCTGTCCACCCGGTATGTCAGGGCATCGATCTTTCCATCAATGGTGGTTAACGTGGTCTGCATGGCTGACAAAATTTGCCGTAGATCTCCACAAGTCTCTGTTGCCATGGCCGGCTCCTCTGGTCCCTCCTGGTCAGGTATGCGGCTGCCCCTGGCCCCCTGGTGATCAAACTGCAGTTTTGATTGCATCTTGTTCGCCTTTCCCATGGAGGTGACAGTTCAACACAGTGCACTGCAGGACATTGACAGTAGCTCCCCACACTCAGAGCCTACCCCTCGTGCAGCCGCGTAGGTGCGGTAGCACCCTGGAATAGATGGTGTTTTGGCACCCTGGGGCCTCACTCCATAGGTTCCTACGCTTCTCTCGTGTTCCTCCAGTTGCACTGGCAGATTTGTGACAGCCAATGCTTGTTTCAGGGGTTTAGGGTGGAAGTGTTGTGTTGCAGTACACACTGGTGATTATATTGCAGTTTGGAACGTGCCCCTAAAATGCTTTATTTTACCATGCTCACAGGCAGTTTCCCGGTATGTACTTCGCTCCATCCAGCGTCTTGTGCAGATCTCCATGGCTCTGGTAGGCCGCCCGCACGCTGCGTGACTCGGGATCAATACGGTCCCAGCTCGATCCGCAGCGGGTGCCCCTACACACTGCCTCCTGGGGTCAGAGCAAGTTAACATTTGGACCGCACGCTGCAGCCACGCCCCCAGCTCTATGAGCAAGGCCCACAGCCAGACCGTGTTGCAGTCCACCGCAACCCCCGCCCACTCACCAGGCCGCCGCCGCAGGCACGCACGTCCCACCAGCCACTCCTGCAGGCCGGCCACAGCTCTCCAGCATTGTCCGCTCTCCGTTCCCATGCACCAGCCACACAGATGCCGAGCCGCACCACAGGGAGCCCGCCGTCACTGAAGCAACCGGCAGCCGACAGCCTTCTGCAGCATCTGTAGGCCATCCTTACTTCCCTGTGTGCACAGGCGTGTCACCCCCATCAAGGCCACCCGGCCATGACCGCCTCGCTCGTATGGTGGTGATCCGAGGGATGGTCGGTGTCAGGAGCCGATTCAGGATGCACAGTCCCTTGTAAGGCACAGGTCAGCACCTCTGAGGTTTAGTTATGGCATTTGGCGCAGGATAGTGTTGTTTATCCGTAGCGGCCGAAGGAGCTCGCCTAAAGCTCAGCCATCTTCGAGCAAGATAAGCCCCGCCCCAGCTTCAAAGATCAAGTTATATTAATTTTCTGATTTATTATTAGGTCAACATGAAAACAAAAGTAGAGACATAAGGTAATAGAGGAGATTACACACCACCATACCATGATTTGAAATATTTGCATACACTGTGAAGTCATTTCTACAAGAGTTAGTTATTGTGTAAAGTATTCAATGTTTTAGTCAAATACAAAAATTCCCACACTTACCTGATGGCTGGATGGTGGAGGGCCTAATTGATGCTGCCAGTATGTCTCCTGAGCACCTAGATGAACATTTTTCTACGGGTATGATCAATGGCTTGTTCCTGACAGAAGCTGAAATTAAGGTGGCACATACATATATGAGCAACTAAGGGTCTCATTGCGATGACGGTCGGAAAGCCTCCGAACGGCATTCGGATTCTCCTAAACCGTGTTGGAACCTATCTGCCCCGACTCAATTACGATGTTCTCGGCCGGAAAGGAAACCATTCAGTCATTCCAAATTGGTTCCGACCAGCATCGGATCTCTGAGACGGTCGAAGCTGAAATGTTTACGTCTACGGACCGCGTTTCCGACCGACGTATTACGACTTGGTCTGTCCGACACCAAAAGGCTGTCTGAAACTGAGACCTCCGGTTGGGGGCTGTGGGTGTACCCATGGGACCCCCCTGTAAAACCATGTACAGTGTGACAGGCACAATGGGGTACCCACCACAGGGTGCAAGGTTTTCCGCAACTACCACTTTTTTCAATGGGAGCCTGTGTTGTCGGTCTGAACACAAGCTCTCATTGAAGTCAATAGGAGACTTTCTGAACAATGTTCGGAAGCATCGTAATCGGTCATGCAGACTCGCTGAATGCGTGTCAGTTGGAACTGGATCCAACAAGGAGACGGTTGGTTTGCTTTCCGACCAACATCGTAATGAGCACCCAAAGTGTAAGTGTTAGTAGAAGAAGCTATAAAAAAGTTTGAATAGCTCCTCTTCAAAGAACACAATATTAATTACTTTGAAAACAGAATAAAAAGTAGGCTTTGGCGATGAACTCCACTCCGTTCACGATAAGTTCGCAAGCGCGAGCTGCCGCTCAGGTAGAATTTCTTCCCGACCAGCGCGAACAGCAGTTCGCACTGCACTCCGCCACTTGCGGAACTCCGCAGAGTTTTTGTGTAACTTCACGGAGTTCCTCATAGCAAAACTCCGCGAACTACGCCCAGGCCTGATAAAAAGTCTAAGTGAAAAGTTAGATCATACACTCACATTGGAGAACATGTGAAAAAGGGTTCAAAATATTTAAAACATTATCTTGCATATTGAGCTTGGCGACAGCAGGGAAGTGTCACAATATACATACTGCTAGCATGTCAAACATTAAATCAGATAAGTAATTTGAGAAGTAATAAATAAATCAACTTTCCAGTGTCTACCATCCTCCAGCTGTGTGGTGCCTGGCCAGGTGTGATCCAATTGTGAGGGGCAGAAGTCACTCTTGCCTGAGATGTGGGTAGGCTCAACATCACAGGGCCAATGACAATATGATTAAAATAAATTCCAATTGAAAACATAATTTAAAATGTAAACACATATAGACAAGTATCTGTTATGTTCAAAACCAAGTAATGGACAATAACAAAACATATATAATAAATGAATAATATTTTGGTACTACATGTGAAACACTTCTTGTAAGCATATGTACTTGCCAGTTCTTGCTGGTTGATGGCGGTGAACGGGACCTTGACGTAGAGCTTCTCACATGCATGGACTTCTGCTCAAATGGAAGGATTTACTCTGGCTGTAGGTGGAAGGTTAAAATAGAAAGTAAAAATAAGTTACAACAAAATATTTTATTTTATAAATGACCATATATATGGAGTGCAATAAAGAATGCAGGCTTGATGGAAATACAAACAAGGATAAACCCATGAGCCTTAAATTCTTGATAAATCAAGAGACGGTAGAACAGTGACAAATTTTACTCACGAGGAGCAAAGAACTTTGGTTTTTGCTTTACAAAGATTTCTGCAACATGTAGTGTAATAAAGAAAATGAAAAGCATTAGAGTACAATTCACAATATTGTAAAGATCAAATATGGAGTGGTGTCCATAGTCACACATGCCACAAAGATAAGCATACTTGAAGCATGATTGCAAGGTGTAACAAAATGAGTACTGCCCATGTATTTCGCCTGGATTTTCAACTTTTTGATCACCTGGTTTTTGGCCCTTTTACCTTGGGTGAGCCTCACAACTGGTGACCCAACCATGGTAAATGCATTGCAAAAAGACTGCTTGTGTTTACCGCCAGAGTCTGCCCTTTAAGATAAGGCTGCTGTGATGTAGCAAAGGTACAGGCACTTAGCTGGTTATGCGAACATGTGTGAGGGCTGCACATGTGAGACTACTGTGTGAGCAGTCCGGTAACTGCACACAGGTAGCCTGCCACAGGGGGGACTCTGCAGGACAAGATATTGACCTGGGGTAAGCATTAATTTTAGTGTACACTCAAAGGGAAAGTCATTGTGGTTTGCTCTCTTGTGTGTAGTGACTTTCTATTATACACATAGGGGTAAGTCTGCCTTAGTGGGCTGTTTCACCTCCCTTTAACCTACAAAGTCCAGTGACATATCAAATGTGGTGAAACATGTGCACTAAGATTAAATCTGATAGTTCCAAGAAGGCATCTGTACAACTTATGGATCATCTCAGGATCACAACCCAGGCCTTTTGTCACCCTGATGGGCCAGGTTAATTACATCTCCAGCAGCAGAAAAGGAAGTGCCACATAGCATGAGTCCATGTGACACAACATAGGAAATGTGGTCAAAGCTGCTAATTAGATATTCATGCTCCCGAGGGAGGATACCATAATGGCCTGTGGGGCTTAAAATTGGCAATGCATGTTTCATTAATTGTCTTGGCCCTAGGATGGCGAAGCTACCACCAACAAGAAAAAAATAGTGCAGAGAAGCAGAAGAAGCCCCACAGCTCGCCCCAAGGAAGCCCAAAGGAAGTTACCAAGGTACTGACCCTAAGCTTCAAGGGTCAGAGAAAGGATTATCAAGCTAGAGATTTCTTTCAGTTTTGAGTACTCAAACCTGGAGCTTTTGCTCTGCAGCTGGGAGTGTAGCACTCTCTAGGGGCTGATTCTATGGCTGCATTCTTTATGGCCTGAAGGTTGTTAAAAAAACACAGGCATAGTTTATGTTCAAATAATGCTTTATTCAAAAGTGTTATTTGCAATGGTTTGAACAATATTTTATTTTATAATATTTTTAAACAGTATTTCCAACAATGCCTTATTCAAAATGTTATTTAAATGTACTTTATTTAAAGGTTTTGTTAATGCTGATAATAATACATTGTCCTGAAAGGCTGCAAAGCTGTATTAAAGATAATGTGAATGCATGAGTGCAATGCTTGATTTCTCATAATAAGTGCAGAGGGATTATGGTTACTAAAGTCAGTGATGGTAGGAAGTATTATCATGATTTGAGATTCTCGTCTTGAAGTGTGGTAACATTGACCTGATGTAAAGTGGCACCCCCCTATATGGTTAGGTAATGTATTTGTACATGGAGGGGAGGACTGTGAGTTTTGGGGTCATCACCCTTTAGGGGTTAAATGTAATGTTGTCAAATGTATCTTCACCAACCATAGGTATATCTATAAAGTAGTGTGTGTGTGTGTGTGTGTGTGTGTGTGTGTGTGTGTGTGGGTGTGTGTGCGTGTGTGTGTAATAAATGTACTTTCCCTTTTCTAAAGAAAAAGCACAGACTGGACAACATTTATTGAGTGCTATTACTGTGTGCCAGCGAATGGTGATTACTAGTCCACAGTACCTCTCTTGAGTAGACCGTAGTCTGCTCTTCTTCACTACCCTGAGAGACTCAAACTAGAGCTTGGTTCCAAGTGAAGCGGTGAATGTGCACCCATTACTTGTGCAGGCCACACAAATAACAGCCCATTTCCTCACACAAGGGAGCAACCTGGTAGCAATCTGGAAAATCTGAGGTGTGAAGAAACAGATGCTTGGTTGTGGCCAGCTTTTATGTGGTTAGAAATTAATGATTTTCAGGAGTAATTAATTGTTTTCAGTTGTATGCATTAACGGTTTGATTTCCATGTGTAGTTCTCGCCTTCTCTCCCACATGGAGTCCTGCTCCCTAAAGGAGAGTCTTCACCACAACTGCAGAGTCTGTGCCCGAGAGCAGACTCTCCACCCAATAATGTATGCTTCACAAAGACTGACAAGTCAAAATCAAATCAAATCAACTTTATTCGCATTTGATAAATGCATAAAAGTACAAATATTAAATATGCAACACACAAAAATATGCAAAAAGGCAGTTTTTTAATATTAAAAATATTAAATATATTAAAAAGCGGCCTTCTGTAACCTATACAATCTCTAGGAACAAGGCAGGTACTTAGCACATAGTAACAATTGCCCTGAGACCTTACACTTACAAAGCTTTAAGAATCCTTTTCAGTGGTAAAAAATTCAGATAGATGACCTCCTCTAATCTGTAAAATTGAATGCAAGAAGCTCGCTGTCATAAAACATGTGAAAGGAGTTTCCAATGAGTTTATTACTGCAAGAGCTAGAGAATGCGAATGTATACTCAATTATCTCAATGTAGGAATAATACATTTTTTCCTCTCCGCCTTATAAAATAGGCAAAATAATAATATGTAAGAAAAGGATTGGGTAGACTGCTCATCACAAGGACAAGGAGACAATTGATTAAGTGAGTATACTTGAGACGGGTAGCCAACCATTAAAGGGAAGATATTCAGTCTCAACCTAGTCAGTAGGAAGCGATGCATATTGTTTGAAGCAAAGGAAAGATAGGAGGCATGTCCCATTGCTACCAAGGCCAATGTCTGGTAAGTTAATACACTAGATTTGGATTGGTTTTGTTGCCACCGATCATGTTCACTAAATAAAAAGATCTTTTAATTTCGATTTGGGAAACACAAACAGTGAGATCATACAAGAATGCTAAGCCCAGATCATTAAAAGTCCACTTTACAAATGCTAACCAAGGAATACTGGATGCTTGGTCAAGAGTGACTATATCCCCAAGCACCATTTGGTTTAGTTTAACAGAGTTACTTTTCCAAATTGTTAGCCATAGTAAAAGCGGGGCCAATTTAATGGAATCAATTATAAAGCGGAGACCTAGTTCTTTATGAACAATAATATTCGGGCAGGAGGCTGGGATTGACAACAATCTTTTTAGAAATTTATCCTCAACATCCTGTAAAGCTCCCACTTGTGCTCTACCCCATATTGCAGCTCCATTGAAAGCTATGGATACTGATTGTGCCGGATAAATTTCCTCCATTTCTTTACTTTGTTTCTTTCCTAGTCAAGTCTCTGCAGTCACCAAAATACTACTTACGATGGTAGTTTGTGAATACCAAAAACTTGTAAGCATACACAAAGGTGCTATTCAGTGTGATACTGACTATGTCAGCATTGATGATGGCGCAACACTGAAAAATGTTTGTTTGTGTTTTGCTGTGAAGTTCTGAATTAAAGGACTTTTGAGTATCCTGTGAGTGCCAGTCAACGATATATATATTTCCACTCTCTCCTTGCCTCCAAAGAGTCAATGCACTCTGTAACAAGCATTGGCATAGCCAATAGGTCTCGCCTTTGGGACATTATAAGTGTTTAGCCATGCAACAGTTGATGTTGCACCAAGGATATTGTGTTGCATAATTAAATACTTATAAGGTCCCAAAGGCGAGACCTATTGGCTATGCCAATGCTTGTTTAGGACTTGAGCCCTGCTGTGAATGCCCCCAGACAAGCATCGCTGGGAGCCCTGTATCCCGTGTGAGCGCAGCTGCTACTGTACTGACTTAGTGACGATGCGATGGGCCTCTAGTAACACAGTGGGCCCAGCGCCACTGCACCTGCTGCACTGGTGGCACTCGTGATAGCAACGCCCCAGTGCTGGTGACTGCTCTATGAGGGTTCACTGGACTCTTACCTTCTCTCCACCACCTCCTGACGACCATGTATTGGTTTTCCAGCTGCGAGACCCCTCCTTCCGTGCTGGGACCGGGCTCCTCCGAGTCCCTCTGACTCGTCAGCGGGTCCTCCTCCGTGCTGACTGGCTTATTTTCAGGGGAGTGTGCGCCATGATGCCTCTTCCTGGCGGGTGACCCTGAGCCCTCATCATATAGGCTCCGCCTGGGCGGTTGGGGGGTCTGAGGCGACGGGGTCCCATCTTCGACATCTAGTGCCATCGAAGAATAGTCAGAGTCATTCTCCATTCTGTGCCTTGTGTGATCCTTGGCAAATAACAGAGGCGCCCGGGGCTTTAGTATTTACGAAACGATTTCACACCCTTAAAGGCGGATTACAGGAAATGAATTAATGTACGAGGAGCCCCAGGAAGCGGGAGGTTGAGGCTGGGTACAACGCAGTGCCCGTGGGCAGGTGGCGGGTTCTGCCTCGATGTATACTGATCGGGGCACCCTCTTCAATGCCAGGTGACTTCCAGATTACAGTGGGGACTTCCGGTCTTTCACCGAAGGGTGTCCGATTCAGGCTGGTTGCTTGCACACTTCCTTCCTTCCGCTTTATCTAGCAATTGCACGATAACTTTCCAGTTTTCATGTCTATTATCACCTGTGTCAACTTAACCTGTAGTCATGACCATGTGACCACAGATGCGGCACTGTCTGCAGTACCCGTTCCACGGCCTAGGCACGTGGTGACACCTTATTCACGAATGGGCTGGCTTCCGCTAAGCGTGAACTACAGCGCCTCGAAGCCCTGGTGTACAGCAGCGACAATTTATTAACGTCATATATTGTAATTTGCTGCGCAATTTTCCTGGCTGTGGTTGCGGCTCCTCCTGTAGCAACGCAGACTCAACATATCTTCTTTTGTTTAAACAATGACAGAGCTCGCCCCTTCACCCGCTATGGCTGAATATAAACTGTGTTACTTCCTCCTCGCTTCACAGATGATGCAGCGTTTTGTAATGCGCGCGTTTGCTTTAAGAGGGGAGTTCTGGGGGTAAGCTTTCAATTGGGAAAGCTAAATAGACAATAGGGAGATTAGGAAGGGAAGAGGAAAGTGTGCAGACAGCAAGAATGTGCTGCTCGCGAAGAATGAGAAAAAGCCTCGCTCGGCAGCAGGGGGATGGGGGAGAGGAGGGAGCCTGCGCGATTCACTTGCGGGAGCGAGCGGCGCCAGGAGCGATAATTGCTACCATATGGCGCCAGCTGCTCGCTCCCGCAAGTGAATCGCCAAACGTGCATGCGTTGCCATTGAAGGCAATGGAACGCGTGCACGTTTTTGGCTGAAAAGCCGAATCGATCGCAAAAGGTCTTTTTTCCTATGCAGCGCATGCGCGCTGCGTAGGCGAGACCTAAAAAGGGGGACGACACGACTTTATTGTAGCAAATTTCAAGAGACGCGTTTCGGCACTTGCTGCCTTTATCAATCTTGCTTAATTGTAATTGCCATTTTGATTGCACTATTTGAACTCTCCCCCTTCATAAAACACAGAGGAAATACTTGCTGTTCATCAATGAAACCATGTCCGTCATGATAAACATGATAAAAATCAAATATCCACAGATTCACAACAAGATATTTAAATATTAAAAATCATGGACTGCAATCAAAACAGATACTTCCATGTGGAAATTTGTACTTCACTGGTGTTCTGAGCTCCTTCATTGTCCTCCTCACTCACCGCTTGGCAAATGCCCTTGCGGTGCCCTGCTCCTGATTCCCTCTGGTTATTTGTTCCATGGCGGGTCTCTCAAGGGAGCCCTGCAATTCCGCTTAGAGAGCATGTCCGCTCTCAGCGTCAGATTGCTGCTCCCCCCTTGTCCCTTCCTCCAAACAACCTCCTTCGGGTCCGGGGGCACACCGGCCACAACATTACCTGTCCCAGCTCGGTCTGCCGGCATGCGCCAAATCGCAGATGGTGCATGGTGGAGCGCTACCGCCTGGCGCTCGTTACATTTCCACTGTTTCCTTTCCTCCAAAGAGTCCATGTACTCTGTAAAAATGGGAACAGCACAACTTTATTGTACCTCTCCCTTCTCCACCACTCTGCAAATGCACCTCCTAGCACACTTCGGGTTGGGGAATGAAGTTCCCTTGGCTCCAGAAGGGTCCTTGGGGGCCAACAAGCCCTCCTGTTACCTCCAGTAAGTCCTACAGAGCGTGATTGCTGAGAGGACTTCGGAGGCCACACCCCCTTTCTCCACCACTGTGCAAATGCAACTCCTGGTAGACTCCTGGTTGGGGGAATGAAGTCCCCTTGGCTGTAAAGTATCCTTGGGAGCCAACAGGCCCTACCGTTAACTGCAGTAAGTCCCACACAGTGGAATTGCTAAGAGGTGGTCAAAGGCCACACCCGCTTTCTTCACCACTCTACAAACGTGCCTCCTGGCACACTGCTGATTTGGGGATGAAGTCATTTTGGATGTTGAGGGTTCTTGGGGGCCCAGAATCCCTCCTGTTATCTCCAGTAAGTCTGACACAGAAGGATTCCTGAGAGCTGGTCCACCACTCTACAAAACATGACTACTAGTTAAAAAACCATAGAAATTCACTTAAAAAACCAAAGGTTACAGGAACATTATAGTTAGGAAATAGAATTTGAAACACCTTAGAAATTCAATTGAAAAACGAAAGGTTACAGGGACATTATAGTTGGAAAATTGAATTAAAAAAACCATAGAAATTGACTGAAAAAAACAAAGGTTACAGGGACGTTATACTTAGGCTCAGATTTCATTCTTACCAAACCAGTGAAATTCAGTAGTTATACTTAGCCCCCGCAATGTACTGCTTATGACCTCACATCACTCATGACATGGCCAGTGATATCACTGATGACATCACTGATGACATCATCCACGGAATCTCGGATCACCCACTCACACCCCCATTTAACCTTTCATACACCCAGTCCAACTTCCACACTACCATTCTCAAACCCATTCACACACCCATACCGGTACTTTCACAACTAATCACTGATTCATATATCAACACACATATCCACTCACTCACTCATACAGCCACTCACACACCCACTCACTCACTAATACAGCCACTGACATATCTACTCATACAGCCACTCACACACTGAGTCAGTCACCCATAGCATTAGTCACATACCTACTCATCCATACAGCCAATCACACAGCCACTTACTCACCCATACAGTTACAAATAGATGCACTTCCTTACTCATACAGATACTAACACACACTCACTCACCTATACAGTTACTGACACAAGCACACACTCACCCATGCAGCCACTATCAATATCCCTCACTCACACATATAGTCACTCATACACTCCAACACTCACCTATACTGCCTTTCACATATCCAGTTACTCACCCATATATAAATGGCACATGCACTCACTCACTGACACAGCCATAGATACACTCACTCACCTATACAGACCTTCACAAACACACTCTCTAACCCATAGAGCCACTGACTCACCCAATCACTCATCCATACAGACAGTCACATACCAACTCACCCACCCACACAGACACTCAGACACCCATAGAGGTACTCAGACAACCAATCACTCACCCATAGAGAAACTCACATACCCACTCACACACTCATACAACCACTTAGACACCAACTTACAGACAGATACAGACATTCACACAACCAGTCACTCACCCATATATTCACTGAGACACCTAATCACTCACTTATACAGTCAGTCACACACACACTGAATCATCCAACCAGGCACTCATACACCCATTAATTCAACAATACACCTTGGTATATATATTTAACACTCATAAACGTTTTTTAAATCACTCATAGTCACTGGATGATGTCATCAGTGATGTCATTTGAGACACCATCAGTGATGTCATGAGTGATGTCACTAACCATGTCATGAGTGATGTAATGTGTGAGGTCATAAATAGCGTATTGCGGGTGCGCAAGTTATAGTTAGCTCAGCTTACTATAACTGCTGAATTTCAATGGTTTAGTACGAGTGAAATTGAGCCTAACTATAACGCCCCTGTAACCTTTGGATTTTTTAGTTCGGTCGCCAGTAGGTAGTTATAATTAGGACCTAGTTTCCATAGGAAAAGCATTTTTTGACTTGGCTATAACTTTGGTGTCGTTCGACCAATCTTCATGAAATTTTCCCAAAAAAGTGTCAAGGTGGGTTCTGGTTGTTTTGGAAAGTATGGGGGTCATCTGTGCAGTGGAGACCAACAATTTGGGGCACAAAATAAGGGTGCGTTTGTAATGTAAATTCCCATCGGAACCTTTAGCCACAGCTACAGCCTGAACTGCTGAACGGACTTACATCAAATTTGGCAGGGAGGTAGATGTTGGTTCAAGGAAGTGCCTTTTGCTTATTTGGTGTAAATCCATTCAGTAGTTGTTGAGAAATGTAAGTTTAAAAATATAGTGATATATCTGGTCGCGGATATTTCGCGGTGGTTTAGCGATTAATCGCGAATACATGCGACCACGGGAATGCTCTGATTGGCTGGACAGAACCTGAACAGAGAGTTGTGGCTGCCATTTTATTGCTCGAGAACGGTTCCCGGGGCTGAAAATATCTGAAAAAGCCAGCATAAGGGGTCAAAGTAGAAGTACTCTGACCCCATGTTTGAGGAATGGGGGTGTTAGTTATGCATTCAAAATTGATTTTTTTAATTGCATGCAATATTTGCAATGATGCCATGACCACCAGCACAGCCCCCTGTGTATCATCACGGGGACATCGCAACTATCATCATCATGGGAATATTGGTGTAAATATAAACAAAATATCAGTTAATCATTAACTGTTATAGAGATATTGAGATTTTGATAAACGTTTTTATAGAGTTATTTGTATACCAAGTTATCTACTGTGATGGTTAGAAATAATTATATAGTTAGCATTTTTAATGTTATGGTGGCTATTGAATTCTTACTTTTGCTTTCTGCTTTTGCAACGTAACTGCGGGGATCGCAATGACCGACATCATCGTGATCTCTGACCTCACTGCTAAAATGGAAAATTGGTTTTAGAGATCGTTGTTCTAGAAATACACTAGAAAAACATGAGTTTGAAGAGTACAGTAATAAACCCCTAGTGTGTAAAATACTGTAGTGTATGTGAATATACGTGTTTTAGACTTTATGGAAAAGGCGCGATTGTCGAGGTTAACGACGTCACCGCGAAAACTGAAAATAGGTCTGAAAGATGGTTTTTGAAGAAACTTAGTACAAAAATATGTGCTTTGAAAGAAGCATACATATAGTAATATGTGTAGGGCAATGTTCAGAATGGATTTTTTTATATTTTATTTTTGGATGTGTTAGTGGTGATTGAATGTCTGCATTTGTTTCTGTTTTCACAACGTATCCGGGGGAATCACAAGTACTGACTTCATCATAAACTTCAGTGTCACTGCGAAAAAATAAAATCGGTTTTAGAGATGGTTTTTATAGAAACTCTCTACAAAAACATGACTTTAAGAGAATATTGTAAGAAACCCCTAGTGTGTAAAATACTGTAGTATGTGTGGATGTATGTGTTTTAGACTTTATGGAAAAGGCGCGATCATCGCGGTTAACATCTCCGCGACGTCCCGAATAACCGGGAAAACGGATAATAGGTCTGAAAGATGGCTTTTTAAGAAACGTAGTACAAAAATATGAGTTTAAACATGCTTTGAAAGAAGTATGTATATAGAAATATGTGTAAGGTAATGTTCAGAATGTATTTTTTACATATTATTTTTGGACATGTTGGTGGTCATTGAATGTCTACTTTTGTTTTCCATTTTTGCGATTTGTCCGCGGGGATTACAACGTTGTTGCAAAAATACACAAAAAATAAAGAAAAAAACCCTTTAGAAAAAAACTTCACTATATTTTGGGTACTAGAGTGGCTCTGACAAGAGCTCTGTTGCGTTCATTTTGTGTATATGGCTGCTACACATAAGACCGGATGCATCTTCAATATGATGTTTTATATATTCGCAGTGACTCTATGGACGGCGGCGTCCTCGGTAGTGGCGAAGTGCGCATGTTTTTTCAAAACTCGAAGACACATACTCAGACATATTTTAATTAATATTTGACACAAGTTGTTTATTGATACACTCTTTAAACCTAACTTTTGGAAGAATTTTTTCAATTAAAAGCCTTTTATTTGGTGTTTTGTGTGATCGTGGCAATGCCGGAAGTCGCAGTGACGTTGGTAACCGTGATGAACGCGTGTTTTTGGTAAAGTGTATAACAGATATTTATACATATTACAGTGTATGATACTCATTTGGGGTTTAATATCAGTCGATTAACATTTATGTTTGACTAAATATTTTCGAACAAAATATTATTCTGTTCAATTTCCGATCTTCGCGAAGATCATGTGAATGGGAAACAAAGAAATATGATTGGATGATACACTTTTCAGCTATAACATTAGGAAGAACACACCCATACACCTTCCTGGTTCATTCTCTGAGAGCACTTCAGTGAGAGAAGGTGTCTGGAATTTTATGGTGAAATTTTAACAACTTTATTAAAGAAATGGCAACTCAAACAACAGAACAACAACAGGGGGAAAACCAACAACAGCAACAGGAAAACCAGGAAGTCCAGGAACTGCATTCTGAAGACTGAAGATGAGGGGCCTCCACAGAAAAAAGCAGCACTATATGGGAGTTCTTCACAATTCCTTCTGGGAATCCAAAACTGCGGCAATAATTGTGAAGAAGTTGTCAAGAGGTACAAATAAAAAATACTCTTGTGGAACAATTTCAATGCTCTACCATCTGATACTTTCCACAAGAACCGATTAAAAGCTGCAAAGAGACAACAAGAGGCTGAATGTCCATCTACATCTTTAGCAAGTGCATCAACACCTGGACAAAGAGTGCCTTCTGAAGTTCAGCAACAGTCTCAAAATATTGCACCTGAATGCAGCCGGATAGCCACTTATTGCATGGACTGTGGAGTTGTGGTTAGTGGTGATGAGCAGAGCATAACAGCTTTCTGCAACAGTTGCAAGACTCACAAATGTTAATTTTGTCTTTGGGCCCTTGCAATATTCTCATGTCTTGAGAGCTTCTTCAAGTTTTTCCACTGTCAGTTGCAGTCAATTTTTGCTTTAAAAAAGAAAAAAATAAATAAGTTAAAAAATCACAAAAAACCTCCAAAACCTCCCCAAAAAATGCATACATTTTTACAGTTATAAAAAAAACTGAATGATTGAATGTGTTTTAGGTATGTATATAATGTTTGCAATAGTGAATGACTGGATAAGCGGTGTATTGAAAAATGAATGAAGAGTGGTACATGGATAATGGAATGAGTGCATAGGTAGTGCCTTAGTGAATGGACGACTATATGAGTAGTACCTCAGTGAATGGATGAAAGCATGGATAGTGCCTGAGTGAATGAATGAGTGCAAGGGTAGTGCCTGAGTGATTGGATATGTGCATGCTTAGTGTGTGGGAGATTGCATAGTGCATGGGTAGTGCCTGGGTAATTGGATGAGTGCATGGGTAGTGCCTGGGTGAATGGATGAGTGCATGGGCAGTGCATGACTGAATGATGAGTGCAAGGGCAGTGCCTGGGTCATTGGATGAGTGTATGGGTAGTGCCTGAGTGAATGGATGACTGTAAGGGTAGTGACTGGGTGATTGGATGTGTGCATGGGTTGTGCCTGGGTGAATGGATGAGTGCATAGATAGTGCCTGAATGAATGGATGAGTGCATGGGTGGTGCCTGAATGAATGGATGAGTGCAAGGGTAGTACCCGGGTGATTGCATAAGTGTCTGGGTGATTGGAATAATGTATGGGTATTGCCTGAGTGATTGGATAAGTGTATGGGTACTGCCTGGGTGACTGGATCAGTGCAAGAGTTGCACCTGAGTGATTAGATGAGTGCTTGGGTATGGCCTCATTGAATGGATGAGTGCAAGGATACTGACTGGGTGACAGGATGAGTGCATGGATAGTGTCTGGGTGATTGGGTGAGTGCATGGATAGTGCGTAGGTGATTAGATACATGCATGGGTACGGCATGGGTGATTGGATGAGTGTATAAGTAGTGCCTGGGTGAGTGGATGAGTGTATGGGTAGTGCCTCAGTGAATGGATGAGTACAAGGGTAGTGCCTGAGCGAATGGATGAGTGCATGGGTACTGCTTGGGTGATTGGATTAGTGCATGGGTAGTGCGTGGTTGATTGTATGAGTGCGTGGGTAGCACATGGGTGACTGGATAAGTACAAGAGTAGTGACTGGGTGATTGGAATCATGCAAGGGTAGTGCCTGGGGCATTGGATGAGTGCATGGGTAGTGCCTCAGTAACTGGATGAGTGCATACATAGTGCCTGAGTGAATGGATGTGTGCATGGGTAGTGCCTGGGTGAATGGATGAGTGCATCGATAGTGCCCGAGTGAATGGATGAGTGCATACATACTGCATGGGTGATTGGGTGAGTGCATAGACAGTGCCTGGGTAGCTGGATGAGTGCATGGGTACTGCCTAAGTGAACGGATGAGTACAGGAGTAGTGGCTGGGTGCATGGATGAGTGCAAAGGTAGTGCTTGGGTGCTTGGCTATGTACATGGTTGATGACTGGTTGAATGGAGGAGTGCATGGGTAGTGCATGAGTGAATGGATCAGTGCAAGGGTAGTGCCTGAGTAAATTAACAAGTTGAAAGGTAACACCTGAGTGATTGGATGAGTGCAAGGTAGTGCCTGGGTAATTGGATGAGTGCAAGGGTAGTGCCTGGGTGATTAGGTGAGTGCATGGATAGTGTCTGGGTGATTGGATGGGTACTTGGGTAGTGCCTCAGTGAATGGATGAGTGCATGGGTAGTACCTGAGTGATTGGATGAGTGTGTACGTAGTGCCTGGGTTACTGGATAAGTGCAAGAGTAGTGGAAGGGTGATTGCATGAGTGCAAAGGTAGTGCCTAAGTGATTGGATGAGTGCATGCATAGTGTCTGGGTGATTGCATAGTGCATGAGTAGCACCTGAGTGAATGTATGAGTGCATGGGTACTGCCTGGGTGACTGGATAAGTGAAAAAGTAGTGCCTGGTGATTGGATGAGTGCATGGGTAGCACCTCATTGAATGGATGAGTGTTTGGGTACTGCCTGGATGATTGTATGACTGTATGGGTAGTGCCTGAGTGAATTAATGAATGTATGGGTACTGCTTGGGTGATTGGATTAGTGCATGGGGAGTGCCTGGTTGATTGTATGAGTGCATGGGTAGCGCCTCGGTGACTGGATGAGTGCAAGCGTAGCACCTGGGTAATTGGATGAATGCATGTATACTCCATGGCTGATTGGGTCAGTGCATGGATTGTGCCTCTGTAATTGGATGAGTGCATGGTTACTGCCTGAGTTAATGGATGAGTGCATGGGTAGTGGCTGTGTGAAAGAATGAGTGCATAGGTAGTGCCTGGGTGAATGGATCAGTGCAAGGGTAGTGCCTGGGTGATTAGGTGAGTGACTGGATAGTGCCTGGGTTATTGGGTGAATGCATGCATAGTGCCTGCGTGATTGGGTGAGTGCATGGATAGTGCCTCAGTCAGTGGATGAGTGCATGGATAGTGGCTGAGTGATTGGATGAGTGCATATGTAGTGCCTGTGTGACTGGATGAGTGCAAGAGTAGTGCAAGGGTGATTGCATGAGTGCAAAGTTGGTGCCTAAGTGATTGGAAGAGTGCATGCATAGTGTCTGGGTGATTGCATTGTGCATGGGTAGCGCCTGAGTGATTGTATGAGTGCAAGGGCAGTGCCTGGGTGATTGTGTGAGTGCATGGATAGTGCCTGGGTAATTGGATGAGTGCATGGGTACTGCCTGAGTGAATGTATGAGTGCATGGGAAGTGGCAGGTGAATGGATGACTACAAAGTTAGTGCCTGGGTGATTGATATGTGCATGGTGAGTGCATAGGTAGTGCATGAGTGAATGGATGAGTACATGAGTACTGCCTGGGTGACTGGATGAGTGGAAGAGTAGCGCCTGGGTTATTGGATGAGTTCATGGATAGCACTTCATTGAATGGATGAGTGAATGGGTAGAGCCTGTTTAATTGCATGACTGCATGGGTAGATCCTGTGTGAATGGATGAGTGTATGGGTGCTGCTTGGGTGATTGGATTAGTGCATGGTTAATGCCTGGTAGATTGTATGAGTGCATGGGTAGCGCCTGGGTGACTGGATGAGTGCAAGAGTAGCACCTGGGTGATTGGATGAGTGCATAAGTAGTGCCTCATTAAATGGATGAGTGCCAGGATAGTGCCTGGGTGATTGGATGAGTGCATGTATAATGTGTGGCTGATTGGATGAGTGCATGGATAGAGCCTGGGTAATTGGATGAGTGCATGGGTACTGCCTGAGTGAATGTATGAGTGCATGGGTAGTGGCAGGTGAATGGATGACTACAAAGTTAGTGCCTGGGTGATTGGATATGTGCATGGTGAGTGCATAGGTAGTGCATGAGTGAATGGACCAGTGCAAGGGTAGTGCCTGAGAGAATGAATGAGTGGAAGGGAATGCCTGAGTGATTGGATGAGTGCAAGGTAGTGCCTCGGTAATTGGATGAGTGCAAGGGTAGTGCCTGGAGGATTGTATGAGTGCATGGATAGTGCCTGGGTGATTGGGTGAATGCATGGATAGTGCCTGAGTGATTGGTGAGTGCATGGATACTGCCTGGGTGATTGGATGAGTGCATGGGTAGTGCCTAGGTGATTGGATGAGTGCAAGAGTAGTGCCTGAGCAATTGGATGAGTGCGCTGTGAGGAGGAGAGGCAATACCCTCCCGAACCCAAGACCCCAGAGAACGTATACTTACAATCTATTCACCCCCTCCTCCAACAAGTAACACCGCTGCAGCCATCGCAATCCCAGAACAGAGAGGAAAGAGTTAAAAACTTCCTCCTACCCTCCCCTATACAGGAAGAAGACTCACAGGATGACCAATCAGGAAAAGGAGTAGGCGGGAACAAGGACGTCTCCCCTTTGGAAAAGGAGGAGATCAGGGACAGGATGAAGTCAGAGAAGGAGTCGGGGAAGGCCACACGTAGGACGCCAATTGCGGAAGGAAGACCGGAGGAAGCCGAGACATCGCCATATGGAGAAGAAGAGGTGGGAGAAGATGATCGCCACACGGACGAAGTGGCCGACAACTGGTGCGAAGACTGGTGGTTTCCCCCTGGAGAGGCGTAAACTGTCGCGGTGAGTGCATATCGAGCGGGACCGTGAAACTTGGGACTGGGGAGGGAGCGGAGAGGGCGGGAAGCCTGCGTTTGTATTACCGTTTTTTTTTCTTCTTTTTTTCTCTTTGCTTTTTATTTTCTTTCTTCCTCCTCCTCCCCTCTTCCTAGGGCTACTGCATAAGTAATGTTGATAGCAGCGTAAAGGTCTGAATAGGAAGATCCTTCACAGTTCAGCAACATGAGACTCAGGGTCCACAGGGACTAGAAAAAGAGTCCATGTAGCTGATAAAGGTATTGGTAGGATATTGTATCGTTTAGGCTCCCTTGCATGAACGCTCTCTCCTACCTCCAACCTGCACAATGGTCGTTTATGAATGGTATTTTTAATCACGCCTGTTTTGGGCAAGTAAATAAAGAAACGTGAAGGGCAGAGAAAAGGACGACGTACAGCCCTCCCCAGACATTACGACCCCTTTCTTCTACCTAAAGACGTATAAACACACGATTCTTCTTTTGTTTCACAAACTGGGTGAGGTGAAGGTTTCATCTCTATACTTCTCAGAAAGGAAATAGACTCACATGTTACTTACCGCCATTTCCTTTTCTCCGAGACTCCTGGGGACCACCGCATGAAGAAAAGAAACCGGTAGAGGCCGGCCCCTGTGAGGAGAATAATCTGCATAAAGACAAAGAAAAGAAGCAGCAAAGACTAAAAGGATCAGACCTTAGGAGAAGAAAAATAAGAAGTTAAATGTTCCCTAAATATTCCTGAACAAATAAAGCATCACAATTGAGAAGCATATTCAGCCTCCTAGTTTTCATTTCTACCCATCCCTCCCACATGCATACATAGTACCTGGGTGACTGGATGAGTACAATAGTAGTGCAAGAGTGATTGCACGGTTGCAAAGGTAGTGACTAAGTAATTGGATGAGTGCATACATAGTGTCTGCGTGATTGCATAGTGCATGGGTAGCGCCTGGGTGATTGGAGGAGTGCCTGAGTAGTGGCTGGGAGATTAGATCAATTCAAGTGCAGTACCTGAGTGACTGGATGACTGCTTAGGTAGTGACTGGGTGACAGGACAACTGCAACTGTTGTGCCTGGGAGATGAGATGAGTACATGAGTAGTAACTCGATGAATCCATCACTAGATTAGTTATTTGACACCATTATATATCCCGACCTCCAACCACTGTGAAAAAATAGAAACAGACAGTAGAGAAGTGGATTACGGAAGCACTTGATGAGGCATCCCCTTGGACCACTAAGACACCTAAGAGAGGGTCAAAATCAGCGCCCTGGTTTAACGAAGAGCTAAGAAGTGCTAAACAAGGCTATAAGCACCTAGAACGTAAATGGAGAATAGCCTGCTCTAAAGAATCTAAAGAAGCTTATAAAACAGCACAAAACAAGTACCATTCACTTCTTAAAAAGAGGCGCTCTATGTACTATAAGGAGAAAATTGATATGGCAGAAAACTCATCCAAGGAACTGTATGCCACTCTGAAAGAGATCTCCTCTCTTGAGAGAACACGCATGACACCGACCAGCTCCATAGAGCGGTACAATCAGATTGCAGATTTCTTCCTTCAAAAAATATCGAGCATATATAAATCCTTCCCGGAGAAAGCCCGAAACTGCTCCACTGAACTAGAAGAGAAATCGACTGAGCGGGGTTTTCCACCCATGAGGGAGTTTCTTGCCCCTCCTGCAATAGAGCTAAAGGAAGCGGCCCTAAAAATTAAATCAGGCTCCCCTGCCGACCCAGCGGCACCCAACAGAATAAAGGAGGGCATTGAATTGATAATACCTCTTATACATCAACTAATAGATGCATCCTTTAAATATGGAGAGGTCCCTAGGTCATGGAAACACGCAACTGTTATACCCCTTAAAAAAAAGCCCTCAGCTAACCCCTTCTGATCTACTGGATAATCTCCACCCCATCTCTCTGCTCCCCTACATCTCTAAAATTGCTGAAAAGGTTGTGAATAAACAATTAGTGGCACATATCAACTCACACAACCTTCTACATCCTACACAATCAGGTTTCTGAGCGTCCTTCTCAACTGAATCCGCTCTCCTTTTTGCAATAGAGACTATACGGAGACAGGCGGATGCCGGTCAGACGGTAGCCTTGGTCCTATTGGACCTAAGTGCCGCCTTCGACACTGTATTCCATAAACTACTTTTGCAGTGTCTACAGGTGTGCGGATTAGTTGGGGTGGCACTACAGTGGATGCGGTCCTTCTTGGAAGATCGTAGTTTCCAAATTTTCCAGCACCCCCATCGATCAAAAATTCTGCCACTTCATCAAGGGGTCCCACAGGGATCTATCCTGAGCCCCACCCTCTTTAATCTGTATATCGGTCCGCTGGCTGAGATTATGGACAATTACAAGATCTCTATGGTGTCATACGCTGACGATACACAGCTTGTAGTGACCCTTGCGCAAGACTCTGATGAGTCAGCGTTACAGTTCTCTTCCTGTCTCAATGATCTGGCCGCATGGATGTCTAACAACTGCCTTAAATTGAATGGCAACAAGACATAGGTCATGATCGTTGGGAAATCCCCTTCCATCTGGGGTACAGCCTGGTGGCCCCAGACACTGGGGCCTGTCCCTGTGCCAAAAACAGAGGTAAAAAACCTGGGAGTGTGGCTCGATCCTAAACTCTCGTTCAAGTCTCAAACTAGAAAGGTGGCAGGAAGATGCTTTAGCACCCTTAAGATGCTAAAAAAAACTTTAGACATCCTTCCCGTATCAGCAAGGAAAACCATAGTACACACTCTGGTGACCTCGCAACTTGATTACGGGAATGTCCTATATCTGGGTGCGCCAAAAGACTGCTTGAAACACCTCCAACGAATTCAAAATGCGGCGGCACGACTTGTTCTCAATCTACCTAGACGCGCTTCAATGACGAAAGCTCTTGATTCCCTTCACTGGCTGCCAATTGGAAAGAGAATTCTTTTCAAAGCCATGTGCTTCTGTCATCGGAGCATACAGGGGAAAGGCCCCAGCTACCTGCACGACTTCCTCACCCAGCACAATCCTAGTCGACAGCTAAGATCGACAGGAGCGCATCTACTCAACATCCCTAGGATAAGAAAGGCAAGGATGGGAGCCTGCTAATTTGGCTATCTAGCGGCCAAAAACTGGAACACACTCCCGCTTGTGCATAAAAATCTGAACCCACGTTTTGTAGAGGTCTGAAAACCTGGCTATACCAACTCTAGTCCGGTTCCTCTTTCTCCCACTTCTGCTGATGTGCTTCTAGCGCGGGGACACACCTTTGGGGGTAGCCAGGCGCTTTACAAATGAACTATTATTATTATTATTATTTTCAACATTAGGCAACCAAACAACATACAATATTTTTTAACCAAAACTTTAATTCAACATAGGCAAATGCTTTACAGTTTTTTCTTGTTTTCAGCTTTCATACTTGTTTGTTCACTTTCAACGGTGCTTTGTATGAAGACTCATCATTAAACAGTGGGAAAAAGCAATCAATGGATTGTAAAAAAAAAACAAATGTGCACAGTAGATCATTACAACTATGTCATACTGTTCACTGCACTCACTACAAGTTTTTTAATACTGGTTTGCTGATAGGTTACTACCTTAATGAAAGCAACTATATGTTAAAACTGTTTCTGAAATTTTTATATCTGGTACAAAATGTCCAACAATTATGAAGCAGTCTTCATTTTTCTACATCCTTTTGTAAACATCATCCCTGTTAGGCCAAATGATGTCTAAAATGTTATTAGTCTAAGAATGAAAAACATAACACATAGTACTACGTAGTAGTTGCTGTAGCAGAAACAAAAGGGGGCTTTATTTTAGTGGTGAAGAGACTTTTCACATGCAACTTAAGGCTACTGGTATTATAGTACCTCCATTTACTTTTAATCTGAAGTAAGACAATGTAGTCCTCAAATGTATTATAAATTCCTTTCCTACAGTTAAAAAGAGTCCTTGACTTCTAACAGCTTGCTGTAGACAATACCCCTAATAGGTCTAATAATGTCTCAGAAACACATAATCTATATATATGTCAACACAATACCACGTTTTCTTATCCTAGATTCTCCTTAGAACTTCGGTTCTAGAAATATCAGATATGAGTTTGGTAACTTTTTAGGTAGTCTTGATTTGAATGTCACTTGTATGTCATTGCTCTCTGTCCATCCTGTATGACATCCTAAATATATTGTGTAGTATCCAGAGGTTATCTTAACTCCTTCATGAAATATGATTGCTATAGTTGTGAAAGTTCTTTTTGAGATGGAAATTTGTGCAGCTTTAAAGTTTGTAATTTCAGTTCCTAATTTAGTACCATCCACTCTGCATCGTTGTAACATGACTATGACATATTTTCCATACCTTTGTAGAAACAACGTTGATCTAAGTTCTGATCTGCAGTTTGCACAGGTCATATCTTGTTTGTAGTTAAATCTTCAAAGGGAACAGCTTTACAATCTGGTAATGTCAAGCAGAAGAATCGTTCTGAATTGATTTCAGTGCTACACGTAAATTCACAATCTTCACAGTTATGGGTCCATTTATAAGGTAAAGCAAATAATTCATTGATATTCACATCTTCTTCATCTAATAGTCCTAGCATTACCATTAGAAATTCTTGAGCATCCTGCTGAAGATTTTGAGAGAACACTTCTGATCCAGTATAGGCATCAGTAAGTTTTCTTATTCCAGTAGCAGAATGTATAATACTTCTGTCACTTCTTAATTCTTCAAGTAAACTACATAGTTGTGAAGACATTCTTTTACCTACCTTTTATTTAATAGAATGTGTAAATTGAGGCAAATGATATAGTCCATTTAACACTACATTTGCATAACACTTTACTCCAAATTTATTATCAAAGTGATAGCCTTATAGTTCCTCATTGTGCTGTAGTTTTCTTTTCTTTCCTCCTTGTTGATTTTCTTTTTGTTCATTTTCCTGTTCAACTCTGAAAGACTGCTTTGATATTTTCCCATTTGGACACAGTTTTGCTTTTTGAACCACAGGATACTGGCCTAAATGAGGAGCATATTGAGCTCTCAACCGATTATACTCCATTACGCAGCTCACATCTGGACTTACTTTCTTCTCATCAAAATCAATCAGAAATAAACCAGACAATGTTCTAATTCGCTACAAAGCAACACATGACATTCCTTCTTTGAATACACTACTAGCAATATTAACAGGACCTGTATCTACACTTAAACCTTGCAATTTGTGAATAGTTAATACATAACCTAAAGACACTGGGAACTGCTTTCGCTGGACACCCAAGTCTTTCACAGGTAGGAAACGTACAATGCATTTACCAATCTGCTTAACTTCAGGAATATCATCACGTTTTACGGCTAAGTATTCCACATTATTTCTTTTTGGATAATTAATACATTACATAACTTTACCCATTGTGCCATTCACTAGCCATTCTTCAACATTTAAATTAAGACGTAAGATTACATGACATTTTTTACAGATACGTAACTGTTTTTCTAATCCTGCAGTTTTCGACACAGACTTTTCTAAGCTATCCAATTTCTATTGCAGTTTTTCTGTTAGTAGCACTGTAACTCCTTGATGTTCCATTTTATAATTTGCTCTAATTTCGATGATCTCTTCTTTTTCCAGTTGCAATAATTGTTCTTTGAATTTACTACACTTCTCAAGAGTTGGTATCAAACAAACAATAGACTTCTTTTCCTTAACAAAATTATACATTACTTAAGCAGCAGAAACATTACTTGGAAACAAATTTACTGTCTTTCCCTCTTTTATGAAGACTCCGACTCTTATATTCTTTAGCATATCTGCATAATGCACATCTGATGCTTGGCGCATACTTTGGATTAACTCTTTGTATTGAAAGTTTTCCCAAATGTTTACATTTCCAATACTTCCTAGTGAATTCCTTGTTTTATTATGTAGTAGTTTCTTGAATACAGGTTGTTCTTTTACAGGAGTTAGTTGTAGCAGGTCTCCAAAGACTATTAAGGGGCCGATTACAATGCGGCCCGGAAAGGCTCCGCCCTACGGTTGGAGACTTCCAGGCCACATGGTAATCGGCCCCTCGGTTTACTTTCCGACTGCTGCATTACAATGCTGCTGGTTGGAAACTAAACTGGCCGGTCATTCCGGTTGGCTTCCGACGGGCTCAAGGAGCCCATTGGCCGGTTGGAACCGGTTTGTAATCCCAAAGGGCAGGCCTTTCCACCCTTGGGATTACGATGCACGGTTTCCGGTATGGTTTCTATGCCGGCCTGTCCAACATGGAAACCATGTTGCAAAGAGTGTTTGGGGGACCCCAGCAGGGTCCCCTTGTGTGTGCGGCCTCCAGTTGGGGGCTAAGGGGGCACCTATGGTGCCCTTCTGTTGATCGTGCACCCTGTGGCAAGCACCTTGAAGTGCCTGCAAGGGAGTGCAGGGATGAGCAGCACCTCCCATTTCTCTATGGGAGCATGTGTTATGTCAGTTATGACGATCAGTGTTCAGTCACATCCTAATTTGGCTGTCGGGACCACCGACAAGAGGTTAGTCGGTCCCAGGACCGAGACAGTGTTGGGCGGACTTAAGTCCACCAAACATCCTAATTAGGCCCTAAGTGTTTTCCTCCAAAAAGTACGGCATAGTCAGTTTTTAATATTTGCTGCATTCTTAATTGTATAAAAGCAAGCATTAGGTTAGACACCATGCTGACTTCATCAATGATTAGTAGCTTTAATTTCTTTAATACTCTTGCCACTTCATGACAAGCATCACCAGATAATTTGTTGTATTGTAATTTGTTGTCATGTTCAACAGGCAGCATTAATAATCGATAAAGGGTAACTCTTTTAAAAATATGAGCAGCTCAGCCTGTTGGTGCAGTGACTACACACGACAAATTGGCAGTCCTTTAATCAAGAAGCTTTTTCCAGTTCCAGCTTGACCACTTAAGTACAATAGAACTGGTTTGTATGTACAACATCCACACTTTTTTTCTCATGGAGTAATCCATGTTCTACTTTACATTTTGTACTACAAACAGGGGAAGGAGAGAAAATTAGACTAGTTGCATTCTCCTAATTTAAATAGTCAGACACAAAGGGTAACTGGGATGTTTAAAGTATTCTTTGAGGAGACCTTTCATTGACAATTTATCAGAATAGGTCTCAAAGGTAACCTCTTGAATATCCAGAGATATTGAAGTAGACGCCTCACTCAATTATTGTGACATGCTTCATCATCGGTGCCTTTTCCACACCCTGGTAGGATGATACCACCAGGGCGGACTCAACCAAGGAATCTATTGGGAGTTCTTTAATTAAATCTAACTGAATAAGCAGGGATCCAGGTGAAACTTTTGCTGTTAAAAACACCTACAAGTACACCCAAAGGTTTCCTTTATTCGTCGAGTACCTGGAGTATAAATAAAAATTTGTTCTGAGGTTTTTTATTGAATGTAATTGTTCAATTAAACCTTTTGTATTTGTGCCAACATGTTTCGGCCACTCTAAGAGCCCAATTGGGTCTGGGGCCTTCGTCAGGGCTTAATGAGACTGTCCCTGCCTTCTAAAGCATGCACTCCATGCACACTTATGAGGCCTAAGGCTCTCGCCAGTCTTGTTACTTCTTCCTTACAGGGATTTCCTCTGAGTAGTTTTTTTGGGCCATGCAGCCACTGGAGGGTGGTGTTGGCTTATAGTCACACATTCATCAAAGTCGCAGCACTGAGGAAGTACATGGTGTGTCCTCTCTGACCGCTGTCGAGTTTGTGATCTACATTCAATTGATGCATTAGTAGTTCTAGATCCGCAGTTTCTCGTCTTACTTGCTGCATTGCATTCTCCAATTCATTCATAGCTATTGCAGCTTCATTTTCAATGATTGGCTGTCCAAGAGGATCTTGACTTCCAGGTGCTTAACTTTGACTGCTCTGAGAACTCTCTCCTGCTATCTCAGCAGCAATTTTTTCTTATTGTTCATTCTCTTCTCTCAACATTTGAAGATACACTGGAACCACACAACACTCAATGCTGTGTTTCACAGCATTGAATGAGTCTTCATAACAGTCAAATTCTACAAGTTGCTCACTTTCAGTTCGCCATGGCTTAAACAACTGTAACAAGGCTAAATAGAAAATCTCTCTTTTATCTGGAGTTTGACAACTTAGCTTTCATTGGTGGATTACATTTCCTTTTTTGTGTCTCACCAAACATCATTCACATCCAGCCACAGCAAATGTACCTTCATCTATGTTTTCACTGACAGTACTTCTGAAAGTATAATGTTGAAGTATTTCATAACGATCCTTTCCAGATGAGGACTTCTTCTTGGATAGTACGTTTCCAGCATGTTACTCTTCAGAATATCTGTACTGTGTCGCTCAAATTCTGAAAGATATTGAATTTCAGGAAAATACTCCAATACTCTGTAACGAGCATTAGCAAGTCCTAAACTCACCCATAGAACTCCTCTAGATTTAGAAAACAAACTAGCCGAGCTTAACCGGTCTACACATTCATAGGCGCCTATCTCTCTGTGAGAAAGCATTTTCAAACTAAAACTGTACAATTTCTTCATAAGACTCTTTTCTGCTGAAATCTCCTCCCGCACTCCTTCATCTCAGTTTTCTCTGACTTTCTTATATAATATGTAACATACCGAGCAACGGCAATTGAGTTGTCTGCAACAAACTGTACATCCATGTTTGCATTCCACATCATCAGAGTCACAGGGTTGTAGTCATTAATGTACTTGTAAGTGTATGTCTGACTGCAGACAAAAAGCTGTTGACTCTTCCTTGTGAGATGACAGGTCGTGAGAATCTGAAAAGACATCTTGTATACAATTTCCCTTTTGCTCTGTATTTTCCCTGACAGTATTTTCCGCATCTATGATTTTGGAATCGTAAATCTTGTAGTCTTAGTATGTTGTCACTACTCTCCTTTGGGATGGAGCAAGTTACATACTGCTCAATAAAAGACAACACAGACTCATCACTGTCTGTTCCAAACTTTGGGGCATATTTTACCCACAACAGCATGTGAATATGGGGAGCACTTCTGGCTTGGTACTTTGTACGTCAAAAGAAATAAATCACTCCACAAAGAGGAGGTTTGGTTTTGTTCAAGATGAAAGACATCATTGCTTGAAATCTGTGATTAAAATATCTGCAAATATTTGCAGGGTCTAGTGAGCACAGTTCTCCTGGCATCTTCAGATGAATGTCTTTTATATTTGAATTTGCCTCCTGCAAGAATTCTAGCCGGTCATCCCATGCATATTCAGCACAATTCAGCATCAGGAAACAAGAAGGTGCTCCAAGGCTACTCAACATGCACTTCAGTTTATCAAGATGCAAATAATGAAACCCACACTGACATACCAGTAGGTTTATTAAATTGTATTCCAAGTGCTCATCTTTTCCTAGAACTTTCTCCTAAAGTTACCTTGCTGATATATTATGCAAATTAACTCCTGTTCATAGAATATGATTCACAGTATATGAGACGCCAGACAAATTAGTCTCAAATAATATGTGAAATATATATGGAATACACTGACGAAATCTTGGGTCTTCTGAATAAAGTCTACTACATCCATACTCAGCTTCACATATTTGCACAAGCCATTCATCATACCTGCCACCTACTCCAGTAGGAAATAAATGTGGGAAACACCGAGCTTCGAAACTTTTTTCCCACACACTTAATGGAGCTTCTTTTGCTTCCTTCATTTGAAACAGCTCAATGGCATCACCAATAACCTCTTTAGAATGCAAAGGGTGGATGCTATAATGTTCATAAATTTCTTCTGTTCTGGACTGATCCACCTTCTCAATCTGAACGTTGATGGAAATGTCTGATCCTCCATATGTGTGATATCTTGCAAGCTTTCCACTTTTCCATAGTAAACATTGTTTTGCACCATATATAAAGTTGCTTTTTTAACTTTGGTAACATCTCTAACTCCTGCCATATCTTATTGTTTTTGGTAGGCACACCATTTACAAGAATAACCGGTCCTTCCTCTAAATCTCTACCTACCCCTACCGTTGGAATGTTTTTCTTGACATCTAATGGCAAATACACTACTCTACCATTTAGACCTTCCTGCAGCTCTGTTGGGGGTAGCTTGCCTATCTTTGGCTCCATACACAGTATAGCCTGAAATGGATGTATGGTTTGGATAAGAATGGACTCATAAATATTTAAACCTTGAAGTGCTTCTGGAATGGGAACCAGTTCTAACTTGTTATGCACAGCTTTAGCAGGCATTTTATTATTGACTAATTTATTGTAGCAGTACTTATATTTAACTTGTCGTGCGGTCAAATCAAATCTCTGTTCTACAAATAAGTACAGTGCAAAGTTTTGCCAGTTATCATTATTCTCTTTTTTTCACTTTTTAAATATAAATCAACAATCCGCATTTGATTCTTGATGTGAGTGCCTAGACAACATATACAAACATACTCTGGTTTTTCAGAACATACTGTCTAAAATGTTCCAATCTCTTCTTCAAAACTGTCAACTGTAGTACCTGTGTCCTGCTCTGCCTCTTCTCCTGTTATCAACTCTTCAATTTCCCTACAGTCCTGTTCTGGACCAGAGAAACGGAACTGCACATCATCACAAACCTTTTCTACCTCTGTCACAGTACATGGTAAAAGTACCCTACACATTTCTCCCTAAACATAAAGCAGGAGTTTTCACATAGTACAGGCTCCTGACTAAAATTCACATTATTGAGTGGTGTACAGTTTTCATCCTAAAATGATGAAAGGTGCTTTGGCACATTTTCTTTGATAAACAAGCTAGTGAGTGTCCCTGAAAATGTGCATGCTTTCTCAGCTTGCAAGGATCCAAACCTTGTAAAGTACTTATTTTGTGTTTTAAACTTCGGCTTGGAAATATACGTAGGAATTTTCTTAATATCTCAATGGATTGCTGTCTAATACTACAAACACTACTACAGTTCACTTTGTATACAGGGGCCTGACTAAGCCTTCCTTGTACCTCTTCTGCAATAACTTCTTCTACATTTCTAGGTACCATCACCTCTTTTGCTATAGCACTGCCATTCTTAATTTCATAATATCGTCCTCTTTCATCAATAGCATGATCTAATCTGTTATCCCAGAGATAGCTTTCTTCATTAAAGAAAGGCTCTGTAGTAGAAGCATGTTTCATTTTCCACTAAAAACTGTACAAAAGTTACTTCTTTTCCGCGCTCGTGAAGGTCTTTGCTGCTGTCCCTTGCCCTGATCCCTGGTACACTTTGCTATTTGCACACAGCCCCTGGAGGGGCTGCAACGCGATAAAGAGCCGCCCCGCGGTCCCGGTGAGCGGGAGACCGCGCTCGTGAAGGTCTTTGCTGCTGTCCCTTGCCCTGATCCCTGGTACACTTTGCTATTTGCACACAGCCCCTGGAGGGGCTGCAACGCGATAAAGAGCCGCCCCGTGGTTCCGCGGGACGTGCCCGTCTTGGCCCGTCTGAGACCGACAGAGGCTGGGCTGGGCCACCCCCCTAAAGTGGACACAGTGACATATGGATATTTATATGCGCAAGTACTCATAGATTAACGTATTATATTTTATTATTTGAGGGGCTTTTATAAAAAACAAAGGAAATGACCAAAAGAAAGCTGGGCCATATAGCTCAGGGGAGAACTCCGATTTAAAATTGGCAGGCCAAACATCATTGCTGACATATTTGACTGGTGCTATGGGGGCAATTGAAGAACAAATTAACACGGTAGAAGAAACACTGACAAAAGGGACGAAAGGAAGGCAGGGCAGGTTAACGGAAGAGAATAGTGCATTGATTACAGCTGTTATAAACCCAAATGAGAGTGAGACTGCACAGGGTGCGCTAAATGGGTGTAGACTAGAGTTTTCTGAGCGCATAGATGTGAGTGATTTACGAGATGATTGTCAACCTCCCTTGAAGCGAAGTAAGAACCCAGATATGATGGAGGAGAATGCATGTGGGAAATTGGCGAGAGAGACACCGGCTAGTTTAATTAGTCGGCCAAAAAATCAAACATTAAAGAAAAGAAAATCACAGGGGAAACAGCATTCATCAAAACAACTTGATTGCAAAAATACTGCCAGGAACGGTATACCTTCCCTGAGCAGCCAAATTGATGTCCAAACAATGTTATTGGAAAAAATATCTAAGAGAATAGAAGAAGTGTACAGTCATATGGTTGGAGCCCTAGGAAATTTAACAGATAGAGTAGCAAATTTGGAAGGGTATTTA
Organism: Calotriton arnoldi; assembly: GCA_963921515.1. Taxonomy (NCBI): domain Eukaryota; kingdom Metazoa; phylum Chordata; class Amphibia; order Caudata; family Salamandridae; genus Calotriton; species Calotriton arnoldi. The sequence goes on from CAWUFW010000027.1 coordinate 109,335, forward strand.
AGTGGAATGAATAAATCGATCATAGGGGGTGCCTTTACAAGGTAGTGATACACCTAATCTTATACTTACAGAGAGACTCACGATTAATCCCATTGAAATGAATGTTAGATCTACCGTTAATAGTGGTACTTCCCATGCTGTAACTAGATTACCACCCGAAAGTTCTATCCACCCAAGGAAAAATTTGCACTCAATAGAGGGTGTAGATAGAGTGGAATCAGAGAAGATTAGAACAAATACCAATACTAACAGAGGGGCCTTTGTATCGAGGCCAAGGTCAAACCTAGAGAGTATAGAGGGTGATCGCCTTGATTTACCACCAGCTGCTACACCTTATGTAGTAATCTTGGCAAATGTACCAACGAGACATAGCTTAGATTCTGAACCTTGGGAGGAGATCCGAAATAAGTCTCTGCATTGGTTAGGAAGACAATTTGGTTTTAACGATGCTTTGTTCAAAAATTTTAAAATGGTAAGAAGAGTTAGGTGGCTGGGAAAGGGTCGAAAAGCTCTACATGGAGATTGTATAGTTTTAACATTCAGTGACCCGATGCTAGTGCATGCGATTCTTGCTAGGATAGGAAATGTAACTTATAAAGACAATGAAATAAATGTCCTACCACTAGGGGCTTTTATCCCCCAAATCATTCTCCCCTAAGACCTCTGCGGGTAACCATGTAGGGGATTCTCGTATTGACTTAACAAACCCAAGGCGTATTCCACTTTATAATCGCTATGACTTGTTAACTTCAATGGAAGATTTAGATTGACCAATAGTAAAGCAAGGGGAGAGGATGGTCAAATTAAGGTGAATTTGATACCTATATTGGGCGAGAACCCGCCTGTACATGATTACGTTACTGATACTGCGTTAGAGGTAGAAAGTGAATACACGTTCTGCCCAAATGAAGAGGAAGGGGAAAGATATGGAAATTGTGACACAGTACAAGATAATAGTGGAAAGGGAGCTAGTGAAATAAGAACATTAATCACGCAAGGGAAAACCAAATGAGAGATATGACCCACACTGAATTAGGAGGAGGGCAGATGCAACTAAATACTATCATGTCTTATAAAATTTTAACATGGAATATTGCGGGACTAACCACCAAAGTAAAAGATCAAGAGTGGTTAACTCTTATTAATGATTTCTCTGTAATCTGCCTTCAAGAAACCTGGGTAACAGGAGAACACCATATAAATGGTTTCCAAACTTTTAATACACCAGCCATTAATAGTAATCAGGGGCGAAATAAAGGGGGTTTATGTACCTATATTTCTAATGTAGCAGGTTTCACAAATATAAAACTTGTAAATACATCTGACTACTATCAGATATTAATGATGGGCATAAGGGGAGAAGGGGTTGTAATGCTAATACATTTTTATAATAATATTCCCAAAGCTCAGTTAAAAAATGTCCTTGTGGATTTTTGTCAAATCTTAAAAATATAGAGGGAAAAACGTCTGGAGATATGCTTATTTTATGGGTGGGTGATTTTAATTGTTTTTTATGCCAACATAGCCAGCAGGGAATTTGTGGCCTAGGTAACTACAAGGATGAACTTCCGACACATTTTTCACATATAGTTCTAGGGGATCTGCTAAACGACATAATTTTTCACTTCGACATGGAATACGCAAACGAACTATGTCGACCGCCCATACCTTTTGAGCCCACTTTCAATGGGAGAGGTTGCAATTCTACAATTGATTTTGCCATAATGTCAAAAAGATATTCGAGTATTATTTCATCCTGTGAAACTCTTGACATTTTAATGAGTGACCACTACCCAATTCAATTGAATCTCAATATAAAAAGCTTAGTAACAACTATGACTAATGTTATCACTTGTAACTATAATTACAATATTAACTTAGCGAGTATAAATGGATATACATTGAATTGGGAAAAAGTGGATCCCGCGGCCTTTCTTAATCAATTAGTTAAAAGATCATTAGATGACATTGAAACTTGCCTATCACAGACGAGTGACGATGCGGAAATTTTGAATGCTTTTATTAAGATAACTGAGGAGGCGCGAGATCTATTAAAAAGGAACAGCGGCGAGGAACGAATAAACGACAGGGTTGGTTTGACAGAGATTGTAGCAAGGCCCACTCTCACTTGAAAAATGTCCTCCAAAGTAGGAATAGATGCAAAGAAGAAGTAAGACAGGCCCGAGCAGTATATCGATTAGCCCAAAAAAACGTAAGACACAATTAAAAATGGAAGCTTGGCAGGCCCTGCATCAAGCATGCCTAAAGAAAGATACCATTGGTTTTTGAAAGCGGTTAATGCACCCTTCTATGCAAATAGGGAGACGGATATTATAGATTTAGCTATTACTGAGCAGAAATGGGTGGAATTTTTTTCGTCTCTTTATAATGATGAGACTGTTGATTTTAATAAGATAGCCACAGCCAAAATAGGGACTGAAGAAGATGCGCAGTCAAAAATATTTCCTATAGTTATTGATATTTCCCTTGAGGAGGTCAGTAGGGCTATAACTGATAGTGCTTCAGGGAAAGCTCCAGGGCCGGACGGCGTCCCAGTTGATGTCTATAAATCTAACCTAGCATTATGGGCCCCGCTTTTAACGAATGTTTTAAATAGTTGTAATCGCTATAAGTTTATCCCCACCTGGACTGATGCAGTAGTGATCCCTATTTTTAAAAAAGGAGATAGAAATGACCCAAGTTGCTACCGCCCAATTTCTTTATTGGATGCATTTATGAAAATTGCAGGGAGGGTCATCCTGAATAAATTACAGTTATGGGCAGAAGAAAAAGGTGTGCTATCGATTTATCAATATGGATTTCGTACAGGTCTCGGTACGATTGAACAGGGACTAAACCTATCACTAATTATTGCGAAATACACTCTAGCAAAGGAGGGTAACCTCTTTTTAACGTTTGTCGATTTAAGCTCCGCATTCGACTGCGTCAAACATGAAAAGTTGTGGACCATCCTTCAAGAAATGGACGTTGATCCACCCCTGCTAGTATTTATTAAGGAATTGTATAGGGGGCAGGGGCGAGGGTGCGATATGGGAGACAGGGGGAGTGTTCAGCTAAGTTTTGTATTAAAAAGGGGTGAGACAAGGGTGCATACTTGCCCCTTTTCTTTTTCGTTATACATCAATAGCTTAGGACAATTTTTGATTGATCATAGACAAGATTACCCCATTATTCAAAATACCCCTGTTCCCATTTTATTGTATGCGGACGACGCAGTTATTATGGCGTGGACGCGGATAGGATTACAAAGAACTGTGACTAATTTTGTTTTATATATGAAAGAAAGGGGCTTAAAAGTTAACATCACAAAGACATACACAATGAGCTGTGGAACTAAGAAAAGTAAAAATGTGACATTTTTATCGATAATAAAAAAATTGAAAATACAGACAGATTTTCCTACTTGGGAATCAATTTTGATAGGAAGGGGTCATGGAAACCGGCCATTAAGGCAAGAAAGCTCACCTTTTCAAGAGCAATAGGAGCAGTTATGAATTTCTCGAAAAAATAGGCTGTAGACCAGTCCCTGAGCTACTGGATATTTATAAATCTAAATGCATTACGACCGCGACATATGGGGCAGGGATATGGGGTATCGCAGAATCACAAGATATTCAATTCTGCGAAAACGCTTTTATTCGCTATTTATTGGCGGTCCCCAGTTCTACTGCCACATATAATTGCCATCGGGAACTTGGTCTTACTTATATTACGGACATAATCAAAATTAATCCCTACTATTGTGGCATAAGGTATGGGCATCTGTGGAAACAGGTTTTAACAGAGACGTAATTTTAGACTGTATTAAACTAGATAAGGTGGCTAGTATACCATGGATTAGTTATATAAAAAAATTTCGTATGAGATTGGTCATCCAGAATATTTTGATTCCCCAACTTGTATGGAAACGATATCTAGAAAAATTATAAAAATGTGTTATTTGAATCACCTAGCGGATAAACGATGGTGCATAGAAAGAGAGAAACAAACGGTAATGGAGAACCATCTGATGACAATTTGTCTAGGAATACAACCGTACTTGGTAAAGGTACAGAGTAGTTTTTGCCGTATGCTTTTAACCCGCTTCCGAGGTGGTTCTTTCTTCAGGTTGACTACTTTCCCAGAAATTAACGATTGGTCGAAAAATGTGCCCCTATGCCCTTGTGATGATATTTCGGTACAATCGACTATGCATTGTACACTGTTTTGTAAATATTACGTTTCATTGAGGAAAAAGTTTTTAATACCAATTTTAAGAAAATGGGGTTTAAGACAATGCAGAATTGCTTTTTTAAGATTACAATCTTTGGAAAATGAACAAACTATCTTAGCTGTTTCTGCTTTTTTAAGAGCTGTGATTAGGTTTAGGAATACAATGTAAACTGCTTTTTAGACTAATCTTATAGCAAGTGGTTATGAGGATAGATATGTACTGTTTTTTAATATTCTGTATCGTGGTGTAATTTGTGTTTTACTCTTTTATACTTCTGTGCTTTTATGATTTTTATCGCATCAAAAATCGAATAAAGCGTATTTTGATTTGATTTGATTTACTTCTTTTCCCTAATCTTTTCTCCTGGTTTTGTCTCCTCATGCACAACACTATTTTGTCAAGAGTCTACATTCTGTTTAGAATCAAAATGAAAAGCTTCCTCTTCAAAGCAAAGGCCTTTTCAACTACTCTCTCAACTTGTTCTTTCTATTTCAGTGCATCTCTACTTCTTCTATACTTTTTCAAAATTCTCAGTAGATTTACAACCTTTGTACTACAAAACATCCTAGCTCTGATTTCCTTAAACTGCTTCTGTCTCCTGTCGTGTAGTTCCTACTAATCCGTAGGATCTGCGCATTGTTTGGACAACATAAACTAGGGGCTTGGTGTTTAGACTGCTTCCGGACACTCCCGCATGATATGTTGGCTTATAGACCAACTAGCTCACCGTGCCACTGCAACCCCTCTAACTTACCAAGGAGCGAACATTTTCTGGCAACCACTGAACATGACAAACCTGATTCCTCAGAAATCGTGGAAACAGTACAGAACCTTTCGCTCAGTCACTCGTGCTCACTTGTTCTCAGAGAAATATACAGAGAATACACAGTGGGACGTTTTCAATAATATTTATTGAACCAACATTATTCTTGCATAAAATACGTGTGCTGAAATTATTAGGAGACATAAGCAAATAAAGGAGATTACAAGCCCCAAAAGAGTAAAGTGTAAATACATTTCTACCATGGTGCTGAAGCAATGGATATATGCAGGCATATATGCAAAATGGTAATCTAACATACTCCTACGGTGCAAACCCTACTCTAAGTGTACCTAGAGTGTGTGTAGGTGTAGAGCCAAGAATTCCCCCTAGGGACAATCTAACCCCATTACCTGATGGGAGAGAGTGAAGGACCCTGTCTTGGTCTCGAGTTGGATATCCCTCACAGAATGTCAGACCAGTGCGTGGTGATTTTTCAGCAAGCAGGGACCTTTAGTGTCAGCAGAAGTGCCTCCTCTACCAATCTATCGGGATGCCTATTATTTTTTAATAAAAAGCAGTCTTTGCGATGTGTGCGCTAGTGATGTTATGGATATGTGGATAGTGGTGTCGCCTCATGGATTAAGATAGGACGACTTTTGTACCTAGTGCGTAGAGGGGCCTAGAAGAGGATGTTCAGGGCATCATGACAATGTTGTGCGAAGCTGGATGTATAAACAAAGTAGTTTCAGAGAAATTAATCCAACATTGCCATGCATGCAAATGTGTGCAAAAGGTCACAGCTGAAACGTTATTTTCTAGGACAATATAAAGGATAAGCTGTCTTGCTACATGGGCCTAACTCGGGAATATAACACCCACTCCTCATCCTAAGGGTCAATATATAAGAGCTATCGAAAAAGCCAGTATGCGATCATAAAAATGAAAAAAGGTAAACTACTCTTAACACCGTCTAAAAGCACACTAAAAATATCCATAAAAAAAGGGAAAAACTACTATTAAGATCATCTAAAAGCAAGCTTCCCCTTTAAAATATTCTAAAAAGCCTTAAAGTCATTATTCTGTTTGAAATCCTAAGCACTCTAAAAGCCATAGTGCCTAGAAAAAGGAAAATAAAACAAAAAGTTTTGGTCGAATTTAGTGTATAAAACAAGCCGAATTGTTCCCACATGGAAAAGGTCAATTATTTCAAGTGTTCCTTGTGGCAAACACAACATTGTTGTTGTCCATAACCGCAGATGATAATCCTAGAGGCGCACCTCGAAGCAGATGTATGGAGCAAAGGTGATGCCATCTAATTCCCACAGCAGCCGCTGAGGGAGTGACTGCATCCTGTATGCGTATTGTAGAGCCATTGTCCAAATCACTGTGAGCTGAAGCGTCCCAGGGTTGCTCCAGAAATGCATTCATCAGCAACGGAAGATGCTGAGAACAACAATACCCATGGGCACCATGGGCCGTTTCGGGTCCAGCAGTACATCAATGTCCAATGGCACAACCAGTTGTAATCCTAGACATATGTCTAATACGCATTTGTGACTGCAAAGCAGGCAGTAGAATTCAGGTTGTATGCTGTTAAGCCAAACAGGCCTGAAGGATAAGAACCAGTGATCTTCCAGTTCTCAAAGTCGAAGTTTGCCAAACCTGTGACCATGTGCTCACGGCATTATAGCACAAGCAGTGCTGTCTCCTTTCTGAATCGAACTGGAATGTCCATTGCAGATCAGAAAAAAGAAAATTAGGATTCCCACCAAAAGTAGCAGGAGAAGCGGGAGCCCTCCAAAAATGCTTGCCAGCACGGAGTGTATAAATGATGGAATCACTCCGAAGATTGTCTGAAAGGTGCTAACCAGTCCAGCGCTGATACATTTAAAAAAAATGCACTATACCTCTAGTATCAGAAATGTTAAAGATACGATGGACCAGCTCCCAAAAATGCAGTGGGAAGTCAGTGTGGAGTAGTGTCTGTATCTCCAATGAGGACCTTGCAACCGGGAGATCAAACGTCTCTCTGGCTGAAGTTAAGGCCACATTCTCTTGAAAAAGAATGGTTTTCAGTCTGCTGAGGTAATCAAAGCGTATATTGGAAACATTTACCGAAGGCCACAGCACTGCCTCCCTAATGTTGCAGGAAGGTGGAAACAGTACTTGTGTACAACAAGTGACTAAGGAATTAACCATCACCAGATAAACGATGTCCGGTTCCATTCTACAGCAACCTTGATCATTCAGCATCAAGTAGCACCCACTCAAGAGCAGTTTGAAAACCGGACGTATCTCGGCAGCTGGGGAACCCTTCAGATAACATGACAAGTTCGCAACAGAAGCATTACATGCCCCGTGAAGAGAAATGTCCTTGCACACTAAGGAACCCCTTGGGGCATCCTCACAGACGGAACCACTAAGAAAAACATCTGTGTCCCCTTTCCTGCACTTAAACCTGAAAGGCAATTCCCAAGACTCGTGCACATAACCTTCCCCTAGAGCTTCGTATTTGCCTACCTGTTGGTATTGGAGACAATATTGGAATTGGAAAGTCGTGACCAGTAGGGTGATATAACCATAGATAATCCAGTCTGAGGATGGTGTCTCTGCCACGGTTAAAGGTAATTGGTCTAATTTTTCAATGTGCAACATGGTGTATTTCACATCTCTGCGTGCCATAGTTATTGGTCTTTCCATCAGATCATATTCAGAAAACAGACTGGTAGTGTTGATGTAACGCCACGTTATGTGGCCAGAATGTAGCGTTTGCCTTGTCCAGCTAAGCATTACGATGGAATGTAATTGTGACTGTCCATGTTGTAAAATAGACATGTCCTGCTGTATTATGTCAATTGCAGAAGACACATTGTTGCCCAGTGAATACATTCTGGATGATAAGGTGGTCATACTGTTGATAACCACAGCCAAAGCCTTTTCCATATTTACCCTGTCGATCTCGCGCAATATCTCTGCAGCTTCCTGCTGAGAAATCTTCCATAGCTCGTGGTATATTCCATACAAGAAGCACGTTTGACGTGCGTTTCTGGGGCATAGTAAAAAATCCCTGGGTTCCAGGTCATCAGACAGAAGGGACAAGTGTTGTTTCACCTGGGAAAGTATTGAGGTCTTTAGCCAATCGAGGCATAACGTCCCAACACTATACGATGTTACCACCCCTGCATGTTCTGTTTGCACATAGCGTACGTTGGACCTGTTGATCTTAAATCCTTCCGTGTTACCCCGGAAGCTAGACTGACTTTTGTCTGTGTCTAGATGCCAAACCAACCAACCCTGATGATCGGGTCTGATGTATTGAATGATCCATTGCAGAGTATTGCATCTAATGTATCCTCACTATACTTTGTGTTTTGTTGCCAATGTTCAAAGTGTGCACATGTGGGAATGCGAGGTGTGTTCAAAACTTTTGCCCTAGCTAAACAAAGACAGGAAGTTTGTTGCACTGTTTTATTCAGCAAAATTATTTGATGTGGGATTAGGCATGCTTTAAATAACGCCTCTTTTCCTTGTACCTTCCAATCTGTTGTTCCCCGGACTGATTTTGTGGCTATTGTGTCTTACCAAAAGTTGAAACCCTGTATAGACAGCTGGAAAATAAAGGAAGCAGAGTAAATCAGCTTGGTATTTGTGAGCATATTCATCTTTGCAGGTGTAGGTGCAAGCCTATATTAATAAGAGGCTGGGTCTGATGTGTGAAAACTAGAAAAATATGCAAACTTCTGTGCAAATGTTTTTGAACTACCTTTCATCAGTGTTGGGCAATGTTCCAATTGGGTGTAGTTGTAAACAGCATGTGGAATACTAAAACCCCAAAAATGAAACAGCAGGCCCAACCTGCACACCAAGATGCGCTGGTAACGCACCTCCCCACACAAAACCAATCCCCGACTGAAAGTCCAAATCGAAAAGACTGAGCCAATATGCCCAGAAACGGTGTGCACCTCCACTGCCACCGCTGTTTCCAAGTGGCAGTCACCAAGACCAATATAACTTTTTACCAATGTGGAGAGCACCACCAATGTTCCATTTAAGAAATTGCTGTCCATTAAATGTAGGTATAGAAAAACATGGTTTCTTTATTCTTTAGTGTTGCCCACAGCATGTGGAATACTATCTTTGTGTAAAAAATGGTGACCATAATGTTGATAACAGAACTTGTCTCCAAAAGTACTTGTGCCATCATACAATTCATCATTAGAAAAAGCTGCTGTTTGCTCTAGATCTGAAAGCAAATTATGCACAATAATCAGATAATGTACTAGAGGTGATGATATCATTTCTTAAACAAATATGGAATTTTCAAAAGTTCAGTAGGACCATATACATCATACGATACCCTGTCCCATACTATTCCATCCAGAACTGGAACCGCTGTAATGTTTCAGGTCCCTTAGTTCACGGTGCAATGATGCATGTGGTTTTAGAACCAAGTTTACATGTTGGACTGCAGAGCATTATGGAAGATAATGTCCATTCAGAAGTAGAAAAAAGACAGTCACCAAGCCAATCCAGAGTATCAGGAATGTAATCCAATTGTACCCCAGCCAGAGATACATCCAGGGGGCAACAAGATATGTCTTTTCAGCCAAAGTAGAGAGAATAAACTTGTAGCTTGAAAGGGAGTGGCAGTGTTGGCAATTCAGGTTCACTGGGATCTGATGAAAAATCGTCATAATGCACGAAGTAGCCAGCCGCCGTCCAGTCTATTTTTGGCAGCTCAGCAAGTTTTGTAGAACTGGGAGATGACTTGATATGTGGCATGTTGACATAGACGTCGTCAAGTTTTCAAATTCAAATTCCTGTACTTGTTGACTGTACAGTTGTAGTTGTAAAGTGGAGTCCTCAGTCATTATTAAAGCTTCCATCTGAACTTCCTGTATGGTAGCGAAAGAAGATCGTCGGCTACCCAGGAGCCCACGTGGCCTACTGTTGAGAATCGGCCACATAGTGTGGTTTGATCAGATCAATGGAGACAAACCTTTTGTCTTGGCAACTGGTAAGAGGCGGAAGAAGTACAGTTCTGGTACCTTCAACAGCCAGGACAGGCACAGGCTGTATGATGGCCCAAATTCTTTCTTGCCCTGTATTTTTTTTTCTCTGACCAGGTCCCCAATCTTCGGGACTCAGGCAGGTCTTGCCGATACTGCTTTCACTTCTCCAGTGGCAGTGCGTTTCACTTGGACGTTGCTTAGTAAAGCTCTGTATTCTTATATGTCCTGTAAAACATCCAAACGATCATTGAGGTCAAATGGAGTTTTCAGCCGCCACTGTGCTGAGACTATCGAGGTGTGGGACCCACATTCTCACCCCAAATAGGATCTCATAGGGTGTAGGACCCCCCAGGTATTTTCTTGGCATGTTGTTAAGTGCTCTCTGGACCCCAAACAGGTATTGACCCAACTGCCACCCAAGCCTAATACCCCAGCTGTTAAGAATTGCTTTAAGTTCCCTCTGGATAGTCGGGGGAGGAGTACCACAAGGCCACACCCTAACTTCCCATGGCTTCTGTGTAAGCCTGAGAGCTAAATACCGGGCTCTGGTCGGAATGTAATTTGCCATTTGTGTATGTTCCGATAAAGACTCGCAAATCCTTTATAACAGTTCAGGCATCAGCCGAGCGCTGGAGCCAAACCCATAGGAATCTAGAGCATGAATCTACTGCCACCAAGATCTACTTGTAAGCCCCGTCAGAATGTAAGGGGCCACAGTGATCTAAATAGACACAAGAGAGAGGTTTGTCTGAGGCATTTGCGATGGATGTGCTAAGGTGGAGCCTTTTATCTGCTGGCAGATGTCGCATTTAAGAACAAAGTCCTTTGTCTGTTTAGTGAGTCCTGGCCACCAGTAGCGCTGCTTCAGTAATGAAACTGTAGCAGTAATCTCTGCATGTGCTGAACCCAGGCCCCCATGTCCAGCTAGTATTAATCCCAATCTGCGATCAGTGTTTGGTGTTACTCTATCCCCCACTCCTGGAATTTGAGCATACAGAATATTTTGTGCATCTAACTTGTAGGAGTACTTGAGTGGAAATCCTTTCAGTGGTGCTGAACTGTTGCATGTAGCATTGACAGCTATCATAGTTGTTCCGTCTATTTTCGTGCTAGAACGAAGGATTGCAGCAACAGCAGCAGTTCTCACTGTTGCCTTGGCGGCTTCATCCTCCATTGAATTCCCTTCAACGTGAACACCAACACGCTGGTGACTCAATGTATGAATTACATGAGCCCATGGCAGGCCTTCTTTCAGCTTCGCCACTTGTTCCCAAAGCATCTCTTGTTTGATTGTACAACCCTTTGAATTTCAAAAACCATTTTGACCCCAATAGTGAAGATATTTATTATAAGACTGGACACAGTAAAATGAATCACACACTATAAGTGTGTGGGAATTTGTGATTTGTATTTTGTAGTGCCAGTATCAGGGCTTTAAGTTCTGCCAACTGCTCTGTGCAGTCCCCAGGACTGTGTGTGTTATTCCGGGAAGAAACTTTCCATCTCACATGCGCCCTTTTACAATTGCGCATGCCGCGGAATATTGCTGTTTCGATCCTATGGCAGGTTGAGCAGATCCATTGGTATAAATGATGCATTCATATTGATCTAGAAGCATTATTTAGTTTGGCAGAGGATATTCTTGTTCGTACTGCAGGAATGCTTGTGTTTGCAGTGTAGCGTCACATCTGTAGTCTACATCTGTTGCAGTGACAGAGTTAGCCCATTGGATCCATCTTCGATGCAGAGCTTTACTGTTCGGAATGCTTGCTTTAGTAACTGTCTCTAAAGTCAGTACTGGGGCAACGACAATTATGTGTTCTCCCTAAGCCAGGGCTCTCTCTCTCTCATTACAGCAGTCTGCACAGCTGTGAGAAATTTCTCAGTGGATGCAAAACGCATTTCAGCATTTGTGTATTGATGTGATTTGTATGCTATAGGTACCTTATCACCTTCATTGAAAGTGATGTAGGTATACCCAGTTGGTCCAGCGACTATGTGGATCACCAGGTTAGTTGTGTTGACACGTGTGTGTAAATGCCTTGAAGCTGGCATGTCTGCTTGTACGGAACGTAAAATATCAGTATGTTCCTGTGTCCAGTGTTGCACTAAAGAGTCAGGTCTAATTAAGCCATAGAATGGTTTTAGCCTTTCTACGAAATTCAAAGTGCAAGTTCTACTAAAATTTAAAAATCCCAAAATGGATTGTAGTCTCTTTAGAGTTGTTGGAGGTTGAAGCACTGCACATTTTTCTAAAAAATGTGTTGCCAGGCTTTTGCATTCACTTGATAACTCATATCCCAGAAACAGGACACAGAGATGGGCTATTTTAGATTTTTTGAAATTACATTTGTAGCTCAGGTAAGCAAACCCCACTATTATGTTGTTGACTCTAACCAAATGTTCCACTAATTCATCATCCGTCAGATAAATATCATCTACATAGGACACTGCCTCCTCATCAATACTTTAAGTAACTCTGTTGCTCTGGCTGAAAACAGCCCAGAGCTATTCTTATATCCTTGTGGCAAACGACAAAATTGACGCTGAAATGCAGACAAATGTCTATTTCCAGGCACTATATTCTTGCAGAAAAAAACATTTGAGATGTCTAGTATTGTATTTCTTCCACACGATGTTATTCATCAGTGCAGCACTGATGAATAACATTGTGCGGAAGAAATACACAACAATACTAGACACTGCAAATGTGCATGTGGATCCATTCAAATGTCTGTAATCTAAGACTAAACAATATGAATTGTTGGGTTTCATTACGGGAAACAAAGGATTATTCATAGATGAGGTACAAATCTCTATTACACCCTGGTACTCAAGTTAATTTAAGATTTGCTTCATGTTTAATTGGGTACTGTCCCTGCAGTTGAGGGATCGTTTTAAATGGGATCTCATGATGAGGAGACTCATCATCCCACCCAACATGATTGTGGTATACAGCAGGCGCTAAAGCAGACGCCCACTCCTGTGCGTATACATTTTTAAATGATTCTGCTACGAGGTCGGAGAAAGAAGGTAACAGTACTTCTTCCCCCATTTGGCAATCTATTATGAACTCAGGTGGCCAATCTTTTTCAGCCAAAAGAATGCCATAGCCATGTGTCAGGTGCTCCAAAAAGAGACCCTTCACTTCTCTTTGTATGTCCCCTTCTATCTGAAGCGTTATTCTGTGTAAACAATGTGGGACACTCACTCTCATATCAGGTGTTTCCACCGTGATATACTCACTCAGTGCTACTACTTCCAGAAAAACCATCATGTTCTGGTGAGCTATTGTGACTTCTGCTGCGCTGTCTAGCATCGTCACTGCCCATTCCCCATTCAGAATCTGAGTCCTCTGTAGCCTGGGCATCTCTGATCTTTATCCCTGCTACTTTTTTATTTTTAAATGGAGGTTTCGTAGATTTTTGTTTAGCTTCTTGTTTGATGATGTAGTAAGAAGTGCGATGTGTCTCCCTTTTCGCCTTTGTTCGCTGTTTGCTCTGACCTTTCTCCTCTCTCAGAGCGTTTCTCAGATTGATCCTGAACGGAACGATTGGAACATGTATCATTATCCTGATATCTGCCAGTCTTTCTAATGTGATCATAGTTTCTGAGATGATATCTTTTGTTAGTGTGCTCCTGTTGAGGAGACCCACTCCATGATTGTTGTTTATTATTTTTCTGTTTATTATCCCATTTCTTTTTAGAAGAATCGGGTGCCTGCTTAGAGTTATCCTTTTCAGAATTACCCTTAACCACTAGTTTCCCAGTTCTGGCTCCCAGAGTATCCCTTCTCAAGGAAGCATATATTTCTGCGATAATCTTAGGTAACTCCCTCTCCTGTATATAGGAGAGAGTTCCCTTAGGTGCTGGCATATAGCCATCGCGGCTGCCTCCTGTTTTATGTTGCTTAACAAAATTGCAGAAACTTGGGCAAAATTGCCTATTAGTTTCATCCCTAAGTCCAGGGCAGGTTCTGTCCCGTACTCATTCTGTATTTGTGCCAATACATCTGATATTACCGCTATTGAAGGGGTGCCATGAGTTCTGGTGTAAACTGCAACAAAGACTGTACCCCAAGTGGCACATTCTTCTATCGGGGGAACCATCCCCATTGGTAAGCAAATTGTTAGAATTCTGTGTTGGTCCTGTGGGCCCATATGGGAAAAAAGGCTTCAAGCTTTGCTATTTTTTGTGCTATCTAGAATGGTATTTGTTCCCGACTGGTGTGAATTCTTCCCATTATGGGATGCAGCGTTTGAGGGCTGATACCCGTGGTAGCCAATTGAGGTTGTGCAGCCTGAGCAGCCCTCACCGGTTGAACTATAAGTGTTTGCATTATGTATTATGGAACATTTCTTTAAATGTTCACCAAATCTTCGTATAGTGTGCACATGTCTGCTGCTCCTAACCTATGAATGTTGGGGTGTTAGATTAGGCCCATATTATGCTTACGTAATGTTATGTTTTAGTTAGCATTCACTGCGCCATTTTCTCTTTCAGGCGCCATTTTGGGCTACTCGAAACCGATCTCGTTCATTTCTGGGAAATGCCCTCTTCTAAGTTTCGTTTCTGAAATGTTAAGTTTTGCTTCAGTAATGAACAGACTGTTCATATTAGCGCAGACCTTTCTCACTAGATAGAGGTCCTCTCCCACTTGTCTGGTGGCGGGCTCAGGGTGAAACGACCTTGGATTGCACTAGGTTGTGTACGATACGAGAACCGAAACCTTTTTTTGTTTTTCACTTTCCAGCTGCATCTGCCTGGAAAATTCCACTGTGGGCGTGCCTTCGTCCGGGTATGAAATGTACATAATGTATCTCTATGCTTGTTGATTTCAGTTCCCTCTGTAGCATTCTTAGCGACTGTACAGATGGGGCTCCACTCTGAGTGTATATGAATAAACAGTTATTGGTTTGTATTCTCCACTGTCTGACCGACTCTTCATTTGGTACGGAAGGCCGAGAGGAGGTCAGTAGTGACACAGGTGGCCCTTTTCGTGTCACTTCCTTCAGGGGTGTGGTGTATACGAAGCTAATACCGGCCAGGTTGCTTCTTCTTTACTGAGTGGACCGAGTCTCACATTTTATACGGTGTGGGAGAGGGCGCCTTTAAACCAATTTATGTGCTCTTGGTAAGTTAACGGGACTTCTATGTCTATGGATGGAAAGTATTCATCTGGTGTGTCATCTTCAATGTAAGTGTGAAACATTTTTGTGCATGCTTCTGCAGCAGGGAATGTAACCCAAGAATAAAATACCTCTGTCCTGAATACTTCGTGTGCCTTAACCATGAAGGTAACATCTCCACCCCTTGCCAGGAGGCCATGTTGTAATAGTTTCATAGTAACTGTCTGTCTATAAATTTCTGAAATATTTAGTCCTATTAACTGTTCATCATCTTGTTCTGTCATTTTCACAGTAGTATTGTTATATTAAAATTCTATAGAGATATGGTGTGCCCAATGTGAGAACCTTCTAATCCTCCAAGATTGATTTAACCTACAGCCAATATATAGGGTATGCCCGCTCAGCTGAGGCGGATTTGTTTCCCTTCCCACTACGGATGTCTCTGGTTAAAATGTGAGTAGGGGTTTCTGAGAAAGCACGACTGAACTACTCAGATTTGACTATTAAATAAGTGCCTAACGGGAACGCCCATAATCGCAGGTGCCGCCACTGCTGGAGGGGATTCTCTGTCCCAAAAATCACTGGCCCAAGGAGGAGGGGCTACTGCTGGCAATCACGCGATCTTAAGCGCTTTGACTTTCCCACGGCACGTGGGCCGCTCCTAGGCGAAGCCCGGGCCAAGGGCGGGCCCGTCCTGCGCCGATCAGCGCCAGGAAGAGGCAGGGCTGGGCCCCCCCTAACTTTCTCTACCAAAGGTACTTTCTGGTATCACAGAGTGTATGCAAACTTGTGGGGTTTCGGCTGGTGACTACCCTAAGAATTCCATTTTACTCCTTTTATTGTGTACTTAAGTTACCCAGGCTTTGAGTGTGGCCCGCTTTTTGTTCCTTTGTAAAAATTGTATACAAACTGTGTAATACTTTATACTTTATTAGTGGATGACTACTCCCTGATCACAAGGATACTGCTAAGCCACCCTTGTAAGTAAATATGGGCCAAATAAAGCCAGGGGAGGGTGTGAGCTGTCCAAGAAAGATGATGAACTAAAACAGAGTCTAAATTGGAAGGAAGAAATTGTGTTATCGACCATATAGATGACCTTCTGGTTCAGTGTGAAGAACTGTTACATCCTGCTGCTACTCATCCCACCGCTGCTTTATTGTTGAGTGAATCCCCGAAGCCAGCAACTTTAATCCCCCACCAAAAAAGAATCCCTAATATGTTTGTAAAACCCAAGTCTCGTCGGGGGGTTATACAGCCTAACAGGACTTAAATAACCCCGCGGACCCTGTATCTATTTCCCCACCACCCATGCCCTCCCGTGAAGATGTTGTTATTTGGAGTAATCGCTTTTTATCGCTGCTTGAATTAACAGATGATATGCTACTGCCTGGTACTAGTACTAATTGTCCCTTACCTGCTGTAGTAGTTGCTCCCACTCCTTCTAATGTTGATTGCAATTCCCTGATAATGGAGTTGAAGGCTGAGGTGGGAGAACTTAAAACCATTATCCAACAGCTGGTAGTCACAGTTAAGCAACTCCAGTTGACTAGGAATGTCAATGCAAACGTGCCTAATGCCCAGACTATTGTTCATCTATCGGCTGGCACGTTCAAGGCTCAACAACTTAAATCTTACCCTAATATTTCCTACCTTGCTCAAAGTACCACAGAGAATGTGCCCAGTCCGCTGTCTGCCTTTAGCCATGCCCCTATACCTAATATGATGAACACAGCACCTTGTAATCTTATCAGGCCACCCAACATCTTATTTGAAAGTGCATTCACCAGTTGGGAGGGGGTCTAGGGGGAAGGAGAAAAAGGCCCATTACACACCGTATTGGGAGGTACAATCTTGTTGAGAATAGAATTGCAATACTCAAAGTCCCAAAACTCCTCTTCCATGGCAGACATGAGTCAGAGGACTCTTATCAATAAGGTAACACACTGGATTAGGCATGTTAGAGGTTGCCGCTACGTGATTCGTGAATATATTATTAGTGCTCAGAGGAGTCCAACAGCGAACCCGCATTATGATATGATTGAGCTGACATTGAAAGATGGGAGGTTGGGGGATAATTTGGTTGCCCTTGATGCTAGGTGTAGTCCACCAAAGAACTCAAGCATACAGTTTAAATACAGTCGGCCTGGTACTGATCTGTTCTGTGGGGGCCAAGACAGAGCGAGCATGCCATCACCATTGACAGATGTTGATTGACTTGGGGCACCCCCTAAATCTATATCTCTCCTGACTTATCCAATACTCGTGGATTCTGATCTGTCAACCAGGCCCAGATTTGATAGTGTCTTGACCCCCTACATTCACACTAACATTTTGGATGCTGAACCTAGACTGTAATTTTTCTGGAATGTCTAGTTCTATTGTTGATAGCGTGGCTGCAACCACTGTTGTACCTACGGAGAATGTTAATAACCAAGAAGTTATTTCAGACTGCGGGCATTTCTCCCATGTAGGGAAAACCGTAGTTATAATATACCAACCCAAGAGGCTTGTTCAGATTCATAGGCCTAATGCAGTCACAGCTATTACCTCTCCAAACACATACAATCCTTAGCGGGGGCCAAGGAATGTCAAATCTAATCACGTTGCTATCTATAAGACTGAAGCAGGAAATTCTTTATGTAGTGCAGTAGATGATTCTGTAGCTAATTCCAGCTTATCTGTTATTTCCCGGAACTTGGCAGGGATCTACTCCAAACTTTCATGCACGCTCGCTTATTGCAGCCTCGCACTTGCTTGCTGACGGCGAGGGAAGAGTACGACTAATTGACTAACTTTTCGCCGGACTTTTTAAACCGGTCCTCGGCCCCTGCTCCGGCCCAGCAACTTGGCTTCGCGCCCCGGCTGAGCCCCCCTCACAGAAGGGGGTCCCAAACAGCATCAGCCCAGCCACGGGCAATTGAGCAGCTGAGAGCTGAGAGCGGCTGAGAGTGGCTGAGCGCAGTGGAATCCCCACAGCGGAGCGCTGAAAATCATTCCATCCAAAACTCAACTACACCAGCGGGAGTGCTTGGCAAGGTGCTTGGCAAGTTACAGGTGAGCACGGCCGCCATTAGGCCGCGGTGAGTGTGTGCCCCCGGGGGCCTTCACGGAGTCAGGTGCAGCTGCGACCCACCCTGCGAGCCCCGCTTTCCCGGCCTGCCTCCCATCATCAGTTCCACTGCTCCACTGCTTCACCTGCTCCCTGCCTTGCCTTCCCGCCCCCCGCTTGGGAGAGGTCAATGATACACTGGGTGGCATTGTGCACTGTGCATAACCACAGCCTCGCCAAAGCACTTTTAAAGACCCCACTCTTGCAACACTCTCGCAATACTCCAGTATCAACGAAAGGAGTTTTTGCCCCCTCAGCATTCGCGGCAGCACAGAGTGGTAAGAGCTGTAAGCGAACTACTTGGGGCCATTGGACAATTGGGCAGCAGGAGGAGCTCCTTCAGTGTTTCACCTAGCAAATGGGTCCCAAAAGAAAAGGCCGAGTGCACACTACCCGGGAGGAAACCCTCAAAAGTCACTCCTCCAACAAAGGGATCACAAGGATCACAAGGAGCAAATCACTCACAGACAGCCGAAAGGAAACATCGCAAGACGCCGCACAAAGGGGCTCGATTAGACACTTTTTCAGGAAAAATGATATCCCCAACATCGATCATGGGACCACCCAGGGCGTACTACTTCACGTCCCGAGCCTGGCTCAAGACAGCAGTCCTAAAGGGCTGGGCAGGCTACCCCCTGAGCACACCTGTATAAGCATGGAAGGCCTCCCCCTTGTGAGGGTTCCAGGAACCAGAAGGAAATGGCGGGTGCAGTCCGTGGGCAACCCGATCCAATGCAGCTTAATGGTCTAGCTAAGTGGCAAACCCCTCCTCAAATTTTAGATACAGGGCGAGATGCCACAATCACCAAGACCCATGAAACAGCTTTGACTAAAGATGCTTCTACGGCAGTGACGAAGGCGCAAATTCACCAACTTAAAGCCCACGGCCCAGACATTCGGAGCACGGAGATCGAAGAAAAATCTATGAGCCCGTGGTCCCACTCAGCTACTGAGGGACTAGAGTCCCCAGTGGGAGGGGGCCTTACAGCTTCATTCCTCCATAATCTTGGCCAAAAGATTGAAAGAACTTTAGAATTAACCCCAAATCTGCTGCTGCCATCAACACCCCCATGGGGCACCAATTTAAAGGTAGACCACAAACTCTGCAATGTCAGTGCAGATGCAGATTTGGAGAAAACTCCCTCGACCGAGATAAACTGCACCACTAATAAAGCTCTTTGTGGCAATCATCTAAAATGGAAGTTCAAATAGACCTCCTACAAGCCATTGCAGCCCGCCTAGTCAACATAAGCTACAGGGTGGAGGAACTAGACAACAGGTTCTCCCAGTACCTGGTTTCCAACCTGGGGGACTGCTCTTGTTGCTGCTCAATCCTCATGGAGAAATGGGCCTCTCTCCCCGAGGTCCTAGCGGACATAGTAGAGATAGCCAAAGGACGCAGGGAGGCATTGAGTACAAACAACACAGATGAAATGGCGTCGTTTAACTGCAACCTCCAGGAGGCAAGACAGCCAGTAGGACCTCGACCGGGACTGGAACCGAAGACTCCAGCCGAACAGGGCAAAAGAGCGTCATACACGACTGAGAACTCTGCCAGTGGATCTAAAACAGCTCAAGGCACACCAAGCACAAACCGTGGGAGCAGAGGGAGGAGCGATGCCCCGGCACCAGTCTTGCAGGAACACACCCTCAGCATAACGGCCGCACAAGAACCTACTCTTTCAAGGCGAGCAAAAAAGAAGTTGAAGAAACAACTAAAAAAAACAAAGACAAGAGGGAGACAACTGCAGCTGTCGAAGAGCGACCATCCACCCCTGCAAAGGGACACCAACTCAACTCAGCCCTACCCAATTTTTATTGCTAAAAACTGGGGCAAAAAGGTCTCCCAGGTTATTCAGCCTCCGGTTGACCAGCAAATACAAACAATATCACCGAGCACCCTAATCACGAAGGATCAAAAACCATCAGCAAGGCCAGACCAGCCTATAGGCAACGATTCAACAGCCAGAATAAGTTCGGCACCTCTTGAAGCAAGCCCCAGTTAGCGACGGCTACAATAGCGCAGCAACGGATGGATCTAGCCCCATTTCAGCTAGAACCTGGACAACAGCCTGGTGCTAGGGACACCCAAGGTCATAATAAGCGTTCCCAAGTAGGATACTCTACAACCAAACAAGGAAGCCAAATCTCAGGTTCAATCTTGGCAGAGCCGGCCCCACGAAGGGGCAAAGTGGCTCAAACTGCGTGCTCACCAATAGTGGTCCAAGAGGTAATCCTCACTCCGAGGTACTTTAGTACGGGACAGCACGACATCTTGAACAGGAGTAACATCCTCCGCCTCTTTAAACATCTGGCCACCCTAGAACAGATACAAACGGGTGACTTAGAATGGGTGAAATTCTTGAGCATGAAGGGGGACACACACGGTGACTCACAAGTGGTGGGCCTGAAGCATATAAAAATACAACAAGCCATTGTGAACAACTCTACACAACTTGCCGAGTGGGGCATTGATGTCCAGATGCTGCCGCAAACAAAATACCCACATGTTTTGGTACCGGATAACAGAGGAAAGGCCCCTTGGTCGATCCTGCATGGGATAAACAGTTCGGGTTCCCCGGGCAGAACTCGGATAGGCCCCAGGGACCCAATGGGCATCAGGATCTCATGCCAAAATAACCATCGGGACATTTGTGCAGGTCCCTTTGCTCCGGACTTACCCAGAATCCCAAGTGGAGGGCATCAGTATTCCTAACTGCGGCGAAACCCAGCCTGGCAGGGGAGCGGCCAGGCAAGGAGCATTCCACAAACAGCAATTAACTTTAATTTCCTGGAATATAGCAGGGATTAGTAAAATCAGTGGAAATGAAAACTTGAAGCAGTTCCTGGAAACTGGCGATATACTTTGTCTCCAAGAGACCTGGGCCTTGTCCAGCACTCTACTGGTAGGGTACTACGAACACTTTATCCCAGCCACAAAAAAGAACCTATTTGGCCAACCGGCCGGCGGTCTATCAGTTTTTATAAAGCACGAAAGTGCCCTCGAAGCTACAGATATCAATTTAAACTCACCCGGATTGCAAGCTCTACACATCAGAGGCCTGAACCTCAACTCACATCCAATGCTCCTTCTAATAATAAACTGTTACAGCAATCCGGCACAGATCACCATGAAAGAGCAGTTGGAGGTATTGTCAGGGAAACTAGATGACCTCTTATTCAAATATAAATCACATCAGGTTATCCTAGCCGGGGATTTTAACCTGAAGGATCTTGATATAACCAAACCCCCTCTCCAGGGATCAGGCAGGGCAGCACCCCTTTTCAACTTCCTTAACAATCATAAACTGATTTCAACTCACACACTGAAAAAAGCCCACTCAAACTCCTGGGATCCTCTCCCTACCTTCAGGGACATCTCAAGAATCGACTACATCATGGCCAGCGAAGCGTTGGCAGCCAGATTGGATGACTTTGAAGTCGAAGACAGGATGGAAAGTGATTACAGGCCATTAAGAGCGGTCTTCCAGGTGATTGTTCCGTCAGCCATCTGCCACCAAACCATTGGTGTGTCAAGATGGGACGAAAAACATAGTGTCCTGAGGAGGATCAAATGATCAGACAAGATAGGCAACACGTTCCAAACGTGGCTGGATCAGAAACAGGAAGGTAGTCTGTCTTCGTCGCTCTCACCCATAAATGACTGGGAGAACACTTTGGAGGACCTACAAGCAAAGCTTGGGATTCCCAGCCACAACCACCCAGGTCCAAAGGGCAACCAAGATGTGGCAGTACAGGGCTAAACAAAGACATACAAGAACGTAAATGGCTCCTGCGTAAGGCCCTCGCAAAAAAGAAAAGAGGGGGCGGACCATCGGAGGGACCGTCGGTTGCCTCGTTGAGGGCAGCCCTAAGGAAGAAACTATGGGAACATAAAAATGCCACCATGGAAAGGGAATGGCTTAAAGTCTTCTCCCTGCTTAAGCAGAAGAACCCAGCGCAACTGTGGAGACATATAAACCAGCTGAGCAGCAGAGGACTCTCAAGAGAAAACGGAGTAGCAGAAAAAGAGTAGCTGATCCATGTCAAGCAGCTCTACGCAATTGCCCCCCCATATAAATACAGCACAGAAGGGGCAAGCTGTGGGGCGGGCCGAGTGTGGCAATCGAGTACAAAGCCAGGAGATACGATTGCTAGCCCAGGTAACCTGCCCACGTGTAACAGAACTCCGGCTGAAGAACACTGCACACCATCAGCCCAGATAAACCCCCAAATGGTCATCAAGACCTTTAAGAACATGAAGAACGATGGGGCCCCCGGGCCCAATGGGATTCCAGCACCGGTCTTCAAAAAGGCCCCCGACTTCTGGGCAGCAATGCTAACTACACTTTACAACTACACTTTCTCGACAGCCATAACCCCCGATTCTTGGAGGGGCTCCATTTTGGTCCCTATTTTCAAAAAAGAAGACCGGTCAAAGCCATCAAATTATAGGCTTATCGCCCTATTGGACCTCGAAGCGAAGGCTTACGCCCGCCTACTATTGAGGGACTTAGAGATGTGGGTGGAAGAGAACAGTATTATACCTTTCTACCAGACTGGCTTCAGGTTACAGTCATCGACAATGGATAATGTACTGGCACTAGCGCACTTATCAGCCCAGGCAACCCTGAAGAACCACCCTCCACTTTTCTGCTGCTTCGTGGATTATAGCACAGCCTTCGACAAAGTTGTTCATAAAAGATTATGGTGGAAGCTAGAAAGCTGGGGCATTCCACCAAACCTACTGAAGGCAATTAGATCGCTATATGAAGACACCTGGGTACGGGTTAAAACCAGCGCCCGCACAGTGTCCCCTAAAATAACTACGGAGAACGGGCTGAAGCAAGGATGCATGTTGGCACCCATCCTTTTTAATTTATACACGGCGGATCTGGGGGATGCCCTAAAAGGAGCCTGTCTAGTAGCACCAAGATTAGGAAGTATGAGGCTGCCGGTGCTACAATACGCCGATGATACAGCCATAATGGACCACACGAAGGTGGGCCTACAAAGAGCCCTAAATGCACTAAATCGCTTTAATAACATCAACAACTTGACAGTAAATCAAGGAAAGACCAAGGTCGTTATCTTTGGGACTTACCATCTGAAAAAGAAAGCACAATGGCAAAAGGGTAATCTGCAAATTAACACGGTGGCTTCATACAATTACCTAGGGGTTTGGCTGACGGAACGGGCTAAGGCGAATGTCCACCTGAAACATCAGAGTACCAAGGCTAACAAGGTCATACACCTACTAAAGCAATTAAGCCACCACCTGATCAGTCCGACTGCTGGCCCAATACTGAAAGTTTTAAAAGCGAAACTTCTACCAGCAATAAGCTATGGTCACCTGGCCTTCCCCTGGTTACTGCACGCCTTCCTCAACTCAGCCCAAGCCAAAGCATACAAAACAGTGCTCCATATTCCGAGGTCAGCAAGGAAAGCAAGGCTAAGGCTGGAACTAGGCGTGTCGAGGCCAGATTTGACGTGCCAGGGGGACTTCATAAAGCTCTATCTAAGGATATTAAGGGCTCCAGCCAACTCACTAAAACACCAACTGAGATCCATTTTTGAAGAGCCATGTACGACCTGGCACACTAGCCTAGAAAAAGTGATCAAAACACTGAAGATTGTGGAAGAGAGCATACCGCGGCCGGACATCCCCCTGAATGCTTGGAAAAGAGCTATAAACAAACAAGTGCGTGAAACCTCCTTTGATCTAGACCGCAAATCTCTCCATTCAAGTTCACACTTAGATCCGCTGAACAGCTCTTATACGGCAGGTAAAGCTCAGCCCTACTTAAGCGAGGCTCTCACTCCATTGGCCCGAAGTAAAATCCTTTTTATGAGATTAACCACTCTAGGAATTGCGGATTTCAACCCTGCATGGGCCCGAAGGGGGGAAGCCACAAACTGCAGACTGTGCCCCTACAAGAGGTAATCGTGGCTGCATCTTCTATGCTGTTGCCCGAATCTTATTAACGAACGTCGGCGACTACTGCGCCCGATCTGTACCATCAACGGAATAAAGTACTGCAGTGAAGCGTCAGCCATGTGCTTTTCTACCTCTAACACGACAACCCTAGCAAGACTGGGGAAATTCATCCATCACATCAGGACAGCCTTAAAAGCTGCAAATGAATGCAATAAAACCCCGGTGAAGAGCACTGTAAACCCAGCGGAAGATAGCTGAGGGGGTCTCCATCGAGCACTGATGCCTTTCCCACTCTCAGCACCCCCTCTAGGATAGCGCCTTATAGGATGACTAACTAGAGTGTTAAGGGGAACGGGTCACAGCTTTGCAATGCAGCCCATTCTCATGGAACAATGTAGGACTCTAGATCGTGAATAAGGCTACACGTTCAAGATTACAAACTCTGGTGAAGGCTGATCGTGTTGGCACTGGGGAGGGGCGGCAAATTTTATTTATCACAAATTGAAGTTTTTATCATTATTTTAGCTTTAATAGGCCGATTGCTTTTACTGTAATGATTTTAATTAATTGTACAGTTAATAAATTCAATTCAATACTCTAAACTTATGGACCCAGGGTTGTTTACTTTTATTGGTGCTAATGATATTTGTATCTTCCAGGAGACTTGGGCCACTGACAGGGTATTTATCAATGGCTACACCACATATAGTATTGAAGTGCTAGCCCCGAGGAATTCAGGGAGGGCACATGATGGACTAACAATCTTTGTAAAAAATGCTATTGCTTGTGCCCATAAACAGTTGTTGATTAACTCACATGACTTAATGGGGATACAGATCACATTTCCATCAGGGTTGGTTATGACTATTCTTAATGCCTATGCAAGGTCTGTTTCCACATGGTCTGACTCACCTATCCTGTCCTTGCTAGACGATCTGGTTGATACTTATCAGCCCCAGACCAAGGTGTTGGTAGCCGGGGACTTTAACACCACGTTTCACCTTGCCCCCTAACAAGTATTTTGACAGAGGCTGAAGATAAGTTCTGGGGAATCCCCAACTTAACACACAAAGCAAGACGCCTTCGTAACACCAGATTAGCCTTTCAGCTCACTTCACTGGTTGTAGGGAGGAGTCTAAGGGCCTGTAATGGTCGCACACGTTCAGACCTTAACAGGCAGAACACATTCAAGAGAGGCCATAGCTCTATTGTTATTGACTACATCCTGGTGGATTGCAATTTGTTGGTGAGGGATGTGATGATCCCGGTTCAGACAGATATCGATCACAACCTCATGCTTTTATCAATGGAAGGTAGTCCCCTTAAAAGGAGTTCTACTGGTAGTTGACCAACTTGTCAGGAATCCTTATTAAGAAACAATCTCCGATGAGATTCCTGGCCTAAGATCTTAGAGGATAACCCACGGCAAGTAAAGATATACGAACTATTATTAAATTATTTTGCCAATATTGACATAGTTACCTCCCCATCTGAGCTGCTACTAGAAGCCCATGGAGATTTCTTCGAGGCAATAAGAGCTATATTCTTATTAAACCCCCCTAAGAAGAAATCCACAGAAGGGAAGTTACATGCCTGGTTTAACAATGAGTGCAAACAGATGAAATCTGAGTTGAGGTTGGCTATTCAAGAGGGTGCTCACCCACTAGTGGCTCTAGCACGTAATAGTTACAAATCAGCTCTTGCCAAGGCCAAGCAGGACTGGATCGACAAGAGTTGGCAGGACTTATTGGTTGCAGCCAGGTGTAACGATAATCGCGAACATGACCCAAGTGGGTATCAGAGCACTTTACATACGGTTGACGAAGACATAGGAAAACATCTAAAGGATAAAAATCAAGGTAAAAGTAGGCCAATAAGCAACAAGAGGAAAAATGACATTTATGATGGACATAGGAAGAAGGCTGGGGGAGATAGAAAAGTAGGGCAATATACATCAAGAGCAAAAATGACATTATGGGAGGCGACAATGGGTCGCAACAAATGACATGTAATAGTTAAAACAGCTAAACAGGCTCGAGGCAAGAGGAGAAAAGCTTCTAGTTCATCGCATTGTTCATTAGCAGAGCTTTAACTTCCCTTTTGAAGGCAAATGTAGAGGGAATCAGTCTTATTTCCACTGGAAGGGAGTTCCAGATTCTCGGGGCAATGCCAAAGGATTGTACGATTGTAGGTTTTAAGCTTATTAAATTTCTTTGGCTTGAGCAGCAGTGTGCCGGTGCTCCTTGTTGGCCGGGAGCCACCAGATAGTTCCAGCTTATTTGTCAGGTAGAGTGGGGTATTGAAGTGTAGAGCTCTATGGGTCATACAAGCAATCTTTAGTTGGATCTTTGCCTCAAAAGGAAGCCAGTTGAGCGATTTCGGGTCCGGCGAAATGTGGTTGGTCTTCTTGGAACCCGTGATGAGTCTAGTAGTAGCATTTAGAGATGCTCTGATGGGGGCTAAAGTGAGTTTCGGCACTCCACATAGAGTAGCACTTCCGTATTCTAGTCTAGAGATGACCAGTGCTTGCACTGCCGATTTGAAGTCTTCTTGGGGAAGGTAGGGTTTGAGTTTTCTTACAATGCGCAGTTGGAAGTTTGCTCCTTTGGTAGATGCTCTGATGTGATCTTGCATGTTTAGGTTCTTATCAAGCAGAACTCCAAGTGATTTCGTGGAATCAATGATGTGTGGAGTGCAGTTGAGAGCTGTGAGGTTACAGAGATATTGCACAACCGTGGGGGTTTGCCTAGCGGTTGCAATGAGGAGGAATTCCGTCTTGAGGGCGTTTAGTTTGAGATGGTTGGAGGTTAGCCAGTTTAGGGTTTTGAGCAGGGTTCCATTGAGAACTTTGATGTCTTTGGGGGAGGATATTTTCATGTAAAGTTGTGTGTCATCTGCATACATGTGATATTGGATGTTGGAGGCTTTAAGAACTACAGTCAGTGGTTCCAAGAAAAGGTTAAAGAGCGTGGGGGAGAGTGAGGACCCTTGGGGAACACCCAGCGTGCAGACACTGGGGTTGGATAGAGTCTGATTGGATTTTACTCTTTCTGTTCTGTTGTTGAGGAAAGAGGCAAACCATTTAAGGACTGTGCCAGAGAGCCCCATCCTGCATTCCAAGAGGTAGAGTAGATTGTCATGTTTGACAGTGTCGAATGCACATGAGAGATCGAGAAGAATTAATAGGCAGGCTTCATTCTGGTCAAGTAAAGTGAGAGCGTCGTCCACTATATGAGTGATGGCCGTTTCGGTGCTGTGGCCAGTGCGGAAGCCCGATAGGAATTGGTCGAGCTGCTGGAATTGCTCATTGTGTTTGCGCAGTTGTTCATGAACACATTTCTCAAGTAGTTTTGCCAGGGTAGGGATGTTTGTGATTGGTCTGTAGTTATTCAGGTCTTCAGGGTCAGCCGAGGATTTTTTGAGAATGGGGAGCACCAGGCCAGCCTTCAGGCAATCCGGGATCTCACCTTGACGAAGAGAGGCGTTGATGATCTTGGACCAGAGCGGTGCTAGTGATCCTATCATTTCTTTAAAGAAGTTGGGGGGAGGGGGTCATTGAAGTGATTTGAGGGTTTAAGGGTCGAGAGAGTGTTGAGGATGGTAATGTCATTGAGGGGTGTGAATTGACTCCAAGAGGCATTGTTTTTGGGTGAGAGACCGTGATGCGTGGGAGGGGGCGTGGAGAAGGAGGTGGCAGGAGAGGGCGAGAGTAAGAGTGCAGCAGCCCTTAGATCTGATTCGATCTTATTTGTCTTTTCGAGGAAGAAGTCAGCAACCGCATCGCAGTTTGGCTGCGGACGAGAGATGTGCAGAGATTGAATGGATGTGTTGTTGGATTGCATTTTAATCAGCTCAAATAGTCGTTTCGGGCGATTTTTGGCTTTGTCAAGTTGGTCTTTGAAGAAGGTAACTTTCGCTGTTCTAATGAGTTTGTTGTATCTACTTCTTTTGAATCTTAGAGTTTTTAGAAGATCCGTGGAGGGAGTGGATCTCCAGGTGCGTTCAGCTAGTCTTAGGCTGCGTCTGTCAGCATTTAGGCTGTCATTGAACCACGGTTTGGAGTCTTTGATGGGTATTCTTTTTAGTTCAAGGGGGGCCGTAGCATTCAGGGCAGACAGCATGGCATTGTTATAGTGCTCAGTGAGGTCGTGAACGTCGTTCATGTTTGCAGGCGGCGGAAGGGAGAAATTGCAGCGCGCTATGAGCTCATTTGCGCTTGTGTTATGGAGCGATCTTTTCCACAATTTTAGTTTTAGTGGTTGTGCACTTTTGGGGTTCCAACTTTCGAGGATAAGGAAGTTGATATAGTGATGGTCCGACCAGTCAGAGGGGAGAATGGATTCGAGAGGAATGGAGTTGGTGTTGGAGATGATTAGATCTAGTGTCGAGCCTAAGTTGTGTGTGGGACTGTCGCAGAATTGAGTCAGGAAGAGGTCAGTTAGGAAGTTGTGTGTTGACCGCCTGATCATGCGGGTCATTCCAGTGGAGATTGAAGTCATAAAGAAAGATATGGGGGCAGTGTCGGCCCAGGTTGGAGGAGATGGTTTCCATAGTTTGTTCAATTAGAGGGAGGTTATCACCTGGGGGGGTGGTAGAAGATGTGAAGGCTGCATAAGGGTCTGTGTGTGCTAGTGATGTCTATGCATAAGTATTCACAGGATGAGAGATTAGCTGAGGGGGACTGTTTCGCTGTGAGAAAATTGCGGAAGATACAGGCTATGCCACCTCCCGTTTTCTTAACACGGTCAAGTCTAATAATGTTGTGGCTGGGAGGGGCTAGAATGTCAAGGATAGGGCCAGAGGAGTCGTTGAGCCAAGTTTCTGTGAGAATAAGGAGGTCAAGTTCTTGGGCAAGGATGAGATCTGCAAGGTCTGTGGCATGTTTCACCGCTGATCTACAGTTAAGTAACATGCATTTCAGGTGTGATTTGTGCAGGCTGTCAGTGAGCGCGGGCTGTGTGGTGGGGATCTGCATGAGGTTATTAATGTTTAAGGCATTGACGTTGAGTCTGGGCGCTCTATGAGGGTTGGGTGTGATGCTTTGGATGGCCTCAGTGTTGCCATGCTTAGGATATGTTGAGCTAGGGGCATTTAATGGGGCTGTTTGTGAGGATCTAGAAGGGACTGAGATGGACGAATGCGGAGAGGTGTACGCACGGAGGAGGGAGAGAATATCTGGATCTGACAATGGATTTTTGGATCTGGAGGGTCTAGATGGTGCGTTAGGGTAGGGAGTGGTATTCCAATTCTGGATTGGGGGTTTCAACTGGATCAAATGCGGGATTCCCTGTGAGGTCTTGTTGGAAGAGAGATCAAGGGCCAGCTCTTCGGTGGACTTAATGAGTTTTTGGATGACAGTTTTGAGAGTTAGGAGTTCCTGGTTTATTTCCTTGAGCTTAGCAGCAGGCTCTGAATGTGGATTATGGATCACATGGAGGGGAGGAGGAGTGTTGGAAAGTGGGGAGGTCGGAGGGGAGACCCGGGCAGGGGGACGAGGGGGAGGGGGGAAATCTGCTAAGGGAGAGTTCCCTCTCTGATGTGCGGTGGCGCAAGGAGAGTGGCCACTGGAAGGGAGGTCAGGGGAAGGGAAGTTAGGGGAAGGGAGGTGAGATGAGTTCCTGGTGGAGAATGGGCGAGCCGGCTGTCGAGTGAGGGAGTTATGTAGGAAAGAGGTAGTGGGAGAGGGAATGGGGGAGGTGTCGGAGAGGTGGTCGGAGCACGGGATAACACTTACTCCAGAATTACTGGCAGGTGTCTGGTTATGTCGGTGCACTGTGGGTGAATTTGGGGAGCCTAGGGTTGGAGGAGCTATGGTCCTGTGTGTGTTGGTCGAGGTATGTGGGGCAATCCTCAGGTTGTGGCCCATTGGAGAGGGATCAGGGTCGTCCTGAGATGGGGTAAGGGGAAGCCCGTTCCTAGATTGAGTAGGGGAGACATTAGTGATCAACGATCTTTTAAGGAGGGCAAATCTGTCATCAAAGATGTCCAGGTTGTGATCGGTGGCCTGAATTAGTATAGTCTCATTGTTGTAGATGGATAGTAGCATTAGCTCTAAATGTGGGAGATGTCGTAGCCAAGAGTCGAAGACCGTGAGGGAACTTTTTGGCCGAGGTGATTCTGAGTATGGTCTGGAACGTTGATCTCCATTGAGCTCTTCTTTTAGTATAGAAGATCAGGTCACTAGTAATAGAACCTTTTTTTGGACAGAAGTAGGGGTCAGAGATAAGGGTTTCTACGTTAGCTATGAGGAGTCTATGTTTCAAAGATTTAGTCGCATTTTTGGAGAGGTTGGTCGGATAGTTAATTGTGTAGCTATTAGTGCCAGACTTTTCTAGTCTGGAGTCCATTTTGCACTCTGTAAGAGAGGTCGTGACGGGGAGAGCGTAGGATACGGGGTATAGCTGAGAGGTTGGCGTGAACAAGAGTCCACTGAGTGGTCGTCCCTGAGGATGTGTCTTGTGGTTGCACCGTTGTTCAGGGTCGGTCAATTAAGCTAATTCAGGTGGTGAGGTAGCACGTGTTCATACCTTCATGAAGTCTCCAAGATGGAGCTCAGCAGGAGCTCAGCGGGGGGAGTAGTTTACTAATATGGCCTGGGGTTGCACCTTTGGTCAGGGAGCGGTGATTATAGAAATTGTCCCAGAAGGTTGTCCTGTTAGCAATTTTCTAACACATATATGAGCAGGGAGCGGCCAGATTTAGAGTGAGATCAGGATTTTTGGGGTAGTGGGGTCAGGCAATCGGCCCTGTTATTACAGTGAGGAGCAGGGGGCGGCCATTTAACATCCCAGGGTTCCGCACAAAAACCAGTACATGTGACCAGGTGTTTAGGTTTATTCTACTCACCTGGAAATACCTCGTATTAAATAAGCAGAAATTGTATGTAGCTGTTGTCGATCTCCGAGCTGCTTTTGATCTCGTGCCTCGGGAACTGCTATGGAAAGTTTTATTAGGGATGGGTGCTCCTGCTAATTTGGTTAATTTGCTTGTTAGGCTACACGAGGATAACTGTGTGCAGGTTAGGTGGGGGAGACAGGTAGAATTAACTACAAAGATTCCTATCCAGCGTGGGGTATGCCAAGAATGCATTCTAGCACCTACACTGTTCTCCCTGTATGTAAATAAAGTAGTCAATGACTTGAGGGACTGTGCCAATGACTCACCAGTCCTGAATGGCCAGAAAACACCAATTATGCTGTTCGCAGATGGTTCTCTACTTATTTCCAGGGCCCCTATGGGCCTTCAGAAACTATTATACATATTTTTGGCCTTTTGTAAAGCTAGGGACCTGGAACTAAACGTGGAGAAAATGGTATTCAGTAAGAGTAAGGGCAGTACAAGAGCAATCAAGATAGCAGAGAAACCTCTTGAGAGGGTGGTCACTTTTGACTATATCGGAGTTAGGTTGGCCGACACTTTGGGGTGGGTTCCCCAGCTGGAGAAAAGTTATCTGAGCCTGTGCCATAAATCTAAACCTTGAATTTGACTCCACAAACAGACCCAGACTCGGTCCATAACCCCGCCCTGAGGTCTACCAGATGAAAGCCCAAAATACGCCACTTTATGGAGCAGAGCTATGTAGTCATGCTGACATGGGGGTGAGCGAGAACATATTTGCCAGATCCCTTGTCTCTGTTCCATCTATTACCCCGCTGACCCCATTGTATCTTGATCTTGGGCTAAGGAGAGTTGGCGACGTGGCCGCATTAAAACCCTCGTTGTTTTGGCTGCGTCTGTGATCCACCCCGGAACTAAGGGAATATAGTGATTTACTGAGAGAAGTCTTAAATATGAGTGGTGCCAAATGGATTGCATGGTTACTTCATGTTGCTACTTGGTGTAGATCCTTGGGGTTGATTCACCTATAGGACTGCTCAAAGTGCATTAGCAAAAAAGACATAGGTTCAGTGAAATCCAAGTACTGGGCTCTTGTGGCTGAACGGTATGCTACAAGTACGACTGCAGGGCTTTTAGCTAGTGAGTTTTTAAGTTTTAAGTTCAACCCAAAGTTCGAGCCCTTTCTTGATTTGATTACACCACCATTGGCAAAAAGTCTCTACATGTGATTCCATCTAGGCTGCTTTTCCCTTAGGGTTTTTAACACCTGGGCCTCTGAATCAGACCCAATCACTTGCCCTGCTTGTTCCCACGCTCGGGAGACTGTTGAACATATTCTGTTCTTTTGCACAGAATACCGTTTTCTTCGAAGAAGATGGATCCAACCTGTCTGTTGCAATCTGGGAATTAAACATTATTGATTTGCTCTGAGTATCCTAAGAACTTATACAGCAAATCCTATTGCCTTTGCTGTAAGCAGGTTTTCATTGAATGTTTGGTTTAGGCGACAGAAGCCTATAACCTAGAATATGTGGGTGGTTTTCAAAATCAGAGATGTAATTATGTATGGGCAGCTTGGATTCTGTTTCAAGGAATTTCACTATGATTGTTTGATCTCAAGTGGCACTTAGCACTTTAATTACATGATGGTATGTTAAAAACTGTTATTTTAATTGTTCTTATGGATGTTTTAAAAAAATGTCACTTTAAGATGTGCAAATTGGGTAAAGACTGTTTTAGTTATTTATTGTCACTCATCGATTGGGTATACCCAGATGGCCTGATAAACTGAAGAAGCATATGATGTTGATGAAAGAGCCATAAGCTGAAAAAGATTATGATATCCCCAGATTGGTATGGATTAGGCACAAAACATGGTGGACCCCTTTAGTCTATGTTTTAGGATTTTTGGAGGTTTTTGTTGTTTAGGGCGTACCGCTTCATCAGAGGATATTGTACATGATTAATTGATTATTTGTTGTATATGGGATTGTGCATGTATTTTGGCTGCTATAACAATGTATCGTATGTATTTATAGCTTTTGCTCTTTTAATGTCACGTGACCGAAATAAAGTATTATACCAAGTGCCTAACCAACGTCGGTGGAGCCATGTTGTGTAGTTCCTACTAATCCATAGGATCTGCGCATTGTTTGGACAACATAAACTATGGTCTTGGTGTCTAGACTGGTTCTGGACACCCCCGCAGGATATGTTGGCCTATATACCAGCTAGCTCACAGTGCCACTGCAAGAGTCCTAACTTACCAAGAAGTGAACAGTTTCTGGCAACCACTGATCATGACAACCCTGATTCCTCAGGAATCGTGGAAATAGTACAGAACCTTTCGCTCAGTCACTCGTGCTCACTTGTTCTCAGAGAAATATACAGAGAATACACAGTGGGATGTTTTCAATAATATTTATTGAACCAACGTTATTCTTGCATACAATACGTGTGCTGCAATTATTAGGACACGGTATTAAGACAGAATATCAAGTTGGAAATGTTGACTTACACAAATATCGAGTTGGAAATATAGTCACACAGAAATATTGACAGCAATAATATCGTGGTCAAGAATATCGAATTTAAGGTAAGAAATGTCATTTTCAAAAATATACAAGTTATTAATATCATTTTAAAAAATATAGTTGTTTAAAATATCTATTTGTTATTTAGTGTTATGTATTTTTGTTTATATTTTAAATGTATGTGATGTATTTTTTTTGTATACGTATTGTTTATGTTTGTTAATATATTTGTTAAATATTTAGTAGTTATCAATTTTATTTTAAGTAAATATTGCGTTTTTTATTTCCGTAACGGGTTGTGGCTTTATAGGGGAATAGGGTGGGAAGTAATTTCATTATAATAAATTAATGATTATTTTTTATTTATTAATATTTATTTAATTGAGTTTTTTTAGTGTTAATTGTGGGAAGTAATTTATCTGTAATTAATTATTAATTGGTTGTTAATTAATATTAATTAATTAATTATGGTAATTGTGTAATTTATTTTAGGTGCAGGTTGTGGGGTTTATAGGGGTAAAGGGTGGGAAGTAATTTATTATTAATTAGTTGTTAATTAATGTTAATTAATTAATTGGTAATTAATTATGGTAATTGTGTAATTTTCTTTTTAGGTGCGGGTTGTGCGGTTTATAAGGGTAAAGATTGGGAAGAAATTTTTGATTAATTAATAATTAGTTGTTAATTTATATTAATTAATTGATTAAAAATTAAGGTGTCCATTACGATGTCGGCTGGATAAAAATCCGCCATCAACCACAGTGGCGAAAATCCGCCCGCCTACACCGTCTGAATACCGACCGAGCAATTACGATGCCCCGAACCGAAAACCGCCGGAGGCGGAAAATAAACAGAAAAAACCGCCCGCCCATGTCCGAGTCCAAGTCCATCCGCCCGCCACGGACGGAAAGACGCACGACAAGCCAAAACCGCCCGCCCTGACGACCGAGACACCGCCCGTTAAATTAGGATCGTACCGACATGAGCGCGGGAAATCCACAAATACACCGCCCGCCAGCGCAAACAACAGTGACGAAAATGGACACGGCGGAAGCCCTGGCGGCCACGTCCATGCACAGAAACCATCCGCTGACGAAAACAAACACACACAACATGGCTAACAAGTCCACACAGCAACCCACGCACAAAAACCCAAACACAGTACACATCCCTGAAACACCACCCCCCCTGGCCAAACAAATCAACTACAAATCCCAGAACACCAGCCACAACACACCTGAAAACAACAGACCATCATGACACACCCACATAGGTAAGTACAAAACCAGCCCCTTCACAGACCACAACCCCCTGCAACATTACAAACTGAGGACGAAAGCACACAACACAGCGAGACAGAAAGGACAGCAGCACACCACAGACACGCACCCATCACACCCATCACCACCACCACCAAACACCGGCAACACAAACCCCCTGCACATCACACACCACACACCGCACCAGCACCACAAACACCAAAACACACACCATGGCACCACACAGAATGCCCAAGTTCACTGCCACCGAGTTGACGGTCATGGTCGACGAGATCGTCAAGGTGCACCCACAAATCTATGGCAACCAGGTCCAACAGACACCACTATCCACCAGAAACCGGTTGTGGAGCAGGATCGTAGACCAGGTCAATGCAGTCGGGAACGTTCCACGCAACAGAGGAGAAATTAACAAAAGGTGGAACGACCTCAAAAGCGTGGTCAAGAAGAAGGAGACCAAAAATCGAGAGCTGGCTGCCAGGACTGGCGGAGGGAATCCCGCGCTATTCAAGACCTTCAAGGCGTGGGAGGAGAAGGTGCGAGTCATCATACATCCGGAGATCCTCACCGGATTACCAGGGGGAGTGGAGGCTGGTAAGTACAAACAAACGTATACCAGCACACCGCTATGTAATCACTTGCACTACCACCATGCCATAGCTCCTAGGGACAAACACCCCCATGTCCAGTACACAATACACAAGACATCACCCACACATGCAACAGACACTCACACACACTCAGCCCAAAGCTACCAACTAACAAAACCATGGGGGCATGTGTACAGTCAGCCAGCACCGCAACTCCCACCAGGTCCCCTTGTACTCCAGATGCGCCAGAATGAGCACTCCCCACACCCACATCCATGTGTCCGCCATAGCTGCACTGACCGACAAGTAACAGGTAAGTAGCCGGAACACAAAGACAGTGGGTCGGAGGGGGACAGCTGAAGTAAAACACCCACCAGGCCCCCACTACCACAGACCAGCAAGGTGGAGCACACCCCACATCCATGTGTCCGCCATAGCTGCACTGACCGACAAGTTACAGGTAAGTAGCCGGAACACAAAGACAGTGGGTCGGAGGGGGACAGCTGAAGTAAAACACCCACCAGGCCCCCACTACCACAGACCAGCAAGGTGGAGCACCCCTCCCTCCCAGTACCATGTGGCATCCATTGCATTGCGCACTCAGAAACAACCTGTAGGTGGGAAAATGTACAGGGCGGGGCGTCTGTAGGCATGAGGACTGTACTACGACTGACACATGGGACATGTCACGTAGCAGAGGAACACGCAGCACTGCTCCCAGTCACAATCATGAGACCAATGTGCACACGGACATGTTCAACAGAGTCAAACCCCACATGACCCATCACAGATACAGCAACACCTAAGGAGCCACGTCTGCATGTACAAGTCCCACTGGAGCACAGACCCACACGGCAGGCACTGTGCCACCCATCACACACATCAGCAACACCATCGAAGTCCTGTCCATGTAGTCCTCACTGCCTGTCACCCACACATCGTACAACAACGCCCACGTAAGACAGACCGTACTAGAAGTAACAGCTTGGAACCACAATATTGCACACAAAGACAACTGGACCCATGAACCACACAGGCACACAATGCACATTCAACATATCATCCATCTCATCTCTCAGCCACAGTGTCATGAAAGGTATGACATCCGAACAGCTGGCCCTCATACAGTACTCATGCAAAGATACCTGCCCATGACAAATCAAGTGCCTGCAGTGACTGAAGCGCATGTCACACTGCGAGTAACAACACACATAATATAGTCAACACCCCAAGAGCACAGCACTGATGCACATGTACCAGGGCAGCACGCACACAAAGGAATTGGCCCATCTGCAATACGTCGTGTGGCACACAACAAGCACGAACTCACAACATTGCTACCAATGTGATGTCCATGAATGATAACAGTCAGCAGATATTCCGGCCATGTGAGACAGACACACACCTTTGTCTATGCACTGTCACGTTGCCAGAACACATGTCACGTTCTGCACCCATTACCCACAGCATGTACCCCAAAAGCATATTTCAACCCAAGAGCGTTAAGGGGCTGTACCCCCTTTTGGCATCAGCGTACCTAAGCGTTCCATCCCTCCCCTAAACCATCGTTCAACCCAACATCGTCGATGGTCCTGGAGCACGCATACACACGAGCCACAAAATGTAGGAGCATAGCAACACACACCCATCGGCATTGCTAATCCGTCCCATGCCACATGTCCACATCACACAGACCCATTGCCTAGCCCACGCATACACACATCGTACATCCACACACACGCCACTGGGAAACCTGTGCACGACAGTGCACGAACTGTGAATGTCAGACAACCAATACATACTTTGCTAGGTGCAACACAATGACCCATCTCATCCTCCCCACAGGTGCCGAACTGCTGGATGCTGGAGAGGGTGACAGCAGCCAGCACAGCCAGTCCACAAGCCCCCGACCCGGACTCACGGATGTAGAGGAGCTGGACACCTCTCCGGACACGGACCACCCAGCAGGCCCATCTGGAGTGGCAGGGCACAACCGCTCCCCAGGGCCCCTCCTGCCCACCAACCCATCACCCAGGGCTGCTGACCAGTCACAGACCCCTGCTGCCACAGCCGTTGCGGCCACCACCACCGCCGCAACCACCACCACCACCGCAACCACCACCACCACGCCATCCCTCGCCACAGCCCCTGCGCAAGGGTCGGCACGGCCGTCGGGCTCCACCCTGGGAGCCAGAGCGAGGACCGTGGTGAGCAATGTGGCTAGTGGGCAGGTCGGTGGCAGCAGTACTGGTAGGAGGAGCAGGGCCAGGCCAACGCCAACTGTGCCTGGGAGCCAAGCCCTGCCGCCAATCGACAGAGTCCTTGGGGCCTATGAAGAGGCCCAAGGCGAATGGGCCAGGTCGGCAAGCGACACGCGGGAGGTCCTTGCGGTGTTGAGGTCCATGGACGCCCATATGGCCCAAATCGCGGCCCTCATGGGCCAGCTGGTGGTGGGGGAGGGCACAAGCAAGGCCAGCAACACCACCTCCGCCACCACCTGCTGTGGCGCAGGCTCGTGCAGCATCGCGTTCCCCTGCGTCCACAGCGAGTGAGCACTCCTCAACCACCACCAGCGGAACATCAACACCCCCCTACCAAACGTGGAAGGGGCCGTCCGAAGAGGAAACAGGTGTCCAGAGAGGACTTCGCCCGCACCAAACGCCAGTGAGTCAGCCAGCCACCTTGACCACCTACTGCATTGACTTGTAATACGATCCTACCCCACACTGCCATGTGAATGGCATGTGTCTGTTGGACTGTGGACATAGAACTCCATGGGTACACCTTGACCATCACGCAGCCATGACCGTCAACTCATTGTCACAGCATGCACCACATTTGTCATCACCTTGCACACAATCACATGTCACCGCTGTTAATAAATACACCTTGATCACAATCGGCTTAATGTGTCCTGGGTTTATTCCACGATGTGCAATCGCCACCATGAGCAGAAATGCATCTGCTGTGTGGCATGTCGATGGGACAGGAGAGGCTGCAGGGACCTAGGGGTGAAAAACAGAACAAGAGTACATTCAATGAGTGTGTCACACACTCATCACACAGTACTTGTCACCAACTACAAGCAATGCACACACATCTCACAGAGCAACAGGGCACAATGCTACAGCCACTGTCAGTGGCATACCAACCTGGACATGGACCATTGACACACAGCACTCAGTGAACAAAAGGCCCCCGTGACAGAGCACACATACACCTGCACAACTACAGCTACATCAGCCGTCGTACATGGTCACTCACCGTCAAGTGAAGTAGCGGGCGATGAGCTGCTGACGCACATTCACAGCTTCATCCTCTCCACTGTCCTCTTCACTCGAGCTGTCCTGGTCTGCAGGCTGGGGCCCTGGTTGATCTCCGTCATCCACAATTAGGGGGATCTGCTTGCGGATCGCCAGATTGTGCAGCATGCAGCAAGCCACTATTATCTAGCATACCTTCTGTGGGGAGTAC
This sequence comes from Calotriton arnoldi, assembly GCA_963921515.1. Classification (NCBI taxonomy): domain Eukaryota; kingdom Metazoa; phylum Chordata; class Amphibia; order Caudata; family Salamandridae; genus Calotriton; species Calotriton arnoldi. Next base: position 148,235 of record CAWUFW010000027.1, read on the forward strand.
GCCAGTGTGCCCCCGGTGCGGTCCAGGCATCTGAACCTGGACTTGAGGAGGCCATAGGTCCGCTCAACCACACGCCTGGTCCTCCCATGTGCCTCATTGTAGCGGACATCAGCTGGGCTCCCAGGACGTCGCAATGGGCTGAGCAGCCAGGGCCCATTCGGGTAAGCAGAGTCACCTGGGTGTGAGGGACACAGAGAACCGTTGCAATTCCAACTGTACACAAGACAGCATCGCACAGCCAGCACGCTACACTACTCCACATACTCACCAACAATCCAGCCACGGTCATGTTGCAGATTGGTCATCAGTCGTGGTAGGATGCTGTTGCGCATGATGTGCGCGTCATGGGCCGATCCTGGGAATTTCGCACACACGTGTGTAATCACCATGTCCGCAAGGCACACCACTTGCACATTCAGGGAGTGCGTGTGCTTCCGGTTGCGGTAGAGGTGCTCAGTGGCCTGTGGTGCAACAAGGCCAACATGGGTGCAGTCTATTGCACCAACGACGTGGGGGATTCGTCCAAGAGCATAGAATGCACCCTTCACTGCCGCCAATTCACGAGCCCTGGGGAAGCGGATGTATCTGTTCCTGTACAGCATCATGGCTGACAGTACATCCCTGAGCACCATGCTGAACATGGGTTGGGACATCCCACCTCCACTGCCCACTGTGTGCTGGAATGACCCAGTGGCGAAGAAATGCAGTGCAGCCATCACCTTAGCCGTGGGGGTGAATGCTGTTGGATACACCCTGCGAGGACGGAGGTGGGGTTCCAACAAGGCACATAGACGATGCAGGGTGGGTCGGTCCAGACGATATTTGCGGATGACCTCCACATCCACCATGTCTGACAGCAATTGGTAGGGGCGATGAATGTTTGGTCTCCGCCTAGGACAGATGGAAGTGGACACATGTCAAAGCAACACGCCACATGGCATATTCACATACACAAAACATAAATGACTAAGCAGGCAATTGAATGACAGAACGGCTGACAAGTAGGGACAGCACAGCCACAATACACTTACACAGGTCCCCTTCCAATAGCAATGGGCAGTGACACACACCATTGCTATGAGCATGCACATGGGGAGTTAGGCCTTAACAACTTGTAAGGCATGCTGATGGTAACAGACTGCATATTCGGTAAGCTGCAACACCACGGCAACATGACTAGCTGCTGTGCATCACACTGCTTCCGAGGCTGGGTGTGTAGGGCACACACCAACAACGCTATGGACACAGGCTGAGCGGCCAAAACAAGTGGGACCTGTGGCACGAGGGGATATGAGACAGTCATTGATGTCCCTACTGCACCCTATGTACAGCACTGTACGGATCACACCTCCAGAAACATTGACAGGTGTACACATTGACAGCCCCATGCCAACACGGCTGTGTGCTTGCAACTACACATCACAAGTGACACGTAACATTGCACGTGCCAAGTGGCAGATGTACATAGTGAAAGATGGCATGTGTGTGCATATGCATATCCCATGCTCCCATGCCAATGTGTACATGATGATGTGCCTACAGACATGTGGAGGCTGAGCACTGGCCGTCCCTGCCTATGCACACAGCATGTTGTGGCCCTGTCCATTGTGGACCTGCACCCACACGCAAATCATGGCCACACCTGCAGATGCATTGCGCACATTATACTGTGTGGTGCACATGGCATCAGCGGACTGTACCCGGCATGGGCCAGGCCCTTACGGCCAACTCCAATGACCCTCGCGGTTGCACCCTGCGTGTTCCACTGTGGAGGTAGGCGTCCATGGCCAGCTGGGAGCAGGCCAACGTCTGCAATTGAAGCTGCCAGACATGGTACACGAATTGCAGCAGCTTGTACCCACTGAAACGGCCCCAGGGGGTAATATGTGTGTGTGAGTGGGACAGGCATAACCACAGCTACCTGGCACTGCAGCCTGGCACCCCTCGACAACACCTGCTGCTGCCACCACTCCACCTACACGTGGATGACGCTGAGGACATGTCCAGGTCCACTCACCAGCGAGGAGCTGGAGAACCTGGATTCCGTGCTCCACGCACACTGCACATGGCTATTCCTTGCGAAAGTTGTGTGTGAGAGACAACTGCAGTGTGTGTGGGTGTGCATGTGGGGGACACACATGTCGTTGCTCCGCAGCACTATGAGTCAGAGCCTGTGGAGTACAAACATGCACTGCTCACCATGCTGGCTGCAGGTGGCATGGGTATGTGAGCTCTCGGGCGCTTTGACCTGTCTGTCCCTCCCGAGTGGTGGTACATGGCAACTTCATGTCAGACATCCAGTGACACAGACAATTGGCAATGCAGGTCTCAGTGCACTTGTTGGTCGTGTGGAAGTCAGGCTGGGGCCATGCTGCCCTTCTCAGTCCCAGCAGGCCTGGCCTGCACATTGACTGCACAATGCCAGTAGGTGCCGACACAGACTGCCTAGTGGGTTACATGTGTCTCCTGTTCAGGACCCCCTGGATGAGCGCTTACTCTGCACTGTCGATTGGACACACCATGACTCGTGATAGGGATGTGTGTGAGAGATAGTGGCACTGAATGTGACCTTCGTTGCGGGGTGGGCCATGCACAGGGCGAGTACGCTGATGGTTGCGCAGTGTTGGTCACAGTGGGTACACCCACACAGATGTGTTGCCTTGTGATCTTTTTCTAGGTCAGCCTGACAATGGACAGTAGATGTGGGCAGGCTACACATTGCTCGATGTGCTGTCTATATGCATGTGCCTTCACACCAGGCACAACTGCCCCTGCACATGTGACCCCTGCTGCACTCAGTGCTGGGTCTGTTGAGCTGATGCACCATCTGTGCGTGGGGCAGACAGCTCTGCTCACTTCCGTCATTGCCCATGACATCACTTTGCCGCAGGTGACATGGATCATGGAGGGCCCACATGTACGCGTGGGTGGACTACACAAGACTGTCCAATGGTTGTCACCCCCAGTCAGTGCTTCGAATGGGTAGTATGTGGTGCTGGTACTCATTGTAATGTGTCGAGTGGGCGGGGCTGGGTGCGGGGCTACATGCAAGACATGGGTAGTTCATCGGCTGATCTACTAGTTGCAATACACACGAGACACGTCTTTTTCCGACCACATCAGGGTCATTCCTTAAACTGGCTGAAAATCAAACAGTCAACTTTTGCACTGTCCTCATGGCCTCCCCTCGCTCGCCCCAATATGCGTTTGCACCTGAGCAGCTAGCGCATGCACAGGCAGCTCCAAGCTCGCCCCAGAGAGGCCAAGGAGTGTATGTGTGGGTCCAGTTGAACAAGTGGTCTGTCTCACGGTATAATAAGTGGCGGGACGCCGTCCACATGCGTGGTGCCCCGACTCGAGACCCGGGCAACATTGACAATGCATGACAGGCTCCGCAGTCCGGATACACCACCTGCAACACACAGAGGCTGTAGCTGCCCTAGCGGGCCAGTCCGCGTCCAACTGGAGCTCATGGCCCCACACATTCACTCTTTGGCCTCTCTGGGGCGAGCTTGGAGCTGCTTGTGCACGCGCTGGCTTCTCTGTTGCAATGGCATGTAACGTGTGTGGGTGTATTGTCAATGGGTGGGATGGTGCGAGCCACCTTCCGTGACGTCACTCCTGCTTGTGATGTGTGCGTCCCCCCACTACTTCCATTTGACTTGTGCCATACTACACATTGTGGATGTGTTGCCTGCGTGATGTGACCAGGATGAGCGCGCCATGACCTCTCACCCACCATGCTCTACTGCCATCCCGTGCCCTGGATTGCCTGTGCAAGTGGACAATGTTGGGGATACACCAGGTCGACAGGGGATGTGAGTGCCTTGGCAAGGGCCTGGCGGACGCGCAGCAGTATCCGGCATGTCCACGGAGGGTGGGCTGACGTCTACACTTGATGCGGCATTGATCGTGTGCCCGCCTGTTGTGCACACACGAGTTCACATTCATCACCAGACAGGTGGTCTTTACAGATTCCCAGGAGTGCGCCAATGTACTGTTCCTGAGTCCTCCCAACACAGCGTGTTTCAACATTGCATGTGCGCACCTACCCGTCACACCCACCCACCTGAGCCATGCGTAACTCCCGCTTCACATGACACATGTGTGTCTCCCACAGTTGTGCTACTCATTTGCGTTGACATCCAATGACAGTGGACTACATGGTCATCTCACGACTGCCGTGTACTTCACACACTCTCATCCTCTCTCATTCGTACTTGTGAAATGAATCAGCAGAGACACATTTTTGCTTCAAGCCATGTATTGGGACTTATGTCCTCTGTGATGCAGTATAGTGAACACTACTGGCAGCGAAGTGCATGTGGAGGATATACTCAGCATGATTACACATAGCATAGGGTGTAGGGGTACAGTGATTAGTTGTTGACTGTGGGATGTGGGCTTCAGAGTTACAACTGCTTAGCCGTTGGTGTGCTAATGTACATTTGCTAATTACTGTGGTGCTGCTGACTTTGACACAGACAGTATACATTTAGCCTACCAGTCCGCTTGTCATCATGGGCACAGTGCATCTCAGTTCCATGTTACAGGTTTGCTGCTATAGTTACTCATACACACGTGCGTGGAGGTGACATCAGGGCATGGGCTTACGTGCATGCAACGGCGTCCCACTTGTTGTTGCGATGTGGTGGGTACTGGCCATGTCACAGTCACTGGGCTCATGTTGTTGGTGGATGCACTTGGTGTCCATGCAAAGCTCCTGGCACGGACGTTCAGAGGGAGGTGAGGTGACAGCTCTCACATACTACAGCAGGACGATTACTGTCCACTGACCGGTGCATATGTTCATGGGCGCAGGATCCATATCATGGCATGGTTGTACGTGCAGTTCTGTCCATGTGGTTGCCATACACAAATCCCATGCCTCTGCCTCCCCCTGTTCATGCAGAGTTACTGGATGTGATGAGGAACAGGGTGCATGTCCCGAAAAGTATCAGATGTCATGGCAGTGTAGTTGTTGATGTGGTGTCAGTTGCAGGTTGCATGGTATAGTTGTTGTACTGGTAACTGCCTAGTCCGTGCGTAAGCCAAGCATGGGTACGGTGTGGGACATCATTGCTCAATTGGGGGTATGGCGGCGGGGCCCGACGAATTGACAGGTTGTCAGGAATGCAATACCTTCCAGCAGGGCTTCCATGGCATTGGTGGTGGACATGGTTGCCATCCAATGTAGCGGATGGTGGCTGTCAAGGTGTTGGTCGTGAGTTGTCCCTTGTAGGAGCATGATGGGACATGTTGGATGGCATTCGATGTAACTGTAATCCATTATCCGTCGTGTGGAGGCACAGTGGTCCCATTGCAGTGTGGGTCCGATAGTCGCCACATACGCCATGCCCCCATAGGCTGAACAGACCCTGTCGTGGGCGTCCAGGGGGTTGAATAGTTGTAGCAGGTCCGCCCTTGGACATGCCGGGTTGGAGAGACATAACTCCACAGGATAGTAGAAGGGACACCTCCGACAGTAGAAGACGGGGATGACGCAGCTGAACAATGCGATGCGGTAAGTTAGTCGGTAACTTACGTTCAGCAAGGCCAGATTGTCACATCCCAATATCTGTATCAGGTTATGTTTGTACAGCTTGATCTGTCCGGCGTAGTTGGGTAGGTGTGGTGCAAGTGCCATTTTGCTGCAGGGCGCTGTGGTGGCGTGCTCCGGCTGTCTGTGCAGTCTGCAGTGTGCAACCTCCGACGTTGCTGGGAATTCTGTAATGGTCGTAGGGAGGCAGGACTTGTGTTATGTTGGCTTGTGCGGAGGACACGGGCCCTCATCCCACATGCTTCTCTGAATGGTCAAGGTCAGTGGTGTCTGACTCCTTCCAGATAACTTGCATGTGAACCACATGGGGGAGTGTTATCATTTCTTCTTTCCGTTGTGAATGTTCTTTGGTGTTATGCGCTATCTGCCCTGTGGCCGCTTCCCTCTGCATGCCTGTGTTGGGCTTTGTTTGGTGCAATGACTGTTGTCTCCGGCTTGTTTAGTCGGGATGTGGTTTCACAGTGGGAATGGAAGGTCATTCGGTGCTGTCTCCTCTCCCGTGTGTGGGCAGCAGGCTGCGTTTCCGCTATACGTTGGGCCTTGTGTTATAATTGGTCCCACCTGTTGTCTGTCCCCGGTATCTTTGATGTTACGTATTGCATGTCTTGTTATTGGGTGCAGGGTGGCATCGGTGTTTCTGTGTGGTACTGGCGTACCTTTTCCCGACGGGGTCCATATTCTGCTGGGTGATGTTGCCTCCGCTGTGTGCTTCGCCGTGTTTTGCACACAGGGGTGTGTCCTAATGTGGCGTGACGTCACTGACATGTTCGGGTCACTTGTGTGACGTCAGGTTGGCAACAGTGAATTGCCGGTTGGGGACATGACTGTGGCAGGGCTGTCACGTGACATGTGCGTTCTGGGTGGTGCTGGTGTGTGTGGTGTTTTGTTGTGACCCTGTGTTGTTTGTGTGCGGCGCATGCATTGCGCTGCCGTTGGCCTCTGCGTTGTGCGCATGTGTGGGTGCAGTGGTGGATGTGTCGTGTCCACGCAGGGTTGTCGGGGGGGGCCATATACAGTTTTCCCGCCCTTGCACTGTGTGCGCTGTTTGCGTGCCCCTGTTGTGTGTCTGCCTACCTGCGTCGCCGCGGTGCGTTGACTCCTGGGTGCTGCATCAGGTAGAGCATGGGGAGGGCCTGCAGTGCTGGATTCATGCTCGGGGGGTCCGCCTCTTTGCTATCCGTACTGTGCGTTCGGTTTTCCGCCTTGCTTTCACGTGCGGTGTCTCTTAGCCGGGGGAACTGTTTGGTTCTGGCATCGTAATTTGTACGCCGGGCGGTACGTGATTTCGTCGGGCGTTGTGTCTCCATTAGGCCGCACCGCTCCGTGGACGGGCGCACTTTGATGGCGGAGGGCGTAGCTGGCTTACGGGCAGTGTTTGGCTGTCTTTTCGCATCCTAATTGGGCGGGCGAGTGTGCTGTGGCAGGCGGACGGTAACAGGTGCTTTTTGCATCAGCCAGCACGGCGGTGGTGCTTCCGCCCGCCATCCTAATAGGCCCCTAAATATGGAAATTGTGTAATTAGTTTTAGGTGTGGGTTGTGGGGTTTATAGGGGTAAAGGGTGGAAAGTAATTTATGTTTAATTAATTAATTAGTTGATCATGTAAATTAATTAATTGAAAATTAAATATGTAAATTGTGTATTTAATTTTAGGTGTGGGTTGTAGGGTTTTTAGGGTTAAAGGGTGGGAAGTAATTTTTGTTTAATTAATTAATAATTTGTTGATCATTAATATTAATTAATTAATTGATATTTAATTAGGGTACTTGTTTATATTTTTTGTGTGGCGGTTTTACTTTTATAAGGGTACAGTGTGGGGAGTAAATTAATTGTACTTACTTTATAATTAGTTGTTAAATACTATTAGTTTTTTAATTGAAAATAAGTTTTAATTGTGTATTTAATCTTTTTACAGTTTAATTTTAGATGTGAGTTGTGGGGATTATAGGGGTAAAGTGTGGGAAGTTAATTAATTTCTATAAGTTTTAATTTGTTTTTAATTAATAATATTTCTTTAATTGGTAATTAATTATGTTAATTAAGGAAGTGCATTTAAAAAAATTTAGATGTGGTTTATGAATTGTGTGGTGTTATAGGGTAGGAAATAAAAAAACTAAATTTATGTAATAATTAATGTTTTTGTTTCTAAATAATTTCTAATTAAAAATATTTATTTGTTTGAAAATAATTTTTTATTTTATTTAATATAATATTTGTTGGTATTTGTCATATGTATTTAACATTATAATATGTTTTTTAAACATTTTTAATATTAAATATATTTGTATTTTAATTGTTAACATATTCATATATTTTGTAATTTATTTTGTTTTTTTAAATATGTTTGTTGTTGTTAATATTTTGTTTGTTTTTAATTTTGAACTGACTGGAGTGACAATATTAATTGGTACCCCTATGCAATCCAACACTTTCCCTACTGTTGCACTCATTGGACTGGGAATAGTAATTTTTACCCCATGCTATCCAACACTTTCCCTACTGTTGCACTGATTGGAGTGGGAATAGTAAATTTTACCCCTTTGCTATCCATTACTTTCCCTACTGTTGCACTCACTGGAGTGAGAATAGTAATTTTTACCCCTCCGCTATCCAACACTTTCCCTACTGTTGCACTCACTGGAGTGGGAATCGTAATTTTGACCTCTTTGCTATCCAACACTTTCCCTACTGTTACACTCACTGAAGTGGTAATAGTAATTTTTACCCCTCCGCTATCCAACACATTCCCTACTGTTACAATTCTTGGAGTGGGAATAGTAATTTTTACCCCATTGCTATCCAACACTTTCCCTACTGTTGCACTCACTGGAGTGGGAATAGTAATTTTTACCCCTCCGCTATCCAACACTTTCCCTACTGTTGCACTGACTGGAGTGGGAAATTCAAGTTTGAAGATTTTTAAATAGTTTATTGTTTTAATTTATAATAGAATGTTTTTTATTAGATTTTATGTTGTTGTACACACATATATATATTTATATATATATTTTAATTTGTTTTAAATATAATTTAAAAATTATAAAATAAATTACAATTAATAGTTTATTAATTGTTTTAAAGTAAATATACATATTAATTATTATGTATGTGTGTTTAACTTTTTAATTAAGTTTATTTGTTATATTTGCTCAAATTTATATTAAATCAACTTTATTTGTTTTTATTAATTTTATTTAACATATTTAATATTTATTATTTTATTTTATATATATATAAAAATCGATATTTTATACAACTATATTTTTTACATCAATATTTTTTTCGATATTTTTGGACTCACCATAGGGAGTCGATATTTTTGCATTCTATATTTTTTCAGTTATATTTTTTTACTTCTATATTTTTTACATCGATATTCTGTCAGTGAACCACCTATAGTGTTTAGGTATAGAGCCAAGAATCCCCCCTAGGGATGATCCAACCCCATTACCTGATGGTAGAGAATGAAGGACCCCGTCTTGGTCTCGAGTTGGACACCCCTCACAGAATGTCAGACCGGTGCGTGGTGATTTCTCAGCAGGCAGGGGCCTTTGATGTCAGCAGAAGTGCCTCCTCTACCAATCTATCGGATGCCTATTATTTTTTAATAAAAATCAGCCTTCGCGTTGTGTGCGCTAGTATGGATATGTGGATAGTGCTGTCGGCTCGTGGATGAAGATAGGATGACTTTTGTAACTTTTGTGTAGAGGGGCCTATTATATGATGTTCAGGGCATCGTGACAATGTTGTGCAAAGCTGGATGTATAAACAAAGTAGTTTCAGAGAAACTAATCCAACATTATCGTGCATGCAAATGTGTGCAAAAGGTCACAGCTGAAACGTTATTTTCTAGGACAATGTAAGGAATAAGCTGCCTTCCTACATGTGCCTAACTCAGGAATATAACACTCCTGGTTATGGTGCGTCCATGTTTTTTACAATCTTTTCTGTTCTTGCAACGTACACTTTGTCCACTCTTATTGTTTCTCATGGTCATACTTTCATTTTCTTTATTTTGTAATCTTTGCAAATGTCCACATATTTTTTTAAGAAATGACTTTGTCCACTTACCAGTGGCTATTTTTTCTTTCACCACTCTTTCTGCATTTTGCCCCTTTTGTAACTCATTTCTGCAAACATACTGTAGTTGCTTCTGCTGCTTTTTTCCATGCTTTTGTAGGCATTCTAACTGTGTGTAGTTATGTAGATATTGTTCTGTAAAAAAAAGCAAGTACATTTTAATTTTTATCCTAGCCAATCTACCAACTACTTTACTACTGACTTACACATAATACAAAAACAGTTTTCATGTTATGTTGCAGTTTTAAATCCACAGATGAACCTAGATATATTACTACATGCACTTACTTCAATATAACAAACCCAGAGCAAAACACAAAACTTTATTTATTAGTTACCTTTTAACATTTTTGCTCCCTCTTGTCGTACAACACAGCTACAGCATATCTCACTTCTCACTTATACATGGTGAAAGAACAGTTTATCCCTTCTGTAGTAAATTTTAAAATGAACATTAAGGGAAGGAGGCGTATTTACATGCTCCATGCACTTTCCAGTGCGTCACTTTTTTTGTCACACAGGCGTCGTAATGTGGTGCTCCATATTTACAAAGCCACTCTGCGTAGCTTTTCATGGCTTTATAAATACGGGCCCTTTTCAGGCAGCACTTTGCATGAAAGAAGCTTGCCATGGGTGTTCCTGTGGGTGTTCCCACGCAACATCCATGGATTCTGCCACAGACCCAAATATACAACAATTTGTAGACCTGACAATGCGTCAGAATCCTACACCTTCCCAGGGGAGGTGTAGGGAGATGCAACAAGGAGAAATACTTGTCTTTCTCCTCATTGTTTCCGGTTGCTACATACAAAGAGGAAAATACCTCTTGTGATTGTTATGTACAGGAAGGTGTCCCTTCCAGCACAAAAACAATCATCCCCACTACACAGGCACCCTTGCACCATGGTGCAAGGATTCCTCCATTGGCGTATGGCAGCCAGTTGTGTGCCAGCACAGGGAAGAGCATAGGGATCCATCATATTGTTGGAAATATGACGCATCCCTGTGCTTTGCAAGCAATGCAGCATGGCGCAGACAAATGGCTTGTGGCTCTGCACTGCATTCATTTCTTGTAAATTTAGCCCCAAGTGTACAAGTACATACAGTGTCTCAACACTGTAAATACGAAAACACAACATAAGAGCTATTGGATGCCTCTCTACCACTGTGTTAGTGGTGTATTTAGTATGTCAGTACTGTTCTACTTAAATTTATCAGATTTAAATTTTGGGAACCGGTGCATATAACAATCGGCACGTTAATCTCTATCAAAGCATTTGGCTCACTAATTCTTCCAACTACATGCAAAGAGTGTGTCACAGCTTGCAGATATAATTCACCAGATGGTTCTAAAAGACTACATATTCCTCAGTAAAACTTGCAAAAATATGTCTTTGTGGTTGAATACATGAATACTCCCTGGATGATTGAATTGGTGCATAGGTAGTACCTAGATGATTCTTTGAGGATACAGGTAGTGCCTAGATTATTCCCTGAGTATATCAGAACTCCATGGGTCGTTCCATATCTGCATAGTTACTTCCTGCATGTTTGCATGAGTATATCACTACTATCTGGGTGTTTGGATGAGTGCATGAGTAGGACCTGAATGATTACATAAGTGCATGACTAACGGCTCAATAATTCAATACATGCATAGATAGTGGTTGGATGATTAAATGAGTCAACTTTAGTGTCTGGATGATTTCAGGAGTGCATAGAGAAGTATATAGATAATTTATAGAGTACATGGATAGTGCATACCTGATTGTTTAAGTACATGCATATCACCTAGCAGATTGGATGAGTGCATGAGTAGTGTTTTAGGGATTGGATGACTACATGGCTGCTGCCCATGTGGTTTTGGTTCAGTGAACAGGTAGTGCCTGGGTGTTTATACAACTGCATGGGTAGTGCCTGGATAATTGAATAAGTGCAACAGTAGTGCCTGCCTGATTACATGAGTGCATGACTAGTGACTGAGTGATTGCATGACTCCATTGATAAACCTTGAGAGATTGGATGAAAGTAAGTGTACTGCTGGGGTGAATGTATTAGTGCAAGAGTATTTCCTCAGTAATTAAATGAGTGCAAAGCTACTGCATGGATAACAGGTGTACTACAATGGTGCTCTCTACATAATTAGATGATGCATGAGTAGTACCTGAGTATTTGCATGAGTTCACGCGTGTGCCTCAGGATTTCAATGACTGCATGGGTTGTGTGTGTTTAGATGACTGCATATCTTCTGTGCAAGTGTTACAATGACTGCCTAGTTACAGCCTTGTTAATTGCATAAGTAAATGGTTAGTAGCTGGGTGATTAGATGAATGTATAGGTAGTGAGTCTATAGTACAATGACTACATGGTTTCTGCCTGCCTGATATCCATGGATACTGAATTGCTGATTTTATGACTGCCTCACAAGTGGTTGGGTGATTGCATGAGTGCCTGAATAGTGCCTGACTGACTGTGAAAGTACCTTCATTGCTGTTAGATACATAACAGTTGTGACTATATCTCTGACTCATTGGTTATCTCCTTTTGTCAGGATCAAACTACCTGTTTTACTGTATATATGTTTTTCTACTGAGCTATGTGTGAGTGAAGTCTAGATACCACACTTGGTATATAAATGCATACACGGCTCAGCTAGGAGGATACATTGCTTTGTTGCTGAGTGTGCACATGCATCAGTACGTTTCTAAAATAGAAAACATTTTTAAATTTTTAGAAGCACAAAATCTTTGTGGATACTATACCTACATCATTTCTCAAATACTTCTCAATTACTTCTTCTGCTTCTAAAACATACATTCAGCATTTCTCAAACAAAAGTTACACTCCAAATGAAGGTAGCTAAGGGTGGGCGGAATTTGCAGAATTGCGTTCCGCGAAATTCCGCGAAACGGAAAAAAATCTCCGCGAGCGCGCGGAATTTCGCGTGCTTGCGGAGATTTTGCTGCGCCCCTTTATATCTGTAAGTGCTTCCTGTTGAGGTTTAATTTTTGTGACAGGAGCATCGTGCCAGCCCAGAATGAATCCTGCCCTGCATATTTATCCAAGAAGATGAGTCCGTTTTGTGCAATACCTCTACTCAGCTGGAGTACTTTCTACTGGCTAATCAGTAAGTGCTACCTCGTTGGGTAAATGTATAGTGCCTTTCCTACACTACAGCTGCGTAAAGGACCTGAAGAATTTTCCCCAGTGACCTGTGTGTCTGTAACTTTGCCACCGCGCCGAAAGCACCGGGGTCCTTTGATTAAGCTGTCCATCATAGTGGGGAAAGGGCGGGAAGACGGTGCATACCACTAGTGTATGTGGGGCGAGGCCAAACGGGCGGGGCTTCTAGGCCCGTTCACATGCCTCTTGTTTATAAAGGGTCAGAGCAGGATCTCAGCGGCAGACGAGGAGAAGGAACCTCCTGGTCACAGAAACTACACGAGGATTGCGCTCGAGAAAATCAAGGGTGCAGAGACCTCCATCAAGGATTACAGCTAACTTTACAGGGTGGAAATGGAGAGAAGGCACATCTGCTTAACCACGCTCACGAATTCTACACAAGGATTGCGCTCGAGAAAATCAAGGATGCAAAGACCTCCATCAAGGATTACAGCTAGCTTTTCAGGGTGGCAATGGAGAGAAGGCACATCTGCTTAGCCACAACCTCGCTCACAGAATTTGAGCTTCAACTCGGGCACCTGCTTTATTTATACCCGAATTCCGTTCTGCTCGCGGATCGCGGAAGTTTCGACATTTCCGCGTTCCGCGCGGAACACGGAAATGCCAAAATTTCGCAAGTTCCGCGAGCGGAACGGAATTTGCCGCCCAGGGTTAAAGGTAGCACAAGAACTCTTGATGCATTCTGTACTATTAATCCTCCTCAATTTTAAACAAACCATGTTTAAAGAAAAAACTCCACCCGTACCACATACATGAAATTTTCATCAGCCATAATGAACGTAGATCACCATGTAAACATATATGTACTTCCACCTGGACAACCACAATGACCCCAACACCACCTCCCTCCTAGAGAACCTTGCCAACATAGGACTGAAGCAACTAGTCGCTGCCTCCATGCACACAGTGGGACACACACTCAACCCTGTCTTCACAGATGGAAACAACATCTTCTACAGCCACACCATGGAACTCATCTGGACAGACCACCCCTGCATCTACTTCTCCTTCAAAAAACCCACTGTACACAAGCACGCCCATCGCCTCCCCCGTAGAAGCTGGAACAAAGTCACCGAAGACCAGTACACCTCCGTCCTCATCAGTTCCCCACCACCGACTATGCCAGACCCTAACACCACAGCAGGCAACCTCCACCGCTGGATCACGAACTTCGCCGACACACTCGCCCCCCTCAAGAAAGCCACAGGACGACACATCAAGAAAGCAAGCTGGTTCACCCCTGCACTCCAAGAATCCAAACGCTCCTGCCAACGACTCGAAAAGACATGGAGGAACAACAAAACCTCAGAAACATGCGCCGCCTACAGAACAGCCACCACAGCACACCACCAAGTAATCAAATCCACAAAGAAGAAGTCCCTCCAAGACAGAATCCTCCCCAATGATCATAACACCAAAGAACTCTTCTCCATCATCAATGAATTTGCCATACCCTGCAACAAAACAACAGACGTCTCACCCTCCCAAGACCTCTGCAACAGACTCAGCACCTTTTTTCACCTCAAGATTAAGATGATCTACGATAACTTCAATAACCAACCTCCCCACTGCTGCAGCTCCCCCTCTAGCGACGTCACCCAACAGACCCTGCTCAATTGGACCCCATTCACAACAGAAGACACCTTAAAACCATGAAGAGCATCTACTCCAGAGCACCCTCAGAGACCCCAGCCCACCCCACATCTGCCACAGAGCCAACGCACCCAAACTACACCGGTCGATCAACTGCTTCCTTGAGACCACCACATTTCCAGATGACTGGAAACATTCCTGAGTCAAACCCCCCCTGAAGAAACCCTCCACAGTCCCGACGGACATTAAAAACTTCAAGCCCATCTCCCTGCTTCATATCACAGTCAAAGTCATCGAAAAGGCCATCAACATCCAGCTAGCAAACTTAATTGAAGCTAACAATGTCCTGGACATCTCCCAATCCGCACACCGCAGCAACCACAGCACCGAGTCCGCCCTACCCACCGCCACCAACGACATTCGCTCTCTCCTCGACCACGGCCAAAGGGCAACCCTCATCCTCCTGGACCTCTCGGCTACCTTTGACACCATCTACCACCGCACACTAGCCACCAGACTCCACGGCCCCGGCATCCGGAGAAAGGCCCTCGACTGGATATGCTAATTTCTCACTGGCAGAACTCAGCGAGTCAGACTCCCGCCCTACCTCTCAGAGCCAACAGAGACCAACTGTGGAGTGCCCCAGGGATCTTCCCTTAGCCCCACCCTCTTCAACATCTACATGGCCCCCCTCGCAACCATTGTTAGAAACCACAGGCTCAACACTGTCTCCTACGCCGATGACACCCAGCTCATCCTCTCCCTCACCAACAAACCCAACAACACCAGACACAACTTCCAAAAAGGGATGGAAGCCGTCGCCACTTGGATGAAGAAGATTTGCCTGAAACTCAACTCCGAGAAAACAGAAGTCCTCATCCTTGGATCTACCCCCTCTGCATGGGACGACTCCTGGTGGCTCCCCCTCAGAAAACCCCCCACCATGACAGACCACGCACCAATCCTCATTGAACCACCAGATCAACGCCGAATCGTTGGCCTGCTACAACACCCTCGGCATTCTCTTAAAAACGTACAGATGGATCACATTCAAATCCAGAAAAACTGTGACGCACACTCTCATCAGTAGCAGACTGGACTACGACAACGCTCTCTATGCCGGAATCAATAAGAAACTAGTTCACAAACTCCAGACCATCCAGAATGCTGCAGCCAGACTGATCCTAGACATCCCCAGTCACAGCCACATCACCCAACACCTCCACTGGCTCCCTATCGAAAGAAGAATAACCTTCAAACTCCTCACTCATGCACAACACCGGAACAAAATACCTGAACAACTGCCTCTCCTTCCACACACCCAAAAGACACCTCCGATCAGCTGACCTCTCTCTGGCCACCGTTCCATGCATCTACAAGACCAGAAACGGAGGAAAATCCATCTCCTACCTCACAGCCAAGGCTTGAACCGACCTCCCCCAACACCTATGGCAAGCTCCCACACTGCTCCAGTTCAGGAAGGACCTCAAGACTTGGCTCTTCGGATGACCCCAGCACTCAACGGAGCCGCCCCATCTACCCCCAAGCACCTTGAGACACTTGTGTGTGAGTAGTTGCACTTTACCAACCCTTGATTGATTGATTGATTGATTGATTATGTGCGATTTCTTAATAGATGTACACTTTCAAGCCATCTTTACAAAAATATATACCTCTCTGCATCTTCAATTAAACTCAAATGTCCAACCATATATATAGCTATCTGCAACTACAAGAACCATATCTCACCACTATATGCAAAGCGGTTACATACGTTAAAAACCACATTGAAAAACACTTCCCAATACATACCTAACAAGTATTACTTCATTCTAATTCATATATAGGCAGACATCATGTTCTCATCTTTTATTTGTAACTACACCACTCCTGTTTAATAATGTTACTAAAAGTAGTACAGCTCCCAGATGTATCTCTTCTGCACATGATGTTTAGACATTTAAAACATTCTTAGTTCCTCATTGCAACTTTCCACAATACTATACTATAATTTTACAATAAACTACACAATGTAATAAAGAGGCACTAATTCATTTTTCTCTTACTTCCCAAAACATTCACCATTAGCCTCTTAAACACATACCCTCTAATAGATACAGTTCATCTGATATATTTTTTCATATCACTGTGATACTCTTTTTTATCAAACTCCCATATACATCTTAATTTCTAATGTAATTTTTATAAGGATTAAAAAGTTATGTATATACCAGTGAATTCAGTTGTAGATTATATTGTTGTTTTAGCTCTTTCTGGAATGTTTTGACAATGTTAGGATTTGTAAAAACTAATCATAAGGATGGTACACCACTCTCATACAAAGCAACTATGAAATGGCAACCTCTTCAACTTTGCACTCTGTGATCATGAGAAAGGCAGCAAATGAAACCATGTCTTTCATTTTGGACTACAGTATATCCACTTGTTAATGGTTAATATCTGTTATGAATCACTGACAAAATATCGAAGGTCATAATATCGACCTACAGAAATATCGACGCAAGAATATCGAAGTCAAGAATATCGACATCCTATCTACATTATGGTAAGTACAAAAATATCGAGAAAAAAATATCGATGTCAAAAATATCGTTGTTAAAAATATCGTTTTTTATTTAAGTTAAAACAATAATGTAAAATAAAGAAAATAATACATATAATTAAAGTAAACATAGTTAAAAATATTTTAAAATGTTTCAAAATTATAAGTAATATATATGTAATGTAAAAATAAATTAAACATATACATATAGGGGCCGATTCCGATCTCGGTCGGAGGCGCACCCAATACCATTCGGTCGGGAAAAAAGCCATGCGAAAGCCTGTTTCCCGACCGATCCGTACAGCACACCGAACGAGTAAGTACGATGCGCACAACAGCACAGAATCCGGCCGAGCCGTACTCACCCAAACCAGGTCCTGTTCCCCGACCGAGGCGAATCCGGAAATGCCGAATCGAGTCGCACGGAAGGGAAAATGCAGCTCCGTCCGGCCGAACGAGTACAATGCGCTCCGTATGCGCCGAACCCGTCGCTACGCACGGCACGTCAAAGCATCCGGGAGAGGCGCACATAAGCTCCGATTCGCGCCACAACACGATCCACGGCTACGAGACGAACACGCCAGCGACGAGGACGAGGCGAAGCGACGAGGACGACGCGAAGCAACGAGAAGGACGAACGACACGAACCAACCATGAATCCCTACGTCCCGATCATACCAATATTCTACATTTACTACCGGAACAGGCATGGACGCGTACGGCGCAGAAGGTAAGTCAGACACCAACCACAAAACACATACAACACCTACACGACACATCACACACACACAGAGGGATGCAGAATATACTTACACCAGCAACAGCAGCACCATAGGGGCGGGATGCCCATCACCAATGCCACATATGCACACAGGGGAATGAATGCGCACCACCACCCCTACCCAGGGGGGGCAGGATGCCTACCACTACTACCACCCTTAGCCAGGGGGTGCTGGATGCCTACCACTACTACCACCCTGAGCCAGGGGGGGCTGGATGCCTACCACTACTACCACCCTCAGCCAGGGGGGCTGGATGCCTACCACCACTACCACCCTCAGCCAGGGGTGCTGGATGCCTACCACTACTACCACCCTCAGCCAGGGGGGGCTGGATGCCTACCACCACCCTTAGCCAGGGGGGGCTGGATGCCTACGACCACCCTTAGCCAGGGGGCTGGATGCCTACCACTACTACCACCCTGAGCCAGGGGGCTGGATGCCTACCACTACTACCACCCTCACCCAGGGGGCTGGATGCCTACCACTACTACCACCCTTAGCCAGGGGGGCTGGATGCCTACCACTACTACCACCCTCAGCCAGGGGTGCTGGATGCCTACCACTACTACCACCCTGAGCCAGGGGGCTGGATGCCTACCACTACTACCACCCGTCAGCCAGGGGGGCTGGATGCCTACCACTACTACCACCCTTAGCCAGGGGGTGCTGGATGCCTACCACTACTACCACCCTGAGCCAGGGGGGCTGGATGCCTACCACTACTACCACCCTTTGCCAGGGGGGCTGGATGCCTACCACTACTACCACCCTCAGCCAGGTGGGGCTGGATGCCTACCACTACAACCACCCTTAGCCAGGGGGGCTGGATGCCTACCACTACTACCACCCTTAGCCAGGGGGCCTGGATGCCTACCACCACCCTTAGCCAGGGGGCTGGATGCCTACCACTACTACCACCCTCACCCAGGGGGCTGGATGCCTACCACTACTACCACCCTGAGCCAGGGGGCTGGATGCCTACCACTACTACCACCCTCAGCCAGGGGGGCTGGATGCCTACCACCACCCTTAGCCAGGGGGGCTGGATGCCTACCACCACCACCCTTAGCCAGGGGGGCTGGATGCCTACCACTACTACCACCCTTAGCCAGGGGGGCTGGATGCCTACCACCACCCTTAGCCAGGGGGCTGGATGCCTACCACTACTACCACCCTCACCCAGGGGGGCTGGATGCCTATCACTACTAACACCCTGAGCCAGGGGGGCTGGATGCCTACCACTACTACCACCCTCAGCCAGGGGGGGCTGGATGCCTACCACCACCCTGAGTCAGGGGGGGCTGGATGCCTATGACCACCCTTAGCCAGGGGGGCTGGATGCCTACCACTACTACCACCCTGAGCCAGGGGGGGCTGGATGCCTACCACTACTACCACCCTCACCCAGGGGGCGCTGGATGCCTACCACTACTACCACCCTTAGCCAGGGGGGCTGGATGCCTACCACTACTACCACCCTGAGCCAGGGGGGCTGGATGCCTACCACTACTACCACCCTCAGCCAGGGGGGCTGGATGCCTACCACTACTACCACCCTCAGCCAGGGGGGCTGGATGCCTACCACCACCCTTAGCCAGGGGGCTGGATGCCTACCACTACTACCACCCACAGCCAGGGGGGCTGGATGCCTACCACTACTACCATCCTCAGCCAGGGGGGCTGGATGCCTACCACTACTACCACCCCCACTCATAGGATGGACAATGCATGACACAACCAGCACACCACAACCTAGGGAATGCAAGAAGAAGACATCCCCCAACACCATGACAAGCGTGTGTAGACTGTGTCAAATGCCTACAACACCGAACATGACTTTGAACATACAATGTGACCCCCTAGCACATGTGCCACACATATTTGTGTGTGGCACCCACAATGCAAGCAGGCCATGACCATTGTGGCAATGGGGTCCAAACCCCCATCACCACAGTGACCAAAAGGTAAGTGTGGGGTCCATAGCTGAAGCACATTTTTGACCATTGTGGCAATGGGGTCTAAACCCCCATCACCACAGTGAACAAAAGGTAAGTGTGGGGTCCATAGCTGAAGCACATTTTGAACATTGTGGCAATGGGGTCTAAACCCCCATCACCACAGTGACCAAAAGGTAAGTGTGGGGTCCATAGCTGAAGCACATTTTGAACATTGTGGCAATGGGGTCCAAACCCCCATCATCACAGTGACCAAAATGTAAGTGTGGGGTCCATAGCTGAAGCTACATTTTGAACATTGTGGCAATGGGGTCTAAACCCCCATCACCACAGTGAACAAAAGGTAAGTGTGGGGTCCATAGCTGAAGCACATTTTGAACATTGTGGCAATGGGGTCCAAACCCCCATCATCACAGTGACCAAAATGTAAGTGTGGGGTCCATAGCTGAAGCACATTTTAAACATTGTGGCAATGGGGTCCAAACCCCCATCATCACAGTGACCAAAATGTAAGTGTGGGGTCCATAGCTGAAGCACATCTTGAACATTGTGGCAATGGGGTCTAAACCCCCATCACCACAGTGACCAAAAGGTAAGTGTTGACAAAGAAAGAGGTGCAACTGCCAAACTGCATGGATGATTCCTGGTCACAGAACAACAAACACATCAGTGGCAAAGTAGTGTATGTGTCCCATTGCAACATAAATTGGGGGAGCCAAATACTGCAGTGCAAATAAGACATACCTTTGGCCATGTGCAGACAAACAACACCCATGGGGGCTGACACCGTCAACAATCATCAATGACACAATGACAGAAGTGACCATCAGAATGCAGACCCACATATTTGCACCAATGGGCACACAAATGCAGATACCCTGTGGAGACTGCAGATGTGAGGTGAACAGATACCATACCATGGCAGCAATGGGACACACAAACCATGATCATTGTGCTGACCGATGACCTAGGAGTCCCAGGGACAGCAGGGGAAACCCACCAAACTACATACAGCCAATGGCACACCCAAGATATGCCAATGCAGTGGGGCAGATGCACAAACACAAACAGGCAGACCCACACTGCACATCATACACAACAGGTGAGGGGGGTGCCAGTGTCCCCAGGCAACCACACAACACATGAGGAGACCTGAATACCAATCATACAGATGTGCATACAGTGCCACACAAAGGTAACTCATGGATCCAAATCCCCTATGTGGGCAAGCAGGCATTGTCAGATGAGAGGGAGCACAAATCACACATGTCACACAGGCACGTAGGGACAGCAACTGACACAGCAAGACACAGACACACCACAGCACCACCCCCAGGGCCCCCACAATGTGGTGACCCTGGGCTGCATTACAATCCCACTGTGATGACAAAGCTAAATGTGGTTCACACTGTGAACCACAGTCATGTGTCCTGAGCAACTAACTACCATCACACCTACACAAGCACAAATCAATCAGCATGGCCAGTAAGCCAAGGCCAACATGGAGGCAGGGGCCTAGCCGGGCAACAACTCTCATCTGCACACACTCAACACCACACCCCTCGACCTCCAACAATGTGCAGCAGTGAAGCACACATGCACTGGTGACATTGCACATGCACCCATGACTATTCCAGGGTGGTGGGTGGGAACCAAGGTGCAGAAACACATCACACATGGCCACTCAACAAGACTCCTGAATGTCTGACACACTGCACACTACGCTGTACATGGACATGACGGCAATACCACACCAACCAATGGGATCCCATCCACAGTCACACACCAATGAAGAAGCCAAGGTCACCCACAAAGAACACACATAGACAACAACCAACATTGCAGCCCGGACCCTGAGGAGTGCCAGCAGTCACACACACAACGTGTCACAATCACTGAAAGATAACACAAACTGGAAATCACATGACAGGGGCAAACAACAAGTGCCAAGGGGAAACCTGACTGTGACCCATCTGCGTCTGCACACAAACTCAGCCCTGACAGCAAACACACCTATGGGTGACACCCTGATGACCAGTAATGTGCCATGCACCCACATCACAGAGAACCCAGGGAGAAGACTTTGGGGGAACATAGGTCAACTCAGCTAGCATCACAAACAGGTACAACACTAGGGATCACAGCATGCACAGCTAAACGGAAGTGAACACACAGACATGCACATACAACACACACCTTGGGCGCAGGCAATGTCACAGGAGTACACACTGCCATGAGGGGACTCCACTCCTGTGTGAGGAAAGCTGTGCCATATGTTGCCTCAGTAGGGCCCCATCATGTCAGCTGAGCACTTGGTCACACAATCAACAATTAGCACCAAATGAGGCTTCCCGTAACATCAGCCTGGTCATGGAAGTGCCAACAGAATCATCAGCACAGATCCAACACACTTGTATAGCAATGTTGCACTGACAACACAGATGAGTCCTTCCCCATTGATGCCCAAACCTGCATGTCCACTGGAGATGGCCACACGGTCAGGGAAGTAGACGAATTGAACAATGGCAGGCACAACAGATGTGCAGGGGTGGAAGCCACAGATGTGAAATAGCCAATCTAAGTAGGAAATCCCATTGCCAAATACTGAACACATGACACCCTCAGATGCTGCTATGGATGACATGGATACACCACAGGATAGGACACATTCACCCTGGACCACATGGGTTCCTGCACAGTAACACTTCATTATCATGAGACCAAATATCACCATCACTGCAGCAAGGGCATGGTTAGCATCATCAACATCATGTACATCAGAAGCATAAGCACTAGAGAACAGAAAGTTGCTTTATTCAGCATATGTGTGGCATTAAAAGCAGAAGTCCGGTAGAAAATAACACAAAGGCCAATGGCCAGTCCATTGTACAAAGTCACAAACAGGGTGACAGTGGCAGATGCCACCCTACACATGCCTGCACAAAACCAGGGACAATCCACTAGGAGGGGCAACCGGGGGGTAGGCCAGGCACCACAGGGACAGGATCAGGGCTCACCAAGGAGGAAGCAGGGAAGGGGTGGTGGGTGCTGGAGAGCCACTGACAACTGCAGTGGAGGTGTCTGACATGGTGTGTGCCGGCACAACTGGGGGCATGACTCAGATGTTGTGGGTGCCGGCACGACTGCAGTGGACCCTGCAGATGGAGTGGACAGGTCCGCCACTGCAGTGCCCAAGTCAGACAGGGTGGTAGTGGACTCCACTGCAGTGCCTACCACCAGGGGAGGAGAATGGGGAACAGGCAAGGTGGGCTGGACAGAGGGGAGGACACCCTCACCACATCAGTGGCACAGACAAGCGCAGCGGGGGGTGGTGCCGGGAGAGCAAGTGCCAGGGGGAGAAGGCCGGATCCTCTTGGGGATGGTATATCTGTGGGTGGGGGAACCTGGGGCAGGGTGTGGTGGGGGCACCTGTGGAGTGGGGGCCTGAGGGATGGAGGAAGGAGACCTGGTGCTTGAGCTGCAGGGCGGCGGCGGGGTCTTGCTCTTACCACTCCGGGGGGACTTGCGGGTGGGGGCCTCAGTCTGTCTGCGACTGGGGGAGGGTGTCCGGGGGCGAGGGGCACTCTGCTCTGTGTGGAGGGGCTTCCTCTTCCCCCTGGATGCTGGAGCAGCTGGATCGGAGGGGAAGAGGCCGAGGTCACTGAGGAAGAGGCGCTGGGTCTTTGGGGTTGCAGGTGAGGCAAGGGAGGGTGTTTTGGAGGGAGAGGCAACTGAGGACTGCGCAGTGCCCATGGATGCGTGTGTGTGTACCAGGGCCCCATCCCCTGTGAGTCTGGTTTAAGTCCCCTGACTGTGCGTGCGTGTGCGTTTTGTTTGTGGCGTGTGTGTCTGTGTGCTGGACGTGTGTGTGCTGGTGTGTGCCTGTGCCGGTGTGTGTGTGCTTGGGACGGGTAAGGTGCTGGGGAGTGTGGATGGAGCAGAGGCAGGAGGGGTGAGGGACTGTCTGAGGAGGCACACTGCTGCGGTCAGGGAGGAGTCCATGGACCTATTGCCCCTCTGTAGGTCAGACATGCCCGATGAGATGCCCTCCATGAACGACACCAGCTGAGTCAACAGAGCGGTGTGCGCATGGAGGACACTCAGCATGGCTGTCTGCCCTACATGGAGCTGGCGAAGGAGGTACACAGACTCCTCACTCAGGGCAGCAGGGGACACAGGGGCAGGGGGTGCGGTGCCTGGCCCAAAGGAGACACGCTCCCGAACATGGGAGCCTCCACGGACCTGGGGAATGGGAGCCGATGGGAGGGCGGTGGTGGTGCTGGTGGTGGCGGGGACAGCCACACTAGCTGGGGTGTGGTGGCTGCTGACACCCGCCTCCATAAGGGAGTCATCCTCCGAGTTGCTCTGGTCCTCAGCTGAGGTGGATGGTGCTGAGGACTCCTCGGTGTGGCTCCCCTCGCCCTCCGTGCCACTGGGTCCCTCCGACCACTCCTCGGCTGCTGACCCAGTCTGGCTCTCTGGCTCCTCCTGGTCCGTGGAGCTGTCCCCTTCCGTGGCCGTGGATGTATCTGCAAACAATGGGGAAACAGACAGACATCAGTCACCTGCACCAAACGCACACACCACTGTGAGCACAGCACATTACAGAGCAAGCCCTGGCATCATTAGTTGTACATTGCTAAAAGTGCCCTAACTGAACAGGAGAAGCCAATTGTCAGTCTGATGCCAAGCATGGCACTCACATCCCACATGGCCTTGCACCCATCTGTCTGGTGTCTGTTGGATTGCAACACCCCAGTGTGGACACATGCACCAAGTACACAGTAGTTGGACAGTGCAGAGGACACGGTGTGGCATGTGGACATGCACACATCACAGCTCTTGCCACTGAGTCAGTACAGGTTTCCGGATGAAAGGGATGCCCAGAGTCAAATAGGAAATGCATGTGATGCATACCAGCGACAGACACCATGATGCACCCATGTCCTGATAGCCATCGCCACAATGGTGTGCATGTAGCACATGTCACTCCCCTGCAGGATCACCAATAAGTAGACACATGCCATGGCAGAGGCATGACTGCTAAGTCATACATCACTGTCTCAGTGATGTATGACTTGGCAGCCAGACAACAACACTATGCACTGTGTCACAATAGTAGGTCATGGGGAATGCAAGTCCTGGAGCTGCACAAGTGCACATGTACATCCCCCACACAACACATCATCTTAACCCTCATCTGTCCAGGTCATACCTATTGGATATATGGGAGACCTGTGACACTACCCTCTGAACCTGAGCCCCTCACAATCTGCTGTGAATGGGGAACAGCTGCCTGAACTTCACATTTGCATACCCCAGTCTGCACGGGCAGTTGATCAAACACCTATGTGACACACAAGTATCGTCTCCTATGGTCACATCTCCAGGGGCATGCTGAGCCCCTACCAAGAAACACCCCAGCAGTCCTGGCAACTAATCCACAGCACACTGACACAGAGGCAGACACCTGAGGGGTCAAATCACTGCGCACAATGTGTCAGCTGATACACAGGAGTGGGAGTACAGAGTGCATTGCATGGCCTGGAGTAGGCATGACTGTCCTGCTCCACATGAATGAGGGATGAGCCCTGGACAGTGGATAGCTGGCTATGTATGTGTGACACACGTAATCTGCACACTCCTGGGGCCCAAACATTGTTCCCACCCGCTGCATGGGCATGTGCCACATACCCCAGGCACATGTGGTGGCTCAGCACAGCAAGTGGACCGCATTTCAAAGCAACACGCAGATTACATGTCCGAACACAGGCGTAGTGTGAACAATGGACCCACCCATGATGCCCACAACAGAGTTAGGGAAACAGATGCTGTCCCCCACCTTTAGTGAAGCAAACTGCAAGGACACAGTCCCAAGTGACACAATTCCCTGAATGTAAGGGCCACACCTGGGTATCAGATGAGCAGTGGGCAGTGCACAATAGAGGGACATGGCTCCTGGACAACATGACTGCTGCACTGTGGCAGTTGAACCAGGCCAGAGGAGGGCACACAGAGTTAATACAGAGTTCACAGTGCAGTCTTTGACTCACCCCCTCCTTGCTGCTGTCTGGCCTTCAGCTGCCCATCCAGGTCTGGAAACACCACCGCCAGGATCTGGAGCATGTGGGGGGTCAGGGTCCGTGTTCCGCCCCTCCTGCGAGGAGGCGACAGCTTCAGCTGGACCCCTGCAATCCTCCGGGTCCAGCCCCGAAGGTCCTGCCACCTCTTCTGGCAGTTGCGGATCCGGCGCTTGTAGACCCCCACGGACTGGACAGCCCGGACGATGTCCTTCCAGATCTCCTGCTTCCGATGGGCATTAACCTGTCAGGATGACAAAGTGAAAAGGCCATTACTACACATGCAACATATCCGTGCATGACACAGTTGTATATACATGTCTCAATCACAGGGGCACATGATGTACACAGGCAGTGCAAAGCTGCCCATGGACAGTTTGCCAGACGTCACTACATGGTATCATTGCATGGGAAGTAAAACCTTGTTCAAATGCACTGTCACTGCACCATACCTGTCCAGTGCATGTCACTACACACTATGGGGGGTGACAACTACTCAGTGAGCCTGCTAGCCAGTGGCGTGCAGACTTTCAGCCTTGCTAGTCAGGCAATATGCACATTCAGAAAGGCAGTGCACAGAACACTCACCTGCTCCCCTGGTGTCCCATACAGCTTGCCAGGCAAGGCCATTGTCAATGGGTGCGCACCGATCGGTCCATTGCGGTACAACGCGTACAGGGGTACAACGCGTACCCGCACACATTGAATGCAATGGGCCGGCCGGGGCACCGATCGGTCCATTGCGGTGACAGACGTCGTACAGAGATGTATCAAGCGCGTGACCTCGCGGACACATTGAATGCAATGGGCCGGCCGGAGGCACCGATCGGTCCATTGCAGTTCAACGCGTACAGGGTACAACGTCGTACAGGCGTACTGAACGCGTACCCGCATCACATTGAATGCAATGGGCCGGCCAGGGGCACCGATCGGTCCAATGCGGTACAACGCGTACAGGGTACAACGCGTACTCGCACACATTGAATGCAATGGGCCGGCCGGGGCACCGATCGGTCCATTGCAGTTCAACTGCGTACAGGGGTACAACGCGTACCCGCACACATTGAATGCAATGGGCCGACCGGGGGCACCGATCGGTCCATTGCAGTTCAACGCGTACAGGGTACAACGCGTACAGGGGTACAACGCGTACCCGCACACATTGAATGCAATGGGCTGGCCGGGGGCACCGATCGGTCCATTGCGGTACAACGCGTACAGGGGTACAACGCGTACCCGCACACATTGAATGCAATGGGCCGGCCGGGGGCACCGATCGGTCCATTGCAGTTCAACGCGTACAGGGTACAACGCGTACAGGGTACAACGCGTACCCGCACACATTGAATGCAATGGGCCGGCCGGGGCACCAATCGGTCCATTGCTGTTCAACGCATCACTGTACATGTGACTGGCATATGTCAGCATGCCTGTCTCAGATGGACATATGCCAGCCACAGATAGCTCCCAGGGAGTGAGGGGCACACCTACATCACGACAGCCTGTCCAAACTTTATCATAAGGCATGTAAGGCTGCATTTCCTATTGTGTGTATGTTGGTGTACATGTTGTCCTGTGGGTGTCACCTGTGGGCAGCCACCCCCAGGCTGTGCATGTGTTCATGGGGACAGGATCCTGGGTGTTACGTGTACATGACCACTGTGATGTGCAACTGTTCATATCTGTGCATGTGCCATGGTCACATTTCACGGTGGTGTATGTGTATGTCATGTCACATACCCCGTGAGTCCCATGTGGGACGGTATGTTTGAGCCAGGGTGTCCCAGTGGCACAATAGTGATGGTCCTCCACTGTCTTTGTGCATGTAGTGTTTACAATGTCTCTGATTTCATGTGCACAATGGGAGACAGTCTCCACATCCACGTTGTGTGTGCATGGACTTTGATGTTGTGCGTGTGTGTGTCACAGACGTCCATGTCTGTCCTGCCGTGGAGGAGTCATGGTTGTTTTGCTGTGGTGTATACATGATACTCCATGTAATGCCAGTGTCCATGTGGCAATACAGGGTCCCTGGGAATGTACCTGTCGTTGAGCTGTGGTGCCTGGGGCACATCTGTCCTCACATGTCACTGTGGGGGGTGATTGTGACACGGCAGCAGGAGATGGGAACTGTGACACGGCCTCATGATATCCAATGGGCCAACCTGGGACTAATTGATGCCACCTGTTGGACCGTGTTGACAGATGTTGGCCATGTATGTACCATACATGTCCTTACGGAACTGCACACTTCATGTAGTTGTGCCTCATAATGATGTATGTTGGGATATTGAGTGTGTTCAATGCCGCATATGTGGGGTGACTGACAATCTTGCTTACTTCTCCTCTGCACTGCAGGGCTCCTGCTGTCCATCGACCATTCCCAGACCTGGCAACGATGGTGGAACGGGACAGCATCCGACGGTACCGCTTCACCAGGCAGCTGATTGAGGATTTGGCAGTGCAGTTGTCCCCACATTTGCAGCCTGGCCGGCCGTATCCTACAGCGATGACCCCCAAGGTGAAGGTGATGGCAGCCCTACACTTATTTGCCACCGGTACCTTCCAACATACTGTGGCGACTGCTGGTGGGATGTCACAGACCATGTTGAGCCGTGTGCTCCGCGATGTTTTGGCGGCAATGTTGCTATTCCTGAACCGGTACATCTATTTCCCTAGACTGCGACGACTCACTGACGTGAAGAGTGACTTTTATGCCCTGGGGAGGATGCCGCATGTCATTGGCTCCATTGATGGGACACATGTGGCTTTGGTACCACCACAGGCCCAGGAGCAGGCCTACAGGAACCGCAAGCACTACCACTCGCTCAATGCACTGGTGGTGTGTCTTGCAGACATGACCATCACACACGTGTGTGCCCGTTTCCCTGGTTCAGCACACGATGCCTTTGTGATGAGGAGTAGTCACATCCCCAGGATGATGGCACAGATGCAGAACCAGCGTGCCTGGCTTGTCGGTGTGTACTGACTTTGTGCCATTGTGTGTGATCTGATCTGTAGTATTCCGCCCACTTTTCCAAGTCAGCTAATGTGCACTTGTCTGTCCGTAGGTGACTCGGGATACCCCAACATGCCGTGGTTGCTGACACCCCTCACGAACCCTGTGACACCAGCCCAGATGCGCTACAATGAGGCACATGGTCGGACCAGGAGAGTGATTGAGCGGACATTTGGTCTCCTGAAGAGCCGCTTCCGCTGCCTGGACAAGACCGGAGGGTCCCTCCCATATGCCCCTGCGAAAGTGTGCAAGATTATCATCGTCTGCTGCATGCTCCACAACCTGGCAGTGCGGAAGGAGTTGCCTCTCATCCAGGATGACAATGACCAACATCCGCCACCTGTGGAGGATCCTGGCCTGGACCACGATGCCAGTGACGATGATGATGATGATGATGAGGGTGATGTCCGCACACAGCTCATCACCAACTTCTTTAGCTGAATGTGAGTATCCTGAGGTGTCATGTCAATGATGTGAGTTGGCATGATATGTGTAGGTGGTGCTCTGGTGCTGTTGGAGTGTGTTCATGGGCTACTTGACTGGATGTGTGTTGCGATGTGTGCTTACAGGTGGGCTGTACTCCTCAACAGTGTTGACATGCTAACTTGGTTCTGGGTGGGTATCTTGTAACATGTATTGTGCATGAGTTTTGCTGTTCTGTCCTGTACTCCATTGCTTTTGACTGTGTGTCATTTCTGTCCTTCACAGGGTACTTTCAGATTCGTTTGGTCAACTGTGTCCACCGACGACGTGATTGCACTTCCAGGCTGGTAGCTGTTGTGTCCCTACAGGTGATGTGCGCCACACCCATGGACTTCCTTCCGTCTACAGTTGTTGACTGTGTGCCCGCTGCCAGGTGGGATTACCTTGCATCTGTAGTGGTTATGACATGTTGCAACTGTGTAATAAACCTGTGCTTCACTTTGTGATGTGCGTTGTCTGTGGTCACACATTTGACTGCCATTTGCTTACTGCACCTGTGGGCTACTTGACTACAACTGGGAATGGGTGTGGTGTCTGTGCATTGCACCGTCTTCCCTGGCAACATCAGTGTAGGCAATGAGTCAGATGGCCTAGGTGTGTATGTGTTGTGTAGCCCTGGTGGTGTGTCTCCCTCATATGTGTCACGTTGCCTTTACTCACATGCCTGTGTTGTACTTGCTGTTGCAGTTCGCATACACAGTGTAATTTTGCAGTTCATCATCCCCATAACAGCACCCACGTTGGAATCACAACAGAGGCAAGTATGGTGTATTAGTGTGTTTATTGTGATACATTTGTGTGAATAGTGCATAGGATGGGTAGTGCTGTACATAAATCTTGCAATCAGAAGTTCCTAGGTGAATTGAAAGTCCTGGTAGACAGAATCCCCAGTATCGGGCCACAGTTGTCTGACACATTGGTCCAACTTGTACTCCCCATGCAATGTGTGGGAGTAGTGTTGCCGTCAACAGGGTGAACAGTCTGTGCACAAAGGTGAACATCCAGAACAGGTTCAGGCTTCCTGGGAGTTGCGCTTGGCCATCGGCCTCTCACTTGCCCCTCTTCGGACGACCCCTCTTCTTGGGGGGGGGCACTCAAGTACAGGCTGCTGCGGTGCAGGGGACTCTCCGCCAGAGTCATCCTCCCTCCCTGTGGCAGTTGCAGTTTGTTCAGCACCAGATGTTGTTGGCACACAGGGAGGTGTGGACTGGTTGCTGTTCATCTGGCGGAGGCATTGTAAAATGTCCCTGTGCACCGCCGTCATCTCATGCAGTGCATCCCACTAGGACTCCACGCGGGACATGTGTGAGTCCACGCGGGACATGTGTGACTCCACATGGGACATGTGAGAGTCCAAGCGGGCATGATGGGCAGCCTGCTGCTGTTTCATGTCTCTGAGGAGCCCCACTACCTGGCTGAGGTCTCCGGTGCTGGACTGGTACACATCAGCTATGCGTACCAGTTGTGGGTCATCATGCACACCAGCAACCTCTGCAAGCAGCGACCTCTGTCTCCCACCCCTCCCACCACCCCTGCTGACATGTGCAGTGCGTGCAGTGGCACGCACAGATGACCCTGGTCCACCTTGGGGGTTGGTGGTGGTGGTGGTGTCCATGGCCCCAGGTTGGTCCAGGGTCCCTGTGCTGGTGTTGCTCCTTGTTCTGTCCATGTCGGCAGGGATGGTATTTGTGGTGACAGTCGTTGGAGGGGTGGGTGCAGGGGGTGCAGCTGGTGGTCCTGCTGGTGCTGCAGCTGGTGGTCCTGCTGGTGCTGCATGTAGACTTGCACCGGATGTGCCAGGTTGGTCTTCTTTGTCCGAGGAGGGCAGAGGCTGTACGACGCCAGTGAGCTCCGCATCCTCTTGAGCCTGGGACTCCTCAGCGTCTGCTGCTGTGTCCCCATCATCACCTGTTTTTGGGAGACACACACAATGTATGTTATGTTTCTGCAGGCATCAATGGTTGACACACATGACAGTTGTGACTGTGCCTCTGGGTGCGGGCCTGTACATTGCATTGTCCTAAGTCGTCACAGTCAGGGGTTGATATTGGTGTGGCACATTGTCCTGCATTATTTGGGCATTTCTATGTATTTTTGGGGTGTGAACATGGTCTGCATTGGTTTTGTTTGGTTGACAGCCGGCCCTCCTTCCCACCCACCCAGCCAGTCAGTTATCCCACCATGGACTGTGCTTGCATTGCAGGGAGTGGAAGTTGTCTCTCAGGATGTCAGTCAGTGGTGTCCTGCTGTTTGTTGGTGCACAGTTGCCAGCAGGGCCTTGTGCTCCCCACAGCAGTAGCCAGTGTCAGCCATCTTGTGAGTCCTTCTCCACTTCCTGTGATGTGAGCATGGTTCAGGGTGGTGTTGATGGGACAGTTGTGGGGGTGACCAATATCAGTGACTACGACTCCCATCATGCTATTGCCTCCACCCCCTTCCCAGCATGCCCATGCTTCCTTCCTTTTGACTCTGCTTCCCTGTGGGGTGGGCTGGCTGTGCTGACAGGATGGCTAGGAGTGTTGTCCTGGCAGTTGTTTGGCTAAGAGTCCCAAGAGTGTCCCTGTGCTTCACACAACATAACCCAGGGTGGTGGTTCTTTGTGGGATCTTGTGTTAGGATGGGGGGCATTGCATTCTACCAGGTGGGTTCTGTGGAGTTTGTGTTGGGGTGTGTGTGAGGGGAGGTGCTTGTGACTATGGTCAGTGCTACAAGTCCTCCTTCCCACCCACCCAGCCAGCCAGTTATCCCACCATGGAACGTGCTTGCATTGCAGGGAGTGGAAGTTGTCTCTCAGGATGTCAGTCAGTGGTGTCCTGCTGTTTGTTGGTGCACAGTTGCCAGCAGGGCCTTGTGCTCCCCACAGCAGTTGCCAGTGTCAGCCATCTTGTGAGTCCTTCTCCACTCCCTGTGATGTGCGCATGGTTCATGGTGGTGTTGATGGGACAGTTGTGGGGGGGGCAATATGTGTGACTGCGACTCCCATGATGCTATTGGCTACACTGACTTGGCCAGCATACACAGAATTCCTTCCTTTGAGTGGTCTTCACTGTGTGTTGGTGTTGTTGTGGTGGCTACATGTCTGGATGTGTTTGTTAGTTCTATTTGTGCCACTGCCTAGCTGTAGTTGTAGTTGTGTTTGTACATGTGATGGCACAGTTGGATGTGACTTTTTTGATGGCATGTGTTGTGTTTATCTGACTGACATACACATTTTGGGATGATTCTGTTCTGGTTGCTGTGTAATTGCTATGAGTGCATGGTTTGACTCTCCCCTTGACAGTGATGTGTGTGTGTTTTGTGGCAGTATATTGTGTACATTTGTTGTGTACTCACCAGGCTCTGGGATGTTCTCTAGTCCATATACGCTCACTGGCGGAAGGATGGCCCGCACCTTCTCCTCCCAGGACCTGAGGTATATTGGCTTGGCAGGAGGGCCACTGCCGGTGTATTGGCTGTTGATGTAGTCTTTCTTGAGCAGGTCCCGTACCCTCCTGCGCACGTCATACCACCTGTTCTGGATGTCGCTCTTTGTGCGCCGACATGGTGATAGTGCGTTCACCCTGTTGATGATCCTCTCCCACATCTTGGTTTTCTGGGAGATGGGGGTCTGTTGGACCAGTGTCCCAAACAGCTGTGGCTCTACCCTGAGGATCTCGTCTACCATGACTTCCAATTCACAATCTAGGAACTTGTGATTCTTCTTGGGGGGCATGGTGATGGGTGGTGATGGTGAGTGATGTGTGTGTTGGTGTGCAGGTGAGGGTGTGTGAGTGTGTGTTTTGCTGGGTGTATGTGAGGTAGGTATTTGTTGGTGTGCTGATGGTGTGTGGCTTGTGTGAGGGATGAGCTGTGGGTGTGTGGTTGCTTTCTCTTGGGTGCTGGCAGTGGAATGGCATTTGCAAAGGATCATGGTTGTGATTTGTGTCCTTTATATGGGTGGAGTTGTGGGTGTGTCTTTGTTCTCTGTCCCCACCCCCCAGTATTTATTGGCTTAGTAATTGCTTGTTTGGCCTTTTTTTGTGTGATTTTTCCTTTGTACTGTCTGTGTATGTTGGAAACGTTCTTGTGACCGAGTCGGACCCTGCATTTGTCTCGTACGGTATTCTCCGTTTCGTTCACGCTGTGTTTGTGCAGTTTTCTATGCTGCGTACGCGTCGGTTGCGGTGTTTTGTGTTGCTTCGGCTCGGTTTTGTATGCGTGTCGGTCGTACGGCTTGGCCTCCGTCCGACTCGCTCGTGGTTTTCGCGCCTTGCATCGTACTTTGCGGTTTGGAGTTCGCGTGTACGTTTTGGTCGGATTTGTTCCGGGTGCGTGTCGGTCGGTTGGATTCGCCTGTTTTTCCGACCGGATTGCTGTTTTCCGTGCGGCTCGGTCGTTCGACTTGGGTTCGGTACGTGTTGGTCGGATTTTGCACGCATTGCATCGTACTTGGCGTGTCGGGCGCCACAGGTACGTGTCGGTCGGTATAATTTCCGGATCCGAGTCGGTCGGTGCTTTTTCCGGCCCGAATCGGAATCGACCCCTTTGTATTTTACTTTTATCAGTTCTCAATTTTTCAAAAATAGAACGCAACAAGGAACAAAACCTTTTTTCATGATTCTCCATAATTTGCTGTTGCAGATATTCTAGAAAAAATACAACATTTACCACTACGTTAGCATAGCAGTTGATACCTGAACTATTTTCTAACTGATATCCGACAATCTCTTCAATACTGTCCTTTTTCTTTTTGCTTGGAATTTCAACATTATCCAGATTTTTTTTCTTCTCTTTAACTTCACTACAGATATTCTCATACCTTCTTTTTCGACCTACTACACACTTTTCATATACAGGATATTCACCTAAATTGGGAGCATACAGTCTCCTTAACCGATTATACTCTCTTACACAATTTAAATCTGCACTAATCTTTCGCTCATCAAAATCAATCAAATGCAATCCAGATAAAGTTCTGACTCGGGACAAAGCAACATATGCCATACCCTCTTTAAATACGGTACTTCCAAGGTTTACCAAAGCACTGTCTACACTTAAACCTTGAGATTTATGAATATTCACCGCATATGCCAAAGAAAGAGGAAACTGTTTTCTACGAACATACAAATCTTTAACAAGCAAAAAACGAACCGAACAACGACCAATTTGTTTTACTTCTTCAATTTGATCAAATTTGATTTTCAAAAATTCAATTCCATCTCTATTTTGATAATTAACAAAATCAACAACTTTACCCATTGCACCATTTACTTAACCTTTTTCCACATCCAAATTACACCGTAAAATAACGCGACAGTTTACACATACATATAAATTCTTTTCTAAACCAGCAGTTTTAGATATAGATTTTTCTAAAGAATCCAATTTTGTTTTCAGTTTTTCTGTCAAAATAATAGTAATTCGTTCATGCTCTATTTTATCAATGGCTTCCATTTTTATTATTTCTTCATTTTCCAGCTTTAAAAGTTCTTCATTGAATGTACAACACTCTCGCAGTGTTGGCATGAGGCAGATGATAGATTTATTTTCTGCAATCTTTTTGTATATTTTTGCAGGAACTATATTTTCATTTGGAAACAATTTGGTAAGTAGACGACTTTGCAAAGCTTGTTTGCCATGTTCTGTCAATACTCCAATTCGTATATCTTGAAGAATGGTTCCATAATCTTCATCATTTGCTTGTCGCATATTTTTAATGAGTTCTTTGTACTCAAAATATGACCAAATGTTAATGTTTCCAACACTTCCCAAAGACTTTCTGGTGTCTTCGTGCACAAGCGTTTTAAATACTGGTTGCCCTTTTACAGGAGTAAGTTGCAGTAGATCACCAAAAACTATCACATGTTTTCCTCCAAATAAGACATCGTATTCTGTTTTTAAAATTTGCTGCATTCTTAAATGCACAAAGGCAAGCATTAAGTTTGAGACCATGCTCACCTCATCAATAATTAGAAGTTTCATTTTCTTTAGCACTCTTGAAACTTCATAACAAGCTTCTCCAGATAGCTTGTGATATTCCAATGTATTTTCATGTTCCACAGGTAGCATTAGTAAACGATGTAATGTAATTCCTTTAATGTTGTGTGCTGCCAATCCAGTTGGAGCAGTTACAACACAAGACAAATGTGAGTCAGTTATTTTCTGTAGATAAGTGGTCAAAACTTTAATCAAGAAACGTTTTCCTGTACCAGCTTGACCACTGATATACATTCGGATAAGTTGAAATGATGTGCATGTGCATTCTTTCTTTTCATGAAGAAAACCATGGTCGATCTGTTGTGTAACTTGCTGATATATTTGTTTCTGTTCAATATTTAGTTGTTCTTCCAAGTTTTCTAAGTCCATAATATCTTCTTGAGCTTGATGCATTGCTGTTTCCACTTCATTCATGGCGATTGCTGCTTCATTTTTAAGAATTGGTTGTCCTAGTGGATCTTGACTCAGGGAGCAGAACTTTGACTGTCTTGAGAACTGTCTCTAGCAATCACAGCTGCAATAGTAGCTTCTTGATCAATTTCTTCATTCAACATTTTGAGATAATTTGCAAAAACTGGGCATTCAAAGCTATCTTTACATGCATTGAAAGAATCTTCATAGCACTGAAAATCTCCAAGTAATTCTAATTCTGTACGCCAAGGCTTGAATAGTTGCAAAAGTGCTAAATAGTAAAATTCTCTTTCATCAGCAGTATCACAACTCAGTTTTCAGTGATAAATCAGATTTCCTTTAGTATGTTTCACCAAACATCCTTCTGAACCAATCACTGCATATTTTCCTTCATTTATGTTTTCTGTAGTATTTTTTTTTAAACTGTAAAATTGCAGCACTTCATAGAGACATATGTTCTCAAGATGACGACTTCTATTTGGATAGTATGTATCCAACATGTTTGTTTTGACAATATCTGTACTTCCCGGTTCATTTACTGCTAAATATTCGATTTCTTGAACAGATTTAAGTACTTGATTTCGTGTTGCAGCAAGACCTAGACTCACCCAACTGATCCCTCTTGACTTTGAATAAAAACTTGCGGATGACAACCGATCCGAGCATTCGTACGCCCCAATCTCTCGATGGGATAACATCTTCAAACTGAAACTGTACAATTTCTTACTAAGACTCTTCTCGTGAGAAATTTCTTCCCACATTTCTTTCAACTCCGTCTTTTCTGATTTTGTTATGTATGATGTTACATACCGAGCAACAGCAATGGAATTATCCGCAACATACTGGATATCCATATTAGCATTCCACATCGAGAGAATAACTGGATTATAATCATTGATATACTTTGATTCTTCACTTCTTTTCAAATTGTAAGTATTTTTAGGTGATTTTCTAGTGATGGTATGTCTCACTGCTGACATGAAACTGTTTACTCTTCCTTTGCATATTACTGGACGTAGAAATCCAAAACGACATTTGGTATAAAACTTTTCCTTCGACTTGTATTTCCGTCGACAGTATTTGCCACATCGATGACTTTGGAATCGTAACACTTGTTGCCTTAAGTTGTTTTCTTCTGTTCTTTTTGGTACAGCACATGTAACATAATCTTCAATAAACGATAAAACAGTATGATCCGAATCAGTTCCAAATTTGGGTGCATCTTTGATCCATAAAAGCATATGTATATGAGGAGCACCTCTAGCTTGATACTCCTTTCTCCAAAAGAATTCAATAACTTCTCCAAGAGGAGGATTCTTTTTATTGCAGATAAAAGACATCATAGCTTCAAACCTATGATTGAAATATCTGCATACATTTACAGGATCCAAAGAACACAATTCTCCAGGTGTCTTGTATTCAATATTTTTAATATTTGAATTTGCTTCTCGAAGAAATTCAAGTAAATCATCCCAAGCGTATTCAGCACAGCTTAGGGTAACGAACCACGTAGGAGTTCCTAAGTTCCTTAGCATGCATTTAAGTTCTCCATGACGACGATACCAATACTCATTAGTACCACGCTGACATGCCATCAAATTAATCAGTTGAGATTCTAAATGATCGTCTCTCTGATGTACTTTATCCATAAATTCCTTTGCAGAAACATTTTGAAGATGTACTCCTGTTTTTAATATGTGGTTGACTGCATATGAAAGTCCAGACAAGTCACTCTCAAACAAAAGATGAAATATATATGGGATACATTGTCGAAATCTTGCATCTTCTGCATACAATCTTGTTGTCCGATATTCTGATGCAGGAATCTGGACTGATCGTTCGTCATATCGTCCACCTTTTCCAGTTGGGAACAGCTGGGGAAAACAACGAGCTTCCAAACTTTTTTCCCAAACACTCATGGGAGTCCCCTTCGCTTTCTTCATTTGGAATAATTCAATAGTATTCCCCATGACTTCTTTCGAATGAAGTGGATGTACACTATAATGTTCATAAATTTCTTCACTTTTGGACATGTCCACTTTCTCAATTTGACCACTTGACATTTCACTATCATCTCCTAAAAGTATTTCTTCTTCTTCCACATACACATTTTTGTAGTAATCATTGTTTTTTATCAGATATAATGTTGCCTTTTGCACTTTCCTGACATCCACTAATTCCTGCCATATTTTCTTCCTCTTAGTAGGAACACCATTAACTAGAATAACTAGTGGTTCACTTTCTACATTCTGTACACCAATAGTTTCAATATTTTTCTTTAAATCTAGTGGTAAATATACAACTCTACCTTTTAATCCTCTTTGTAAATCTGTAGGAGGATATTTACCTGTTTTAGGCTCCATACGAACAATAGCCTGAAATGGGTGCACACATTAAATCAGAATAGATTCATATGTGTTTAAATCTATCAGTTCTGGAGGAATAGTTACCAACTCTAGATTATTATGGACAGCTCTAGCAGGCATTTTATTATCGTCTAATTTGTTATAACAATATTTACAAATACGCTGATCAGTTCCCAAATCAAAGCAATCCTCTACCAACAAATAAGTTGCAAATTCCATCCACTTATAATTATTTTCTCTTTCACTTTTTAAATACAGATCAACACTCCTAGTCTGATTTCTATAGTGAATTCGTCAGCAACAAATACAAGTGTAATTTGGCCTTTCACACGAAATTACCTTAAACTTTGTAATTTGTTCTTCAAACTTCTCTGTACTACTATTTTCCACATTTTCTTCAAAACCTACTTCTATCAATGTCTCACTTTGTCCACTCTCTTCTTGAGGACCAAAGTAACAAAACTCTATTTCATCACAAACTTTTTTAACATCTGATACTGACCCATGCAAAAGAGCACTGTTTAAGTCATTTAAAATTATTGCTGGACTTTTTGCGCAATACAATCTTCTCACTAACTTCCGCATTTGAGAATGATGTACTGCTAACATTCTAAAATGATGAAAAACACTTTGACATACTTTTCTTGAAAGACAAGCCAGTGAATGACCTTGCAAACCAGTATTTTTTCTCACTCTGCAAGGATCTAGTCCTTGCAACATCTTAATCTTTTGTTTAATACTTTTTTTACTATACTCTCGTAAGAAATTGCGAAAAATCTCAATAGATTCTTGTCGTATACTACAAATACTACTACAATCCCAAGTATACACTGGAGCTTTAGAACGTCTCCCTAGAACTTCATCAGCTATCACTTCTTCTTCATTTCGGGGAAACATCTTCTCTTTCTCAATTGGACAACCATTTCTAACCTCATAAGCTCGACCACTGGTATCAACATCAAGCAGTAATGTATTGGTTTGAAAATAACTCTCTTCATTAAAAAAAGGCTCTGAGCTTGAACTGTGTTTCCATTCACCCCAAAAAATATCACAAAAGTTACTTCTGTTAATTAGTCTCTTCTTCCTACTTTTGGCCTTCATAAAATGTATTGGCTTATGAAGTGATCGAATTCCATTTAAAACTAAAATGAATAATTTCCTTTTTAATTGAAAAGCCTTCTCCACAATACTTTCAATCTGGTTTTTCTTTTTATAAAATGCTGATCTTTTTTTAGATTTCTTCACATCTTTCAACAAATTAGACACAACTCTATTGTAAAACATTCTCTTTCTAATTTCTTCATACTGAGTCTTCCTCCTTTTACCATACAATATTGCGTTAGAATATGATTTCCCATTATTCTCGCTTTTTTTCTTCTTATTCTTTTTTGTTGTTAAGACATTCTTTGTACTTTCCACACTGTGCACACTGTTTCTAGGCTTTGAAATGTTTTTAATAAATTGCTTTGTTCTCTTACCGCAAGATTTTTTCTTTTTCCCCACATGTTGTTGTTTATCTAATTCTTGCTGTTGTCGTTTCTTCAAATAAGACTCCTTTTTTTGGTGTTTCCTCTTTTCTGTTCTTTTAGCCATGGTAAGTTTTTCTTTAATGATGATGAACAATATCTGTTTCAAAAAATATATATATAATATTATTAAAATAAATCTATAAAATATACTATTTTATTAGTAAACAAACATGTTCTACATAAAAACCATTTAAACACTTTGTTTTGAAATCGCAATCCATTTACTGCAGTATACAGGTACTAATTGGATAATTCTAGGACTGAATAAGTGAATAAGTAGTGTTTACGTGTTTAGAGGACTGCATCAATATTGGATAAATGATTCTAATACTGTAAGTATTACTACCTGGGTCATTGCATGAGTACTTAGGTACTGACTGGATAATTAGAGTACTGCATGAAAAGAGAATGGAGAAATCATTAATGCTTGGATTTTGCACAGTGATTAGATAAGGACATGGTACTGGCTGCATAATTAGAAGACTGCACACAGAGTGACAGTGTGATTGGGGCACTGCATGAGTACTACTTAAATTATTACAGGAGTGAATCAGTAGTCTACAGGGGGTTAGGGGCCTGCATAGATTGTGCACATTTGACTGTAGCACGGTGTCTCTTCATGCCTGAGTCATTGTACAAGTGCATGGACAGTGACTGGGTAGGTAGAGTGCTGGTAGTTGACAGCAGAGTGAGTTTATAAGTGCTTGTGTTTCGGCACAGAGATTAGATAAGGACATGGTTCTGTCAGGATGATTGCAAGAGTGGAGAGAGAGTGACAGTGTGATTGTGGCACTGCATGAGTACTACTTAGATTATTACAGGACTGAATCAGTAGTCTGCATGGTGTTAGGGGCCTGCATAGATTGTGCACATTTGACTGTACCTCTGCGTGTGTTAATGCCTGAGTCATTGTACAAGTGCATGGACAGTGATTGGGTAGGTAGAGTGCTGGTAGTTGACAGCAGGGTGAGTTTATAAGTGCTTGTGTTTCGGCACAGAGATTAGATAACGACATGGTTCTGTCAGAATGATTACAAGAGTGGACAGAGACTGACAGTGTAATTGGAGCACAGCATGAGTACTACTTAGATTATTACAGGAGTGAATCAGTAGTCTACAGGGGGGTAGGGGCCTACATAGATTGTCCACATTTGACTGTAGCACGGTGTCTCTTTATGCCTGAGTCATTGTACAAGTGCATAGATAGTGACTGAGTAGGTAGAGTGCTGGTAGTTGACAGCAGGGTGAGTTTATAAGTGCTTGTGTTTCGGCACAGAGATTAGATAAGGACATGTTTCTGTCAGGATGATTCCAAGAGTGGACAGAGAGTGATAGTCTGATTGGGGCACTGCATGAGTACTACTTAGATTATTACAGGAGTGAATCATTAGTCTGCATGGGGTTAGGGGCCTGCATAGATTGTGCACATTTGACTATAGCACTGTGTGTCTTAATGCCTGAGGCATTCTACAAGTACATGGACAGTGACTGGATAGTTAGAGTGCTGGTAGTTGACAGCAGGGTGAGTTTATAAGTGCTTGTGTTTCTGCATAGTGATTAGATAAGGACATGGTTCTGTCAGGATGATTGCAAGAGTGGAGAGAGAGTGACAGTGTGATTAGGGCACTGCATAACTACTACTTAGATTATTACAGGAGTAAATTAGTAGTCTAGAGGGGGTTAGGGGCCTGCATAGATTGTGCACATTGGACTGTAGCACGGTGTCTGTTTATGCCTGAGTCATTGTACAAGTGCATGGACAGTGACTGGGTAGGTAGAGTGCTGGTAGTTGACAACAGGGTGAGTTTATAAGTGCTTGTGTTTCGGCACAGAGATTAGATAAGGATATGGTTCTGTCAGAATCATAGGAGGAGTGGACAGAGAGTGACACTGTGATTGCTGATCTGCATGGCTACTACCTGGATTTTTGCAGGAGTGAATCAGTAGTCTGCAGGGGGTTAGGGGCCTGCATAGATTGTGCACATTTGGCTGTAGCACTTCATGTGTTAATGCCTGAGTGATTGTACAAGTGCATGGACAGTGACTGGGTAGATAGAGTACTGGTAGTTGACAGCAGGGTGAGTTCATAACTGCTTGTGTTTCGGCACAGAGATTAGATAAGGACATGGTTCTGTCAGGATGATTGCAAGAATGGAGAGAGAGTAACAGTGTGATTGGGGCACTGCATGAGTACTACTTAAATTATTACAGGAGTGAATCAGTAGTCTACAGGGGGTTAGGGGCCTGCATAGATTGTACACATTTGACTGTAGCACTGTGTCTCTTTATGCCTGAGTCATTGTACAAGTGCATAGATAGTGACTGAGTAGGTAGACTACTGGTAGTTGACAGCAGGGTGAGTTTATAAGTGCTTGTGTTTCGGCACAGAGTTTAGATAAGGACATGGTTCTGTCAGGATGATTCCAAGAGTAGACAGAGAGTGATAGTCTGATTGGGGCACTGCATGAGTACTACTTAGATTATTACAGGAGTGAATCAGTAGTCTGCATGGTGTTAGGGGCCTGCATAGATTGTGCACATTTGACTATAGCACTGTGTGTCTTAATGCCTGAGGCATTCTACAAGTGCATGGACAGTGACTGGATAGTTAGAGTGCTGGTAGTTGACAGCAGGGTAAGTTTATAAGTGCTTGTGTTTCTGCATAGTGATTAGATAAGGATATGCTTCTGTCAGGATGATAGCAGGAGTGGGCAGAGACTGACACTGTGATTACTGAACTGCATTGCTACTACTTGGATTTTTTCAGGAGTGAATCACTAGACTGCAGGGGCTTATTGGACCGTATAGATTGTGCACATTTACCTACATACTAACTACGAAATTAGACATTATAGAACCACAAAAACACTTCTCATGTCCTTTTAAAATCACATATTTACTACCTTTGCCTACCTTTGCACTCCTGTAATCTATCAGGTACCTCTCATTAATTCAGTAAATATAGTTATAACTATATAAATACAATCTAAACAAATACATGACTCATGACATACTATCTACTTAAGGAGACAACTACTACATACCCGAAAGAGTAAAATGTAGTGGTTTTCTTTTGAACTACATATTGCCAATTAAATCTTGAAATATGCAACATCATCAAACTGTACCTTTCAACAGACTTAATTAAGAACAGTAATCAACACCACCTTTTTTATGGGGTTTTTTAAAACCACACAAACTCTACAAACTAATAACAGAATTGTAATCATTAACACCTTATATGATCATCTTGCAAACAGCACAGATGTACCTCATTTGACCAAACTATCTATAATAATGCTATTTTATTAAACTATACCTTTTTGCTGAGAAGAAATATGCATGCTTAATAAACTGCACCTTAACCCCTTCGCTGCTAGGCCTTTTCCCCCCCTGTGCTAAGCCTTTTTTTGGCTATTTGGGGTAGTTCGCGCTTAGGCCCCTGTAACTTTTTGACCACATAAGGTATCCACGCCAAATTTGCGTCCTTTTTTTCTAACATCATGTGGATTGTAAAGGTACCCAGGGTTTGTGGATTCCCCTGGAGGGGACCCAGAAATTAGCCAAAATACAGCTAAATTTTGTTTTTTTGGGGGAAAATGCGAAAAAAGGGCTACAGATGAAAGCGTCTTGTTTTTCCCTGCAAATGGCATCAAAAAGGGGTTGTGGTGCTGAAATCACCATCTTCCCAGCTTTCAGGGACAAGCAGACTTTTGTCAGAAAACCAACTTTTTTTACACAGTTTTGGCAATTTTCTGGGACATAGCCTATTTTTGCTATTTTTTGTGCTTTCAACCTCCTTCCAGTTAATGGTATAAATGGGTATGAAAGCAATAATGGATCCTGGAAAGCTATACATTTCTGAAAAGTAGACAAAATTCTGAATTCATCAAGGGGTCATTTGTGTAGATCCTTAAAGTTTTCCTTATAGAAACTAACAGTTAAATGAAGGAAAAATTTAAAAGTAGTTGAAAAAAACAGCCATTTGTGTCAACGTTTTCACCTCTAACTTCTTCTAATTATGACAGCTATTTGAAAGCAATATACCGTTATATCCGCTGGACCTTTCTGGTTGTGGGGATATATAGGACTTGTAGGTTCACCAAGAACCCGACGAACCCAGAGCCAATAACTGAGCAGCATCTTGCAATGGTTTTTTATTATGTACCGGGTATATAGCAATTATTTTGGGAAAATGTATACATGGAAAAATTGTT
This sequence comes from Calotriton arnoldi, assembly GCA_963921515.1. Taxonomy (NCBI): domain Eukaryota; kingdom Metazoa; phylum Chordata; class Amphibia; order Caudata; family Salamandridae; genus Calotriton; species Calotriton arnoldi. The sequence continues at coordinate 192,031 of CAWUFW010000027.1, forward strand.
ATGAAAGACACCTATGTATTTCTGAAATGGGAACAAAATGTAGATTTTAGAAACAGTAGATATTTGCACATTTCCGAAATTGGGAGTACCCATACTAGCATGAGAATTATAGGTCATTTTTCAAAATGACTTATTTTTTACACATTGTCTTTCATTTGGAAGGCAGAAATGCATCGAAAGTCAATAGGTAATAACAGTTGCTCTACAATTCTGTGTTACCCTAAGTATCCCGATAATAATGGTACCTCACTTGTGTGGGTAGGCCTTGTGCCCACAACAGGAAATGGCTCAAAATGCAACGTGGACGTACCACATTTGCACAATGAAAAATTACCCTTTTTTTGCAAAGTGCCTAGCTGTAGTTTTTGAACCCTAGCTCTGCGGGCACTTAGGGAAACCTAGCAAACCTATACATTTTTTGAAAACTAGACACCGAGGGGAATTCAGGACGGGGTGACTTGACTGGCTCTCACCAGGTTCTGTTACCCAGAATCCCTTGCAAACCTAAAAAATTGGTTAAAAAAACACATTTTCCCCACATTTCTGTGGTGGAAAGTTCTGGAATCTGCGTGGATCCACAAATTTTCACCCACCCCGCGTTCCCCAAAGTCTTACGAGAAAAATGGTACCTCACTTGTGTGGGTCGGCCTAGTGCCTGCGACAGGAAATGGCGCAAAACACAACGTGGTCACACCTCAATTTCGCAGTGAAAAATGACCCTTTTTTGGCAAAGTGCCTAGCTGTAGTTTTTGAACCCTAGCTCTGCCGGCACCTAGGGAAACCTAGCAAACCTATACATTTTTGAAAACTAGACACCCAGGGGAATCCAGGATGGGGTGACTTGACTGCCTCCCACCAGGTTCTGTTACCCAGAATCCCTTGCAAACCTAAAAAATTGTCAAAAAAACCACATTTTCCCCACATTTCTGTGGTGGAAAGTTCTGGAATCTGCGTGGATCCACAAATTTCCGCCCACCCCGCGTTCCCCAAAGTCTTACGAGAAAAATGGTACCTCACTTGTGTGGGTCGGCCTAGTGCCTGCGACAGGAAACGGCGCAAAACACAACGTGGTCACACCTCAATTTCGCAGTGAAAAATGACCCTTTTTTGGCAAAGTGCCTAGCTGTAGTTTTTGAACCCTAGCTCTGCCGGCACCTAGGGAAACCTAGCATACCTATACATTTTTGAAAACTAGACACCCAGGGGAATCCAGGATGGGGTGACTTGACTGCCTCCCACCAGGTTCTGTTACCCAGAATCCCTTGCAAACCTAAAAAATTGTCCAAAAAAACACATTTTCCCCACATTTCTGTGGTGGAAAGTTCTGGAATCTGCGTGGATCCACAAATTTCCACTCACCCCGTGTTCCCCAAAGTCTTATGAGAAAAATGGTACCTCACTTGTGTGGGTCGGCCTAGTGCCTGCGACAGAAAACGACGCAAAACACAACGTGGTCACACTTCAATTTCGCAGTGAAAAATGACCCTTTTTTGGCAAAGTGCCTAGGTGTAGTTTTTGAACCCTAGCTCTGCCGGCACCTAGGGAAACCTAGCAAACCTATACATTTTTGAAAACTAGACACCCAGGGGAATCCAGGATGGGGTGACTTGACTGCCTCCCACCAGGTTCTATTACCCAGAATCCCTTGCAAACCTAAAAAGTTGTCCAAAAAAACACATTTTCCCCACATTTCTGTGGTGGAAAGTTCTGGAATCTGCGTGGATCCACAAATTTCCACTCACCCCGTGTTCCCCAAAGTCTTATGAGAAAAATGGTACCTCACTTGTGTGGGTCGGCCTAGTGCCTGCGACAGGAAACGACGCAAAACGCAACGTGGTCACACTTCAATTTCGCAGTGAAAAATGACCCTTTTTTGGCAAAAGTGCCTAGGTGTAGTTTTTGAACCCTAGCTCTGCCGGCACCTAGGGAAACCTAGCAAACCTATACATTTTTGAAAACTAGACACCCAGGGGAATCCAGGATGGGGTGACATGACTGCCTCCCACCAGGTTCTGTTACCCAGAATCCCTTGCAAACCTAAAAAATTGTAAAAAAAACCTCATTTTCCCCACATTTCTGTGGGGGAAAGTTCTGGAATCTGTGTGGATCCACAAATTTCCACCCACCCCGCGTTCCCCAAAGTCTTACGAGAAAAATGGTACCTCACTTGTGTGGGTCGGCCTAGTGCCTGCGACAGGAAACGGCGCAAAACGCAACGTGGTCACACCTCAATTTCGCAGTGAAAAATGACCCTTTTTTGGCAAAGTGCCTAGCTGTCGTTTTTGAACCCTAGCTCTGCCGGCACCTAGGGAAACCTAGCAAACCTATACATTTTTGAAAACTAGACACCCAGGGGAATCCAGGATGGGGTGACTGGACTGCCTCCCACCAGGTTCTGTTACCCAGAATCCCTTGCAAACCTAAAAAATTGGTTAAAAAAACACATTTTCCCCAAAATCTTACGAGAAAAATGGTACCTCACTTGTGTGGGTCGGCCTAGTGCCTGCGACAGGAAATGGCGCAAACACAACGTTGTCACACCTCAATTTCGCAGTGAAAAATGACCCTTTTTTGGCAAAGTGCCTAGCTGTAGTTTTTGAACCCTAGCTCTGCCGGCACCTAGGGAAACCTAGCAAACCTATACATTTTTGAAAACTAGACACCCAGGGGAATCCAGGATGGGGTGACTTGACTGCCTCCCACCAGGTTCTGTTACCCAGAATCCCTTGCAAACCTAAAAAATTGTCAAAAAAACCACATTTTCCCCTCATTTCTGTGGTGGAAAGTTCTGGAATCTGCGTGGATCCACAAATTTCTGCCCACCCCGTGTTCCCCAAAGTCTTACGAGAAAAATGGTACCTCACTTGTGTGGGTCGGCCTAGTGCCTGCGACAGGAAACGGCGCAAAACACAACGTGGTCACACCTCAATTTCGCAGTGAAAAATGACCCTTTTTTGGCAAAGTGCCTAGCTGTAGTTTTTGAACCCTAGCTCTGCCGGCACCTAGGGAAACCTAGCATACCTATACATTTTTGAAAACTAGACACCCAGGGGAATCCAGGATGGGGTGACTTGACTGCCTCCCACCAGGTTCTATTACCCAGAATCCCTTGCAAACCTAAAAAATTGTCCAAAAAAACACATTTTCCCCACATTTCTGTGGTGGAAAGTTCTGGAATCTGCGTGGATCCACAAATTTCCACTCACCCCGTGTTCCCCAAAGTCTTATGAGAAAAATGGTACCTCACTTGTGTGGGTCGGCCTAGTGCCTGCGACAGGAAAGCGACGCAAAGCGCAACGTGGTCACACTTCAATTTCGCAGTGAAAAATGACCCTTTTTTGGCAAAAGTGCCTAGGTGTAGTTTTTGAACCCTAGCTCTGCTGGCACCTAGGGAAACCTAGCAAACCTATACATTTTTGAAAACTAGACACCCAGGGGAATCCAGGATGTGGTGACTTGACTGCCTCCCACCAGGTTCTGTTACCCAGAATCCCTTGCAAACCTAAAAAATTGTAAAAAAAAACTCATTTTCCCCACATTTCTGTGGTGGAAAGTTCTGGAATCTGTGTGGATCCACAAATTTCCACCCACCCCGCGTTCCCCAAAGTCTTACGAGAAAAATGGTACCTCACTTGTGTGGGTCGGCCTAGTGCCTGCGACAGGAAACGGCGCAAAACGCAACGTGGTCACACCTCAATTTCGCAGTGAAAAATGACCCTTTTTTGGCAAAGTGCCTAGCTGTAGTTTTTGAACCCTAGCTCTGCCGGCACCTAGGGAAACCTAGCAAACCTATACATTTTTGAAAACTAGACACCCAGGGGAATCCAGGATGGGGTGACTGGACTGCCTCCCACCAGGTTCTGTTACCCAGAATCCCTTGCAAACCTAAAATATTGGTTAAAAAAACACATTTTCCCCACATTTCTGTGGTGGAAAGTTCTGGAATCTGCGGGATCCACAAATTTTCACCCACCCGCGTTCCCCAAAGTCTTACGAGAAAAATGATACCTCACTTGTGTGGGTCGGCCTAGTGCCTGCGACAGGAAATGGTGCAAAACACAACGTGGTCACACCTCAATTTCGCAGTGAAAAATGACCCTTTTTTGGCAAACTGCCTAGCTGTAGTTTTTGAACCCTAGCTCTGCCGGCACCTAGGGAAACCTAGCATACCTATACATTTTTGAAAACTAGACACCCAGGGAATCCAGGATGGGGTGACTTGACTGCCTCCCACCAGGTTCTGTTACCCAGAATCCCTTGCAAACCTAAACAATTGTCCAAAAAAACACATTTTCCCCACATTTCTGTGGTGGAAAGTTCTGGAATCTGCGTGGATCCACAAATTTCCACTCACCCCGTGTTCCGCAAAGTCTTATGAGAAAAATGGTACCTCACTTGTGTGGGTCGGCCTAGTGCCTGCGACAGGAAACGACGCAAAACGCAAGCGTGGTCACACTTCAATTTCGCTGTGAAAAATGACCCTTTTTTGGCAAAGTGCCTAGGTGTAGTTTTTAACCCTAGCTCTGCCGGCACCTAGGGAAACCTAGTAAACCTATACATTTTTGAAAACTAGACACCCAGGGGAATCCAGGATGGGGTGACTTGACTGCCTCCCACCAGGTTCTATTACCCAGAATCCCTTGCAAACCTAACAAATTGTCCAAAAAAACACATTTTCCCCACATTTCTGTGGTGGAAAGTACTGGAATCTGCGTGGATCCACAAATTTCCACCCACCCCGTGTTCCCCAAAGTCTTATGAGAAAAATGGTACCTCACTTGTGTGGGTCGGCCTAGTGCCTGCGACAGGAAACGGCGCAAAACACAACGTGGTCACACTTCAATTTCGCAGTGAAAAATGACCCTTTTTTGGCAAAGTGCCTAGGTGTAGTTTTTGAACCCTAGCTCTGCCGGCACCTAGGGAAACCTAGCAAACCTATACATTTTTGAAAACTAGACACCCAGGAGAATCCAGGATGGGGTGACTGGACTGCCTCCCACCAGTTTCTGTTACCCAGAATCCCTTGCAAATCTAAAAAATTGTAAAAAAAAACACATTTTCCCCACATTTCTGTCGTGGAAAGTTCTGGAATCTGCGTGGATCCACAAATTTCTGCCCACCCCGCGTTCCCCAAAGTCTTACAAGAAAAATGGTACCTCACTTGTGTGGGTCAGCCTAGTGCCTGCGACAGGAAACGGCGCAAAACGCAACGTGGTCACACCTCAATTTCGCAGTGAAAAATGACCCTTTTTTGGCAAAGTGCCTAGCTGTAGTTTTTGAACCCTAGCTGTGCCGGCACCTAGGGAAACCTAGCAAACCTATACATTTTTGAAAACTAGACACCCAGGGAATCCAGGATGGGGTGACTGGACTGCCTCCCACCAGGTTCTGTTACCCAGAATCCCTTGCAAACCTAAAACATTGTCAAAAAAACACATTTTCCCCACATTTCTGTGGTGGAAAGTTCTGGAATCTGCGTGGATCCACAAATTTCTGCCCACCCCGCGTTCCCCAAAGTCTTATGAGAAAAATGGTACCTCACTTGTGTGGGTCGGCCTAGTGCCCGTGACAGGAAACGGCACAAAACGCAACATGGTCACACCTCAATTTCGCAGTGAAAAAAGACCCTTTTTTGGCAAAGTGCCTAGCTGTAGTTTTTGAACCCTAGCTCTGCCGGCACCTAGGGAAACCTACCAAACACACACATTTCTGAAAAGTAGACACCCGGGGGCTTCCAGGGAGGTATGGCTTGCGTGGATCCCCCAACGTTTCCTTACCCAGAATCCCCTGCAAACCTCAATTTTAGCTGAAAAAAATCAGTGTGGCATCACTGGCCTCACACAAATTTCTGACCACCCAGCGTTCCCCCAGGTCTCCCGATAAAAATGGTGCCTCACTTGTGTGGGAGGCCCAAGTACCCGCGACAGGCAAGGGCCCAAAACGTAGTGAGGCGACATCAAAATTGCCTATCTCAAAACCACCTGGTTTTGCAAGGGGGGTCACCTGGGTCTTTGGCCCCGTGCTCGGCGGCCATCTAGGAAACCTACCAAACCCACACATTTCTGAAAAGTAGACACCCGGGGGCTTCCAGGGAGGTATGGCTTGCGTGGATCCCCCAACGTTTCCTTACCCAGAATCCCCTGCAAACCTCAATTTTAGCTGAAAACAATCACTTTTTTCACACATTTTTGTGTGGGAAAGTGTGGCATCACTGGCCTCACACAAATTTCCTACCACCGAGCGTTCCCCCAGGTCTCCCGATAAAAATGGTGCCTCACTTGTGTGGGAGGCCCAAGTACCCGCGACAGGCAAGGGCCCAAAACGTAGTGAGTCGACATCAAAATTGCCTATCTCAAAACCACCTGGTTTTGCAAGGGGGGTAACCTGGGTCTTTGGCCCCGTGCTCGGCGGCCATCTCGGGAAACCTACCAAACCCACACATTTCTGAAAAGTAGACACCCGGGGGCTTCCAGGGAGGTATGGCTTGCGTGGATCCCCCAACGTTTCCTTACCCAGAATCCCCTGCAAACCTCAATTTTAGCTGAAACAATCACCTTTTTCACACATTTTTGTGTGGGAAAGTGTGGCATCACTGGCCTCACACAAATTTCCTACCACCCAGCGTTCCCCCAGGTCTCCCGATAAAAATGGTGCCTCACTTGTGTGGGAGGCCCAAGTACCCGCGACATGCAAGGACACAAAACGTTTTGAGGCAACATCAACATTGCCTATCAAGAAATGTTTTGGGCCCTTGCCTGTCGCAGGTACTTGGGCCTCCCACACAAGTGAGGCACCATTTTTATCGGGAGACCTGGGAGAGCGCTGGGTGATAGGAAATTTGTGTGAGGCCAGTGATGCCACACTCCCACACAAAAATGTGTGAAAAAGTGATTTTTTCAGCTAAAATTGAGGTTTGCAGGGATTCTGGGTGGAAGCGTCGGGAGATCCACGCAGCCATACCTCCCTGGAAGCCCCGGTGTCTACTTTTCAGAAATGTGGGTTTGATAGGTTTCCCTAGATGGCCGCCGAGCACGGCCAAGACCCAGGTGACCTTGCAAAACCAGGTGGTTTTGAGATAGGCAATTTTGATATCGCCACACTACGTTTTGGGCCCTTGCCTGTCGTGGTACTTGGGCCTCCCACACAAGTGAGGCACCATTTTATCGGGAGACCTGGGAGAACACTGGGTGGTAGGAAATTTGTGTGAGGCCAGTGATGCAACACTTTCCCACACAAAAATGTGTGAAAAAGTGATTTTTCAGCTAAAATTGAGGTTTGCAGGGGATTCTGGGTAAGGAAACGTTGGGAGATCCATGCAAGCCATACCTCCCTGGAAGCCCCGGTGTCTACTTTTCAGAAATGTGTGGGTTTGGTAGGTTTCCTAGATGGCCGCCGAGCACGGGCCAAGACCCAGGTGACCCCTTGCAAAACCAGGTGGTTTTGAGATAGGCAATTTTGATGTCGCCACACTACGTTTTGGGCCCTTGCCTGTCGCGGTACTTGGGCCTCCCACACAAGTGAGGCACCATTTTTATTGGGAGACCTGGGAAACGCTGGGTGGTAGGAAATTTGTGTGAGGCCAGTGATGCCACACTTACCCACACAAAAATGTGTGAAAAAAGTGATTTTTTTCAGCTAAAATTGAGGTTTGCAGGGGATTCTGGGTAAGGAAACGTTGGGGGATCCACGCAAGCCATACCTCCCTGGAAGCCCCGGGTGTCTACTTTTCAGAAATGTGTGGGTTTGGTAGGTTTCCCTAGATGGCCGCCGAGCACGGGGCCAAAGACCCAGGTGACCCCCTTGCAAAACCAGGTGCTTTTGAGATAGGCAATTTTGATGTCGCCACACTACGTTTTGGGCCCTTGCCTGTCGCGGGTACTTGGGCCTCCCACACAAATGAGGCACCATTTTTATCGGGAGACCTGGGGGAACGCTGGGTGGTAGGAAATTTGTGTGAGGCCAGTGATGCCACACTTTCCCACACAAAAATGTGTGAAAAAAGTGATTTTGTTCAGCTAAAATTGAGGTTTGCAGGGGATTCTGGGTAAGGAAACGTTGGGGGATCCACGCAAGCCATACCTCCCTGGAAGCCCCCGGGTGTCTACTTTTCAGAAATGTGTGGGTTTGGTAGGTTTCCCTAGATGGCCGCCGAGCACGGGCCAAAGACCCAGGTGACCCCCCTTGCAAAACCAGGTGGTTTTGAGATAGGCAATTTTGATGTCGCCTCACTACGTTTTGGGCCCTTGCCTGTCGCGGGTACTTGGGCCTCCCACACAAGTGAGGCACCATTTTTATCGGGAGACCTGGGGGAACGCTGGGTGGTAGGAAATTTGTGTGAGCCCGGTGATGCCACACTTTCCCACACAAATGTTTTTGAAAAAAGTGATTTTTTCAGCTAAAATTGAGTTTTGCAGGGGATTCTGGGTAAGGAAACGTTGGGGGATCCACGCAAGCCATACCTCCCTGGAAGCCCCCGGGTGTCTACTTTTCAGAAATGTGTGGGTTTGGTAGGTTTCCTTAGGTGGCCGCCGAGCCCCGGGCCAAAAGCCCAGGTGACCCCCTTGCAAAACCAGGTCATTTTGAGATAATGTGTTGTTTATTTCTGCAGCGTGAAAATTTTGGCACAATATTGCAAGGAAAATGTGACAGACATTTTGAGGTTTGCAGGACATTGTGGGTACCATAACTTGTTGGGATCCACAAGAGAGATATCACCATGTACTCCCATGGGTGTTTCGTTTACGACAATATCTACAGTTGGTAGGTTATTCTTAGACGGAATGTACACCTTGGCAGACAGACTAAAAAGACAAAGATTACTGCACAGCCATCTATTCCTCAAGCACACACACATACTGGTTGGATTTGGCACGAGGGCAAGTGATGGTTCAGTATATACAATTTTATTAACAAGAGATTTCACAAAAATGAAATGCACTGTCAATAATTGAAAGGACAAAAAACTGAACCAGTGACTCGCAGCTCGTGAGCTGTAAAGCCACGTCAAGGCCCCAACCGCTTTACAGGCCATTCACACACCTTTCATACGTGATACACACAAGACCATTCACACCACCAGGCAAGAAACAAACACATTACAACATTCACAAAAAGGGACAAGGTACACCCTGCTTGAGAAAGACAAAAAAAAAATATTACTGCACAGCCATCTAATCCTCAAGCACACACACATACTGGTTGAATTTGGCACGAGGGTGAGTGATGGTTCAGTATATACAATTGTATTAACAAGTGATTTCACAAAAATGAAATGCACTGTTAATAATTGAAAGGACGAGAAACTGAACCATTGACTCACAGCTCGTGAGCTGTAAAGCCACGACAAGGCACCAACCTCTTTACAGGCCATTCATACACCTTTCATACGTGTGACACATACAAAACCATTCACACCACCAGCCGCGGGCCCATCACATTACAACACTCACACCAGCAGACAGCGCCATTCAAGGGCCCATCACTTTCACACGCCCACATTCCTAACACAGCAACCACACAAGCTGATGGATTGCGTGGAGTGTCGCTCGGCTAACAGTGTGTGTAGTGACCAGCAGCAAGTCACTACTCACACACCACCAGCCGAGCGCCAGTCCACGCACACCGCCAGCCAAGCGCCACTCCACGCACACCGCCAGCCAAGCGCCACTCCACGCACACCGCCAGCCAAGCGCCACTCCACGCACACCGCCAGCCAAGCGCCACTCCACGCACACCGCCAGCCAAGCGCCACTCCATGCACACCGCCAGCCAAGAGCCACTCCACGCACACCGCCAGCCAAGCGCCACTCCACGCACACCGCCAGCCAAGCGCCACTCCACGCACACCGCCAGCCAAGCGCCACTCCACGCACACCACCATCACATTTAGGAATTTTTTTAATAAAAATAAGAAAACACAAACAAATTGCAAATAGATACAAATCTACTAACACAACATCTGAAACTCAATACACCTCAGAAATGCCAACCTTGAAACTGAACCAAAAATATTAAACAATAGAGGCCAGGCAGTTCACTTTACCACTCATGGATGCTCCCAAAAATTATTTTGCGTGTGGTACAATCTAAAACAAGCAGGCACACACAGCCCAGGGTTAGAAGGACACTCGGGGCAGTACATGCGAGTCTCCTTCCGCATACCTCTTCACCAACAGACTCTACATCTCCTACTGGGAAAGTCTTTTGAGGGTGTGGGAGGAATGTGATCAGGAAAGTGGCGATCTTTCAATCTAGCAACATCCTCCACCAATCCAACTCTAGGAACACTTGCCTGTTCCACTAAAACAAGGCTGCCTATTACAGACTCTTGAAACTTAGCAAAAGTCATCTTTGACTCAGGACAAGAATCCTGGAACACAACAAAAGCATTAAAGGTTGCCAAGTGGAAAAGATGGATAGCCAACTTCTTGTACCAAATGTAAGCCTTACGAAGAGCAGCGTAAGGTTCCAACCTCTGATCTACTCTGTCAACACCACCCATGTGCTTATTATAGTCTAAAATGCACACAGGTTTGCGCGCTTCAGCAACCTGACCCCAAACAGTCACAGGTGCAGTGCTTTCATCATGGATGGTAGACAGCATGTAGACATCTCTCCTGTCTGAAAACTTCACAGCTAGAAGCTCCTCGCAACGCAACGCACTGCACTGTCCCCGCACAAGCTTTTTACAAACTAGTTCTTTAGGGAAACCTTTACGGTTAGAGCGGATTGTGCCACAAGCAACAGTGTCCACTTTGGCCAATTCCCTGAACAACCGCACACCAGTGTAGAAGTTATCTACATATAAATGGTGGCCTTTGTTAAAAAATCCTCTTCCAAGTTCCCACACAATTTTCTCAGTCACTCCAAAAGTGGACGGACAACCAGGGGGTTAATACTGGAATCCTTACCGGTGTACACTCTGAAATTAGAGACATATCCAGTCCTACTGTCACACAGCATATACAGCTTAATTCCATAGCGTGCCCTCTTACTAGGAATGTATTGCCTAAAAACCAAGCGGCCCTTGAACAACACCAAAGACTCATCCACTGCAATTTCTTTCCCTGGAGCATAGATCTCAGAAAATCGATCAACAAAGTGATCAATGACAGGCCGAATCTTAAAAAGACGGTCACATTCAGGGTGATCTCGTGGCAACGCTAAACCATTATCGACAAAATGCATCATCCGAAGCAGAAGCAAATACCTATCACGACTCATGACTGCCGGAAAAATAGCAGTTGCCATCAAGGGACTAGTAGACCAATATGAAGACATTGATGGCTTCCTTAGCAAGCCCATCAAAAAAGTTAAACCCAAGAACTTCTTCATCTCTTCCAGATTTGTGGGAGTCCACCGGGTAGCTCTAGAGTGGGGCTTAAGACTGGCACTGTTGTCCCTCAAAAACTGTTCGGCATACAAATTAGTCTGCTCAACAATCTCTGCCAAAAACACATCGTCCATAAACAACTGAAAAAAATGTATTGGCAAAAAGTTTTCAGTATTCACTCTACACCCTGGAACACCAGTAAAGTCTGGCAATGCCGGCTGCACCATGCCTGGGGCAACCCAGAGGTCAGCACTTTCAACGGGAAGCCTTGCAGCCCCATGCTGCAGCCCAGGTGCCTCTTGCCGCACTATACCAACGGGAAGCCTTGCTGCCCCAGATGCCTCTTGCCGCACTATATCAACGGAAAGCCTTGCAGCCGCAGGCTGCAGCCCAGATGCCTCTTGCCGCACTACACCAACCGAAAGCCTTGCAGCCCCAGGCTGCAGCCCAGATGCCTCTTGCCGCACTATCGGCACATCAATCTCCTCCTCTAACACAGGCACTTCATCCGCACTAAGAGTATCTTCAGTATCCGATGATTCCATGTGGAGTGAAAACTCACTGCCTGAATCGTCCCCTGCCTCCTCTGCCTCAGATGCAGAGTCAGTCTCTGAACCATGGTCAGAGGAAGACTCAAAAAGCATACCAACAACCTGCTGAGCAGTAATCCTGCGGCTAGCCATTATCCTTACTAAGAAAGGAGACTGCACAAACAAGTCAGCAACAACCAACACTGTGCAAAGCAAGTAAGTTAAAAAATGTGTGCCTTTATCACAAAGATCTATATACTCAAAAACTATACAATTCACTTACAAGAGACAGCTACACTCACCAGCACCTACTCTGCAGAGACACAGCAAAAACGATATCCCACTAGAAAGAAAAAAAACAAAACCAATTACTCACAAGACAACAAAATACACATCGAGCACAAATGCAAAATGTTTTTAACACTCAAAAAACAGAAGCCAAACATATTGCTATTATTACACCATTTGCAAAAAACAAATTCATGCAGAGAAATGAAACTCATTACATTGTACAAAAAAACTCTCTTACCAAACACGTGCAACTACACAAACAGCAGAGCCACCAGTAACGAAACCGCAACCTGGAACAGTCTAAAGAGCAAAAGCCTTCAACTAGAACAAAAAAATAAAGCATTACAATTGCAATTCACAAAAAATAAAACAATTAACATTATAACACGCTATGTTACTACCCAAATGGTCAATTGGCCAGAATACACATATAAAAAAATCTGCCCCCTGGAAGCGACCCTTTTTATTTAAACTACTTCCCTGGTGTCTAGTGGGGGTTTCTGCCCCCTCCCGGGGCAGAAAGGCAAAAAACAGGCCGATCTGCCCCCAGGGGGGCAGAATTCCTATTACAAAATAAAATGGCCCCCTGGAAGTGACCCTTGCCCAAGGGGTCACTCCCATCACAATTGAAATAAATCCCTGGTGCCTAGTGGGGTTTTCTGCCCCCCCGGGGGCAGAAGGGCAAAAAAACAGGCCGATCTGCCTCCAGGGGGGGCAGAAAAGTCTTAATAAAATTTTGGCCCCCTAGGAAGCGACCCTTGCCCAAGGGGTCGCTTCCATTTCATTACAAAATGGATCCCTGGATCTAGTGGGCTTTTCTGCCCCCTGGATCCAATACGGCCGAACAAAACGGTCGATTTGTCCCCAGGGGGGGCAGAAAAGTCTTCAATAAATTCTGGCCCCCTAGGAAGCGACCCTTGCCCAAGGGGTCGCTTCCATTTCATTACAAATGGATCCCTGGATCTAGTGGGCTTTTCTGCCCCCCCTGGATCCAAAAACGGCCGAAAAAAACGGTTGATTTGTCCCCAGGGGGGGCAGAAAAGTCTTCAATTAATTCTGGCCCCCTAGGAAGCGACCCTTGCCCAAGGGGTCGCTTCCTTTATTTGAAAAGGACATCCCTGGTGTCTAGTGGGGCATTCCTGCTCCACGATCGCGACGCTGTGCGCGATCGTGAAGCAGGAATGCCAGCATTGAGACATCAGGGGAGAGGAAATACTCTTTCCTCTCCCCCGATGCCTCAAGGCATCCTACTACGGCCCCCCCGCCCCACCGCAACAAGAAACACTTACCCTCCCTCTGGACGCGCTGGAAAGAAATGATTTCCAGCGCGTCCAGCGCTTCCTGATGACGTCGGCGCGCGCTGTGCGCGCTGACGTCATGGGGAAGCGTGGGGGGGCCAGGGGTGGCAGCGGAAACTCTTCCGCTGCCATCCCCCTCTGTGGGGGCAAGATCGATGCCCCAGGGGGGGAGCGCCAGCGCTTCCCCCAGGGGCTGTGCTCATGACGGAGCGGTTCCATCATAAGCACAGCCCAACCGATGCTCATGACGGAACCGCTCCGTCATGAGCATCGAAGGGGTTAAATAAATATTTTTGAAAATACACATTCTTCATACATATTTAACCAATTAATAATAAATAAGAAGCATCTTTCAACTATACCTTTCAAGACACTTAATAATATATATATTAGTGCACATACTATTTTTTAACAAAGTTCAAATTCACTAGAAATTATCCCAATATATATCTGTACATTTAATAAATTAATTTAACCAGCAGAGTTTCATAAAAATGTCAAATCTATTTTACATAAATCTCTTAAAAATATAACTCACCTTTTAAATAAATCTGTTGAATGAAAAATCTCACACACTCAGTCAGGATTTTCTTTTTCACACAGAGAATGTAGATGAGCACACTCTCCAATGTAAATCCAGTAATGGCAAACTTTCCCTCTAATTTTTCATACATATACACGTAACCCACAAATGACATTACTTCCCAGTGTTTTTCAAATTGGAAAACGAATTTCCATTGGTGATAGAGAATAATACTTTTCAACTGACATCTTCACCCCTTGTCCTTAATATCAGTTTCCATAGCAACAGGTCATGCAACATTCAACTTAGCTGCCAGGTCACAAGTTCCACACACAATGTTGCAAATGATAACAGCAGGTGTGGTTGGCTTTGCAAAGCATGCCCTTATCCTTTCTGCTGTACCTTTCAAACTTTTCTAAATAACCAATAAGAAACATGCTTTCTAAACAAAGTAAAATGCACCCTATATTTGAAAGTAGAGTGTTCTAAAACAGCCAATCAAATCTCTACTTTCCTAAAAACAGTATGTTGTCCACCATTTTAGATAGAGTTCATTCTACCACCTGCCTACCTCAGCTACAGACATCTTCTGATTACCTACAGAGATCCCTTCAAGATGCTTTCAGTGTGGATTGTTGGGCACAGCTATGTTTTCTGGTGCAAAAGGTATGCTGAAAGCAGAGGTATTGACAAAGACCTAGCTTTGCAAAATGAGGATATCAAATGGATTGGACAGAGAGGATTGAAGTGGCACCAATTGATGCCATTGGTTAGAACCTTTATGCACCTCCAACCTCCTGACCTCATTATTGTGCACTGTGGTGGCAATGACCTAGGCACATTGACTGGGGTAGGTCATGAAGGGCACCTTTGCAGAATTGATGTTGCTTTTCCCCCAAACTGCCTTGGTCTACTCTAACATATGCCAAAGACAGAAATGGAAGTGGTCCAATCAATTTTGTCCACAGATTGAGAAAGCTAGAAAAAATGTCAATAAAGCTGTTTGTGCTTATCTCAGAGACCATAGTATGGGCTCCATATACAACAACAATCGAAACAGAGAGAGGACTCACTAGAGGAACATGGCGGCCGCTAGCTAACGGCCACGGTCACGCTCCCTCGGGTCTCTCATCGAGACCGACGCTGAAGCCCTGATTTATTCAACTTAAATCCCCCTCCGGAGTTTCTCTTACCGGCTGGGTGATATGCGGGGGCTCCCATTCCTCCCCTGCCAAGACAGTAGAGCTGCCTCAGGCGTCTGCGGCGTTTGTGGTGTCGAGGCAGGGGGTCGGCGCTGGAGATGGGGAGAAGCTGCGCATGAGCGGAGACGCCGGGATATCGCCTGTTTGCTGCTCCGGTTCGTTGGAGGCAGGGTCAGCACTAGTTTTGGTGTATACCCGGGTCTCCAGCTTGGGAATTCTTTTGAGGTGGACAGCAAGCGGGTGGAGGGGCCACTGCGACCGGCTCTCCAGGAAAGCGCCAAGGACAGTAGGTTTGGTTTAATCTACCCACTTAACGGTAAGCCAGAATTAGAAGGTGTTTTTGGGAGAGAGAGCCTTACTGGCACTGGTGGTTTCCCCGCGCACTGTGAAGTAGATGCCTCATTGACTCAGAAGGGGAAGACATCTCTTTATTGCATGGAGAAAAGTGATGGGAGTAAAGTGGGTATTTCTCCGCCCAAAATAAGCAGGTACACCTTACGAGCTAGAGCAGCCCATCTATCTGCAAATACTGCCATCACTCAGTCGATTTTGCCTTCTCGGGTTTCCCCCCCCCATTTCTGAGGTTAGAATTCTAATTAAACAACGTAAGCAGGGCGTAAATACTACCAATAGTGGGACCCCAGTTAAAGGGAAAGTGGCTAATAAGGGCAAAGGAAGAGGCAGGGGCAAGAAAACTCCTACTGTGAATCCAAAAATTACTCCATCTTTAAAAACCTATTACCAAGTTATGTCCCAGTCCACATCTACACCCATGTCCACACTCACGTCCATGGTCCCGGTGTGTCCAACCATGAAGGCACCAATTTTAATCAGCAGTGAAACTATAACTGCGAGCAGTATTACGCAGCCCAGTTTAGTGGGAGTTGAATCTCAGGACCCTCCTGCTGCTGCCGTTGGTGGAGTGCCCGAAACTGTAACGGATTCTGTGGTCCACCCCATGGTGAACCTCTCTAATAGATATTCAGTCTTGGGTTCACAAGACAAGCAGGAGCAGGTACAGGTACAGGGGCTGGAATTGGCCCACAAGAGCATTAACAGAAGTCTTGATACTCCTGCCTCCGAGGAGCATACAGTCCCAGCTTCCAGCACGCATTCATTAGCTGATTTACTTCTGGCTATGAAAGAAGAGATGACCAGCATGTTCATAGTCTCGGAGATGAATCAAGCAGAGTTAGCCAGCAGGTTCTCTGTATCTGAAGCAAATCAAGCTGCGATTCGTTCGTCATGCGAGATACTGGCTCAGAAATTGGAGGAAGTCACTCTGAGGACCGACGCAATTGAGTCTGAGATTCCCAAATTAAAAGAAGCGATTCAAATGACCTCTGCTGACTTGGCAAAGTTATCAACTCAGAATAAGGAACTGAAGGACGATCTCGAGAGACTGGAAAATTACTCTAGGAAAAACAACCTGAAGTTTTTAAATATCCCGGAAGCTCTTGAGGGGGAGGACATTAAGAGGTTTGTAATTTCCCTACTAAAAGGCTCAGTTCTGAAAATTTTTCCAAATATCGATTTGGTACATGAAATTCAAAGAGTGCATCGGGATCCCTTTAAGAGAAACCCAGGAAGACAGAAACCCAGGAAAATTCTGGTGAATTTCTTGTCCTATTCAGTCAAGGAGATGATTTTGACTGCTGCACTTAAGGAAGGAGTGATTTCTTCTCCACTTTCAGATATGTCCCCTTTTTCCTTTTCCATTAGATCTGATATCTCCCATATAACTGCTACGAGACAGTGGGAGTTGGGGAAGAGGTTAGCAGAGTTAAATAGTTTGGGGGCAAAGGCTCAACTGAGGTTTCCTGCCACACTACGTGTGATGTGGAATAATCATATGCAAATAATCCGTACAACTGATGAGGTAGATGCCCTTATTGTTAAGATTCAAAAAGAAAAAGAGGGAGGGAAATGAAGGAGGGATCAGAGTATAAGGAGGGCTCGGCTGTAAGGTCCCACGTCTCTAGAGTTAAGAATTAGTTAAAAATGTTACCCGAGGGAGAGGCGACCGAATAGGCTTAGCCTATTGGAAGGGAGGGTTCCTCAGGGTGTAGGGGGTCACAGGGGGGAGGGGGGAGGTTGGTGGGGATCACTGGGTGGGGAGCAGTGGGAGAAAAAACAAAAAAATATTTCTCATCTCATCTGTATTTTAAGAAATGCTGTTTAATTCAAGGAAGGGGCGTGCAAGCAGATGGCAGGTATTACTAAAAGGGACAATAAAATCTGTTTTATTTCGTGGAATGTGAATGGTTTAAGATGCCCACGTAGGCAGAGGTTGATATTTAAGTATCTAGAACTCTCCCCGGCCCAGGTCTTTCTTTTACAAGAGACACATCTGACTTTTATAGAATCACGTTCGATTTTTTCAAAAATCTCCTGGATAAATTGTTTTTGCTCTTCGCAGCAATCAATTAATAGTAGAGGTGTTGCAATCTTGGTGAAGAGAGGGACCCCATGTGTAGTTAAATCTGTACAGACAGATCAAACAGGAAGATGGATATTGGCTCAGATGGATTTTGGGGGCCTAGAGTTAGCTTGTTCTTCCTATTATGGTCCCAATGTTGATGATCCTTCTTACCTTAGTAAATTGCAAGATAAATTGATGCAGGCGACCCCCCCTTAATAATAGGAGGCAATTTTAATGTCCTCCTTGATCCATCTAAAGACAGGTCCAATTTGAGCCGTGCAATAGGGGCCCTGCGATCTCGCCGGGCCATGAAAAATCTGTTACATGACATGGGCCCGGTAGATGTCTGGAGGGCCAAGAAGGGAGATGTCCAGGGGTTCACATTCTATAGTAAAAAATATCATCATGCGTCTAGAATAGATTATATCTTAGTTAACAGGGAAGTGTCAGATAATCTATGTGAGATATCTGTTCTATCCAGTCACCTCTCGGATCATGCTCCCATTTTATTTTCATATTCCAAGGAAGGTAACATTCTACAAACCAGATGGACGTTGAATAGATCAATGTTGTAAGATCTTGGAATTGTTCAGTCCATCAGAACATCCTCTTTAGAATATTTTTCATTAAACTTGGGTTCCACGACTATAGACTATGTATGGGATGCTTATAAAGCTAGTCTGAGAGGCATGCTGCATGGTCTAATAAGCTCCAAAAATCGAGCCAGGACCTTGGAATTACATTCTATTGAGGGGAAGATAAAAGAATTAGAGGCTGAGAGGAACTCTCTCAATCAGGAAAGCTTAGATAGACTAGCAGAGGTTCAGGATGATCTGGAGGGGGCTAGGCAGGAGCTTAGGAGTCTGTTAGACCAGAAATGTAGGGCACAATGGCTTGTGAAAAATATGGAAAATTTTGAATATGGTGAAAAAGCAGGTGCTCTCTTAGCATGGAAAGCCAGGACTGATCATTCAAAAAACAACATCAATGAACTGATAATAAATAGTAATGGAGATAAATCTAGCAAGGTGGAAGACTTGCAAAAGTGTCTTCTTTCTCTCTTTTCAGATCTGTATAAGGAAAATGTGGCTCCTTCCCAGGACACAATACATTCCTGGATAAAAAGTAAATCCCTGCCCACTCTAACTGAAGCTAGTCGGGTCTTTCTTGATGCCCCTATTACCATAGAGGAGATTAGGGACCAAATAAAGAGGTCTAAAAACAGCAACGCCTCCGGTCTAGATGCTCTTCCGAATGAGGTTTATAAACTTCTTTCGGATGAGTTGATCCCGGTACTGTATACTCTTTTTAACTCAGTTTATAGTACAATAGGTGTGGTCCCTAGATCCTGGAAGGAAGCTACCATCGTTTTAATATTGAAGCCAGGGAAAGAACCACTAAAGGCTGATTCCTACCGTCCGATCTCCCTGCTAAATGCCGATTATAAGATCTTTATGGGCATTTTGGCAGGGAGGTTAACTAAACTGGTTCCTAGTCTGATTAATATTGACCAGAAGGGCTTTATTGCAGGGAGGTACATTCAGGAACAGACCCAACTGTTGATTGGGAATATTGATCTGGCTGTGGTGAGATCTGATCCTTTGGCAGTGGTGGCTTTGGACGCCGCCAAGGCCTTTGACAGGGTCTGTTGGAGGTATCTCTGGGGGGTTCTCGAGGGTCTGGGCATGGGCCCTGTCTTTGTCCAGACCTTGAGGAATTGTTACCGGGGAGCCTCCGCAAAGATCCTGTTGAATGGCACCCTGACTTCTAGTTTTGACATCCAGAGAGGGACTAGGCAGGGGTGCCCTTTATCCCCTCTCTTATTTGACATTTATATTGAGCCCTTGGCACAAGCTGTTAGGTCAGACGATTTAATTCGTCCTTTTAAATCACTAAACTATCATTGTAAAATAGCACTGTACGCTGATGATATCATTATATATACCAGTGATCCGGAGACAACTATTTCACGGCTTGAAAACCTGTTGGAGGAATTTGGCTCCATTTCTGGCTATCTTGCCAATTCCTCTAAAACGGAAGTGATGTGTTGGAACATCGACTACAGGGAGGCCTCATCAGCAACGAATTTAAGTACCTGGGTATTAAAATTGTCAAAGATCTTAATAAAATTCCCATGATCAACTTGGAGAAAGTTACTAAGGAAATCGATCACCTCTTCGCCAGATGGGGAATCTTCCCTTGACGATCTATGGGAGGATCAATCTGGTGAAGATGAGTATTCTCCCTAAGTTGACCTATCTGTTCAATGCAGTCCCTTTAGCCTTCCCCAGTAAAAGTATTAGTAAGATCCAGGGGAAAATCTGGAGTTTTATCTGGGGGGATAAAAGCGCTAGGATGTCCTGGAAAAAGCTGAGGAGGAGGCTCTCGAAAGGGGGTTTAGCCCTCCCCGATATTAGATGGTACTTAATTGCTTTTCAATTTAAAGGTATTAGGATGCTGCTTTCAATCCCAGATGATACAACATGGGGTAGGCTCCTTGGTGAAATAGCAATGGCCGAGGGGGGAAGTGGAGGAGAAGGTTTTCTATATAAGTTCGGGGCTCCAAGATTTTTTAAACGTGTGCGTCTCAAGGTCCTTAAGGCCGCTTTGGAGACATGGCATAAAGTGAGACGCCGATGGGGTATTGGATATTTCTCTGAATCTCCTGGGACCCCACTCTGCCTTAGAGATAGCCTGGCGTTACCAATTAAGAGAGCAGGTGTGGTTAAGTGGTCTGATTTGATGGATGTAGATGGAATTCTTCCATGGGAGGTTCTAAGAGCTAAGATAGGCCCAGCATTCTCTAAGTTTAAGTATTTCCAACTTAAATCATGGTATGAGGCAGAAGGGGCTGAAATAAGAGGCAATTGGGAGCTAGAGCGGCCATTGCAAAATGTCCAGCCAAAGAAAAAAGAGATATCCATGTGGTATACGAGGCTTCTTGAAGCAGACGATACAGACCTTCCTTCGCAATCATCGATCTGGAACCAATCTCCACTTGAGCTAAATATTAAAGATTTTTTTGAGCCTTCTCTTAAATTACTTTACAAATATATTAAACCAGCCAGCTTAAAAAAGAATCATTTTTTTGTTCTTAACAGACTTTACTATACCCCAGCCAAGATAGCCAAGTTTGCTCCGCTCCCCCCGCCTAAATGTCCTAGATGTAATTTAGCAAATGCGGATGATATCCACATCTTTTTTGAATGTCCGGAGTTAAGATCGTACTGGAAGGATGTGGGAGACTCTTTATCCAATATCTTTGAAGTTAACATTGAGATCAACTGCCAGTTGGTGTTTTTTGGGGGTAATGATGCGATTAACTTGGCTCTATCTCAGATCCATATGGGACTGCTGCTTTATCTCATATTGCTCGCCCGGAGGGAGATTTGTATAAAGTGGAAAGACTCTATCCTCCCGAATAGAGAAGACTGGCTTAAAGCCTCATTCGCAATGGCACGATTAGAGCAAGAGGGGAATAAGGAGTCACTGACTGACATCTGGCAACCTTTGTTAAGATGGGGCCGGGACTTGCGATTAGTTTCTTCTTGACTTCAGAAAGCAGAAGAGTGATGGTTTTCCCCCCCTCTCCGGGTCCTATGATTACACCAAGCCCCTACTACCCGGGGCAGGTCGGGCTGACCTAGGCGAATGCAGTTAGCCGTGGGGCACCTAAATGTAAGACATGACGGCTTGTTAAATCTGCAGATGTCTATTGGTGAGATGAGGACTAAAAAAAAAAAAAAAAAAAAAAAAACAATCTGCGTTTTAATATTGATGGCATATACAGGAGAGATGGTGTACATTTCACAGATGAGGGAAACAGAGTCTTTCTCAACAACTTCAGACTCTGCATTGGCACTTACATGTAGCTACCACCTTCTCACAATAAACACAAGGGCTCTTTTTAGAGCCACCCAAGATCCAAACATACAACCTAGATTTATTATAAAAAAATCTTCCTTTTTTTTTTCTGGGAGTCGCGCATGCGGCGTGGCCAGGAGTTGCGCACCCCTCGCGTTCACACCAGAGGGCCACGCTGGGAGTCACGCATGCCTCACGTTCACACCAGGGGGCTGCGCTGGGAGTCGCGCACCCCTCGCGTTCACACCAGCGGCTGAGCTGGGAGTCGTGCACCCCTTGCGTTCACACCAGGGGGCCTCGCTGGGAATCGCGCACCCCTTGCGTTGACACCAGGGGACTGCGCTGAGCACCGTGCTGGGGGCGCGACTCCAATTTTAAAAAAACGGGCTCCTACCACTAACTTTTATTCGCCCCGGGGACCCCATCCCCTGGGGCCTACTCACTTCGTTGGGGACCATGGGGGGAGCCCCAATGCCCCCATGGTCCCACCGGCTCCCTGCGTCCTGCGAGAGCCGGCATTGCTTTCCACATGGGGAGCTGCTGACATGCAGCTCCCCGTGTGGAAAAGCAATTCTGCTTTGGATTTTGGAAGAGAGGCAGGTTTCCCTGCTCTCTCTTCCAAAATCCAAACCAGAAGTTTGCTACGGTAGAGCGGGAGACGTTCTCCCGCCCTACCATAGCAAACATCAGTGTCCCGGGGGTGGGCACCCCGGGACACTGCAGGAGCCGGCCCTGGGGGGTGGCGGTCCCAGGGCCATCGAAGGCTCCAGGAGGGGGGCCCCATGGCCCCCCACACATCTTTTGCAAAGCCCCAGGGAGGTGGTGGTCCCCGGGGCTCGGGGGTCCAAAATGGACCCCCGCATTTTAACAGTTACTGCCCCGGGGAGGTGGTGGACCCCGGGGCATGTGGGGTGGCTGGAGCCCCCTCACACATTTTTTTTTTTCACTTTATTTAAATTTAGAGCACGGGGAGGTGGCAGTCCCTGGGGCTGCGGGGGCCTCCGCGGGCCCCCGCTTTACATTATACAAATCCCCCCGGGACCTGGCCCACCCAGGGGATTAAAAATAACTAAGGGTGAAAACCCTCGCTTCATTTTAAAAAAAAAAATTCGCCGGGATCCGCGCACCCAGCGTGCATTCCGGTGTGTTAAAAAAAAAAAAATGCTCTTCTTGGCCCTGGGGGTCCTTGTGGGACCCCCTGAGCAGGCCTAGGGGTCAGGGTGTTTCTACCCTCCCCCTTTTCTTGTTTTGCGCCTTAGTTTTTCTGTTTTCTTGTGCCTCGGTTACCGAGGCCACAAGATGGCTGCCAACACTTCCTGGTTTGGAGTGTTGACAGCCAATTAGCATGAGCTTCGTGATCGGGAGGGTGCGTGGATCCACCGTGGCCATAGATATCGAAACTTTTATTTTTTTAATTTCTCAGCAACTACTGAACAGATTTACACCATTTAAAAAAGGGTGCTTTCTGAACCAAGCACTACCTTTTTGCCAAATTTGGTGTAATTTCATTCAGCAGTTTTGGCTGTAACCGTGTCTAAAGTTTCCTATGGGAAATTGATTTTTGACCTCTATTTTTTGATTTGCTCTGCAACTACTGAACGGATTTACACCATTTAAAAAAAGGGCGCTTTCTGAACCAAGCACTACCTTTTTGCCAAATTTGGTGTAATTCCGTTCAGCAGTTCGGGCTGTAGCCGTGGCTAAAATTTCCTATGGGAATTAACATGGAGAAAACACGTTTTGGGATCCCCCTTTTTTCTCGGCCCCCGCTTGGTGAATCACCCCGAAACTTTCAAGACAGGAGCTGACCGGAGCGCCCCACTAGTTTTGAAAATTTCGCGATGATTCGTCATCCGGCGCCAAAATTATTGGGAAAAGAATGTTACCAATTTCCTATGGATAATAGGTCCTAACTATAACTATCTACTGGCGACCGCCAGTAGATAGTTATAGTTAGGACCTATTATCCATAGGAAATTCGTAACATTCTTTTCCCAATAACTTTGGCGCCAAATGACGAATCATCGTGAAATTTTCAAAACTAGTGGGGCGCTCAGTCAGCTCCTGTCCTGAAAGTTTCGGGTATTTGGCAAGCGGGGGCCGAAAAATGTGTTTCTCCATGTTAATTCCCATAGGAAACTTTAGCACTGCACAGCCCGAGCTGTTGAACGGAATTACACCAAATTTGGCAAAAAGTTAGTGCTTGGTTCAGAAAGCCCTTTTTAAATGGTGTAAATCCGTTCAGTAATTCCAGAGAAATTCAAAAAATAAGAGTCAAAAATTAATTTCCCATAAGAAACTTTATGCAAGAACTACAGCCGAAACTACTGAACGGATTTACCCCAAATTTGGCAAAAAGGTACTGCTTGGCTCAGAAGCGACCTTTACAAAAATCGTGTAAATCCGTTCAGTAGTTGCTGAGAAATCAAAAATAAAAGTTTCAATATTTAGAGGCACAGAGGATCCGCTGACCCTCCTGACCACGAGCTTTATTCTAATTGGCTGTCAACACTCCAAACCAGGAAGTGTTGGCAGCCATCTTGTGACTCGGTAGAACCGAGTCACAAGAAAACAGAAAAACAGTCGCGTAAAACAAGAAAAGGAGGCAGGGTAGAAACACCCTGACCCCACAAGGACCCCCAGGGCCCAAAAAAGCATTTTATTTTTAATAAAATCACCGAGATGCGCGAAAGATCCGCGGATCCGGCCGCGAAAATAAAAAAAACGAAGTGCGGGCTTCCGCGTTTCGTTATTAATTAGCCCCCGGGTGAACCAAGTCCTGGGGGCATGTAAAAAAATGTGTGGGGGGGCCCCAATCCCCCCACACTGCCCCGGGGACCGCCACCCCCCGGGGCTTTGCACAAATATTTGCAGGGGGCACACGGCCCTCCCGCAGCCCCGGGGACCGCCACCCCCGGGGCTCTTATTATTCAAATTTGGGGGTCCATGAAGGACCCCCAAGCCCCGGGGACCACCACCTCCCCGGGGCTTTGCCAATGGTGGGAGGGGGGCCGTGCAGCCCCCCTCCTGGAGCCAGTGAAGGCCCTAGGGACCGCCACCCCCCAGGGCCGGCTCCTGCAGTGTCCCGGGGTGCACACCCCGGGACACTGCTGTTGCAATGACAGGGCGGGAGCCTCGCGGCTCCCGCCCTGTCATGTGCAAGCTGCTGCTTCATTGAAGCGAGAGCAGGGAAACCTGCTCTCGCTTCAATGAAGCAAAGCAGATGTGCTTTCCACACGGGGAGCTGCATGTCAGCAGCTCCCCGTGTGGAAGCAATGCCGGCTACCGCAGGAGGCGGGAAGCCGGCGGGACCGTGGGGGAATTGGGGACCACCCCACGGTCCCCAACGGAGAGGGCCAGCCCCGGGGGATGGGGTCCCCGGGGCTAGAAGTGTCCCGGGAGGGGGGCCACGTGGCCTCCCTCCCCCAAAAATTAAAAAAAAATAATAATAAAATAAAGGCCAGGCCCCGGGGGATGGGGTCACCGGGGCCAATAGAGGCCTCAGGAGGGGGGCCACGCAGCCCTCTCCATAATTAAAAATTAATATGTATGTGGCCATGCCCCGGGGGATGGGGTCCCCGGGGCTGGAATTGGCCACGGGAGGGGGGCCCACGCAGCCCCCTTCCCATTCAATTTTTTATTTTTTATTTAAATGGGGGTAAGGCCCTGGGAGATGGGGTCCCCAGGGCCCAAAAAAAGTAAAAAGGAAGGGGGGCCACGCAGCCCCCCTTCTAAAGAAAAAAAAAGAAGAAAAAAACACGGAGATCGTGCCGAGGCCCCGCCCCTCCTAGCAACACACTGCAAACGCGCCCTGTGGTGCGTTTTACAATGGGGAATTAATTCCCCTTCAATACTGGGGGTCCCTGGGGGCCAACTAGCCCACCAGTTACCTCCAGTAAGCGCCACAGGGCTGCGTTGCAGAGAGGTGGTCCAGGCCATGCCCCTTTTTACCCCTCTCTGCAACGCAGCTCTGTGGCGCTTACTAGAGGTACCTGGTGGGCTAGTTGGACCCCAGGGACCCTCAGGATTCAAGGGAACTTAATCCCCCAACTTAAAACGCGCCACGGGGCGCGTTTGCACAGTGGTGAAGGGAGGGGGCGGGGCCTGAGGTGACATGTGTGCAAACACGCCATGTGGTGCTTTTTAAGTTGGAGAATTAATTCCTCTTCAATCATGAGGGTCCCTGGGGGCCAACTAGCCCACCAGGTACCTCCAGTAAGCACCACAGAGCTGCGTTGCAGAGATGTGTAAAAAGGGGCATGGCCTCTGAACACCTCTCTGCAACACAGCTCCCTGGCGCATAATGGAGGTCCCTGGTGGGCTAGTTGGCCCCCAGGGACCCTTAGTATTCAAGGGGAATTAATCCCTCAACTTAAAACGCGCCACGGGGCGCGTTTGCACAGTGGTGAAGGGAGGGGGCGGGGCCTTAGGTGACATGTGTGCAAACACGCCCTGTGGCGCGTTTTAAGTTGGGGAATTAATACCTCTTCAATCCTGAGGGTCCCTGGGGGCCAACTAGCCCACGAGGTACCTCCAGTAAGCGCCACATAGCTGCGTTGCAGAGAGGTGGCCCAGGCCACGCCCCTTTTTACACCTCTCTGCAATGGGGCTCTGTGGCGCTTACTGGAGGTACCTGGTGGGCTAGTTGGACCCCAGGGACCCTGAAGATTCAAGGGGACTTAATCCCCCAACTTAAAATGTGCCACGGATCGCGTTTGCACAGTGGTGAAGGAAGGGGCGGGGCCTGAAGTGACATGTGTGCAAACACGCCCTGTGACGCGTTTTAAGTTGGGAATTAATTCCCCTTCAATCCTGAGGGCCCCTGGGGGCCAACTAGCCCACCAGGTACCTCCAGTAAGCGCCAGAGGCCTGCGTTGCAGAGAGGTGGTCCAGGCCATGCCCCTTTTTACACCTCTCTGCAACGCAGGCCTGTGGCGCTTACTGGAAGTACCTGGTGGGCTAGTTGGGCCCCAGGGACCCTCAGGATTCAAGGTGACCTAATACCCCAACTTAAAACGCGCCACAGGGCGTATTTGCACAGTGGTGAAGGGAGGGGGCGGGGCCTCAGGTGACATGTGTGCAAACACGCCCTGTGGCACTTTTTAAGTTGGGGAATTAATTCCCCTTGAATCCTGAGGGACCCTGGGGGCCAACTAGCCCACCAGGTACCTCCAGTGCGCGCCACAGGGCTGCGTTGCAGAGAGGTGGTCCAGGCCACGCCCCTTTTTACACCTCTGTGCAACGCAGCTCTGTGGCGCTTACTGGAGGTACTTAGTGGGCTAGTTGGACCCCAGGGACCCTCAGGATTCAAGGGGACTTAATCTCCCAACTTAAAACGACCACAGGGCTTGTTTGCACACATGTCACCTCAGGCCCACCCCCTCCCTTCACCACTGTGCAAACGCGCCCCGGGGCGCCTTTTATGAGGAAGTTTTAATCCCCCTGCCCTATTATGTACTAGGGCCTTACAGAGGATGTCATGCTAATCACAGGGGTACCCCAACGCATAGTGTTCCCTAGTGTATGTAGGTGTTTTCACTGTATTCTAAGTGTCTTTTAGCATAGCACTGGCTCTAGGCCTGGTGAGTCCGAGTCAGTTACCACGAGTACCCGTCTGAAAAAGTTGTGGGCACAGGATGATTTTGCAACAAGGCCTCTTTCTGCTCCTCTGTTGGTTCTTTCTGCACATGTCTTGCTTCTTCCTGCTCTTTTCTTCGTCTTTGTGGACTTCTGTTGCTTCTTTCTGCATTTCTTTTGCTTTTTTCTGTGCGTTTTTCTTCTTTCTTCACATGTCCTACCTCTGTAGGCATAGTTAGAAACTAGCATTTGAAAAACCTTTCAAATTCACTTAAAAAACCATAGGTTTCAGGCACGTTATAGTTAGAAATTAGCATTTAAAAAAGCTTTGAAATTCACAGAAAAAACCATAGGTTTCAGACACGTTATAGTTAGAAATTAGCATTTAAAAAACCTTTGAAATTCACTGAAAAAACCATAGGTTTCAGACACGGTATAGTTAGAAATTAGCATTTAACCGAGTCACAAGAAAAGAGAAAAACAAACGCTAAAAACAAGAAAAGGGGGCAGGGTAGAAACACCCTGACCCCCTGGGCCTGCTAAGGGAGTCCCACAAGGACCCCCAGGGCCCAGAAAAGCATTTTTTTTAAAAAAGAAATCGGCCGAATTCACGCTGGGTGCGTGAATCCGGGCGAGAAAATTTTTAAAAAACGAAGCGCGTGCTCCCGCGCTTCATTGTATTGAAGCCCCCGGGTGGGCAAGGTCCCGGGGGCACTGAAAAAAAATGTGTGGGGGGGGCCCCAATCCCCCCCCACACTGCCCCGGGGCTTTTATTAATTATTTGCAGAACTGTATCCCTGAGAGCGCTCCTCTTTACACAGGAGTGTCAGACTGTCAGTCCGCGTGCCTCGAGGCACTTGCCTGTGCCACCTGTGGCTGACAGGGCAGCGAGGAACTGTCACAGTGGTACCCGCTCAGGCCTACCCTCCAATCAGGCCCAGTGAGAAGGCAGGGAGCCCGGGAGCCCTGTTTCGCGAGATCTGCATCCCTCAGGGGCACTGCTGACGTTCAGGCAGTGACCGTCCCAGTCGACATGCTCCCGAAGACCGGCTGATGATACAGTGCATGAGAGATACATGGCATGGGCTGTGAACGACGCTCTGGGCCACGCGTCAGTTAGTGTCCGTACGGGCAGGTGCGTGAATGGATGGAGATATTCACACTGCACTGCAGCCCTAATTTTGTCGACACGGACTTCTTACCAGAGGAAGGGGAAACGTCGGGGGTAATGCCACTACGTGCCACAGAATACCACAGCCGACCAAAAGTGACTATACATTATCGAAGATATAAAATGCTGGGGAGGGTGGGGGGGGGATTCGGAGAGAGTTGCAGGGTTGTCCCCAGACCGGCTGTAATGACTACATTACTTTGGGAATGTAGTTTTGGTGGGAACTGTCGGCGGGCAGGGTATGGGGTGAGCCGTCACTCTGGATTGGTTTGGTGAGTAGCTGCAGTCAGGGTGCAGTTTAAGGTTTAGGTTGCTTTCTACCTCTTTCTGAGGGTCAGTGCTCCCCTCGGTCCTGTTACCCAGAGAGGCTCGGCGCTGTGATATGTGTCGGACCCCAACCGTCAGTGTGTTTTATTCGTTTTGGAACAGGGAGTGCGCAGGCTGAGCCGATTTATTTTGAGACTGAACTCGGACAGTTTTCTAGCATAGTCTTTTAACCACTATGACAATACATAGCAGATCCTGGGCTTTCAGAGCTCGGTGTGTGGTCTAACGCAGCGCCAGGCCTTTCCCTCCAGTGATAGTAAATTTGGCGCTTAGGGCAAGCGCCCTCCAGTTCATGTTCTACATTTTGGGAAACAACAACAATAAAAATATATATTGCACTTTGCTAGAATACAATTTCACCCCGAACAAATTAGGGTATTAAAAACCCAAGGCACGTGTTCTTTTTGCATGCGTAAAAGCAAATCTAAATGTTCCCATAAATTTCACCATCCAATGTGTAGCTAAATTTCCTGGTCAAAAAAAGAAACACATCAACAGCATATATTTTAGAATTTCTCCTGTTTTGTAATAGAAACCATTTTCTACAGCGGCAAATGAAAACAATGTCAATGCCATCATCGTCAATTGCATTAATTTTTATGAAGAGATTATTTAATTTAGAGGGTGGTGTAGTATTGCGGTCAAGGCCTAGGCTTGACCCAAATGAAGGCACAGCGAGACGTAGTTCATTTAGTGGCCAGTTACCAAACTGCGCCACGCCCAGAGCCCTGGGCTTTTATTTCCTCTCACACGTGGTCTCGGCGTCCGCCGAGCTTAACCCATTCCACACAGTCCACAGGGGTCGTGGTCTAACGGGACCACCCCCTAACACTTATAGGAGACATGGACTGTCCCACTGTCTCCCACAACATTACATTCCTCCTTTACCAGGAGAGCTAAATTGAAATAAACAAAAACACAAAACTCTACCAAAAGAACTTCTCAGTCCAAAATACAAACATCTAGAGCAAAATACAAACTGGAACAGTCTTACTTGGATCTTCTTTACAGCTGCTTACTCTGGCTGCGACTTGACCCACAGTCACCGACTAGCCACTGGTTACATAGTCTTTGTACTTCTGGGAGGGCTTCGGACAGGGCCTTAGGTGATATCTGTCCTGAGTGTTTCGCAGCTGTGGAGCTGGTGGCTGTTCAACTGGGTCGCTGCCGGGGACTGGGCTCCGGTCACCATCAGAGTCCTGGTCTTGGAACAACGTGGGTACTGGATTGGTGGAGGTGTCCATGGCGGCTGGTCGATCAGGTCCGGCCGCATCACTGTCAGGAGTTGAGGTTCCATCGCAGGGCACCCCGTTGCGCCATTCGGACCCAGGGAGGTCGTTTTTGTCATCAGGTGGGACTATTTAAAAAAAAGACACATTGCGGGTAACAGTCTCTGGCCCTCTCTGGGCAGTCACCATGGTGCCCTTCACTGCGGTGACAGCCCAAGGTTGAAGCTCGAAAGGCAAACGGAACTTTCCACCAGGGTGTCGGTCTTGCACAAGCACTTGATCACCCACTGCAATGGGACTTTCTCTAGCGTGTCTTTTCCGGGACGCTGCTTTGTTGGTCTTCTCTCGCCTGAAGTCTGACTGGTTCGGGGGGTTGGCTGTTTCGGCCCACACCGGATGGTGGGGAATGGTGTCTGTGACCGTCCGGCCGAAACACAGTCGACTTGGGGAGATGCCGGTGGTGCAGTGGGGGGTGAGCCGGTACTCCCTGAGGAACTGATACACTGCTCGTTCAAGGTTGAGTCCATCAGCCAGGGCGATTTGGATCGTTTTGTTCAATGTCCGCATTAGCCGTTCTACTTCGTCATTGGCTTGGGGCCATCTCGGTGTGATTTTGTGGTGTTTCACGTTGTGGGAGGCCAAGTAGTCGGCCATCTCCGCGCTGGTGAACGGCGGACCATTGTCGGTGCGGAGTTCACCGAAGAACCCATGGGTAGCTATTATCTTCTCCAGTTTAGGAATCACTTCCGCGGCTGATGTAGATGCAACAAGTTCCACTTCGGGATACCTCGAGAAGTCATCAACCACCACTAGCATGTACTTTCCTCTAGGTAGACTGCCGAAGTCAGCACTCACTCTCTCCCAGGGGGCGTTCGGAGCTGCTTCGGTGATGACTGGCACAGGTTTGCTTGGTAGGCTCGTGGTGAGGCATACTGGGCAGTGTTGCACCAAGGACTCTATTTGCTGGTCCAGGCCGGGGAACCAGACTTTACTGCAGAGTCTGTTCTTCGATTTGACGATTCCCTGGTGTGCGCCATGGGCGAGAAGGGTCGCCTGTCTGGTGAGGCTCTCTGGTAGGACAAGGCGTGGACCTCGCAGTAAACACCCGTCCGCTGACGTGGACAGTTCATGAGGCACCTGGTGCAGCGACTTCAACGTTGCTTGGGCTGCTGCGGTTCGTAGCGGTGAAGGATTCTGCAGGAGTCGCCAGTCACCTGAGGAAACCGCCTAGATAGCGATTTGGAGGCAGTCATCATCTAGGGTGGCGGCTATGACATCTTGCAGAGATATCGGGAGAGGCCGGGACCGTTCTACCACCATCCGCACGTAGTCCTCCGTGGCCGCCGCCTCAGCTGCTTCCGGAGGGGTGGCCGGCCGGGCGTGCCGTGATAAGAAGTCAGCCGGGTTCCGGGTGACAGGTCTGTATTCCACTGCGAACTGGAACTCTTGCAGCTGTAGGATCCATTTCTCAATTCGTGGGGGAGGGCGAGACGAGGAGCCCTGGAACAACGGGATCAATGGTTTGTGGTCCGTGATGACGGTGAAAGGATGGCCATACAAGTATATGTGAAAATGGCGGCATCCCCATAGAATCGTGATGGCCTCTTTCTCAATTTGCGAATACCGCTGCTCCGTAGGTGTGAGAGTCCGGCTCGCATAAGCAACGGGTGCCCACTCGCCACAGTCTTGACGTTGCGCTAGGACAGCACCCAGGCCAGTTGGGCTGGCGTCAACCACTAGCTGGGAGTCGTGGCGTGGATCAAAATAGACAAGCGTGGTATCCGCGGACAGGGCAGCCTTCGTCATCTGGAACGCTTGTTCTTGCTCCGGACCCCACGTCCAGTGGGTGGTGGTCCTGGTGAGATCTCGCAGAGGGCCAGTCAGATCCGAGAGGTTCCTGATGAAGCGTCCACAGTAGGTGACCATGCCTAAAAAACTGCGGACTCCGGACACCGATGTGGGGGCTGGCGCCTCCTGAACATCCTTCACCTTGTCTGGGTCTGGCCCGATGCCCTTGTCCGAGAACCGATATCCAAAAAAACTAATGTCGCGGCGCAGGAACTCGCACTTCTCCTTATGCAGGGTCAACCCACAGTCTCGAAGGCGAGCGAACACGGCATGAAGGCGGAGGAGATGTTCTTCCAGAGAGGGAGCATGCACTAAGATATCATCGCTCACGTTGAGCACTCCCTCCAGTCCTTGCAGGACAGTCTTGATAATGTTTTGGAAGACTTCGGCCGCACTGGAGATCCCGAAGTTGAGGCGTTTGTAGCGCCAGAGACCGGCGTGGGTGGAGAAGGTGGTAATTGGGTGAGAGTCTGGGTGGAGAGGGACCTGATGGTACCCTGAGCGGAGGTCCATTTTCGAGAACCACTTGGACCCCGCGAGTTCACCTATAATGTCATCAACTGTGGGCGTCAGGTGGCGTTCCCTCTTGATGGCGAGGTTCGGGATCCGCATGTCAACACAGATGCGGACCGCGTCAGGCTGTTTCGGCTTCTTCGCGACCACGATGGGGGAAACCCACGGGGTGGGGCCGCGCACTCGTTCGATGATTCCGGCCGTTTCCAAAGACGGAGTTCCGCCTCGACCTTTGGGCGAAGATGGAAGGCAATCCTCCTGTGCCTGAGGGCAATCAGGGCCACAGACTTGTCTACGTGCAGCCGGACTGCCGGGCCTTTGAGGCATCCAATCCATTTGAAGAGAGGGCCGAACTCGGTCAGCAGACGTTCCAGGTCGTGAGCCAGCACGGTGAAGGCAAAGTGGACGAGGCGGAGGTCCTGTGCGGTACGGCAGTTGAGTAAGAATCCCGATCCTTCTTGGGAGACGTAGATCTTGGACCGTTGATGGACTTGGTCATGAGAGAGGTTGGCTTGGAACAAGCCGCCTATTCTGAGCGGGGTGTGGGTCCCGAACGCGTACACTTGGACGTTGGTGTTACGGAGGGCGGGCAGGTTGGGTAACCGCCTGTAGACGCTGGCAGCCATGAGGGTTAATCGTTGCTCCAGTGTCAATGAGCGCTGTCACTGGATGATCCTGTACATTGATGGTGCACATGGGCGCTGCCTGCGGGGAGGCAGAGAGGGCGTGTAGCATGTGTACCACGTGCACGGTTGCGGCCTCATCTTCATCCATGTCGCCGCTCGAGGAGTCATCTGGGAGAGGCTCCAGTGTACGCACCTGTCGAGGTGGGCCTTGTGGTCGCCGCATGGGCTTCGAGCGGCAGACCTTGGAAAAGTGGTTGATCTTTCCACACGCACTGCAGGTTTTTCCTTGGGCTGGACAGGCGCCGTCGTGTGGGAGTGGGCCTCCGCACCATCCACAGAGGCGGGCTTTAGGGCTCTGTCCGGAGCTTTGGGCCGAGGATCTTCTGGGCCTTTGACGAGGCTCGCGGGTCTCAGTACGAACGGCGCAGACTGGCTCTTCTTTGACGGCCGCTGTAGCTTTGAGCTCCATATGGGCTGCTCTGGCCTTGGACAGTTCCTTGGAGCGTCCCAGGGTCAGGATGTCCCTCATCCGCATGTTGTGTTCCTGTAGGACGCGCTCGCGTAGCTTAGAGGAAGCACAGCCTTGAATGAATTGCGCCCGGACCTCATCATCCTCATCAGGCAGTGTGCACGTGCTGGCCAACTCCTTGAGGCGGGCATAGAACACGTCCACCGACTCGTCAGGGAGCTGTTTTGCTTGACGGAGGAGGAAGCGCTTGTAGTCAGGGTTGGCGTAGGGCTCAAAGTGAGCTGTGATGGCGTCGCGCATCGTGGCATAGTTCCGTGGGGGCCCAGCCTCGCGGACCGTCTTTGCAATTTTGTGGATTTCTGTACCGCCAAGGTGGAGGAGCATGGGCCTTCGCCGTGGGGCAGGGATGTCCGCAGCGTCAAAGAACATCTCCAAACGCTCCACCCACGCCTTCCATCGCGCAGCTTGGGAGGGCGGCGGCCCGGTGATGGTAAATGGCTCCAACGGTGGGATGAAGGTCATGCTGGCCAGGCGGAGGGAGGTGGCAGGAAAACGAGAGCCGCGCACCTAGCCGAGGCAGCCGAGCGTAGGTACTTCCAGATGCAGGGCGTCGCAACGTGCCAGTTGCGCAGCAGGGAGGCCGGGTGCAGGCCAGCGCAGGCAGATCCGGACAGGCGGCTGGGGCTCACGCAGGAGCGGTGGCCAGGACCCTCTAGATGCAGGCAGAGCGTGGCCGGTCCCAAAGACAGCCTCAGGAGCAGGAGGAGGCAAGTGAAGGCACCAGGAGGGGGCAGCAGACTTCCGGGGGCACGCGGAGCTTAACCTGGGAAGCAGACACTGAGGCAGGACTGCAGGGTGTGCTACTTGCACATTCGGGTCGGTGCAGTGCAACAGGGCGGCCAGAGGGGGCAGCAGGGTGGCGCTGTGTAGCTTACCGGTGCTTTCCACTGCCGACAGCGTCCGGACTCCTCACGCGCCACAGCAGGCAATCCGTGTGCGGCGTAGAGCGCCGCTGACAACGCGCGGGCCGAAACACAGGGCCGCGCATACGCGCGCACACACCCTCTTCTGGGCTACGCTTGGGGATCCAGGTGAGGATGTCGGCTGCAGGGCGGCACGCCAGCAGAGCCGCCACCGATGAAGTCGCGCGGATGCGCAGGTCGGCCCCGATACACGGCCGGGCCACAGGCAGGAGCCGCGCGGCAGGATCGGGCTCCTGGAGACACTAGCGGTCAGTACGGTGGGTGAGAGGTAGGACAGCAGCAAGCTGACACCACCTCGTCACCAATGTAGTATTGCGGTCAAGGCCTAGGCTTGACCCAAATGAAGGCACAGCGAGACGTAGTTCATTTAGTGGCCAGTTACCAAACTGCGCCATGCCCAGAGCCCTGGGCTTTTATTTCCTCTCACACGTGGTCTCGGCGTCCGCCGAGCTTAACCCATTCCACACAGTCCACAGGGGTCGTGGTCTAACGGGACCACCCCTAACACTTATAGGAGACATGGACTGTCCCACTGTCTCCCACAACATTACAGGTGGCAAAATAAACTCGTTTCTCTACTTTTTTGGACTTAAGCAATTTATTAAAGCTCAATTTAAAATACAGAGTAGATTCACCCAGGCGACCATTCACAAACCAAGCAACCCTTTAAGCGCCCCGAAACCAGGTGTAATCTGTTGGGAAAGAAACACTTGGCACACAGTGTAAAGTAATCGACGAAGAGTGTGTTCGAGGGCGTTAAAAAGATGCACACGAGACCAGTGGTCCTTGCACCTGATAAGTGCTGCTCTTTTCATGGCGCCCCGAGGAATATATAAATAAATAATCTTAATTATCATACACACGTCATTGCATACTTAAAGTAGCACGGTACACATAAATACTTTCTTTAAAAAAAACTTCCATCCACTCTATTTTTTTAAATCACTCTCTCCAAAACTTTGTTCAGTATCACCACATCAAAGGGTGGGATAATAAAAAATACAACTCATATCATTTTCGCTTAGTTCACTTTTTGTCTTTTAGTTGGGTCTATTTCGCGGCTTCTCCTCATTCTGAATCAAAAAGCGAATTTCAAGTGCATGTTTTTTCGATTTCTTTTAAAATACAGTACTTTTCTCGAGCTACAAATCCTGACACTCAATTCAACTGAGCCCGGTTTTGTTTTTGACATATAAATAATCAAACAGTTCTTCTAGAGGATTTCCCTAAGTGCTGTCCGCCATTCAGGAAGATACAAAACAAACATATTCACGAACCCGGTGTTTCGCTGAGGTGTAGTGGCAGTTCAGTTCAAGCAGGGAAGGGAGGCCACGAGCGTCTGTGCAGAAGTCCCTGTGGGTACCCGGCCTTTCCTGGGCCGAGGGTTGCACTGAGGGACGGTGTGCTTGGGAGGGCTGAGCAGCAGGCCACAGTCTAGGTCATAGTCAAACTTTAAAAAGTGCCGGCCTTGGCGCGTGGTTCTCCGCCGGCCCAGGGTGACTTATCAACATGTGCCCTTTCCTATTAGCTCCTGACTTGTCGAGCCATGGGCCCTACATAAAGTTACATGCCTTAAACTTTTGTTTCCATTTTCTCCCTTCTCTAAGTCCCTCTTCCTTATTTGAAAGTCTCAGGTTAGGGTGCACCACAATGTTGGCACATCTGCTCATTGTAAACTTCTCCCACTGCCCCTCATGACATGGTCCCGCTAAAGACATATCTGTGTGTCTCTCTAAGCACTAGGTACCCACATTTTCTGAGCCCTTGTTCGACATGGTGTACCTCCACGTGCACGTCCCATGCCCAGACCCCGTGCCTCCCGTGCCCCCAGTCCCGGTCTGTGCGCCTCTCCAGCGGTCAGTCCCCCGTGCCTTCCCCTCTAAGCCCGCTCCCCTCAGGGCTTGTCCGTACACTGCTTGCAGAGGCTGGCCGAGACGCTGCTGAAGAGGGTGCACTTGTCTGGGCAGGACCCGGAGGTTGGCAGGCCGGTGGTGAATGGGTAGCCCACTGCCGCGGCCACAGCCTGCTCGTAGACGCCCAGTGCCGGGTGCAGGGAGGCAGCAGCGGCCGAGGCAGGCAGTGCGGCAGCAGCGCCTGGCCCTGGTTCAAGTACGCCACCAGCCTGCGCATCTCCTTCAGCGCCTGCATCAGGATGTAGTTCTTGGCCAGCAGAAGAGTGGCGATCTTGGAAAGTTTGCACATAGAGGGACTGTGCGCGTAGGGGATCACGGAGCGCAGCTCGTCCAGCGCATCGTTCAAGTCGTACATGACCCAGGCACTAACTCATGGCAAATGCAGAGGAGGTCATGCTCATTACAGGGGTACCCCAACGCATAGTGTTCCCTAGTGTATGTAGCTGTTTTCACTGTATTCTAAGTGTCTTTTAGCATAGCACTGGCTCCGGTCCTGGTTAGTCAGAGTCAGTTACCACCAGTACCCGTCAGTAAAAAGTTGGGGGCACAGGAGGACTTTCTGCTCCTCTGTTGTCTCTTTCTGCACATCTCTTGCTTCTTCCTGCACTTTTCTTCGTCTTTCTGGACTTCTGTTGCCTCTTTCTGCATTTGTCTTGCTTCTTGCTGCGCTTTTCTTCCTCTTTCTTCACATGTCCAAACTTTGAAGGCATAGTTAGAAATTAGCATTTAAAAAACCATTGACATTCACTGAAAAAACCATAGGTTTCAGGCACGATATAGTTAGAAATTAGCATTTAAAAAACCATTGAAATTCACTGAAAAAACCATAGGTTTCAGGCACGTTATAGTTAGAAATTAGCATTTAAAAAACCTTAGAAATTCACTGAAAAAAACCATAGGTTTCAGGGACGTTATAGTTAGTTGGACATTTCACTCGTACAAAACCATAGAAATTCCCTCGTTATAGTTAGTTCAGCTAACTATAACTCGCGCCCGCAATGCACTGCTGATGACGTCACATATTACAGCATTCATGAGATGGTCAGTGACATCACTGATGACATCACTGATGCCATCTCAAATGACATCACTGATGACATCACTGATGACATCATCCACGTCAAAATCTGATGCACCTCCTTACACTCTAATATAATCTTTGATACACCCACTGTAAAATACAGACTACCATTTTCAAAACCATTGACACACCAATACCAGTTACTACATACGCACTCACTGATTCCTAGGTCTCACACACATCCACTCATTCACCTATACAATCACTCATACATACAGTCACTCATCAATACAACACTATCATATGCACTCATACACCTACACAGACACTCACACACCGCCACTCATCCATGGAGTTACTCACACACCTAGTCAGTCATGCAAAGAATCAATCACACTCCCATTTCCTCACCTATACAGTCATACACACACCACCTCACTTATTCAAACATATACTAACACATACTTACTCTCTTATACAATCACTGATACAAGTACACACTCATCCATACAGCCACTCTCACAGTCACTGACTCTCACGTATAGTCATTTATATACTCCAAGTCTTACATACACTGCCTTTTACATATGTAGTTACTTGGACATGTACCACTGAGACATCCAATCTCTCACCAAAACACCCATACACACACTCACCCGCCCATACAGCTGTTTCCACATGCACTCTTGAACCCATACACCCAGTGAATCAACCACTCACACATCTATGCACAGAGTCACACACCTCCCACCCACCGACACACACACTCAGTCTCCCATACAAATACTCAGGCAACCAATCAATAACCCATTAAGACACTCATGTAGCTACTGACCAACACATGCAGCAGCTTACACAACAACAGACATACTGATACACACATTCAGACAGTTTAGTCACTAACTCATGCAGTCAGTAAGACACATTTAATCACTCACTTATACAGTCAGACACGCACATACTAAATCCTCCATCCAGACACTTATACACCCACTCATTCTTCAATACACCTTGGCATATATATAAAATATATTTAAACTTTAGAGAAACACACAGTCACTGGATGATGTCATCAGTGATGTCATCAGTGATGTCATTTGAGATGTCATCAGTGATGTCATCAGTGATGTCACTGACCATGTCATGAATGATGTAATATGTCACGTTATCAGCAGTGCATTGCGGGGCGCGAGTTATAGTTAGCTGAACTAACTAAAACGGGGGAATTTCTATGGTTTTGTACGAGTGAAATGTCCAACTAACTATAACGTCCCTGAAACCTATGGTTTTTTCAGTGAATTTCTAAGGTTTTTTAAATGCTAATTTCTAACTATAACGTGCCTGAAACCTATGGTTTTTCAGTGAATTTCAATGGTTTTTTTAATGCTAATTTCTAACTATAACATGCCTGAAACCTATGGTTTTTTCAGTGAATATTTATATATATATATATATTCACTGAAAAAACCATAGGTTTCAGACACGTTATAGTTAGAAATTTGCATTTAAAAACCTTTGAAATTCACAGAAAAACTCATGGGGCATATTAGCAAGACCGGCGATAAAATTATCGCCGTTTTAGCGGCAGGAAACTGCAGCTAAAGCGGCGATAATGGGCTTGCTAATATGCGTTATAGAAGTTCAATAGAAGCCCAGGTTAGATGTCCTGCACATCTAACCTGGGCTTCTATTGGAATTCTATAACGCATATTAGCAAGCCCATTATCGCCGTTTTAGCGGCAGTTTCCTGCCGCTAAAGCGGCGATAATTTTATCGCCGGTCTTGCTAATATGCCCCCATAGGTTTTAGGGACAGTTATAGTTAGTTGGACATTGCACTCGTACAAAACCCGTGAAATTCCCCCGTTATAGTTAGTTTAGCTAACTATAACTCGCGCCCCCGCAATGCACTGCTGATGACGTCACATATTACATCACTCATGACATGGTCAGTGACATCACTGATGACATCACTGATGACATCTCAAATGACATCACTGATGACATGATGCAGTGACTGTGTGTTTCTGTAAAGTTTAAATATTTTTAATATATATAGGGAAAGGCGTATTGAAGAATGAGTGGGTGTATAAGTGTCTGTATGGATGATTTAGTAGGTGCGTGACTAACTCTATAAGTGAGTGATTAAACGTATCTTACTGAATGCATGGGTTAGTGACTAAACTGGGTGAATGTCTGAATCCGTCTGTCTGTTGCTGTGTAAGTGGCTGCATGGGTTTGTGAATAGCTACATGAGTGTCTATATGAGTTATTGATTGGTTGTCTGAGTATCTGTATGGGTGCCGAAGTCAGCACTCACTCTCTCCCAGGGGCGTTCGGAGCTGCTTCGGTGATGACTGGCACAGGTTTGCTTGGTAGGCTCGTGGTGAGGCATACTGGGCAGTGTTGCACCAAGGACTCTATTTGCTGGTCCAGGCCGGGAACCAGACTTTACTGCGGAGTCTGTTCTTCGATTTGACGATTCCCTGGTGTGCGCCATGGGCGAGAAGGGTCGCCTGTCTGGTGAGGCTCTCTGGTAGGACAAGGCGTGGACCTCGCAGTAAACACCCGTCCGCTGACGTGGACAGTTCATGAGGCACCTGGTGCAGCGACTTCAACGTTGCTTGGGCTGCTGCGGTTCGTAGCGGTGAAGGATTCTGCAGGAGTCGCCAGTCACCTGAGGAAACCGCCTAGATAGCGATTTGGAGGCAGTCATCATCTAGGGTGGCGGCTATGACATCTTGCAGAGATATCGGGAGAGGCCGGGACCGTTCTACCACCATCCGCACGTAGTCCTCCGTGGCCGCCGCCTCAGCTGCTTCCGGAGGGGTGGCCGGCCGGGCGTGCCGTGATAAGAAGTCAGCCGGGTTCCGGGTGACAGGTCTGTATTCCACTGCGAACTGGAACTCTTGCAGCTGTAGGATCCATTTCTCAATTCGTGGGGGAGGGCGAGACGAGGAGCCCTGGAACAACGGGATCAATGGTTTGTGGTCCGTGATGACGGTGAAAGGATGGCCATACAAGTATATGTGAAAATGGCGGCATCCCCATAGAATCGTGATGGCCTCTTTCTCAATTTGCGAATACCGCTGCTCCGTAGGTGTGAGAGTCCGGCTCGCATAAGCAACGGGTGCCCACTCGCCACAGTCTTGACGTTGCGCTAGGACAGCACCCAGGCCAGTTGGGCTGGCGTCAACCACTAGCTGGGAGTCGTGGCGTGGATCAAAATAGACAAGCGTGGTATCCGCGGACAGGGCAGCCTTCGTCATCTGGAACGCTTGTTCTTGCTCCGGACCCCACGTCCAGTGGGTGGTGGTCCTGGTGAGATCTCGCAGAGGGCCAGTCAGATCCGAGAGGTTCCTGATGAAGCGTCCACAGTAGGTGACCATGCCTAAAAAACTGCGGACTCCGGACACCGATGTGGGGGCTGGCGCCTCCTGAACATCCTTCACCTTGTCTGGGTCTGGCCCGATGCCCTTGTCCGAGAACCGATATCCAAAAAAACTAATGTCGCGGCGCAGGAACTCGCACTTCTCCTTATGCAGGGTCAACCCACAGTCTCGAAGGCGAGCGAACACGGCATGAAGGCGGAGGAGATGTTCTTCCAGAGAGGGAGCATGCACTAAGATATCATCGCTCACGTTGAGCACTCCCTCCAGTCCTTGCAGGACAGTCTTGATAATGTTTTGGAAGACTTCGGCCGCACTGGAGATCCCGAAGTTGAGGCGTTTGTAGCGCCAGAGACCGGCGTGGGTGGAGAAGGTGGTAATTGGGTGAGAGTCTGGGTGGAGAGGGACCTGATGGTACCCTGAGCGGAGGTCCATTTTCGAGAACCACTTGGACCCCGCGAGTTCACCTATAATGTCATCAACTGTGGGCGTCAGGTGGCGTTCCCTCTTGATGGCGAGGTTCGGGATCCGCATGTCAACACAGATGCGGACCGCGTCAGGCTGTTTCGGCTTCTTCGCGACCACGATGGGAAAGCCCACGGGGTGGGGCCGCGCACTCGTTCGATGATTCCGGCCGTTTCCAAAGACGGAGTTCCGCCTCGACCTTTGGGCGAAGATGGAAGGCAATCCTCCTGTGCCTGAGGGCAATCAGGGCCACAGACTTGTCTACGTGCAGCCGGACTGCCGGGCCTTTGAGGCATCCAATCCATTTGAAGAGAGGGCCGAACTCGGTCAGCAGACGTTCCAGGTCGTGAGCCAGCACGGTGAAGGCAAAGTGGACGAGGCGGAGGTCCTGTGCGGTACGGCAGTTGAGTAAGAATCCCGATCCTTCTTGGGAGACGTAGATCTTGGACCGTTGATGGACTTGGTCATGAGAGAGGTTGGCTTGGAACACGCCGCCTATTCTGAGCGGGTGTGGGTCCCGAACGCGTACACTTGGACGTTGGTGTTACGGAGGGCGGGCAGGTTGGGTAACCGCCTGTAGACGCTGGCAGCCATGAGGTTAATCGTTGCTCCAGTGTCAATGAGCGATGTCACTGGATGATCCTGTACATTGATGGTGCACATGGGCGCTGCCTGCGGGGAGGCAGAGAGGGCGTGTAGCATGTGTACCACGTGCACGGTTGCGGCCTCATCTTCGTCCATGTCGCCGCTCGAGGAGTCATCTGGGAGAGGCTCCAGTGTACGCACCTGTCGAGGTGGGCCTTGTGGTCGCCGCATGGGCTTCGAGCGGCAGACCTTGGAAAAGTGGTTGATCTTTCCACACGCACTGCAGGTTTTCCTTGGGCTGGACAGGCGCCGTCGTGTGGGAGTGGGCCTCCGCACCATCCACAGAGGCGGGCTTTAGGGCTCTGTCCGGAGCTTTGGGCCGAGGATCTTCTGGGCCTTTGACGAGGCTCGCGGGTCTCAGTACGAACGGCGCAGACTGGCTCTTCTTTGACGGCCGCTGTAGCTTTGAGCTCCATATGGGCTGCTCTGGCCTTGGACAGTTCCTTGGAGCGTCCCAGGGTCAGGATGTCCCTCATCCGCATGTTGTGTTCCTGTAGGACGCGCTCGCGTAGCTTAGAGGAAGCACAGCCTTGAATGAATTGCGCCCGGACCTCATCATCCTCATCAGGCAGTGTGCACGTGCTGGCCAACTCCTTGAGGCGGGCATAGAACACGTCCACCGACTCGTCAGGGAGCTGTTTTGCTTGACGGAGGAGGAAGCGCTTGTAGTCAGGGGTTGGCGTAGGGCTCAAAGTGAGCTGTGATGGCGTCGCGCATCGTGGCATAGTTCCGTGGGGGCCCAGCCTCGCGGACCGTCTTTGCAATTTTGTGGATTTCTGTACCGCCAAGGTGGAGGAGCATGGGCCTTCGCCGTGGGGCAGGGATGTCCGCAGCGTCAAAGAACATCTCCAAACGCTCCACCCACGCCTTCCATCGCGCAGCTTGGGAGGGCGGCGGCCCGGTGATGGTAAATGGCTCCAACGGTGGGATGAAGGTCATGCTGGCCAGGCGGAGGGAGGTGGCAGGAAAACGAGAGCCGCGCACCTAGCCGAGGCAGCCGAGCGTAGGTACTTCCAGATGCAGGGCGTCGCAACGTGCCAGTTGCGCAGCAGGGAGGCCGGGTGCAGGCCAGCGCAGGCAGATCCGGACAGGCGGCTGGGGCTCACGCAGGAGCGGTGGCCAGGACCCTCTAGATGCAGGCAGAGCGTGGCCGGTCCCAAAAGACAGCCTCAGGAGCAGGAGGAGGCAAGTGAAGGCACCAGGAGGGGGCAGCAGACTTCCGGGGCACGCGGAGCTTAACCTGGGAAGCAGACACTGAGGCAGGACTGCAGGGTGTGCTACTTGCACATTCGGGTCGGTGCAGTGCAACAGGGCGGCCAGAGGGGGCAGCAGGGTGGCGCTGTGTAGCTTACCGGTGCTTTCCACTGCCGACAGCGTCCGGACTCCTCACGCGCCACAGCAGGCAATCCGTGTGCGGCGTAGAGCGCCGCTGACAACGCGCGGCCGAAACACAGGGCCGCGCATGCGCGCGCACACACCCTCTTCTGGGCTACGCTTGGGGATCCAGGTGAGGATGTCGGCTGCAGGGCGGCACGCCAGCAGAGCCGCCACCGATGAAGTCGCGCGGATGCGCAGGTCGGCCCGATACACGGCCGGGCCACAGGCAGGAGCCGCGCGGCAGGATCGGGCTCCTGGAGACACTAGCGGTCAGTACGGTGGGTGAGAGGTAGGACAGCAGCAAGCTGACACCACCTCGTCACCAATGTAGTATTGCGGTCAAGGCCTAGGCTTGACCCAAATGAAGGCACAGCGAGACGTAGTTCATTTAGTGGCCAGTTACCAAACTGCGCCATGCCCAGAGCCCTGGGCTTTTATTTCCTCTCACACGTGGTCTCGGCGTCCGCCGAGCTTAACCCATTCCACACAGTCCACAGGGGTCGTGGTCTAACGGGACCACCCCTAACACTTATAGGAGACATGGACTGTCCCACTGTCTCCCACAACATTACAGGTGGCAAAATAAACTCGTTTCTCTACTTTTTTGGACTTAAGCAATTTATTAAAGCTCAATTTAAAATACAGAGTAGATTCACCCAGGCGACCATTCACAAACCAAGCAACCCTTTAAGCGCCCGAAACCAGGTGTAATCTGTTGGGAAAGAAACACTTGGCACACAGTGTAAAGTAATCGACGAAGAGTGTGTTCGAGGGCGTTAAAAGATGCACACGAGACCAGTGGTCCTTGCACCTGATAAGTGCTGCTCTTTTCATGGCGCCCGAGGAATATATAAATAAATAATCTTAATTATCATACACACGTCATTGCATACTTAAAGTAGCACGGTACACATAAATACTTTCTTTAAAAAAACTTCCATCCACTCTATTTTTTAAATCACTCTCTCCAAAACTTTGTTCAGTATCACCACATCAAAGGGTGGGATAATAAAAAATACAACTCATATCATTTTCGCTTAGTTCACTTTTTGTCTTTTAGTTGGGTCTATTTCGCGGCTTCTCCTCATTCTGAATCAAAAAGCGAATTTCAAGTGCATGTTTTTTCGATTTCTTTTAAAATACAGTACTTTTCTCGAGCTACAAATCCTGACACTCAATTCAACTGAGCCCGGTTTTGTTTTTGACATATAAATAATCAAACAGTTCTTCTAGAGGATTTCCCTAAGTGCTGTCCGCCATTCAGGAAGATACAAAACAAACATATTCACGAACCCGGTGTTTCGCTGAGGTGTAGTGGCAGTTCAGTTCAAGCAGGGAAGGGAGGCCACGAGCGTCTGTGCAGAAGTCCCTGTGGGTACCCGGCCTTTCCTGGGCCGAGGGTTGCACTGAGGGACGGTGTGCTTGGGAGGGCTGAGCAGCAGGCCACAGTCTAGGTCATAGTCAAACTTTAAAAAGTGCCGGCCTTGGCGCGTGGTTCTCCGCCGGCCCAGGGTGACTTATCAACATGTGCCCTTTCCTATTAGCTCCTGACTTGTCGGAGCCATGGGCCCTACATAAAGTTACATGCCTTAAACTTTTGTTTCCATTTTCTCCCTTCTCTAAGTCCCTCTTCCTTATTTGAAAGTCTCAGGTTAGGGTGCACCACAATGTTGGCACATCTGCTCATTGTAAACTTCTCCCACTGCCCCTCATGACATGGTCCCGCTAAAGACATATCTGTGTGTCTCTCTAAGCACTAGGTACCCACATTTTCTGAGCCCTTGTTCGACATGGTGTACCTCCACGTGCACGTCCCATGCCCAGACCCCGTGCCTCCCGTGCCCCCAGTCCCGGTCTGTGCGCCTCTCCAGCGGTCAGTCCCCCGTGCCTTCCCCTCTAAGCCCGCTCCCCTCAGGGCTTGTCCGTACACTGCTTGCAGAGGCTGGCCGAGACGCTGCTGAAGAGGGTGCACTT
Organism: Calotriton arnoldi; assembly: GCA_963921515.1. Taxonomy (NCBI): domain Eukaryota; kingdom Metazoa; phylum Chordata; class Amphibia; order Caudata; family Salamandridae; genus Calotriton; species Calotriton arnoldi. The sequence continues at coordinate 237,019 of CAWUFW010000027.1, forward strand.
GTCTGGGCAGGACCCGGAGGTTGGCAGGCCGGTGGTGAATGGGTAGCCCACTGCCGCGGCCACAGCCTGCTCGTAGACGCCCAGTGCCGGGTGCAGGGAGGCAGCAGCGGCCGAGGCAGGCAGTGCGGCAGCAGCGCCTGGCCCTGGTTCAAGTACGCCACCAGCCTGCGCATCTCCTTCAGCGCCTGCATCAGGATGTAGTTCTTGGCCAGCAGAAGAGTGGCGATCTTGGAAAGTTTGCACATAGAGGGACTGTGCGCGTAGGGGATCACGGAGCGCAGCTCGTCCAGCGCATCGTTCAAGTCGTGCATGACCCAGGCACTAACTCATGGCAAATGCAGAGGAGGTCATGCTCATTACAGGGGTACCCCAACGCATAGTGTTCCCTAGTGTATGTAGCTGTTTTCACTGTATTCTAAGTGTCTTTTAGCATAGCACTGGCTCCGGTCCTGGTTAGTCAGAGTCAGTTACCACCAGTACCCGTCAGTAAAAGTTGGGGGCACAGGAGGACTTTCTGCTCCTCTGTTGTCTCTTTCTGCACATCTCTTGCTTCTTCCTGCACTTTTCTTCGTCTTTCTGGACTTCTGTTGCCTCTTTCTGCATTTGTCTTGCTTCTTGCTGCGCTTTTCTTCCTCTTTCTTCACATGTCCAAACTTTGAAGGCATAGTTAGAAATTAGCATTTAAAAAACCATTGACATTCACTGAAAAAACCATAGGTTTCAGGCACGTTATAGTTAGAAATTAGCATTTAAAAAACCATTGAAATTCACTGAAAAAACCATAGGTTTCAGGCACGTTATAGTTAGAAATTAGCATTTAAAAAACCTTAGAAATTCACTGAAAAAAACCATAGGTTTCAGGGACGTTATAGTTAGTTGGACATTTCACTCGTACAAAACCATAGAAATTCCCTCGTTATAGTTAGTTCAGCTAACTATAACTCGCGCCCCCGCAATGCACTGCTGATGACGTCACATATTACAGCATTCATGAGATGGTCAGTGACATCACTGATGACATCACTGATGCCATCTCAAATGACATCACTGATGACATCACTGATGACATCATCCACGTCAAAATCTGATGCACCTCCTTACACTCTAATATAATCTTTGATACACCCACTGTAAAATACAGACTACCATTTTCAAAACCATTGACACACCAATACCAGTTACTACATACGCACTCACTGATTCCTAGGTCTACACACACATCCACTCATTCACCTATACAATCACTCATACATACAGTCACTCATCAATACAACACTATCATATGCACTCATACACCTACACAGACACTCACACACCGCCACTCATCCATGGAGTTACTCACACACCTAGTCAGTCATGCAAAGAATCAATCACACTCCCATTTCCTCACCTATACAGTCATACACACACCACCTCACTTATTCAAACATATACTAACACATACTTACTCTCTTATACAATCACTGATACAAGTACACACTCATCCATACAGCCACTCTCACAGTCACTGACTCTCACGTATAGTCATTTATATACTCCAAGTCTTACATACACTGCCTTTTACATATGTAGTTACTTGGACATGTACCACTGAGACATCCAATCTCTCACCAAAACACCCATACACACACTCACCCGCCCATACAGCTGTTTCCACATGCACTCTTGAACCCATACACCCAGTGAATCAACCACTCACACATCTATGCACAGAGTCACACACCTCCCACCCACCGACACACACACTCAGTCTCCCATACAAATACTCAGGCAACCAATCAATAACCCATTAAGACACTCATGTAGCTACTGACCAACACATGCAGCAGCTTACACAACAACAGACATACTGATACACACATTCAGACAGTTTAGTCACTAACTCATGCAGTCAGTAAGACACATTTAATCACTCACTTATACAGTCAGACACGCACATACTAAATCCTCCATCCAGACACTTATACACCCACTCATTCTTCAATACACCTTGGCATATATATAAAATATATTTAAACTTTAGAGAAACACACAGTCACTGGATGATGTCATCAGTGATGTCATCAGTGATGTCATTTGAGATGTCATCAGTGATGTCATCAGTGATGTCACTGACCATGTCATGAATGATGTAATATGTCACGTTATCAGCAGTGCATTGCGGGGCGCGAGTTATAGTTAGCTGAACTAACTAAAACGGGGGAATTTCTATGGTTTTGTACGAGTGAAATGTCCAACTAACTATAACGTCCCTGAAACCTATGGTTTTTTCAGTGAATTTCTAAGGTTTTTTAAATGCTAATTTCTAACTATAACGTGCCTGAAACCTATGGTTTTTCAGTGAATTTCAATGGTTTTTTAATGCTAATTTCTAACTATAACATGCCTGAAACCTATGGTTTTTTCAGTGAATATTTATATATATATATATATTCACTGAAAAAACCATAGGTTTCAGACACGTTATAGTTAGAAATTTGCATTTAAAAAACCTTTGAAATTCACAGAAAAAACCATGGGGCATATTAGCAAGACCGGCGATAATTTTATCGCCGTTTTAGCGGCAGGAAACTGCAGCTAAAGCGGCGATAATGGACTTGCTAATATGCGTTATAGAATTTCAATAGAAGCCCAGGTTAGATGTCCTGCACATCTAACCTGGGCTTCTATTGAATTCTATAACGCATATTAGCAAGCCCATTATCGCCGTTTTAGCGGCAGTTTCCTGCCGCTAAAGCGGCGATAATTTTATCGCCGGTCTTGCTAATATGCCCCATAGGTTCTAGGGACAGTTATAGTTAGTTGGACATTGCACTCGTACAAAACCCGTGAAATTCCCCGTTATAGTTAGTTTAGCTAACTATAACTCGCGCCCCGCAATGCACTGCTGATGACGTCACATATTACATCACTCATGACATGGTCAGTGACATCACTGATGACATCACTGATGACATCTCAAATGACATCACTGATGACATGATGCAGTGACTGTGTGTTTCTGTAAAGTTTAAATATTTTTAATATATATAGGGAAAGGCGTATTGAAGAATGAGTGGGTGTATAAGTGTCTGTATGGATGATTTAGTAGGTGCGTGACTAACTCTATAAGTGAGTGATTAAACGTATCTTACTGAATGCATGGGTTAGTGACTAAACTGGGTGAATGTCTGAATCCGTCTGTCTGTTGCTGTGTAAGTGGCTGCATGGGTTTGTGAATAGCTACATGAGTGTCTATATGAGTTATTGATTGGTTGTCTGAGTATCTGTATGGGTGCCTGAGTGTTTGTGTGGGTGGGGTGTGTGCGACTCTGTGCATAGATGTGTGAGTGGGTGATTCACTGGGTGGATGGTTTCAAGAGTGCATCTGTGATAGACTGTATGGGTGGGTAAGTGTGTGTAAGAGTGTGTTAGTGTGTGAATGTATGTCCCAGTGGTACATGTGTGAGTAACTACATATGTGAAAGGCAGTATATATGTGTGTTGAGTATATAAATAGCTATAAGCAGAGTGTGTGATTGTGAGAGTGACTGTATGGATGAGTGTGTGCTTGTATCAGTGATTGTATAAGAGCGTAAGAATATGCTAGTATTTGTATGAGTAAGTGAGCTGGTGTGTGTATAACTGTATAGGTGAGTAAATGGCAGTGTGTTTAATTATTTGCATGACTGACTAGGTGTGTGAGTACCTCTATGGATGAGTGGCAGTGTTTGAGTGTCTATATAGGAGTATGAGTGCATATGCTAGTCCTGTACTGAGTGACCGTAAGTATGAGTGACTGTACGGGTGAGTGAGTGGATGTGTGTGTAGACCTAAGAATCAGTGAGTGGGTATGTAGTTATTGGTGTTGGAGTGTCTATGGTTTTGCGAATGGCAGTCTGTAATTTAGAGTGGGTGTATCAAAGGTTATATTAGGGTGTGAGGTGGTGCATCAGATTATCACATGGATGATGTCATCAGTGATGTCATTTGAGATGTCATCAGTGATGTCACTGACCATGTCATGAGTGATGTAATATGTGGCGTCATCAGCAGTGCATTGCGGAGCGCGAGTTATAGTTAGCTGAACTAACTATAACAGGGGAATTTCACGGGTTTTGTACGAGTGCAATGTCCAACTAACTATAACTGTCCCTAAAACCTATGGTTTTTTCAGTGAATTTCAAAGGTTTTTAAATGCAAATTTCTAACTATAACGTGTCTGAAACCTATGGTTTTTCAGTGAATTTCAAAGGTTTTTTAAATGCTAATTTCTAACTATAATGTGCCTGAAACCTATGGTTTTTCAGTGAATTTCAAAGGTTTTTTAAATGCTAATTTCTAACTATAACGTGTCTGAAACCTATGGTTTTTTCAGTGAATTTCCAAGGTTTTGTAAATGACAATTTTAAAATGTATTAATTGTTATCTTTATTTTTTGATACTGATTTTCTACATTTTTTTAAACTATTTATTTTTTAATTACATTGTAATTACATTATACATTACATTACAAAATATACTTTCTCAGAATGAATTACTTTAGTTTAAATTCTTTGCAAATAGGCAATAGACTTTTAAGTACAGTAGTTACAGTTGTTGCAATGGGCAACACAATTTCAAACACAATGCAACATTGAGCTCAATGTGAATTTCTAGTTAAATGCAATTAGTTACTTTATGGATTACTTTTCTAACCACAGGACTGGATCCTAGATTCAGTCCTGGGACATCTCCTGTAAACAGTTGAGTAAAAGCGTTTTGGTTACAGTACTGATTTTTAAGGAATATTATTGTATTTTAAAAGTTGACACTTAGAAACTTTTTCACATAGAATCACCAATGTTATCCTATGGGAGGAAATTCACTTAGCAGGTAAGTAGTATTATCGTTACTTTTTCTTACTCAGTGGTGGATCCTGGATCCAGCACTGGTGCATCTCCTGTAAACAGTTGAAAGAATGCGTTTAAGTCATACAGGCGATTTTTAAGGAATATTTGTAGTTTGTGAAAATCGACACTTTGAAACTTTTCTGCTTAAAACCAGACAATGGATTCCTATGGAAGGAAATACAAGTTACTGGTAAGTACGGTTAGAATTACTTTTCAGGGTCAGTGCTGGGCTAAAAGATGCAATACAAAAGGGGATGATGGACGGAACGTTTGAGCCAATCAAACACTCACCCCCAGTCAACTGATCTGGGTTTAATCCATCATCATTCTTTAGCTCACTCCACCACCCCAGTTCAGACATGGCCATATGCAAATCAGTCTGACCCTGTGCCTCATGGGAACAGTCCAGCCCGAACTGCCAAGCCATGTCTTCCCTGGACCGGAAACAAGCATCCTAGGACCGGTTTCTGGCATTTCAGCCGTCATCAGCCAGGCTTGCTTGAATCCAGTGGCAAAGTGAGCAAGGGACCCACGTCTGGGCATACCCCGCCAACTTAGGGCGACAAAGCGATACAAAGGGGATGATGGACGGAACGTTTGAGCCAATCAAACACTCACCTCCAGTCAACTGATCTGGGTTTAATCCATCATCATTCTTTAGCTCACTCCACCACCCCAGTTCAGACATGGCCATATGCAAATCAGTCTGACCCTGTGCCTCATGGGAACAGTCCAGCCCGAACTGCCAAGCCATGTCTTCCCTGGACCGGAAACAAGCATCCTAGGACCGGTTTCTGGCATTTCAGCCGTCATCAGCCAGGCTTGCTTGAATCCAGTGGCAAAGTGAGCAAGGGACCCACGTCTGGGCATACCCCGCCAACTTAGGGCGACCAAAGCGATACAAAGGGGATGATGGACGGAACGTTTGAGCCAATCAAACACTCACCCCAGTCAACTGATCTGGGTTTAATCCATCATCATTCTTTAGCTCACTCCACCACCCCAGTTCAGACATGGCCATATGCAAATCAGTCTGACCCTGTGCCTCATGGGAACAGTCCAGCCCGAACTGCCAAGCCATGTCTTCCCTGGACCGGAAACAAGCATCCTAGGACCGGTTTCTGGCATTTCAGCCGTCATCAGCCAGGCTTGCTTGAATCCAGTGGCAAAGTGAGCAAGGGACCCACGTCTGGGCATACCCCGCCAACTTAGGGCGACCAAAGCGATACAAAAGGGATGATGGACGGAACGTTTGAGCCAATCAAACACTCACCCCCAGTCAACTGATCTGGGTTTAATCCATCATCATTCTTTAGCTCACTCCACCACCCCAGTTCAGACATGGCCATATGCAAATCAGTCTGACCCTGTGCCTCATGGGAACAGTCCAGCCCGAACTGCCAAGCCATGTCTTCCCTGGACCGGAAACAAGCATCCTAGGACTGGTTTCTGGCATTTCAGCTCGTCATCAGCCAGGCTTGCTTGAATCCAGTGGCAAAGTGAGCAAGGGACCCACGTCTGGGCATGCCCCGCCAACTTAGGGCGACCAAAGCGATACAAAGGGGATGATGGACAGAACGTTTGAGCCAATCAAACACTCACCCCCAGTCAACTGATCTGGGTTTAATCCATCATCATACTTTAGCTCACTCCACCACCCCAGTTCAGACATGGCCATATGCAAATCAGTCTGACACTGTGCCTCATGGGAACAGTCCAGCCCGAACTGCCAAGCCATGTCTTCCCTGGACCGGAAACAAGCATCCTAGGACCGGTTTCTGGCATTTCAGCCGTCATCAGCCAGGCTTGCTTGAATCCAGTGGCAAAGTGAGCAAGGGACCCACGTCTGGGCATACCCCGCCAACTTAGGGCGACCAAAGCGATACAAAAGGGGATGATGGACGGAACGTTTGAGCCAATCAAACACTCACCCTCAGTCAACTGATCTGGGTTTAATCCATCATCATTCTTTAGCTCACTCCACCACCCCAGTTCAGACATGGCCATATGCAAATCAGTCTGACCCTGTGCCTCATGGGAACAGTCCAGCCCGAACTGCCAAGCCATGTCTTACCTGGACCGGAAACAAGCATCCTAGGACCGGTTTCTGGCATTTCAGCCGTCATCAGCCAGGCTTGCTTGAATCCAGTGGCAAAGTGAGCAAGGGACCCACGTCTGGGCATACCCCCGCCAACTTAGGGCGACCAAAGCGAGTGAGTGAGTGTTTGATTGGCTCAAACGTTCCATCCATCATCCCCTTTTATCGCTTTGTTCGCCCTAAGTTGGCGGGGGTATGCCCAGACGTGGGTCCCTTGCTCACTTTGCCACTGGATTCAAGCAAGCCTGGCTGATGACGGCTGGAATGCCAGAAACTGGTCCTAGGATGCTTGTTTCCGGTCCAGGGAAGACATGGCTTGGCAGTTCGGCTGTACTGTTCCCATGAGGCACAGGGTCAGACTGATTTGCATATGGCCATGTCTGAACTGGGGTGGTGGAGTGAGCTAAAGAATGATGATGGATTAAACCCAGATCAGTTGACTGGGGTGTGTGTTTGATTGGCTCAAGCGTTCCGTCCATCATCCCCTTTTATCGCTTTGTTCACCCTAAGTTGGCGGGGTATGCCCAGACGTGGTCCCTTGCTCACTTTGCCACTGGATTCAAGCAAGCCTGGCTGATGACGGCTGGAATGCCAGAAACCGGTCCTAGGATGCTTGTTTCCGGTCCAGGAAGACATGGCTTGGCAGTTCGGACTGTACTGTTCCCATGAGGCACAGCGTCAGACTGATTTGCATATGGCCATGTCTGAACTGGGGTGGTGGAGTGAGCTAAAGAATGATGATGGATTAAACCCAGATCAGTTGACTGGGGGTGAGTGTTTGATTGGCTCAAACGCTCCGTCCATCATCCCCTTTTATCGCTTTGTTCGCCCTAAGTTGGCGGGGTATGCCCAGACGTGGGTCCCTTGCTCACTTTGCCACTGGATTCAAGCAAGCCTGGCTGATGACGGCTGGAATGCCAGAAACCGGTCCTAGGATGCTTGTTTCGGTCCAGGGAAGACATGGCTTGGCAGTTCGGGCTGTACTGTTCCCATGAGGCACAGGGTCAGACTGATTTGCATATGGCCATGTCTGAACTGGGGTGGTGGAGTGAGCTAAAGAATGATGATGGATTAAACCCAGATCAGTTGACTGAGGGTGAGTGTTTGATTGGCTCAAACGTTCCGTCCATCATCCCTTTATCGCTTGTTCGCCCTAAGTTGGCGGGGTATGACCAGACGTGGGTCCCTTGCTCACTTTGCCACTGGATTCAAGCAAGCCTGGGTGATGACGGCTGGAATGCCAGAAACCGGTCCTAGGATGCTGTTTCCGGTCCAGGGAAGACATGGCTTGGCAGTTCGGGCTGTACTGTTCCCATGAGGCACAGGGTCAGACTGATTTGCATATGGCCATGTCTGAACTGGGGTGGAGGAGTGAGCTAAAGAATGATGATGGATTAAACCCAGATCAGTTGACTGGGGTGAGTGTTTGATTGGCTCAAACGTTCCGTCCATCATCCCCTTTTATCGCTTTGTTCGCCCTGAGTTGGCGGGGTATGCCCAGACGTGGGTCCCTTGCTCACTTTGCCACTGGATTCAAGCAAGCCTGGCTGATGACGGCTGGAATGCCAGAAACCGGTCCTAGGATGCTTGTTTCCGGTCCAGGGAAGACATGGCTTGGCAGTTCGGGCTGTACTGTTCCCATGAGGCACAGGGTCAGACTGATTTGCATATGGCCATGTCTGAACTGGGGTGGTGGAGTGAGCTAAAGAATGATGATGGATTAAACCCAGATCAGTTGACTGGGGGTGAGTGTTTGATTGGCTCAAACGTTCCGTCCATCATCCCCTTTTATCGCTTTGTTCGCCCTAAGTTGGCGGGGTATGCCCAGACGTGGGTCCCTTGCTCACTTTGCCACTGGATTCAAGCAAGCCTGGCTGTTGACGGCTGGAATGCCAGAAACCGGTCCTAGGATGCTTGTTTCCGGTCCAGGGAAGACATGGCTTGGCAGTTCGGGCTGTACTGTTCCCATGAGGCACAGGGTCAGACTGATTTGCATATGGCCATGTCTGAACTGGGGTGGTGGAGTGAGCTAAAGAATGATGATGGATTAAACCCAGATCAGTTGACTGGGGTGAGTGTTTGATTGGCTCAAGCGTTCCGTCCATCATCCCCTTTATCGCTTTGTTCGCCCTAAGTTGGCGGGGGTATGCCCAGACGTGGGTCCCTTGCTCACTTTGCCACTGGATTCAAGCAAGCCTGGCTGATGACGGCTGGAATGCCAGAAACCGGTCCTAGGATGCTTGTTTCCAGTCCAGGGAAGACATGGCTTGGCAGTTCGGGCTGTACTGTTCCCATGAGGCACAGGGTCAGACTGATTTGCATATGGCCATGTCTGAACTGGGGTGGTGGAGTGAGCTAAAGAATGATGATGGATTAAACCCAGATCAGTTGACTGGGGGTGAGTGTTTGATTGGCTCAAACGTTCCGTCCATCATCCCCATTTTTTATCGCTTTGTTCGCCCTAAGTTGGCGGGGTATGCCCAGACGTGGGTCCCTTGCTCACTTTGCCACTGGATTCAAGCAAGCCTGGCTGATGACGGCTGGAATGCCAGAAACCGGTCCTAGGATGCTTGTTTCCGGTCCAGGGAAGACATGGCTTGGCAGTTCGGGCTGTACTGTTCCCATGAGGCACAGGGTCAGACTGATTTGCATATGGCCATGTCTGAACTGGGGTGGTGGAGTGAGCTAAAGAATGATGATGGATTAAACCCAGATCAGTTGACTGGGGGTGAGTGTTTGATTGGCTCAAACGTTCCGTCCATCATCCCCTTTTTATCGCTTTGTTCGCCCTAAGTTGGCGGGGGTATGCCCAGACGTGGGTCCCTTGCTCACTTTGCCACTGGATTCTAGCAAGCCTGGCTGATGACGGCTGGAATGCCAGAAACCGGTCCTAGAATGCTTGTTTCCGGTCCAGGGAAGACATGGCTTGGCAGTTCGGGCTGTATTGTTCCCATGAGGCACAGGGTCAGACTGATTTGCATATGGCCATGTCTGAACTGGGGGGGTGGAGTGAGCTAAAGAATGATGATGGATTAAACCCAGATCAGTTGACTGGGGGTGAGTGTTTGATTGGCTCAAACGTTCCGTCCATCATCCCCTTTTTTATCGGGCTCAAAGATGCAGCACTGGGTTCTCTCCTGATAACAGGTGAGTAAATCGGAATTCGCAGTTCGGCTGATTTTAGAGGAATATTATAAAGTTCCAAAACTCCACACTTAGAAGAATTTCCAAGTGAAACCAGTCAATGTTAGCCTATGGAAGGAAATTCAAGTTATTGGTAAGTACAGTTAGAATTACTTTTCAGGATCTGTACTGGGCTGAAAGATGCAGCACTGAGGTCTCTCCTGATAACAGGTGAGTAAATTGGAATTCGTAGTTCAGCTGATTTTAGAGGAATATTATAAATTTCCAAAACTCAACACTTAGAAGAATTTCCAAGTGAAACCAGTCAATGTTAGCCTATGGAAGGAAATTCAAGTTACTGGTAAGTACGGTTAGAATTACTTTTCAGGATCTGTACTGGGCTGAAAGATGCAGCACTGAGGTCTCTCCTGATAACAGGTGAGTAAATCGGAATTCGTAGTTCTGCTGATTTTAGAGGAATATTTGTATGTTTCAAAAATCGACACTTAGAAACTTTTTCAGCAAAAAGCAGGCAATGATATCCTATGGAAGGAAATTCAAGTTACTGGTAAGTACGGTTACAATTACTTTTCAGGATCAGTACTGGGCTGAAAGATGCAGCACTGAGGTCTCTCCTGATAACAGGTGAGTAAATTCGAATTCGTAGTTCGGCTGATTTTAGAGGAATATTTGCACAATGGTGAAGGAAGGGGGTGGGGCCTGAGGTGACATGTCTGCAAACACGCCCTGTGGCGCGTTTTAAGTTGGAGAATTAATTCCTCCTCAATCCCGAGGGTCCCTAGGGGCCATCTAGCCCACCAGGAACCTCCAGTATGCGCCAGGGGCCTGCGTTGCAGAGAGGTGTACAGAGGCCACGCCCCTTTTTACAACACTCTGCAACGCAGCTCCGTGGCGCTTACTGGAGGTACCTGGTGGGCTAGTTGGCCCCCAGGGACCCTCAGGATTGAAGGGGATTTAATTCCTCATCTTAAAACGCGCCACGGGGCCTATTTGCACACATGTCACCTGAAGCCCCGCCCCGTGGCGCGTTTTAAGTTGGGGGGTTAAGTCCCCTTGAATCCTGAGGGTCCCTGGGGTCCAACTATCCCACCAGGTACCTCCAGTAAGCACCACAGAGCTGCGTTGCAGAGAGGTGTAAAAAGGGGCGTGGCCTCTGTACACCTCTCTGCAACGCAGCTCCTGCGCATACTGAGGTTCCTGGTGGGCTAGATGGCCCCCAGGGACCCCCAGTATTCAAGAGGAATTCGTTCCCCCTCTGCGTGGCCCCCCTCCTCAGGCCTCCTTTTGCCCCGGGGACCCCATCCCCCGGGGCAGGCCTTTATTTATTTATTTTTTTATTTTATTTTTAAATTGGGGGGGGAGGGGGCCGCGTGGCCCCCCGCCCGGGCCACTACTTGCCCCGGGGACCCCATCCCCTGGGGCTGGCCCTCTCCATTGGGGACCGTGTGGGGGTCCCCAATCCCCCCACGGTCCCAGCCGGCTCCCCGCGTCCCTTGGGAGCCGGCATTGCTTTCCACATGGGGAGCTGCTGACATGCAGCTCCCCATGTGGAAAGCATCTGCTTGCTTCATTGAAGCGAGAGCAGGTTTCCCTGCTCTCGCTTCAATGAAGCAAAGCAGTTTGCAATGACAGGACGGGAGCCGTGAGGCTCCCGTCCTGCCATTGCAAACAGCAGTGTCCCGGGGGTAGGCACCCTGGGACACTGCAGGAGCCGGCCCTGGGGGTGGCGGTCCCCAGGGCCATCAATGGCTCCAGGAGGGGGCCGCGCGGCCCCCATCCCCACATCTGCAAAGCTCCGGGGAGGTGGTGGTCCCCGGGGCTTTGGGGTCCAAAACGGACCCCCATTTTAAATTTCTTAGTGCCCCGGGAGGTGGCGGTCCTCGGGCGTGTGGGGGCTGGAGCCCCCCACACAGGTTATTTCATTTTTAAAAAAGAAGCCCCGGGGGTGGCGGTCCTCGGGGCTGCGGGAGGGCTCAGAGCCCTCCCGCACCATTTTGTTTAAAGCCCCGGGGGTGGCGGTCCCCGGGGCTTGGGGCCATAGAGGCCCCCATATAATTAATAATGTAAGCCCCGCATGCCCCCGGGACTTGGCCCACCCGGGGCCAATTAACCACGAAGCGCGGGAGCCCGCGCTTCGTTTTTTTTATCGGCAGGATCCGCGCACCCAGCGCGCTTTCTGCCGATTTTTAAAAAAATAATAATTTTGGCCCTGGGGTCCTTGTAGGACCCCTGAGCAGGGCTAGGGGTCAGGGTGTGTCTACCCTGGCCCCTTTTTGCGTTTTGCGCCCTTGTTTTTGTCTTTTCTTGTCCCTCGGTTCTACCGAGGGATAAGATGGCTGCCAACACTTCCTGGTTTGGAGTGTTGACAGCCAATTAGCATGCAGCTCGTGGTCGGGAGGGTGCGCGGATCCTCCGTGCCTCTAAATATCGAAACTTTTATTTTGGATTTTCTCAGCAACTACTGAACGGATTTACACCATTTTTAAAAGGGTGCTTTCCGAACCAAGCACTACCTTTTTGCAAAAATTGGTGTAATTCCGTTCAGCAGTTCGGGCTGTAGCCGTGGCTAAAATTTCCTACGGGAATTAACATGGAAAAAACGGAGAAAACACGTTTTGGGACCCCCCTTTTTTCTCGGCCCCCGCTTGACGAATCAACCCGAGACTTTCAGGGTAGGAGCGGAGCGGAGCGCCCCAACAAGTTGGAAGCTTTCGCGAAGATTCGTCAACCGGCGTAAGAGTTATTTCAAATAGAATGTTGTGGATTTCCTATGGATAAAGGTCCTAACTATAACTATCTACTGGTGACCGCCAGTAGATAATATATTATCTACTGGTGGTCACCAGTAGATAGTTATAGTTAGGACCTAGTTTCCATAGGAAAAGCGTTTTTTCTTTTCCCAATAACTTTGGCGCCGGTTGACGAATCTTCGCGAAAATTTCAAAACTTGTGGCCTGCTCCGGTGAGCTCCTATCCTGAAAGTTTCGGCATGATTCGCAAAGCGGGGGCTAAGAAAAAAGGGGGGTCCCAAAACGAGTTTTCTCCATGTTATTTTCCATAGGAAACTTTAGACACGGCGACAGCCCGAACTACTGAACGGAATTACACCAAATTTGGCAAAAAGGTAGCCCTTGGTTCAGAAAGAGCCCTTTTTGTTAAATGGTGTAAATCCGTTCAGTAGTTCCTGAGAAATTTAAAAAAAAGAGGTCAGAAAATCACTTTCCCATAGGAAACTTTAGACACAGCTACAGCTTGAACTGCTGAACGGAATTACACCAAATTTGGCATAAAGGTAGTGCTTGGTTCAGAAAGCTCCCTTTTCTTTAAATGGTGTAAATCCGTTCAGTAGTTTCTGAGAAATTCAAAAATAAAAGTTTTGATATCTAGAGGCACGGAGGATCCGCGGACCCTCCCGGCCACAAGCTTTATTCAAATTGGTTGTCAACACTCCAAACCAGGAAGTGTTGGCAGCCATCTTGTGACTCGGTAGAACTGAGTCACAAGAAAACAGTAGAAAAACATTAGGCACAAAACAAGAAAAGGGGGCAGGGTAGAAACACCCTGACCCCTAGGCCTGCTCAGGGGTCCCACAAGGACCCACAGGGCCCAAAAAAGCATTTTTTTTTTTAATCGTACAAATTCACATAGGATCCGCGAATCCTGCCGTGAAAATAAAAACGAAGCGCGGGCTTCCGCGCTCGTTAATATTTAGCCCCGGGTGGGCCAAGTCCCGGGGGCATGCAAAATGTAATAGCGGGGGCCCAGGAGGGCCCCGCAGCCCCGGGGACCGCCACCCCCGGGGCTTTCCTGAAATATTTGCGGGGCACACAGGCCCCCCGCAGCCCCGGGGACCGCCACCCCCGGGGCTTGGTTTTTATAATGTGTGGTGGGGCCTCCAAGGCTGCCCCGGGGACCACCACCCCCCGGGCGTTTGTTGAATATTTGCAGGGGCACACAGCCCCCCGCAGCCCCGGGGACCGCCACCCCCGGGGCTTTTTTTTTTTTAAAAATTACCTGTGTGGGGGGCTCGAGCCCCACCACACGCCCTGGGGACCGCCACCTCCCGGGGCACTAACTATGTAAATTTGGGGTCCGTTACGGACGCCGAGCCCGGGGACCACCACCTCCCCGGGGCTGTTCAAACTGAAGGGAGGGGGGCCATGCGGTCCCCCTCCTGGAGCCCGTGATGGCCCTGGGGACCGCCACCCCCAGGGCCGGCTCCTCGCAGTGTCCCGGGGTGCTCACCCCCGGGACACTGCTGTTTGCTATGGCAGGACGGGAGCCTCGCGGCTCCCGCCCTGTCATAGCAAACTGTGGTTTGGGTTTTGAAGCGAGAGCAGGAAACCTGCTCTCTCTTCCAAAATCCAAAGCAGATTGCTTTTCCACACGGGGAGCTGCATGTCAGCAGCTCCCCATGTGGAAAAGCAATGCCGGCTCCCGCAGGAGGCGGGGAGCCGGCGGGACCGTGGGGGCATTGGGGCTCCCCCCACCGTCCCCAACAGATAGGGCCTGCCCCGGGGCTAGAAGTGGCCAGGGAGGGGGGCCACACGGCCCACCTCAACCCCCTCCAAAAAAAAAGGCCGGTCCCGGGGGATGGGGTCCCCGGGGCCAATAGAGGCCTCAGGAGGGAGGCCATGCAGCCCCCTCCTTAAAAAACATAAAAGTAGGTGGCCATGCCCTGGGGGATGGGGTCCCCGGGGCCGGAATTGGCCACGGGAGGGGGGCCCACGCGGTCCCTTCCCGTTCAGATTTTTTTTTTATTCTAAAAAGGGGTCAAGCCCTGGGGGATGGGGTCCCCAGGGCCCAAAAAAAGAAGGGGGGCCACACAGCCTCCTTCTAAAAAAAAAAAGACCGCGATCGTGCCTGAGGCCCCGCCCCCACCCAGCAACACTCTGCAAACGCGCCCTGTGGCACGTTTTAAATTGGGGAATTAATTCCCCTTCAATACTGGAGGTCCCTGGGGGCCAACTGGCCCACAAGGTACCTCCAGTAAGCGCCACAGTGCTGCGTTTCAGAGAGGTGGTCCAGGCCACGCCCCTTTTTACACCTCTCTGCAACGCAGCTCTGTGCCGCTTACTGGAGGTACCTGGTGGGCTAGTTGGACCCCAGGGACCCTCAGGATTCAAGGGGACTTAATCCCCCAACCTACAACGCACCAGCGGGCGTGTTTGCAGAGTGGTGGAGAAAGGGGGCATGGCCTTTGTCTACCTCTCACCAATCCCACTGCGTGGGGCTTACTGGAGGTAAAAGGTAGGCTAGTTGGACCCTAAAGGACCCCCAGCAGTGAAGGGGACTTCAATCCCCATCCAAGAGCGTGTCAAGGAGCGCGTTTGTAGCGTGGTGGGCAAAGTGGGCGTGGCCTGGTACGAGTACTTACCAGTGCTGCTGTGTGGGACTGACTGGAGGTAATAGTTTGGGAAGTTGGCCCTCAAGGATGTCCTTGGGGGCCAGCTACCCTCTTGTTACCTCCAGTAAGTCCCACACAGTGGGATTGCTAAGACGTCTTCAGAGGCCATGACCCCTTTCTCTACCACTCTGCAAACGTGCCTCGTGGCAGAACTACGGGATGGGGGATGAAGTCCAATTTAGTCCTTAGGGAGTTTGGGGGCCAAGAATCCCTCCTGGTACCTCCTGTAAGTCCTACGCAGCGGAATTCCTGAGCGTTGGTTGGACGGCCAGCACCCTTTCTCAACCACTATGCAAACGTGACTACTACTTAAAGAAGCATCTTTCTGCACCTCTGAGTTAGAGGTAGTTTTAATCCCCCTGCCCTATTATCTACTAGGGCCTTACAGAGGAGGGCATGCTAATCACAGGGGTACCCCAACGCATAGTGTTCCCTAGTGTATGTAGGTGTTTTTACTGTATTCTAAGTGTCTTTTAGCATAGCACTGGCTCTAGGCCTGGTTAGTCAGAGTCAGTTACCACCAGTACCCGTCTGAAAAAGTTGTGGGCACAGGATGATTTTGCAACAAGGCCTCTTTCTGCTCCTCTGTTGGTTCTTTCTGCACATGTCTTGCTTCTTCCTGCACTTTTGTTCGTCTTTGTGGACTTCTGTTGCTTCTTTCTGCATTTCTTTTGCTTCTTTCTGTGCGTTTTTTCTTCTTTCTTCACATGTCCTACCTCTGTAGGCATAGTTAGAAACTAGCATTTAAAAAACCTTTGAAATTCACTTAAAAACCATAGGTTTCAGGCACGTTATAATTAGAAATTAGCATTTAAAAAACCTTTGAAATTCACTGAAAAAACCATAGGTTTCAGACACAATATAGTTAGAAATTAGCATTTAAAAAAACATTTGAAATTCACTGAAAAAAACCATAGGTTTCAGGCACGTTGTAGTTAGAAATTAGCATTTAAAAACCTTAGAAATTCACTGAAAAAACCATAGGTTTTAGGGAAAGTTATAGTTAGTTGGACATTTCACTCGTACAAAACCAGAGAAATTCCCCGTTATAGTTAGTTCAGCTAACTATAACTCGCACCCCCGCAATGCACTGCTGATGACGTCACATATTACATCACTCATGACATGGTCAGTGACATCACTGATGACATCACTGATGACATCTCAAATGACATCACTGATGACATCACTGATGACATCATCCATGTGATAATTTCATGCATCTTCTCACACCCTAATATAACTTTTGATACACCCACTCTAAATTACAGACTATCATTCTCAAAACCATAGACACTCCAACACCAATAACTACATACCCACTCACTGATTCTTAGGTCTACACACACATCCACTCACTCACCCGTACAGTCACTCATACTTACGGTCACTCAGTACAGGACTATCATATGCACTCATACACCTATATAGACACTCACACACCGCCACTCATCCATAGAGGTACTCACACACCTAGTCAGTCATGGAAATAATTAATCACACTGCCATTTACTCAGCTATACAGTTATACACACACCAGCTCAATTACTCATACAAATACTAGCACATTCTTACGCTCTTATACAATCAATGATACAAGCACACACTCATCCATACAGCCACTCTCACAATCACACACTCTCACTTGATAGCCAATTATGTACTCCAACACACATATATACTACTTTTCTCATATGTAGTTACTCACACATGTACCACTGAGATATACATTCACTCACTAACACACCCATACACACACTCACCCACCCATACAGTCCATCACAGATGCACTCTTGAAACCATGCACCCAGTGAATCACCCACTCACACATCTATGCTCAGAGTCACACACACCCCACCCACACAAACACTCAGGCACCCATACAGATACTCAGACAACAAATCAATAACCCATATAGACACTCATGTAGCTATTTGCAAACCCATGCAGTCGCTTACACACCAACAGACACACGGATACAGACAGTCACACAGTTTACTCACTAACCCATGCATTCAGAAAGATATGTTTAATCACTCACTTATAGAGTCAGTCATGCACCTACTAAATCAACCATTCAGACACTTATACACCCACTCATTCTTCAATACGCCTTTCCCTATATATATTAAACATATTTAAACTTTACAGAAACACACAGTCACTGGATGATGTCATCAGTGATGTCATCAGTGATGTCATTTGAGATGTCATCAGTGATGTCATCAGTGATGTCACTGACCATGTCATGAGTGATGTAAAATGTGACGTCATCAGCAGTGCATTGCGGGGGCGCGAGTTATAGTTAGCTGAACTAACTATAACGTGGGAATTTCACGGGTTTTGTACGAGTGAAATGTCCAACCAACTATAACTGCCCCTGAAACGTATGGTTTTTTTCACTGATATCACTGATGACATCATCCAGTGACTGTGTGTTTCTGTAAAGCATAAATATGTTTTTTATATATATATATATTATCTACTGGCGGTCGCCAGTAGATAGTTATAGTTAGGACCTATTATCCATAGGAAATTCATAACATTCTTTTCCCAATAAATCTTCGCGAAATTTTCAAAACTTAGGGCCCGCTCCGGTCCGCTCCTATTTTGAAAGTTTCGGGGTGATTCGGCAAGCGGGGGCCGAGAAAAAAGGAGGGTCCCAAAACGTGTTTTCTCCATGTTAATTCCCATAGGAAACTTTAGACACGGCTACAGCCCGAACTGCTGAACGGAATTACACCAAATTTGGCAAAAAGGTAGTGCTTGGTTCAGAAAGCGACCTTTTTTTAAATGGTGTAAATCCGTTCACTAGTTCCTGAGAAATTAAAAAAATAAACGTTTCGATATCTATGGCAGCGGTGGATCCGCGCACCCTCCCGATCACGAGCTTCATGCTAATTGGCTGTCAACACTCCAAACCAGGAAGTGTTGGTAGCCATCTTGTGCCTTGGTAACCGAGGCACAAGAAAACAGAAAAACAATCGCGAAAAACAAGAAAATGGGGCAGGGTAGAAACACCCTGACCCCCTAGGCCTGCTCAGGGGGTCCCACAAGGACCCCCAGGGCCAAAAAGCATTTTTTTAATCGGGCGAGATTCGCGCACCCAGCGCAATTTCGGCCGAAAATTTAGAAAACGAAGCGCGGGCTCCCGCGCTTCGTATTCAAAAAGCCCCCGGGTGGGCCAAGTCCCGGGGGAACTGAAAAAATTTGTGGGGGGGGCCCCAATCACCCCACTCAGCCCAGGGACCGCCACCTCCCCGGGGCTTGATTTATGAGTTGCGGGGGGCACGCAGCCCCCGCGCAGCCCCGGGGACCGTCACCCCCCTGGGCTAATTTTTTAATTTGTGGGGGGCCTCCAAGGCCCCACCAAGCCCCGGGGACCACCACCCCCCGGGGCTTTCATTAATTATTTGCGGGGGGCACCCCGCCCCCCCGCAGCCCCGGGGACCGCCACCCCCCGGGGCTTCTTTTTTTAAAAAAAATAAACCTGTGTGGGGGGGCTTGAGCCCCCCTACACACCCCAGGGACCGCCACCTCCCCGGGGCACTAAAAATGTAAATGTGGGTGTCCGTTACGGACCCCGGAGCCCCGGGGACCACCACCTCCCCGGGGCTGTGCCCATGATGGGAGGGGGGCCGCGCGGCCCCCCTCCTGGAGCCCAAGATGGCCCTGGGGACCGCCACCCCCCAGGGCAGGCTCCTGCAGTGTCCCGGGGTGCCCACCCCCGGGACACTGCTGTTTGCAATGACAGGGCGGGAGCCGCGCGGCTCCCGCCCTGACATTGCAAACTGCTTTGCTTCATTGAAGTGAGAGCAGGGAAACCTGCTCTCGCTTTAATGAAGCAAAGCAGATTACTTTTCCACACGGGGAGCTGCATGTCAGCAGCTCCCCATGTGGAAAAGCAATGCCGGCTCCTGCAGGATGCGGGGAGCCGGCGGGACCGTGGGGGATTGGGCATTCCCCACGGTCCCCAACGAGAGGCCAGGCCCCGGGGGAAGGGATCCCCGGGGCTGGAAGTGGCCTGGGAGGGGGGGCCACGCGGCCCACCTCCCCCAAAAAATGAATTTAAAAAATAAATAAAAATAAAAGCCGGCCCCGGGGGATGGGGTCCCCGGGGCCAATAGCGGCCTCAGGAGGGGGGCCACGCAGCCCCCCTCCTTTAGAAATAAAAAAAATAGGCCACAGAGCTGCGTTGCAGAGAGGTGTAAAAAGGGGAGTGGCCTCGGACCACATCTCTGCAACGCAGGCCTGTGGCGCTTACTGGAAGTACCTGGTGGGCTAGTTGGGCCCCAGGGACCCTCAGGATTCAAGGTGACCTAATCCCCCAACTTAAAACGCGCCACGGGGCGCGTTTGCACAGTGGTGAAGGGAGGGGCCGGGGCCTGAGGTGACATGTGTGCAAACACGCCCTGTGGCGTGTTTCAAGTTGGGGGATTAAGTCCCCTTGAATCCTGAGGGTCCCTGGGGTCCAACTAGCCCACCAGGTACCTCCAGTAAGCGCCACAGAGCTGCGTTGCAGAGAGGTGTAAAAAGGGCGTGGCCTTGGACCACCTCTCTGCAACGCAGGCCTGTGGTGCTTACTGGAAGTACCTGGTGGGCTAGTTGGGCCCCAGGGACCCTCAGGATTCAAGGTGACCTAATCCCCCAACTTAAAACGTGCCACGGGGCGCGTTTGCACAGTGGTGAAGGGAGGGGCGGGGCCTCAGGTGACATGTGCGCAAACATGCCCTGTGGTGCGTTTTAAGTTGGGGAATTAATTCCCCTTGAATCCTGAGGGACCCTGGGGGCCAACTAGCCCACCATGTACCTTCAGTAAGCACAACAGAGTTGCGTTGCAGAGAGGTGAAAAAAGGTGCTTGGCCTCGGACCGCCTCTCTGCAACTCAGCTCTGTGGTGCTAACTGTAGGTACCTGGTGGGCTAGTTGGGCCCCAGGGACCCTCAGGATTCAAGGGGACTTAATCCTGCAACTTAAAACGCGCCACGGGGCGCGTTTGCACACATGTCACCTCAGGCCCCCCTTCCCTTCACCACTGTGCAAACGCACCCCGTAGCGCATTTTAAGAGGTAGTGTTAATCCCCCTGCCCTATTATGTACTAGGGCCTTACAGAGGAGGTCATGCTAATCACAGGGGTACCCCAACCCATAGTGTTCCCTAGTGTATGTAGGTGTTTTCACTGTATTCTAAGTGTCTTTAGAATAGCACTGGCTCTAGGCCTGGTTAGTCAGAGTCAGTTACCACCAGTACCCGTCTGAAAAGTTGTGGGCACAGGATGATTTTGCAACAAGGCCTCTTTCTGCTCCTCTGTTGGTTCTTTCTGCACATGTTTTGCTTCTTCCTGCACTTTTCTTCGTCTTTGTGGACTTCTGTTGCTTCTTTCTGCATTTCTTTTGCTTCTTTCTGTGCATTTTTCTTCTTTCTTCACATGTCCTACCTCTGTAGGCATAGTTAGAAACTAGCATTTAAAAAACCTTTGAAATTAACTTAAAAACCATAGGTTTCAGGCACGTTATAGTTAGAAATTAGCATTTAAAAACCTTTCAAATTCACTGAAAACCATAGGTTTCAGGCATGTTATAGTTAGAAATGAGCATTTAAAAAACCTTAGAAATTCACTGAAAAAACCATAGGTTTCAGGGACGTTATAGTTTGAAATTAGCATTTAAAAACCTTACAAATTCACTGAAAAAACCATACGTTTCAGGGGCGTTATAGTTGGTTGGACATTTCACTCGTACAAAACCCGTGAAATTCCCCCGTTATAGTTAGTTCAGCTAACTATAACTCGCGCCCCCGCAATGCACTGCTGATGACGTCACATATTACATCACTCATGACATGGTCAGTGACATCACTGATGACATCTCAAATGACATCACTGATGACATCACTGATGACATCATCCATGTGAAAATTTCATGCATCTTCTCACACCCTAATATAACTTTTGATACACCCACTCTAAATTACAGACTACCATTCTCAAAACCATAGACACTCCAACACCAATAACTACATACCCACTCACTGATTCTTAGGTCTACACACACATCCACTCACTCACCCGTACAATCACTCATACTTATGGTCACTCAGTACAGGACTATCATATGCACTCATACACCTATATAGACACTCACACACCGCCACTCATCCATAGAGGTACTCACACACCTAGTCAGTCATGCAAATAATTAATCACACTGCCATTTACTCAGATATACAGTTATACACACACCAGCTCAATTACTCATACAAATACTAGCACATTCTTACGCTCTTATACAATCAATGATACAAGCACACACTCATCCATACAGCCACTCTCACAATAACACAATCTCATTTGAAGCCAATTATGTACTCCAACACACATATATACTACTTTTCACATATGTAGTTACTCACACATGTACCACTGAGATATACATTCACTCACTAACACACCCATACACACACTCACCCACCCATACAGTCCATCACAGATGCACTCTTGAAACCATGCACCCAGTGAATCACCCACTCACACATCTATGCTCAGAGTCACACACACCCCACCCACACAAACACTCAGGCACCCATACAGATACTCAGACAACAAATCAATAACCCATATAGACACTCATGTAGCTATTTGCAAACCCATGCAGTCGCTTACACACCAACAGACACACGGATACAGACATTCACACAGTTTACTCACTAACCCATGCATTCAGAAAGATACGTTTAATCACTCACTTATAGAGTCAGTCACGCACCTACTAAATCAACCATTCAGACACTTATACACCCACTCATTCTTCAATATGCCTTTCCCTATATATATTAAACATATTTAAACTTTACAGAAACACACAGTCACTGGATGATGTCATCAGTGATGTCATCAGTGATGTCATTTGAGATGTCATCAGTGATGTCATCAGTGATGTCACTGACCATGTCATGAGTGATGTAATATGTGACATCATCAGCAGTGCATTGCAGGGGCACGAGTTATAGTTAGCTGAACTAACTATAACGGGGGAATTTCACAGGTTTTGTACGAGTGAAATGTCCAACCAACTATAACGCCCCTGAAACGTATGGTTTTTTCAGTGAATTTGTAAGGTTTTTTAAATGCTAATTTCTAACTATAACGTCCCTGAAACCTATGGTTTTTCTCAGTGAATATATATATATGTCAAGGTGTATTGAAGAATGAGTGGGTGTATGAGTGTCTGAATGGATGATTTAGTAGGTGCGTGACTGACTGTATAAGTGAGTAATTAAACATGTCTTACTGAATGCATGGGTAAGTGACTAAACTGTGTGAATGTCTGTATCAGTCTGTCAGTTGGTGTGTAAGAGGCTGCATGGGTTGGTGAGTAGCTACATGAGTGTCTATATGGGTTATTGATTGGTTGTCTGAGTATCTGTATGGGTGCCTGAGTGTCTGTGTGGGTGGGTGGGGGGTGTGTTACTCTGTGCATAGATGTGTGAGTGGGTGATTCACTGGGTGTACGGCTTCAAGAGTGCATCTGTGAAGGGCTGTATGGGTGGGTGAGTGTTTGTATGGGTGTGTTGGTGAGTGAATGGATAACTCAGTGGTACATGTGTGAGTAACTACATATGTGAAAGGCAGTATATGTGAGTGTTGGACTATATAAATGACTATATGTGAGAGTGAGTGATTGTGAGAGTGGCTGTATGGATGAGTGTGTGCTTGGGTCAGTGATTGTATAAGAGAGTAAGTATGTGTTAGTATCTGTATGAATAAGTGAGGTAGTGTGTGTATAACTGTATAGGTGAGTAAATGGGAGTGTGATTGATTTTTTGCAAGACTGACTATGTGTGTGAGTAACTATGGGTGAGTGGCGGTGTGTGAGTATCTGTACAGGTGTATGAGTGCATATTTCAGTGGCTATATTGATGAGTGACTGCTTGTATGAGTGACTGCATAGGTGAGTGGATGTGTGTGTAGACCTATGAATCAGCGAGTGGGTATGTACTAACTGGTATTGGTGTGCCTATGGTTTCGAGAATGGTAGTCTGTATTTTAGAGGGGGTGTATCAAAGGTTATATTAGGGTGTGAGGAGGTGCATCAGATGATCACGTGGATGATGTCATCAGTGATGTCATTTGAGATGTCATCAGTGATGTCACTGACCATGTCATGAGTGATGTAATATGTAACGTCATCAGCAGTGCATTGCGGGGGCGTGAGTTATAGTAAGCACAACTAACTATAACGGCCAGATTTCTCTGGTTTTGTATGAGTGAAATGTCCAACTAACTATAACGTCCCTGAAACCTGTGTTTTTTCAGTGAATTTCTGAGGTTTTTTAAATGCTAATTTCTAACTATAACGTCCCTGAAACCTTCCTTTTTCCTATTTTTAGGCCCTGGGGACCCCATCCCCCAGGGCCTTACCCCTTTTTTTTAATTAAAATTTTAAAAGAAAACGGAAGGGTGCCGCGTGGCCCCCTTCCCTGGGCCTGTATTGGCCCCGGGGACCCCATCCCCCGGGGCATGGCCTCTTTTGTTTTTATTTGGAGGGGGCTGCGTGGCCCCCCTCCTCAGGCCATTTAAGGCCCCGGGGACCCCATCCCTCGGGGCCGGCCTTGCACTTTTTTTTTTTTTTTAACTTTTGTTACTTTGGGAGGGGGCTGCGTGGCCCCCCTCCGTGGCCACTTATGGCCCCGGGGACCCCATCCCCGGGCCTGGCCTCTGCTGGGGACTGTGGGGGTCACCAATCCCCCACAGTCCCGCCTGCTCCCCGTGTCCTACGGGAGCCGGCATGTGCTACACATGGGGAGCTGCTAAGATGCAGCTCCCCATGTCGAAAGCATCGGCTTTGGATATTGGAAGAGAGAGCAGGTTTCCTGCTCTCTTCCAATATCCAAAGCAAGTTTGCAATGACAAGACGGGAGCCGCGAGGCTCCCGTCCTGTCATTGCAAACAGCAGTGTCCCGGGGGTAGGCACCCCGGGACACTGCAGGAGCCGGCCCTGGGGGTGGCGGTCCCCAGGGCCACCACAGGCTCCAGGAGGGGGCCGCGCGGCC
The DNA here is from genome assembly GCA_963921515.1 of Calotriton arnoldi. Taxonomy (NCBI): domain Eukaryota; kingdom Metazoa; phylum Chordata; class Amphibia; order Caudata; family Salamandridae; genus Calotriton; species Calotriton arnoldi. Next base: position 261,590 of record CAWUFW010000027.1, read on the forward strand.
CCCTCCCTACATCGAGAAAGCCCCGGGAGGTGGTGGTCCTCGGGCTTTGGGGTCCAAAACGGACCCCCATTTTCATTTTTCTTAGTGCCCCGGGGAGGTGGTGGTCTCGGGCGTGTGGGGCTGGAGCCCCTCCACACAGGTTTTTCAAATATAAAAAGAAGCCCCGGGAGGTGGTGGTCCCCGGGGCTTGGGGGCCCTTAGAGGCCCCCACACATAAAATGAACCCCCCCAGCATGCCCTCGGGACTTGGCCCACCCGGGGCCACTAACATCAAGCGCTGGAGACCGCGCTTGATTTTTTTTTTCGGCAGGGTTCGCGCTCCCTGAGCGCATCCTGCCGATTTAAAAAAACATTTTTTGCCCAGGGGTCCTTGTGGGACCCCCTGAGCAGACCTAGGGGTCAGGGTGTTTCTACCCTGCCCCCTTTGTGCGCTTTGCGCACTTGTTTCTGTCCCTCGGTTCTACCGAGGATAAAATGGCTGCCAACACTTCCTGATTTGGAGTGTTGACAGCCAATTAACATAAAGCTCGTGCTCGGGAGGATCCGCGGCCCTAGATATACCTATCTTTTTTCTTTTGATTTTCTCAGCAACTACTGAACGGATTTACACCATTTAACAAAAGGGTTCTTTCTGAACCAAGAACTACCTCTTGCCAAATTTGGTGTAATTCCGTTCAGCAGTTCGGGCTGTAGCCGTGTCTAAAGTTTCCTATGGAAAATTGCATGGGGAAAACGCGTTTTGGGACCCCCTTTTTCTCGGCCCCCGCTTGACGAATCCCCCGAGACTTTCAGGGTAGGAGCGGACCGGAGCGGGCCACAAAGTTTGAAAATTTTGCGAAGATACGTCAACCGGCAAGAGAGTTATTTCAAATAGAATGTCGTGGATTTCCTATGGATAATAGGTTGTAACTATAACTATCTACTGGCGACCGCCAGTAGATAATATATATATATATATATATATATATATATATATATATATATATATATATATATATATATATATATATATATATATATTATATTTATATATATATTCACTGAAAAAACCATAGGTTTTAGGGACAGTTTTAGTTACTTGGACATTGCACTCGTACAAAACCCGTGAAATTCCCCGTTATAGTTAGTTCAGCTAACTATAACTCGCGCCCCGCAATGCACTGCTGATGACGTCACATATTACATCACTCATGACATGGTCAGTGACATCACTGATGACATCACTGATGACATCTCAAATGACATCACTGATGACATCATCCAGTGACTGTGTGTTTCTGTAAAGTTTAAATATTTTTAATATATATAGGAAAAGACGTATTGAAGAATGAGTGGGTGTGTAAGTGTCTGTATGGATGATTTAGTAGGTGCGTGACTGACTCTATAAGTGAGTGATTTAACGTATCTTACTGAATGCATGGGTTAGTGACTAAACTGGGTGAATGTCTGTATCCGTCTGTCTGTTGCTGTGTAAGTGGCTGCATGTGTTTGTGAATAGCTAAATGAGTGTCTATATGAGTTATTGAATGCTTGTCTGAGTATCTGTATGGGTGCCTGAGTGTTTGTGTGGGAGGGGTGTGTGCAACTCTGTGCATAGATGTGTGAGTGGGTGATTCACTGGGTGGATGGTTTCAAGAGTGCATCTGTGATAGACTGTATGGGTGGGTAAGTGTGTGTAAGAGTGTGTTAGTGAGTGAATGTATGTCCCAGTGGTACATGTGTGAGTAACTACATATGTGAAAGGCAGTATATATGTGTGTTGGAGTATATAAATAGCTATAAGCAAGAGTGAGTGATTGTGATAGTGGCTGTATGGATGAGTGTGTGCTTGTATCTGTGATTGTATAAGAGCGTAACAATGTGCTACTATTTGTATGAGTAAGTGAGCTGGTGTGTGTATAACTGTATAGGTGAGTAAATGGCAGTGTGTTTAATTATTTGCATGACTGACTAGGTGTGTGAGTATCTCTATGGATGAGTGGCGTTGTTTGAGTGTCTATATAGGAGTAAGAGTGCATATGATAGTCCTGTACTGAGTGACCGTAAGTATGAGTGACTGTACGGGTGAGTGAGTGGATGTGTGTGTGTAGACCTAAGAATCAGTGAGTGGGTATGTAGTTATTGGTGTTGGAGTGTCTATGGTTTTGCGAATGGCAGTCTGTAATTTAGAGTGGGTGTATCAAAGGTTATATTAGGGTGTGAGGAGGTTCATCAGATTATCACGTGGATGATGTCATCAGTGATGTCATTTGAGATGTCATCAGTGATGTCATCAGTGATGTCACTGACCATGTCATGAGTGATGTAATATGTGACGTCATCAGCAGTGCATTGCGGGGCGCGAGTTATAGTTAGCTGAACTAACTATAACGGGGAATTTCACGGGTTTTGTACGAGTGCAATGTCCAAGTAACTAAAACTGTCCCTAAAACCTATGGTTTTTTCAGTGAATTTCAAAGGTTTTTTAAATGCTAATTTGTAACTATAACGTGTCTGAAACCTATGGTTTTTTCAGTGAATTTCAAAGGTTTTTTAAATGCTAATTTGTAACTATAACGTGTCTGAAATCTATGGTTTTTTCAGTGAATTTCAAAGGTTTTTTAAATGCTAATTTCTAACTATAACGTGCCTGAAACCTACGGTTTTTTCAGTGAATTTCAAAGGTTTTGTAAATGACAATTTTTAAATGTATTAATTGTTATATTAATTTTTTTCATACTGATTTACTACATTTTTAGAAACAATTTTTTTTACATATTTTATTTTTTAAATTACATTGTAATTACATTATACATTACATTACAAAAAATACTTTCTCAGAATGAATTACTTTAGTTTAAATACTTTGCAGATAGGCAATAGACTTTTAAGTACAGTAGTTACAGTTGTTGCAATGGGCAACACATTTTCAAACACAATGCAACATTCAGCTCAATGTGAATTTCTAGTTAAATGCAATTAGTTACTTTATGGATTACTTTTGTAACCACAGGACTGGATCCTAGATTCAGTCCTGGTACATCTCCTGTAAACAGTTGAGTAAAAGCGTTTTGGTTACAGTCGTGATTTTTAAGGAATATTATTGTATTTTAAAAGTTGACACTTAGAAACTTTTTCTCATAGAATCACCAATGTTATCCTATGGAAGGAAATTCACTTAGCAGGTAAAAACTGTTATCGTTACTTTTTCTTACTCAGTGTTGGATCCTGGATCCAGCACTGGTGCATCTCCTGTAAACAGTTGAAAAAATGCGTTTAAGTCATTACAGGCGATTTTTAAGGAATATTTGTAGTTTGTGAAAATCAACACTTTGAAACTTTTTGCTGAAAACCAGTCAATCTTAGCCTATGAAGGAAATTCAAGTTACCGGTAAGTACGGTTAAAATTACTTTTGAGGATCAGTACTGGGCTGAAAGATGCAGCACTGAGGTCTCTCCTGATAACAGGTGAGTAAATCGGAATTCGTATTTCGGCTGATTTTAGAGGAATATTTTAAAGTTCCAAAACTCCACACTTAGAAGAATTTCCAAGTGAAACCAGTCAATGTTAGCCTATGGAAGGAAATTCAAGTTACTGGTAAGTACGGTTAAAATTACTTTTCAGGACCAGTACTGGGCTGAAAGATGCAGCACTGAGGTCTCTCCTGATAACAGGTGAGTAAATCAGAATTCGGATTTCGGCTGATTTTAGAGGAATATTTGTATGTTTCAAAAATCAACACTTAGAAACTTTTTCAGCAAAAAGCAGGCAATGATATCCTATGGAAGGAAATTCAAGTTACTGGTAAGTACGGTTAAAATTACTTTTGAGGATCAGTACCGGGCTGAAAGATGCAGCACTGAGGTCTCTCCTGATAACAAGTGAGTAAATCGGAATTCGTATTTCGGCTGATTTTAGAGGAATATTATAAAGTTCCAAAACTCCACACACAAGAATTTCCAAGTGAAACCAGTCAATGTTATCCTATGGAAGGAAATTCACTTAGCAGGTAAAAACTGTTATCGTTACTTTTTCTTACTCAGTGTTGGATCCTGGATCCAGCACTGGTGCATCTCCTGTAAACAGTTGAATGAATGCGTTTAAGTCATACAGGCGATTTTTAAGGAATATTTGTAGTTTGTGAAAATCAACACTTTGAAACTTTTTTGCTGAAAACCAGTCAATCTTAGCCTATGAAGGAAATTCAAGTTACCGGTAAGTACGGTTAAAATTACTTTTGAGGATCAGTACTGGGCTGAAAGATGCAGCACTGAGGTCTCTCCTGATAACAGGTGAGTAAATCGGAATTCGTATTTCGGCTGATTTTAGAGGAATATTTTAAAGTTCCAAAACTCCACACTTAGAAGAATTTCCAAGTGAAACCAGTCAATGTTAGCCTATGGAAGGAAATTCAAGTTACTGGTAAGTACGGTTAAAATTACTTTTCAGGACCAGTACTGGGCTGAAAGATGCAGCACTGAGGTCTCTCCTGATAACAGGTGAGTAAATCAGAATTCGGATTTCGGCTGATTTTAGAGGAATATTTGTATGTTTCAAAAATCAACACTTAGAAACTTTTTCAGCAAAAAGCAGGCAATGATATCCTATGGAAGGAAATTCAAGTTACTGGTAAGTACGGTTAAAATTACTTTTGAGGATCAGTACCGGGCTGAAAGATGCAGCACTGAGGTCTCTCCTGATAACAAGTGAGTAAATCGGAATTCGTATTTCGGCTGATTTTAGAGGAATATTTTAAAGTTCCAAAACTCCACACTTAGAAGAATTTCCAAGTGAAACCAGTCAATGTTAGCCTATGAAGGAAATTCAAGTTACCGGTGAAGTACGGTTAAAATTACTTTTCCGGATCAGTACTGGGCTGAAAGATGCAGCACTGAGGTCTCTCCTGATAACAGGTGAGTAAATCGGAATTCGTATTTCGGCTGATTTTAGAGGAATATTTTAAAGTTCCAAAACTCCACACTTAGAAGAATTTCCAAGTGAAACCAGTCAATGTTAGCCTATGGAAGGAAATTCAAGTTACTGGTAAGTACGGTTAAAATTACTTTTCAGGACCAGTACTGGGCTGAAAGATGCAGCACTGAGGTCTCTCCTGATAACAGGTGAGTAAATCAGAATTCGGATTTCGGCTGATTTTAGAGGAATATTTGTATGTTTCAAAAATCAACACTTAGAAACTTTTTCAGCAAAAAGCAGGCAATGATATCCTATGGAAGGAAATTCAAGTTACTGGTAAGTACGGTTAAAATTACTTTTGAGGATCAGTACCGGGCTGAAAGATGCAGCACTGAGGTCTCTCCTGATAACAGGTGAGTAAATCGGAATTCGTATTTCGGCTGATTTTAGAGGAATATTTTAAAGTTCCAAAACTCCACACTTAGAAGAATTTCCAAGTGAAACCAGTCAATGTTAGCCTATGGAAGGAAATTCAAGTTACTGGTAAGTACGGTTAAAATTACTTTTCAGGACCAGTACTGGGCTGAAAGATACAGCACTGAGGTCTCTCCTTATAACAGGTGAGTAAATCGGAATTCGTATTTCGGCTGATTTTAGAGGAATATTTTAAAGTTCCAAAACTCCACACACAGAAGAATTTCCAAGTGAAACCAGTCAATGTTAGCCTATGAAGGAAAATTCAAGTTACCGATAAGTACGGCTAAAATTACTTTTCAGGACCAGTACTGGGCTGAAAGATGCAGCACTGAGGTCTCTCCTGATAACAGGTGAGTAAATCGGAATTCGTATTTCGGCTGATTTTAGAGGAATATTTTAAAGTTCCAAAACTCCACACTTAGAAGAATTTCCAAGTGAAACCAGTCAATGTTAGCCTATGGAAGGAAATTCAAGTTACTGGTAAGTATGGTTAGAATTACTTTTCAGGACCAGTACTGGGCTGAAAGATACAGCACTGAGGTCTCTCCTGATAACAGGTGAGTAAATCGGAATTCGTATTTCGGCTGATTTTAGAGGAATATTTGCACAATGGTGAAGGGAGGGGCGGGGCCTGAGGTTACATCTGTGCAAACGCGCCCCGTGGCGCGTTTTAAGTTGGGGGATTAAGTCCCCTTGAATCCTGAGGGTCCCTAGGGGCCAACTAGCCCACCAGGAACCTCCAATATGCGCCAGGGGCTGCGTTGCAGAGACGTGTAGAGAGGCCACACCCCTTTTACACCTCTCTGCAACGCAGCTCTGTGGCGCTTTCTGGATGTACCTGTTGGGCTAGTTGGCCCCAGGGACCCTCAGGATTGAAGGGGATTTAATTCCCATCTTAAAACGCGCCACGGGGCCTGTTTGCACACATGTCACCTGAAGCCCCGCCCCCTCCCTTCACCACTGTGCAAACGCACCCCGTGGCGCGTTTTAAGTTGGGATTAAGTCCCTTGAATCCTGAGGGTCCCCGGAGTCCAACTAGCCCACCATATACCTTCAAAGCGCCACAGAGCTGCGTTGCAGAGAGGTGTAAAAGGGGTGTGGCCTCTCTACACGTCTCTGCAACGCAGCCCTGACGCATATTGGAGGTTCCTGGTGGGCTAGTTGGCCTCAGGACCCCCAGTATTCAAGGGGAATTGGTTCTCCCTCTGCAAACGCGCCAGGAGGCGCGTTTGCAGAGTGGTGAAGGAAGGGGCGGGGCCTGCGGGCCCGATCGTTTTTTTTTTTGTCCCTGAAGGGGGCTGTGTGGCCCCCTTCATTTTTTCTCTTTTTTGGGCCCTGGGGACCCCATCCCCCAGGGCCTTACCCCCTTTTTTAAATTACAAAAAAAAAAAACGGGAAGGGGGCCGCGTGGCCCCCTTCCCTGGGCCTGTATTGGCCCCGGGACCCCATCCCCGGGGCATGGCCTCTATATTTATTATTTTGAGGGGGGCAGCGTGGCCCCCTCCTCTGGCCATTTTAAGGCCCCGGGGACCCCATCCCCCGGGGCCGGCCTTTCCATTTTTTTAAATTATTATTTTTTTCCTTTTTTGTGGAGGGGGGCCGCGTGGTCTCTCCCGGGCCACTACTTGCCCCGGGGACCCCATCCCCGGGGCTGGCCCTCTCCGTTGGGGACTGTGGGGGGTCCCCAATCCCCCACAGTCCCGCCGGCTCCCCACGTCCCTTGGGAGCCGGCATTGCTATTCCACATGGGGAGCAGCTGACATGCTGCTCCCCATGTGGAAAGCAATTGCTTTGGATATTGGAAGAGAGAGCAGGTTTCCTGCTCTCTCTTCCAATATCCAAAGCAGTTTGCTATGGCAGGACGGAGCCGCGAGGCTCCCGTCCTGCCATAGCAAACTACAGTGTCCCGGGGTAGGCACCCCGGGACACTGCAGGAGCCGGCCCTGGGGGGTGGTGGTCCCCAGGGCCATCAAGGGCTCCAGGAGGGGGCCGCGCGGCCCCCTCCCATTCAGTACACAGCCCCGGGGAGGTGGTGGTCCCCGGGGCTCTGGGGTCCGTAACGGACCCCCATATTAAAATGTTTAGTGCCCCGGGAGGTGGCGGTCCCGGGGGCGTGTGGGGGCTGGAGCCCCCACACTGGTTTTATTTTTAATTAAAAAAGCCCCGGGAGGTGGTGGTGCCCGGGGCTGCGGGAGGGCTCAGAGCCCTCCCGCACCATTTTTTAAAAAAGCCCCGGGGGTGGCGGTCCCCAGGGGCTTGGGGGCCCTTGAGGGCCCCACACGTTAAATTATCCCCCCACCATGCCCCCGGGACTTGGGCCACCCGGGGGCCAATTAACTATCGAAGCGCGGGAGACCGCGCTTCGATTTTCGGCAGGATTCGCGCACCCTGAGCGCATCCTGCCGATTTTTTTTTTTAAATGCTTTTTGCTTAGGGGTCCTTGTGGGACCCCTCTGAGCAGGCCTAGGGGTTAGGGTGTTTCTACCCTGCCCCCTTTGTGCGTTTTGCGCACTTGTTTCTTTTTTTCTCAGCGGGATACGCGCACCCTAAGCGCATCCCGCCGATTTAAAAAAATAAAATATCTTTTTCTGCCCAGGGGGTCCTTGTGGGACCCCTGAGCAGACCCTAGGGGGTCAGGGTGTTTCTACCCTGCCCCCTTTTGCGCTTTGCGCACTTGTTTCTGTCCCTCGGTTCTCCCGAGGGACAAAATGGCTGCCAACACTTCTTGATTTGGAGTGTTGACAGCCAATTAGCATGCAGCTCGTGATCGGGAGGGTACGCGGATCCGACGCGCCCATAGATATATATGTGATTTTAATTGTGAATTTCTCAGGAACTACTGAACGGATTTACACCATTTTAGCAAAAGGCACCAGTCTGAACCAAGGGCTACCTCTTTGCCAAATTTGGGGTAATTCCGTTCAGCAGTTCGAGCTGTAACTGCGACTAAAGGTTCCTATGGAAAAATGAATGGGGAAAACGCGTTTTGGGACCCCCCTTTTTCTCGGCCCCGCTTGACGTATCACCCCGAGACTTTCAGGGTAGGAGCGGACCGGAGCGCCCCAACAAGTTGGAAGCTTTCGCGAAGATTCGTCAACCGGCGCCAACGTTATTGCAAATAGAATGTCGCGGATTTCCTATGGATAATAGGTTGTAACTATAACTATCTACTGGCGACCGCCAGTAGATAATATATATATATATATTCAGAAACACAAAGGATGCCGCACTCCAGAGATTGGTTTCAGAGTTGCTTAATTTCACCACGACTGGTGGTAGTGGTGGTGAAAATAAAGCAACTCTGAAACCTGTCTCTGGAGTGCGGCATCCTTTGTGTTTCTGAATTTAAATATCAGGTAAGGATTCTACCCATTGCTGCCTGCACCAGGTATTGAGCGCACTGACATTGGGAATTAATTGTTTGATATATATATATATATTTTTACAGAGAGAATTCTCAGTGCTGAAAATATGAGACTGTGAAAGAACTATAATGAGTCTCTTTGAAGTTACATGAAAGGCAGTAAAGTGTGGTACTGCTGCAGAGTACAAAAAAATTTCCTGCTAGATAGAGATATCTGACTTTTGTCTAGTGGCAGTTTTGACACCATAAAGGGCATGCTGGAAAGAACAGATCTGTATTATGTGGATAGCTAAGTGGATTAGTAAAGCCACACAGTAGAAACACTTTGAAACAGATGAAATGTATGTGAGAGAGGGGCTATGGAGAGATGAGGGCACGTTTGCAAGGATGGTAGTGAGGGAATCAAAGGAGGTCATAGTGTGCAATTGTAAAGCACACGTTCACCCGTAGGCATCTTGGCGCCAAAATGATGGTCGCACTAGCTTCCACCAGCGCTAAAAGGCTGCGATGATGGGTATGTGGCAAGGTAAAGTAATACTGTGTCTTTTTCTCTCTTTCTTAGTCTTTTGGAGAGCGTACGGATTTCGCAAAGGAAAGGTAAGGTGACTTCGTCATTATTGACTGTTAAACACTTCACTCACACACACACACCCACCAACACTTTAAAACCAACAACCTCTCTGCCTTCTACGTAGGATAATGTTTTAAAAGGATAGTTTTAGGCACTTGCAGAGATGGCATATCATTGGATGAATGCTGCCCAGGCCCTAAGTCTAGTTCTGGAGTCCAGCTCTGAGGCAGGATCAGAGACTGAGACAGCAGATACTGAGACAGCATCTGAGGGAGAGGACAATGGAGCCGAATCTGGGAGTGATTTTTCAGTCGGCACAGTTCCATCCAACGACTCATCTTCCAGTGATTCTGAAGGAGACGATGTCAGTCGTGCTGTCCCTTTGCCAGCACAGTCTGTGCAGCAGGACACCAGTAACAGGTTAGAGCAACCCAGAGTGCAGGCATGTGCGGCCGCAAGCACAGACGGAGTGCTGTCTTGGCAGCCTCCCAATTTAGTTCAGCCCCAAATTCCGCATTTCACTGATGACGCTGGATGTAAAGTCGATACGGCAAATTTTTTGCCAATTGACTACGTCCATTTCTTTTTGGATGTTGACTTCCTTGACAAAATTGTGCAGCAAACAAATTTGCGTGCCGAACAATTTCTGAGGGAGCAAGGAGGCACTCTTGGGCCTCATTCTAGGGCGCGCAAGTGGACTCCCACTTCTTTAGGGGAGTTGAAGATATTTTTGGGCCTCATGCTTAAAATGGGGGTAGTGCATAAACCAACCTTGCTATCCTACTGGTCTACTCGCACGGTTTGGTCAACCCCCATTTTCACACCATACATGAGCAGAGATCGTTTTTTGCTATTGTAGCGCATGCTGCATTTCAATGACAATTCTGCTGCATTGCCCCAGGACCATCCAGACCATGACAGGTTGTTCAAAATTCGGCCTGTCGTGGAACATTTGTCTGCCAGGTTTCCAGAGGTTTATACTCCTGGAAAGAATATAGCCATTGATGAGTCCTTGATCTTGTATAAAGGGAGGCTGCTGTTTAGGCAGTACATTCCGAGCAAACGCACTCGCTATGGCATCAAGCTGTACATGCTGTGTGAGAGCTCGACTGGCTATGTGTACAGCTTGAGAGGGTATACAGGGAAGGACACAACTCTTAACCCTGTAGGTTGCCCTCCCACGCTAGGGGTCACAGGAAAGATCGTATGGGAACTTGTCCAGCCACTTCTTCACAAAGGTTATAACCTTTATGTGGACAATTTCTATACAGGAGTAGAGCTGTTCAGTGAGCTCTACAAAGCTGGCACCATGGCTTGCGGTACAATTCGTTGTCGCCGCAAAGGATTCCCGAAGGAGCTTGTTTGCAAGAAGCTCCAGAAATCCCAGAGCACTGTGTTGAGTTCCAATGAACTGCTCGCAGTCAAGTTCTCAGATAGGCGTGATGTGTACGTGCTCACTAATATTCATGCTGAGAGCACTTCCCCTGTCACGGTTTGGGGTCAGATGGCCGAAGTCCACAAGCCCACCTGTATACTTGATTACAACAAGTACATGGGCGGAGTGGACAAGAATGACCAGGTTCTTCAGCCATACAATGCGAGTTGTAAAACTCGCACTTGGTATAAGAAACTGTTTCTCACCTGATCCAGATGGCAACATACAATGCGTATGTTGTTTATCATCAGACCACCACAGGAAGACTCATGTGTTTCCTTGACTTTCAGTTGTCTGTGATTGAAAGTCTCACTGCTACAGAAGCAGCAGCCTCCACTTCATGTGTTCTGGAGGACGTGGCAAGGCTTCAGGAGCAACACTTTGCTGATAAAATTCCTGCAACACCCAAAAAGGAGCGACCATGTCGTTGTTGTAAAGTGTGCTCGAAGCAGGGAAAGAGGCAGGAGACTTGTGTTTACTGTCCCCAGTGCCCAAGTAAGCCTGCCTTCTCTTTCCTACTTGCTTTATGTTGTATCATACTAAAGCAAAATACTGGGAAATTGACTGAGGTGGAGCTGCCAATAGGTAAGCCTTTCAATTGATGTGAATGTATACCTACTGTTTGTGGCCACTCCTTCACTACGCAAGCAGGTGCAGAATATTTGTTCCTCTACTTCAGGAAATCATGGACTTCTCAACACCTTTATCTGCTTTCAGAATGTGGTAGTTGTTCTGTTCGCCAATTGACAAGTGCATTATAGTCCCCATGCTGCACATACTGGTGGACAGAACATATGCCACGTTGTCATGGAGTACCCGTGTTTCACATTCAACAGTTCTTCATAGTTTCTGATGTTCTCTTTAGAAAGCTTTTGAAAATTTCCAGCATATTTGCCTTAGTTTCAAAGGTAGATATGCTTGCTCAGCTCGAGGAATGACTTTGCGGCATACTCGGGCACCCCCCAACTTGCATCCACAAACTGGAAGGAGTTGGATTGAGCATAGTGAGAGCATTGATAGCACGTGACAGAAATGTTTACTCAAGCTTCAAGTAGCTAGAGATGGAAGGCATTAGTATAGGGTCTCTTGACAATTGGACAGGATTAGTCAGGACTCTGATGAGACATGAACGGGTTAGAACAGCTTACAGTAGGTGCCCTTTCCAAGGAATATTGCAAAGATAGAAGGCAAATAGTAAAGGTAGTATAGATACACGTCATGACTTTATCTTCACCCATGGATTCAAATCCATTGCTGCCACAATCACACTGAATTTACTGTAGTACTTATGGGTCAATGCTGCTTGCCATGTTCATCCTCCGTTAGAACTTTGTAGATGGTCAGTTTGCTGTATGATAAGTGTGATCCAGCGGTGTACTAACAACAAGTACTCCACTACCATATACTCACCTGGGCCCTTACAACTTCTCACTTTTAATACCTAGTAGACCGCTTGAGCTTGTAGTTTATGTGTTTCATACCTCAAGATCTAGTTATTTCTTCTCTAACTAAACCGTTCACTAATCAAATAGTTCTTTCCTCTGGTCAATGGACCATTAGGTGGAACTAGTTGATGGTGATAAATGACATAACTTATTAACCATTTCTTAATTATAATTTAATAATCACAGACTCAGGAAGTTTTAAAATCTTTATCTAAATAATTGAATGTGAACCATTTCAGAATTTCAGTACAAACACCCTCATTCGTAGGAGTGTCAATTTCAATCAATACTCAAATAACACTAATAATTCAAATTCACACAATAACTATGCTTGGAAAAGAGAGGACAGAGAGAGAAGAACATCTAGCAATACGATGAATTTATAATTACCGAGAATGGTGTGAAGACCAACTCCCTGGCCAAAAGGCTGGTAAGGGTCCCCCGGGATAGATCAGGAGACAAAGACTTCAGGACAGGAATCAAGACAGAATACTTCACCTCTCTAAAGTACCGACGACTGCGTCGCACACCTCTCTGTCACTCACTCCCTCCTCGTGTTTCTTCCATGATCTTCTTTCTTACCCAATTAAATTAAAATAGATGGTTCTGCATTCGATTTTCAGCATCTCACAGGTTCCGCACCACCCACAACACCGACAGCATCCCGAGTTCTGCAGCATCGATGTCTCAGCTATTCTTTCTAACTAAACTAACTCAATTATACTTTTTCATTGCCATGTACCACCCATTAATGTTTCAATATCATAAAAGACTAACTCTGATTGGACAGGCGAAGGGGATGATCATCACACTATGCTTACATTTCACTTATTTCATTAAACCATTGTTTTGAACCCCTACCATCAAACTTTATTAAATCATTTCCTTTCCCATACATCTCCAAACTTTATTAATACAAAAAGTTGCGAAGTCATGTATAAAACTCATTCATATGAACTCTTCACCCCATGTTCCCAGGGCACATCTTCGCTGGCCTTGGACGCGTGACAAGTCCTTAGTCAACTTTTCGCATTCCCTCTTCAGCACGCATGAGTGGGGTTACGTCAGTCATCTCGATTCAGACAAGTTTAGGAGGTCCAAATGCGCACTAATAATAAAGTCAAAAGAAGAAATGTTATTCTCAAAAATAAATGCTTTCACTGTATACCACCAACCTCTCCTCTAACCCACTTCATTTATTATTACCCTTTCTGCATACGCATTAGTATAAAACTTATTTTTCTAATTCAAGCAAGCAGATGCCATGCATGTGAGTTTCCAAGCAGCCATTTTATAGTTCTTTGCGCAGGCGCAAGAATTTCCCTCCAAGCGTTAGTACGTCATACTACGTAGATGCAGTAGACGCATGCGCAGTAAAGATTCCCTGTTAAAATGCGTTTAGTCCTTCGTTCATGTTATTGCGGTTAGAAAACACAAAGGCAAGCTTCTTTTTCCCATGTGTATTTTCTAAATACTAATTATTAATTACAAACATGTTATTAGTAGTTCGTTATCAAGTTAAAACGAAAGGATTGCTTCCGAGCAAGTCTCGTTTACGAGTCCTTGCTCCATCAATCCCCTCTCTGATGGCATCTTAAGCCATCACAAAATTACCCATTCCATCCCAGATACCAACTTTAGCACTTCTCAGTTCTTCTCTATTTCTCCTCTCAATATTTCATCAGTTAACTTGTTTCCTTCCAAATCCCTCATCTTCTTATATAATCTGCCTTTCATTTCTTCCAGCTGTATTTCATCATATTTTCTTTTTCGTTTCTGTCCCTTTCCTTCTCTTTCAAGATGTACTTTCCCCTTCCTTCCTTTTCTACAACACTTATATGTAATTATTATTAACATCACTACTGTTACTATCATGACTAATGGTATTATTATTTGACCTAAGAAACCTTTCCCAAAATCAACAAACCATTTCCCTATTGATGTTAAACTTTTTGTTAGTCTTCCCCACATACTGTCAACCTCCAGTTGGGTCAAATCTTTATGCATTCTCGTAATGTTCTCAATATATCCTTTAATTTCTCTGCTCTTGTCCGGTATATAAGTGCAGCAATGTTGAATTTTCAACATGCCACAAACTCCACCTTCTTTTGTCAATAATATGTCAAGAGCAAGACGGTTCTGTAAAACCATAGACCTAATTGCAACCATCTCTGTGTTAATCATTAAGAATCCTCCTGCAGTATCTGTAGAAAGACGATCAACTATGGTTGATAACTTACAAATTTTCTGTGAATTTAGAATGACTCCAACTGAGGGTATCAATGCACTAAAAATGTCTCCTACAATTTCAGAAAAACTAGCTCTTTTTCTACGTGTTAGTCCATTAGATCTTCCATTGGTTCCACTGATTTTATCTACATGATAAATCTTTGGAAAAACTATTCCAAAGTAGCAGCTTCCGTACCATCTTGCAGGTAACCTATAATAGGCGTTATTCCCACAAACATAATACACTCCTGGAAACACAGGATCAGTTCCCCCTTTTAGTCCCCACCCTCCTAAATTTAGGAAGTTGTGTTCACATTCACTGGAACCAATGTAATTATTGTTATAATCTGTCTTTAATCTATGGAGGCAGAATTTTCCCTTTTTCACAAAGTCCAGGGACATCGCAGCATGAGCCCTGCCACTCACATAAATTCCCTCTTTCCACACCCATAGAGGTACATGGGTTTTCTGTTCAGTTGCTTTCTTCATTAAATCCTGTCTCCTTTCTTCTGCTAAATCTAAAAAATCTTTTTCTTCTTTTCTTAATGTACATGTTAGATTATCTTTATGTGCCTGAACTAAATCTATTGAACTCATTGTTAAGAACAATTCACCCATAAACTGTGCATTTTTACTAGTAACTACTGGATTCATATTCTTTCTAATAGGTAGATTAGAAAATACTATATCTAGATTTGAATAAAAATACTGAAGTCTCCCTGTAGCATAAAATAAACTTGATAAAATACTACATGACACACCATATGTTAAAGGTATATGGTGATATGTCACCCCTTCTGATACTGATGTGGGTAACTTCATACACACATAACAGTTGTTCATTTCCATAGTACTAACATATTGAAATAACAATTTAATAAACACATTAGAAGACGTATTATAATTTGATTCATTATGATAATCTGTTTCATCTTCTACCCCTATTTTTATTTCAGTTTCTTTTATTCTATTCATCTTAACATTAGTATCCGTATTATTCTTGTCACTTGTTTTCATTAACAAAGGTACTCCTACTGTTAGGAATAACCATACTAATGCTACTGATAAAATACTACAAAAACAAAATCTAAAACACTTTCCTTTTAATCCACTTTTTGGTTTCCGGTAACTTTAGTTTCTGCCATTTTACTCCTGAGAAAATTTCTTTTCTCTTATCTTTTCTTTGTCAGTTTTAACTTTCTTTTCGTTTTAAGGAGGCCTCAATTTGCTTTCATCAATCTGTGCAATATGAACCTCTTCTGTTTCATCAGACAGATCTAGAGATTAAAATTTCTCGAGTATAACATAAGTCCATTCAGGAGCCTTATATCTTCTGTTTAAGCTTCTCAATCTTGGACTTCTTCGAGTTATCTTTGCTAAGGTTTGTTTGAGTCGTGTTTGGCTTGTGATTTCATTTACTTGTTCTGGATTCCTTTCTGTTTTTCTCAGATGATATCTTAATTTCTTTACTCCAGTTGGCCAATTGTCTCCCTTTCTGATCCTTTTGATTTGTACTGCACTTTCACCTTCTTTATCATTTTGCAAAGTCCTTTTTATTTAATTTATTTTAGGCACAATCTGTTCTTCTCTGTTTTCTGTGCTCGTACCTTCCTTTACTTCCACCTGCTCAGGTCTAACTGTATTTTGTTCTTCTTCTTCCTGAGCTTGTTCTTCTAGCTCTATCTGACCCTGTTCAGGTCTTACTTCAAACTGTTCTTTTTCTGCCTGAACTTGTTCTTCTAATTCTAAATGATCCTGTTCAGGTCTTATTTCAAACTTTTCTTCTTCTTCTTCTGTCTGAACGTTTTCTTCTAATATTCCCTCCTAGGGTTCCTGAAAGTCTTTTTCTATTACCACCTGAGTATGTTCTTCTTCTCCTGACTTTTCCTGTCTACTTTCCTGTCTTTTCAGTTCTGTCCTTCTTCTTGTCTCAATAGCGTCATCAATTACTTCAATCACTGGTATCCATTCTTCCTGACTTGTATCTGGCTGTTCGTCATATGGTTGTCTTTCAGAATCTATTACTCTAGATTCTTCAATGTCACAGTTTACAACTCCCGACTCTTCAGCCTGTTCAGTCAGTGGTTGCTCTTGTTGTTCTGATGGGCTCGGAACTCTTCTGGTATGGCTGGCATGAATCCAATTGGGCAAACCTGCACACTTCACTGCTGTGGTAGTGACTAGTATGACTTGCCGCGGTTTGTCCCACCTTGGTGCTAGGCACGACTTTCTTGCGTGTTTCTTCACTAGCACCCAATCTCCAGGATTCAAATCATGCGCTTGGTCTGGCTGTCTTTCAACTGCGTCTTCTCCAACCTGGTGAGAGATAGAACGCATCATTTCAGCCAATCCTTTGCAATAGTCCAATACCAGATCATCAGTTATACTCATCACTTTATTTCCAGGAATAAATGCCTGTCTCATGGCTCTTCCCATGAGAATTTCATGTGGGCTCATTCCTGTTTTTCTGTCTGGAATATTTCTGAGATCCATCAATACAAGAGGTAATGCATCTGGCCATTTCAGCTTCGTGGATGCACACACCTTTCCCAATCTTGACTTGATTGTGCCATTCATTTGCTCAACAATTCCAGAAGCCTCTGGACGATAAGAACAGTGCAGTTTTTGTTCAATGTTAAATGCAGCACAGATTAATCGAATTATTTCATTATTAAAGTGAGGGCCTCTATCCGATTCCAAAGTGACCGGAAAACCAAATCGTGGACCTAACTCCCTCAACAACAATTTTGCAACTGTAAGACTGTCATTTCTTCGAGTGGGATATGCTTCCACCCATCTTGAAAAAAGGCATACTATGACAAGTATGTATTTCAATCCATTACATGGGGGCAATTCAATAAAATCTAACTGTAGTCTGGTGAAGGGTCCTTCTGCCTTTCCAATTTTTCCCCAGCTTACCATTGTCTTTCTACCTGGATTCTGCTGCTGACAGGTTAAGCATCTTTGGCAAAGGCTCTCTGCGAGTACCCTGAACTTTGGATTGTACCAACTCTGTCTGAATAACCTGATCATTGAGTCTCTCCCTATGTGTGTTGCTCCATGGTGCACTCTTGCCATTTTTGAAAGCAAACAATCTGGCATGACTGGTCTTCCATCTAAATACACCCATACCTCATCTTGTGGTCTCTTTGTACAAGCTGCCTTTCTCCAAATTTCCTTTTCTTTTTCCTCAACTTCTTCCTGCAATTGTCTAATCTCATCCCATGTTTCTGGTACTGAGAAAAACATAAGTCGGCATCTGGTTTCACCCGTTTCAATTTTCCTGTTTATGGCCACTGCATTTTTGGCACAGTATTTGGCCACTTGATCCGCATAATTATTACCAGCAGTCACATAGTCATTTCCTGACCGATGTGCAGCGCATATTACAACTGCTATCTCTTTTGGCAATTGTAATGCTTCCAACAAATCCTTCACATTTTTGCTGTTTCTGATAGGAGATCCTGAGGAAGTCAGAAATCCCCTCTGCATCCAGAGCTGGCCGAAGTCATGCACAACCCCAAACCCATATTGACTATCCGTAAATATGGTTACTCTCCAATTTTTCCCCTTTTTGCATGCCATTGTTATGGCAACCAATTCAGCTACTTGTGCAGACTTGACCTCAGGTAAACAGGATGCTTCGATTACCCCAGATATTTTACAAACTGCATAGGCAGCACTTAATCCTCCTTCTTGTGTCCTGAGGCAAGAACCATCTACAAATAGCTCATGGTCTGCCTCTTTCAAAGGTGTCTCTTTTATGTCAGGGCGGGGCTTCGTGCATAGCTCAGTCACGTCCAAACAATCATGATCCCTCTCATCTCTCACTTCTTCATCACAAGGGTCTGGCAATACGGTAGCTGAGTTCATGATCGTACATCTTATCACAGACACGTTTTCAGCTCCCAAAATCACTCTTTCATACTTAGTCAATCGACTAGAGGTAAGATGCTGTGTTCTTGTTCTTGTCAAAAGAATCTCAACTGAGTGTGGAACGAAAACTTTTACTGGATGTCCCATCACTATCGACTCACTTTGCTCCAGACTCATACAAGTAGCAGCTACTGCTTTTAAGCAGCCAGGCAATGCTGAAGCCACTAGATCCAATGTGGCTGAAAAATATGCCACTGGACATCGACTCAGTCCATGTCTCTGTGTTAGGACTGAAAGTGCACAATTTTCTCTCTCACAACAAAACAAAGCAAAATCCTTCGAATAATCAGGCATGCCTAAAGCGGGGGCCTCACACAAACAATTTCGCAATTTTACAAATGCCTCTATGCAGTCATCATTCCATTCAATCGGATCATTTGCTCTTTTCCGGATCATCTGTATTAATGGTTTCGCTAACATAGAAAAACCATTAATCCATTGCCTACAGTACCCAACCACTCCCAGGAACATTCTCATTTCTCTTTGAGTCTGCGGCAACTGCATTTCTTTGATTATTTTTCTTCTTTCCGGTGTTACTTTTCTAACTCCTCTTTCTCTTTTATGCCCTAAATATCTAACTTCTCATTGACAGAACTGTAAATTTTCTGGAGACACCTTGTGTCCTCCTTCAGCCAAATGGTTCAGCAATGCTATTGTGTCTGTGACAGATGTTCCCGTGTTTTTGATGCCACCAATAGGTCATCAATGTACTGAACCAAAACAGATTTTCCAGGCATAACCAATGATTCTAGACACTTTTTCAAAATCTGATTGAAAATTGAAGGACTCTCTGTGTACCCTTGAGGAACTCGACACCATGCGTAAATACGATCCTCAAACTTAAACGTAAAAAGATATTAGCTGTCTGGATGCAAAGGAATAGAAAAGAAAGCTTGGCATAAATCAATCACTGTAAACCATCCTGCATTCCAAGGTATCTGATATAGGATCACTGCTGGATTTGGCACTATTGGACAACAGGGAAGTACAATTTTATTTATTTTCCGTAGATCTTGCACTATTCTGTGCTTTCCGCTAGGCTTTTTCAGTCCCATTAGTGGCGAATTACAGGGACTACCCATCACTTCTGTTAGAATACCTTGTTTTACCATTCGTTCGATTTCTGGAATAATTCCTGCCTTTACTTCTGGACTCATTTTATATTGTCAGGTGTTTGGATACACTGCACCTTCTTTCACTGTCACTTTAACTGGGTCTATATTTGTCATTAGCCCAATGTCTTTTCCTGTAAAATCCCACACTTCTGGATTAACTGTGGTTCTCAACTCTTCTGGTAATTCATTCTCAGTTATTATTGAAAACATTTCATCTACTTCTGTTCCCTGCTTGGCTAACATCATCTTGTATACCACGTCTTCATCAGGGGTTTGGAAAGCGACACCATCCGGTGTACAATAGATCATGCAATTCATCTTGCACAGAAGATCTCTTCCCAACAGATTTACAGGACTGGAATCACAAACTACAAACCTATGCATCTCCTTAAAATTTCCAATGTGCACCTCCATTGGTTTGGTAATTGGGGTTCTAATCTGCTGGTTCGACACGCCCACAACTTGGATTGACTCTCCCGAGAGGGGTAGGTTTGGGATGTCTGCTGTTCTCACAGTAGACCTGGTAGCACCAGTATCCAATAGGAAAGTAATATATTTGCCTTCTACTTTCCCATCAACAAATGGACCTGACTGATCTACCGGCAAGGATGCGCCAAGCACGCACTCCTCTTCCTCCCCCCTCAGGCACCGTCATTGTGTATCATCTGAACGCTCTTCATAATTCTGTAAAAAATATTGTGAAATTGTTCTATTATTCTTACCACTTTCTCCTTAAAATCCGGTGTTTGCACTGAAACCTTGATGATTCACAAAATTTGGCATAGGAGCTGGTGGCACCTGATATTGTGAAGTAACTACCTGCTGCTGCTGATTCATAAGTACTTCATCCTGCATCTGTGGGATTAAATTTTGATTTGGCCCGTTATTATTCTTATTACTCTGAGTACTCTTACACTCGTACTTCCAGTGTCCAAGCTTTCTGCACGCATGACAAGGAAACTTCTTTTTCGCTTCTTCTCTGTCCATTCGTCCCCTATATTTATTACCATTCGCTCCTTGACTATTCTGACTCTGTTCTTTCATTTGATTGTTACTCTGATCATTCGTTTTCTCTTCTTGTTGTTCTGCCAATTTAACTTGTGCCCACATCATTTTCTCTTTTAGCTTCCTACGTCTAGCTTCAATGTCATCTCCGCAATATTTCGCATACTTCAAAATCTCATCCACTGTCTCGCTTTGCCAACACAACATGTGCTGCTGTATCATCTGACTGATTTCTGGTTTCAAATCATATACAAACCGATACACAAAATGTCCCATATCTTTGTCACCTATATTTTCAAAACCACTATACTGCTTAAACACCTGTAATAACCTTTCATAATATGCATGTACAGATTCATTCGGTTCTTGTGTTGTTCTATCTATTTTTACCCAATCTGTTTCCTTAGGAGGAATTTTCCCTTTCAAATACGTAATCACTTGGTGATACTTTTTCATCACCTCACCCGAAGGTGCCCCTGTCTTTGCATCTCTCGCATATTCCTCATTCGGCCAATCAATTGTAATCTTACATTCTGTCCATAAATTAGCAGGTGCCACTATATCAAATAAACCATCCAAGTCTTTCAATAGAACTTTTGAGACCTTCACAAACCTCTCTACTTGTTTATACCATTCAACTGGTTTTTCTCTCAGCTTCAGGAAATCATTTGTAAATGACAATATATCTTGTCTACTCCAAGGAACATGAACATATCCACCTCCAGGAACCTCTCTCATTGGACACAATTTTTCCACTTTGTTTGTTTCTCTTACTGGAAATGCAGCTGCTGCTTTTCTCGTTTGTACTTCCTCTTTCTTTCTGATCCATCTAATTCTCCATTTATCAATGTCTCCCCATTTTCGCAAAATGTTCATTAATTCCTTTATCTGTAGTCTCTTTGCAGAAGCATTCACACTTTCTAAATCTTTATCAGTAAAATCCACTCGATATGGTTTCTGCAACAACTTTGATTTCCCTATGTCTATTCCAATCTCTGATGCGACTTCAGTCAATCTCTCATGAAATATTCTTGCTCTCCAGGTTATATTCTTACATAAAAATAATAATTCCTCATCATTGTAAGAATTCAATTTCTCTGTACCCCTGTCATCATCTCTTCCAGTTCCACTTTCAATCTGCTAATGTCTAAAATCCTTGGTATTGGGTTCTGATTATCTCTCTCCTGTGCCCATCTTTCTATTTCTTCGGAAGTGACTACTGCTGTACCCCCAGTTCCAGCAGGAACCAAAGGTCTTCTTTCTCTCAAATTCATGGGCGTAACTCTCTTTGGGGTTTCCGTCAAAGGTTCCACATTAGGGAGATCCATTAATGAAATAACTGACTCACTTTCGCTAACCTGATCATCTGTAATTATTATTTCTTTTCTAGGACTATTCAATGGGATTGTCACAGATTGTGGTCTCTGGCAAATCTTATTATCTCCATACAATGGGATTACTGGACCAATGGTCACTGGTACTGTCAAGGCTTCAGTATTCAAATTTAATTGACTTATCTTTTGAACTAATTCTTCTCTAGTTTTATTCAAAGCATCTCTTTTATTATCCTGCATCACTCTGTTATAGGATGTCTCATGTAAAATCTGTGGGGTCAATGGTATTCCCATTATTGGTGCACTTGGGAGAACCTTACTAGCTGATTCTTGATACGGTGGTGGATTTTTAATCAAAATGTCCTCATCTGATTCACCATATCCTGCTGTATTCAAGTGTTTTGTTTTCTCCTTACACTTTCCTCCAGACTGTCCCTCAGCCATTAACACTGGATATAAACCTTCTGACACCATAGCTCTCCTCCATTGTTTCATCTGTCCTTCGCGTGACTCATGTAAATGTCTGGGAAAGAATCCTCTATACCTTCCACCTCTATATTTCTCTCTTTCATATGACTCAGTCTCCCATTCTTCTAAAGCCTCATATTGAGTTAACCTAGGTCTAGGTTCCAAATCATTCATTTTAAATCTCAAATTCGGAAGAATCCTCCCATTAAACGTACCATCTTTAGGAAATGCTAGCACTCCATCATCCTTTGTATATTCTATCCAATTTTCCAACCACACACAGGTATGATATCCTCTTTCCATCATCATAAATGATGCTGGTGTCTTCGGTGGCGGAATAGGAATTCCCTCTCTAGTCAACACAGGTTTATCCTTTACAAAGAAATTCTTAATTTTCTTAAAAAATGACATTTTTCTTTTCTCTCCGTACATTCTTGAAGAACGATGTAGAAAATTATATTCTGAGAACCCTTGAAATCTTCTACCTGTACGTCTTGCACTAACAGTCAAATCAAAATCCCGCATACACTCTTTCTCTCTACCAATCCTAGCGTGGCTTCTAACTAGTTATCCAATCGAATCAAGCTCAAACCCGCGATCTGACCAATGCCAGCGTGGCCGTTTCCTGACGTCAGTTCTGCTCCGACTACAGACTCCTCCTTTACAAGGCTGCTCCTGTCACACGCCCGCTGTTTCTACCAATCCCAGCACGGCTCACCGTGACGTCAGTACCACTCTGGCAACTGACCCTCCCTTTACAAGGTAATACAAAACTTTATTTCTCAATACTTTTCTTTAAAATTCTTTGTTATTAACTACATAAAAACATTCGCTACTCTGTCTGTTCCACTAAATCAAAGGATAGTTTATTTCCTTTTACTGCGAGTAAAACCTTCCGCTTACTCTTCATATAAGCTCCAGAGAACCTGCTACTCCTCCGGTGTCACCCGTTTGGGAAATCTGAGACCAGAGTTTCACCAGCGAACTCCTTTCGCTGTCAATTAAGCTTGGAAGAACCTGCTACTCCTTCAGGGTTACCCTTTCTAGGTGATATAACGCCTAAAGTTTCACTAGCAAACTCTTTGCTATCAATCACTCTCACTTTTACACAGAAAATAGTCCCTACTTTGACACTGCCAGCCCTACCTAGCTTCTCAGTGTTATTCCAACAGACGAGTAACCTCACTGCAGTGTGGTTTCTATCGCCACCCGCTATTTATTCCCCGGGTATTTTCCAGACGACATGAAACAAGGACGCTAACTCTTTTTGTTAAACATAAAACAATAATTAATAATCTATACTTATCACCAAACTAGTCACTAATAACCATAGCTCTGCTACCAGAAAACTGATCCAGCAGTGTACTAACAACAAGTACTCCACTACCATATACTCACCTGGGCCCATACAACTTCTCACTTTTAAAACCTAGTAGACCGCTGGAGCTTGTAGTTTATGTGTTTCATACCTCAAGATCTAGTTATTTCTTCTCTAACTAAACCTTTCACTAATCAAATAGTTCTTTCCTCTGGTCAATGGACCATTATGTGGAACTAGTTGATGGTGATAAATGACATAACTTATTAACCATTTCTTAATTATAATGAAATAATCACAGACTCTGGAAGTTTGAAAATCTTTATCTAAATAATTGAATGTAAACCATTTCAGAATTTCAGTACAAACACCCTCATTCGTAGGAGTGTCAATTTCAATCAATACTCAAATAACACTAATAATTCAGATTCACACAAAAACTATGCTTGGAAAAGAGAGAACAGAGAGAAGAACATCTATCAATACGATGAATTTATAATTACCAAGAATGGTGTGAAGACCAACCCCCTGGCCAAAGGGCTGGTAAGGGTCCCCCGGGATAGATCAGGAGACAAAGACTTCAGGACAGGAATCAGGACAGAATACTTCACCTCTCTAAAGTACCGACGACTGCGTCGCACCCCTCTCAGTCACTCACTTCCTCCTCGTGTTTCTTCCGTGATCTTCTTTCTTACCCAATTAAATTAAAATAGATGGTTCTGCATTCGATTTTCAGCATCTCACAGCTTCCGCACCACCCACAACACCGACAGCATCCCGAGTTCTGCAGCATCGATGTCTCAGCTATTCTTTCTAACTAAACTACCTCAATTATACTTTTCCATTGCCATATACCACCCATTAATGTTTCAATATCATAAAAGACTAACTCTGATTGGACAGGCGAAGGGGGGATGATCATCACACCATGCTTACATTTCACTTATTTCATTAAACCATTGTTTTAAACCCCTCCCCTCAAACTTTATTAAATCATTTCCTTTCCCATACATCTCCAAACTTTATTAATACAAAATGTTGCGAAGTCATGTATAAAACTCATTCATATGAACTCTTCACCCTCATGTTCCCAGGGCACATCTTCGCTGGCCTTGGACGTGTGACAAGTCTTTAGTCATCTTTTCGCATTCCCTCTTCAGCACGCATGCGTGGGGTTATGTCAGTCATCTCGATTCAGACAAGTTTAGGAGGCCCAAATGCGCACTAATAATAAAGTCAAAAGAAGAAATGTTATTCTCAAAAATAAATGGTTTCACTGTATACCACCAACCTCTACTCTAACCCACTTCATTTATTATTACCCTTTCTGCATACGCATTAGTATAAAACTTATTTTTCTAATTCAAGCAAGCAGATGCCATGCATGTGAGTTTCCAAGTGTCCATTTTATAGTTCTTTGCGCAGGCGTAAGAATTTCCCTCCAAGCGTTAGTCCGTCATACTACGTAGATGCAGTAGACGCATGTGCAGTAAAGATTCCCTGTTAAAATGCGTTTAGTCCTTCGTTCACGTTATTGCGGTTAGAAAACACATAGGCAAGCTTCTTTTTCCCGTGTGTATTTTTCTAAATACTAATTATTAATTACAAACATGTTGTTAGTAGTTCGTTAACAAGTTAAAACGAAAGGATTGCTTCCGAGCAAGTCTCGTTTACGAGTCCTTGCTCCATCAAGTGCATTACAGTCACTGCACATAACGGTGGATTGGACATATGCTACGTTGTCACGGACTACCCGTGTTTCACATTCATCCGTTCTTAATAGTTTGTGATGTTATTTTTAGAAAGCTTTTGAAAATTTCCAGCATGTTTGCCTTAGTTTCAAAGGTAGATATGCTTGCTCAGCTCGAGGAATGACTTTGCGGCATACTCGGGCACCCCCCAACTTGCATCCACAAACTGGGAGGAGTTGGATTGAGCACAGTGAGTGCGCTAAAGGCACATGAAAGACATGTCTTCCTGAACCTTATGTGGCTGTCATGGGAGCCATTAGTAAAGGTTCACTCAGCATGCGTTTGGTAATGTAGGAGGGGAGGCTTTACAGGTGGTAAAATGTAGTCAAACTCATTATGTCTTGTGGCATATGAATGTGATGGGCCCTTGCATGGCGGCGGTATGTTTATGTGAGTGCAAGTGATCTGGTTGATTGGGCCCGTGGCTGGCGGTATGGAAGTCTTGTGTGTGGTGCATGAATGGCATGTGAATGGACCATAAAGTGGTTGGTGCCTTGATGTGGCTTTATGGCTCCCCTTCAGAAGGCTTGGCTTCAATATTTATATACTTTGATAAGTATTTGTGCTTTGAAGCCAGCGTTCCTGGAGGTGCTAAAACCAACCAGAGTAATTGGTGGATTTGATTTATCAAATTAGTGTTAGAGTTACATTTGTGGCGGTTTAATGGCCGTTTGTAAGACTTTTTTTGTCAATATGAGTAGCAGGGGACTTTGTGTCCTAGCTCAGTTGTCACCTAGGCAAACCTTCACATTTTTGAGCAGTAGACAAGGGGGGGGGAGTACAAGGGTGAATGACTTGCGTGGCTCTCATTGATTTTTTTACCCAACTTCATCATGCAAACCTCAAATTTAGCTGAAAAAATCACTTTTTCCACAGATTTTTGTGTGGGAAAGTTGTGGGATCACCGGGCTGACACAAATTCCCTACCACCCAGCATTCCCCCAAGTCTCCCGATACAAATGGTGCCTCACTTGTGTGGGAGGCCCAAGTACCCGCGACAGGCAGGGGCCCAAAACGGATTGAGAGACATCAAAATTGCCTATCACAAAACAACCTAGTTTTGCAAGGGCGGCCACCTGGGTTTTTGTCCCCGTGCTCGGCGGCCAGCTAGGGAAACCTACCAAACCCACACATTTCTGAAAACTAGACACCCGGGGAATTTCAGGGAGGTATGGCTTGCGTGGATTCCCCAACATTTGCTTACCCAGAATCCCCTGCAAACCACAAATTTAGCTGAAAAAAATCACTTTTCCACACATTTTTGTGTGGGAAAGTTGTGGGATCACCGGGCTGACACAAATTTCCTACCACCCAGCATTTCCCCAGGTCTCCTGATAAAAATGGTGCCTCACTCGTGTGGGAGGCCCAAGTACCCGCGACAGGCAAGGGCCCAAAACATATTGAGGAGACATCAAAATTGCCTATCACAAAACAACCTGCTTTTGCAAGGGGGGTCACCTGGGTTTTTGGCCCCGTGCTCGGCGGCCACCTAGGGAAACCTACCAAACCCACACATTTCTGAAAACTAGATACCCGGGGGATTCCAGGGAGGTATTGGTTGGGTGGATCCCCAACGTTTTCTTACCAGAATCCCCTGCAAACCTCAAATTTAGCTGAAAAAATCACTTTTCCACACATTTTTGTGTGGGAAAGTTGTGGGATCACCGGGCTGACACAAATTTCCTACCACCCAGCATTCCCCCAGGTCTCCCGATAAAAAGGTGCCTCACTCGTGTGGGAGGCCCAAGTACCCGCGACAGGCAAGGGCCCAAAACGTATTGAGGAGACATCAAAATTGCCTATCACAAAACAACCTGGTTTTGCAAGGGGGGTCACCTGGGTTTTTGGCCCCGTGCTCGGCGGCCACCTAGGGACCTGTTAGACCATGTTAGACCTGTCAGCCCTAGGGTGGTCTTACCCCATTTTTTTCTCTTTGCGCCTCATTTTTGCCACTACCTTTTTGTTGGACTTAGGTCTCTGGGCGCCTTACCACTGCCAAACAGTGCTGAGGTGCAGGTGCTCTCTCCTAATAAGATGGCTGCCACAGGCCCCTGCTACTGCGGAGTGGCCATTGTACATACACGCACCAGTAGTCAGGATCAGGCTGGGACATAATGTTACAGTATCCATGCCGTCCCCGCCTCTGGGCCTCATAGCCAGACATGAGGGAAGCTTCTAGAACCTTCCAGCTCAGGGAGGAGTTATGTTTTGCCGCCTTTCAGGAGGGTCACCTGACCTAGGGGTATAAGAGGTTTGGAGGGGAAACCTAGTTAGTCAGTTGGGGCACCACTGGACCTGGGGAACCTCTGTCGGAGTAAAGGCTGTGGGGCCTAGGGGGGAGACCTACACTACTGGCACTGACTGGGCCTAGGCACTGCTGTACCAAGATAGATGAGGACCACCTTCCACCTGCTGACCTTGCCCAACGTGAGGGGACCCAGGGAACCACCTCCAGTGTGCCTTCAGGGAACCATCCTGCCTTTATGCCAACCAACTCAACCCCCTTTCCCCTCAAGTAACTGTAACCACAATCAACTTGCTGCAACAATCCAGAAACTACCAAAACTGCCAAGAAACTGTCATCAAGCCACTGCAACCTGTGCATGCAGCTGGGGATCACCAGGTAAAGCGCTGTATGCTGTACCCTGAAGAAGCGCTGTGTGCCAACCTGCCTGCCTCCCCTGCAAGCGCTGTGTCACCTGAGCGCTGTAATCTCCCAGTCCTAGTGCTGTACCCTTGAAGCGCTGTGTGCCAGGAAGCGCTAACTAGACCCAAAGCGCTGTGTGTCAGAAGAAGCGCTGGGACGAGATCACCGCCGCGCCCCCCCCCCCTCCGGAGCGTTGGCGCTGTGACCGCGTGTGAAGAAGCGCCGCGTGGGAAGAGGCGCTGTGAGGGAAGACGCACCAGGGGCCCCCCTGTCACCGCCGCGACCCAGGTACCTGTCCGGGGCCGTGTCGCCCCCTTGCGGGAAAGAAGTGAGGCCGGAATCGCCACGAGGCCCGGGAGCAGAGGGAGGGCCACCGCGGTTACAGCGAAGGCCGCGCTGGGCCCAGAGAGCGTCTCCCAGCAACGAGGGCGCCGACCGCGTCATCGGTCGCGCCCCCAGGAAGCCGCGATGTCATTGGCTCCCGGGTCCGGAGACCGACGGAGGTCCGGAGCCCGGAGTAGGACAACGTCAGGGGGCTCCACTGCCTGTGGGAGCCCCGGAGCCAGGTCCGCAGTCCCGAGAGGAAGCGCCGCCTCCCCCGGTCTAGGCCCCACGAGTAACTAGGAGCGGGCTGACCGGGGAGGAGGCGCCAGAGGCCCACACGCATACCGGAGCAGCGAGGTGAGCCCGGGAGGCCCTGGGAGGGACTTTATGCCGTCGGGAGGCCTCGCATTAGCAGCGCCACCCCCACCTACTGTCCCGAGTGGAATAGGAGGGGCCGGAGCCCCCGTGCTGCCATACTGACTGCCTCCCCTACGCCTAAGGCTGGGCCCGGAAGTAGAGAGACTGGGCTGGGCCTACCAACCCCTTGCGTCCCCCTGCCCCATTGAGCCATAAATACACGGGTGTGGGGATCGCTGGGTCCGCAGGAGCTATTACTCGTGTCTGGTAACACCGGCCTGCTGTAAGGTCGCCTATGCCTTGAAAGGTACCGTGATGGGGGGCCTATTTAGCCATGATTATAGGCTGAAGTACCTGCATTAAGTCCCTTAGTGAGGGAAATGTTTCCAATGTTGTGTGAGTGATCTACCTTACGGCCTCCAATGAATTGAATGTACCTACATGAATTGAGCCTTTGTGTTCACCTGCCAAGAGTTGAAATGTTCCTATGTTGTAGGCCTACCTGCTTTGCGACACCCACTGTACTGAATGTGGTTGCGCCTAGGTTGGTACAGGTTCTTCCTCATCTACAGTGTTATGTGCAGCTACATCCTTACTAATTGAATGTCACTAAATGCATAGAAGTCTATGTCTTGACCTGCAATCTATGACTTACAGTGTTACCTACTTTTCAATGAGGTTATTGCTAATGCCTCCTAATGGCGTAACGTGTTACTGTTATAATGTGCTTGGATGAATTTACGCACTGGTTTTAAGAAGCTAAATGAATTGAAATGTTGCCTAAGATTATCTGCCTCATCTATTGCTGATTTAAACTTGTATAAAGAATCTTGTTTTTACATAACAGCCTGGTGTGGTGTCTCCTTATTGTGTGCGCATTACTGAGTCAGTGTGAGTGTGTGCTGCACAAGTGCTTAACACATTGCCTTCGGGTGCCTTCCTACCTCGCGCCAAGCTACCGTGTCGGAATCGGTGACCCCGCTTCTAACATTGGTGTTCAGCGGTGGGATAAGGACTTGTGCTTGTGCAGCACCCTACAGGGATTCAGTGTGCGCCGCAATTGGACACCTATTTGTATGCAAGCCTAACAATTCGCCCTTCACTGCCCGACTGTACAGGCTCCTGTGTTAACCTGTTGCCTATGTCCTAGAGTCTTTTTCCCTTAAGTGTCTGGGGCCCCACCTGTCAGGATGGAGTTCGAGCTGGCCAACCTTGAAATGTATACGGTGGCGCAGCTGAGGGAGTTCTGTCGGGGGATGGGGGTGCCCGTCAAGCGAGGCGCCAAGAGAGAGGAGCTTCAGAAAGTCTTGAGGGCATGGGTATTGACCCACCCGGGAGGGAGAGTGGTCGAGGAACAGGGAGAGCTAGACCTACTGCACATAGAGATCAGTGAGAATGTGTTGCCAGGGAGACGATCCAGGGCAGGCAGTAGTGTGTCAGCGAGCAGTGTGTCTGTGGAGGAGTACGAGGACAGGAGGGAGGAGAGGCAATTGAGGCTAGAGCTTGCTAAAATGGATAAGGAGCGAGAAGAGTCAAGGCTAGCCATGGAAGAGAGGAAGCTTCTGCATGAGCTTAGCCTGAAAGAATTAGAGCTCCGAGCATTGCAGATGGGGGCGCAGGGCAACTTGAATGGTGGCAGCGTACCCGCTGAGGCTCCACGAGAGCCTAAGTTTTACCTACCTAAGGAGGTGATGGCCAGTTTCAGTGTAGGGGATGACATTGCTAAGTGGTTGGCGGCGTATGAGGTGTCTTTGGTAGCCCATGGGGTGCCTGAGAAGTACTGGGGGGGAGGCCTGTATAGGTACATACCTCCATTGGCAAGGGACACACTCTTGACTTTAGACAAAGGTGATCAGACAAATTACCCTGTCATGAAAGAGGCACTGCTTAAAAGTTTGGCCTCACTCCAGAAAAGTGTCGCCAGAAATTCATAACAGCCACAAGCTTCCCACACAGAACTGGGTGGATTTTTTTGATTATGCCCGTAAGGCATTGGAGGGTTGGGTGCGTGGCAGCGAAGTGAGTGATTATGAAGGGCTGTACAATCTATTTTTAAGAGAGCACCTTCTTGATAAGAGTTTTCCAGAGCTGCGCCAACACCTGGTGGGCCGCAAGCTGACCGATCCTCGGGAACTTGCGGAGGAGGCGGATACCTGGGTTAGCACTCGGGTGTCCCACAAGGGATCCGGGGAGACCCCGAAAGGTGGACAGGGTTTTCCCCAGAAGAGAGGGGGAGATAAAAGAAGAAGTTCTTTAAAGGCCCCCAAAATAGACCGCATGGGAGAGGGGTAGGTTCCCCACCCCAATCTGGATTCCAGAAATCCACTTACCCTGACAAGAGTCAGCAGCCCAGAACTGTCCGGTGCTACGAGTGCGGGAGGTTGGACACTACAAGGGGGATCCCCAATGTCGCAAAAGGACCCCAGCCCCCACAGGAGGTAAGAGCCCCGGGGTGGCCAGTGTAGTGCTTGGGGAGGAGTTGTCCCTAGGTAGGGGAGGTGAGTGGACAGGCTTGACCTTAGTTTCCCTGGGGGATAGAGAGATGATCCCAAGGGTTCAGGTACCCTCGAACACTGCCAAGTACCGGCAGAGGGTCCTGGTGAACGGGGAGGAGGTGGAGGCTCTGAGGGACACGGGTGCCAGCATGACGATGGTAAGACGTCAGCTGGTGTCCCCAGAGCAGGTGATTCCTGAAGTATTACACCCGGTTGTCATGGCTGATAATAGCCTGGGTCATTACCCCGTGGCCCAAGTTCCCTTTGAGTGGGGAGGAGTCTCAGGCCTGTTGAGAGTTGCGGTGAGCCCTGCCATGCCAGTTGACTGTCTACTTGGAAACGATTTGGAACATACTGCCTGGAAGGAGGTGGAGTTCAACGCCCATGCTGAGATGCTGGGATTACCAGGCTGGACCTGCGTGGTCACGCGGTCCATGGCTGCCCGGCAAGGAACTCAACCTGGGTTGGAGCCTGAAACAATGGCCCAGCCCACTGCTGGACAAGAAGACATCCTTTAGGATGCACCCTGCGAGATGGATGGGGAGCCCGCGGAGGTGACCCCGGAGTCCGCTGAGGTGGATGTCGTTCCCGTGGGGGACTTGCCGACCCCTGCAGAGTGGCAGGTGGAAGGAGGGCCTACCCGGGAGGAATTCTGTCGGGCGCAGAGAGAGTGCCCAACGCTTGAAGGCATGCGGCAGCAGGCCGAAGCCCAAGCAACTGGTACAGAGACCGGTAACTACCATGTCTACTGGGAGGATGGTCTCCTCTACAGTGAGAAATCAAAAAGGGAGGTACCCTTCAATTTAAATAAGGGACAGGGTAATTACAGTCAAGAGAACAAAAAAGTCCCTATACATATGATTATAAACACTGAAAATTCAACACAGTACTGGAAGTCAGAATATCAATCAAAATTCCTACACTTTACTATGCCAAAAGTATGCTAAAAAAAAACAGTGGGTCAAAGCAACAAAAAACAAAAAAGATTTAAAAATATTAATATTTATTTGCAAATATATACACAGTCAATATTAAAAACAATACATCATTAGAATTTAAAATTTATGCCAGTCATGATTACATTCACAAATATAAGAAAACAAAGTTGTCGACGCTGCGTTTCGGTGACTAGACAAATGTACACCTTCTTCAGGACAGTTTTCTAAAAACACTGTAGACCAATTCTAAAGTTCAGTGCTACAAAACATTTCAATGAATCAGATTTGTCTGGGTGAGGGATTAAAATGTTCACCTCATCGGAAACCTTGCTATTGGTAGACTTATACGTATAGGGGGTTCGTTGATGCCACCGTTCTATTCTAATGCACCAATTGTGCCAGAATCCAGTAAAACAGATAAAAACTGGAACATCAATAGGAAGGGATACGCCGTGATCAGAGGTATCAATTCCACAAACCAGGTTCTTCGCCGGTATTGTGCACAATATCGTTTAAAATTAGAACGGCCTCCTTGCGATCAACATGAGACGGCTTCCGGATCCCGGAAGCCGTTCATGTTGATCGCAAGAGGCCGTTCTAATTTTAAACGATATTGTGCACAATACCAGCGAAGAACCTGGTTTGTGGAATTGATACCTCTGATCACGGCGTATCCCTTCTATTGATGTTCCAGTTTTTATCTGTTTTACTGGATTCTGGCACAGTGGTGCATTAGAATAGAACGGTGGCATCAACGAACTCCATACGTATAAGTCTACCAATAGCAAGGTTTCCGATGAGTGAATATTTAATCCCTCACCCCTACAAATCTGATTCATTGAAACGTTTTGTAGCACTGAACTTTAGAATTGGTCTACAGTGTTTTTAGAAAACTGTCCTGAAGAAGGTGTACATTTGTCTAGTCACCGAACGCAGCATCATTAACTGTTTTCTTATATTTGTGAATGTAATCATGACTGGCATAAATTTTAAATTCTAATGATGTATTGTTTTAATATTGACTGTGTATATATTTGCAAATAAATATTAATATTTTTAAATCTTTTTGATTTTTGTTGCTTTGACCTACTGTTTTTAGCATACTGGCATAGTAAAGTGTAGGAATTTGATTGATATTCTGACTTCCAGTACTGTGTTGAATTTTCAGTGTTTATAATCATATGTATAGGGACTTTTTTGTTCTCCTCTACAGTGAGCCTAAGGCTCCGGTGCATGGGTCATCAAGGGCCTTAGTGGTCCCCCAATGCTACCGAGCCTTCCTGCTGGAATTGGCACATGAGATACCACTGGCAGGACACCTGGGCCAGGATAAGACATTTGCTCGACTGGTCCCACATTTTTATTGGCCCAGGATGAGAGTTAACTCTGACGCCTTTTGTAAGACCTGTGTGACTTGTCAGGCGAGTGGCAAGACAGGGACTAAGTTGAAGGTCCCTCTGGAACCGCTCCCGGTTGTCGGTACCCCTTTTGAGCGGGTAGGAATTGACATTGTCGGGCCAATGGACCCGCCGACTTCTTCGGGACATAGGTTCATCTTGGTGTTGGTGGACCACGCCACCCGGTACCCGAAGGCGATCCCTCTGAGGACCATCACCGCACCTGTGGTGGCACGGGCCTTGATGGGGATTTTTACCCGAGTGGGATTCCCCAAGGTCGTGGTGTCAGATAGGGGCACGAATTTCATGTCGGCCTACATGCAGGCCATGTGGAAGGAGTGCGGAGTGACCTACAGGTTCTCCACTCCTTACCACCCCCAGACTAACGGGCTCGTGGAGCGCTTCAATAAGACCCTGAAGGGGATGATCCGGAGCCTACCCGAGGACTTGAGAAGGAAGTGGGATGTCCTCTTACCCTGTCTGCTCTTCTCCTACCGAGAGGTGCCGCAGAAGAGGGTCGGGTTCAGCCCCTTTGAGCTGCTCTATGGACACCCCGTTAGGGGGCCCCTCAGTCTCGTGAAGGAGGGGTGGGAGAAGTCTTCTAAGAAGCTCCCCCGTGATGTGGTCAGCTACATGCTGGCATTCCGCAGCCAGATAGCCAAGCTGTGGAAGGAAGCCTCAGACAATCTGGAGGCTAGTCAAGCCGTCATGAAGGAGTGGTACGACCGGAATGCTCGGACGGTGGAGTTGGACGCTGGACAGAAGGTGTGGGTCATGGAGCCCGGAGAGCTTAGTGCCCTCCAGGACCGGTGGACTGGACCATACGAAATTTTGGAGAGAAGAGGCCAGACCACTTATGTAGTAGACCTCAAGACCCCACGTCAACCCCACAGGGTGCTCCACGTCAACCGCCTTAAGCCACACCAGGAGCGGTCAGAACTCACCCTCCTGATGGTGATGGATGGAAGTGAAGAGGAGGAGAGCGAGCCTTTTCCAGACCTTCTGGCGGCCCACGAGAAGGATGGATCGGTGGAGGGAGTGGTCCTCTCCCCATCCTTGACCCTTGAGCAACAGGGGGACTGCCGCCAGGTATTGGAGCGGTACTCCTCGTTGTTTTCCCTCACTCCTGGGATCACGCACCTGTGTACCCATGATGTGGACACAGGGGACAGCCCGCCTGTGAAAACCAAGTCTTACCGGCTGTCCGACAAAGTCAGAACCAGCATCCAGAGTGAGGTGGCCAAAATGTTGGAGCTGGGGGTGATTGAGCCTTCCAGCAGCCCTTGGGCTATTCCGGTGGTGTTGGTGCCGAAAGCGGCCCCAACGGGCACCACACCAGAACTTCGGTTCTGTGTGGACTACCGTGTTCTGAACTCCGTGACCAAGACTGATGCTCACCCGATCCCTCGGGCGGATGAGCTCATTGACCGACTGGGAGCAGCTCGGTACTTAAGCACGATTGACCTGACGTCAGGATATTGGCAGATTGCCATGGCGGACGGAGCAAAGGAGAAGACTGTGTTCTCCACCCCCGAGGGCGACTTTCAATTTCGGGTGATGCCCTTCGGGCTGAAAAATGCTCCGGCCACTTTCCAGCGGTTGGTTAACCAGGTACTATCTGGCCTAGAGGCCTTCTCTGCTGCCTACCTGGATGACATAGCTGTCTTCAGCAGCAGCTGGGAGGACCATCTGGAGCATCTCCAGGAGGTGCTACAGGCTCTACAGCGGGCTGGCCTAACCATCAAGGCTAGCAAGTGCCAGATTGGACAGGGATCTGACGTCTACCTGGGACACCTGGTGGGCGGGGGTAGGTGCAACCCCTCCAGGCCAAAATCGAGACCATCTTGGCCTGGGAGCCCCCAAAACCCAAACGGAGGTCCGGGCTTTCCTTGGCCTCACGGGTTACTACCGCCGGTTTGTCAAGGGCTATGGGACCATCGTAGCCCCCTGACTGAATTGACGTCCAAGAAGCAGCCACGTAAAGTCATCTGGACGGCTGCCTGTCAAGAAGCGGTTGACACTCTGAAGCACGCGATGTGCACCGCTCCAGTGCTTAGGACTCCGGACTTTGGAAGAGAATTCATCGTGCAGACAGACGCCTCTGAGCATGGCATTGGAGCTGTGCTCTCCCAACTGAATGATAACGGCCAAGACCAGCCAGTGGCCTTTATTTCTCGAAGGCTACTCCCGCGGGACCAGCGGTGGAGTACGATAGAGCGAGAAGCCTTCGCAGTGGTTTGGGCTTTGAAGAAGCTGAGGTCATACCTCTTTGGCTCTCACTTCCTTATTCAAACCGACCACCCACCCCTTCGCTGGCTCATGCAGATGAGAGGCAAAAACCCCAAATTGTTGAGGGGGTCCATTTCCCTCCAGGGGATGGATTTTCGGGTGGAACATCGACCCGGAGTATACCACGCCAACGCTGACGGTCTCTCCCGGTTTTTCCGCCTTAGCGATGAGAACTCCCTAGAGGTTGGGAAGCTCTCCCCACTTTCGGCTGGGGGGGACGCATGTTAGACCTGTCAGCCCTAGGGTGGTCTTACCCCGTTTTTTTCTCTTTGCGCCTCATTTTTGCCACTACCTTTTTGTTGGACCTAGGTCTCTGGGCGCCTTACCACTGCCAAACAGTGCTGAGGTGCAGATGCTCTCTCCTAATAAGATGGCTGCCACAGGCCCCTGCTACTGCGGAGTGGTCATTGTACATACACGCACCAGCAGTCAGGATCAGGCTGGGACACAATGTTACAGTATCCATGCCGTCCCCGCCTCTGGGCCTCATAGCCAGACATGAGGGAAGCTTCTAGAACCTTCCAGCTCAGGGAGGAGTTATGTTTTGCTGCCTTTCAGGAGGGTCACCTGACCTAGGGGTATAAGAGGTTTGGAGGGAAACCTAGTTAGTCAGTTGGGGCACCACTGGACCTGGGGGAACCTCTGTCGGAGTAAAGGCTGTGGGGCCTAGGGGGGAGACCTACACTACTGGCACTGACTGGGCCTAGGCACTGCTGTACCAAGATAGATGAGGACCACCTTCCACCTGCTGACCTTGCCCAACGTGAGGGGACCCAGGGAACCACCTCCAGTGTGCCTGCAGGGAACCATCCTGCCTTTATGCCCACCAACTCAACCCCCTTTCCCCTCAAGTAACTGAAACCACAATCAACTTGCTGCAACAATCCAGAAACTACCAA
Source organism: Calotriton arnoldi (assembly GCA_963921515.1). NCBI lineage: Eukaryota > Metazoa > Chordata > Amphibia > Caudata > Salamandridae > Calotriton > Calotriton arnoldi. The sequence goes on from CAWUFW010000027.1 coordinate 298,278, forward strand.
AACTGCCAAGAAACTGTCATCAAGCCACTGCAACCTGTGCATGCAGCTGGGGATCACCAGGTAAAGCGCTGTATGCTGTGCCCTGAAGAAGCGCTGTGTGCCAACCTGCCTGCCTCCCCTGTAAGCACTGTGTCACCTGAGCGCTGTAATCTCCCAGTCCTAGCGCTGTACCCTTGAAGCGCTGTGTGCCAGGAAGTGCTAACTGGACCCAAAGCGCTGTGTGTCAGAAGAAGCGCTGGGACGAGATCACCACCGCGCCCACCCCCCTCCGGAGCATTGGCGCTGTGATCGCATGTGAAGAAGCGCCGCGTGGGAAGAGGCGCTGTGAGGGAAGACGCGCCAGGGGCCCCCCTGTCACCGCCGTGACCCAGGTACCTGTCCGGGGCCATGTCGCCCTCTTGCGGGAAAGAAGTGAGGCCGGAATCGCCACGAGGCCCGGGAGCAGAGGGAGGGCCACCGCGGTTGCAGCGAAGGCCGCGCTGGGCCCAGAGAGCGTCTCCCAGCAACGAGGGCGCCGACCGCATCATCGGCCGTGCCCCCAGGAAGCCGCGACGTCATTGGCTCCCAGCTCCGGAGGCCGACGGAGGCCCGGAGCCCGGAGTATGACAACGTCAGGTGGCTCCACTGCCTGTGGGAGCCCCAGAGCCAGGTCCGCAGTCCCGAGAGGAAGCGCCGCCTCCCCCGGTCTAGGCCCCACGAGTAACTAGGAGCGGGAGGAGGCGCCAGAGGCCCACACGCATACCGGAGCAGCGAGGTGAGCCCGGGAGGCCCTGGGAGGGACTTTATGCCATCGGGAGGCCTCGCATTAGCAGCGCCACCCCCGCCTACTGTCCCGAGTGGAATAGGAGGGGCCGGAGTCCCCGTGCTGCCATACTGACTGCCTCCCCTACGCCTAAGGCTGGGCCCGGAAGTAGAAAGACTGGGCCGGGCCTACCAACCCCTTGCGTCCCCCTGCCCCATTGAGCCATAAATACACAGGTGTGGGGATCGCTGGGTCCGCAGGAGCTATTACTCGTCTCTGGTAACACCGGCCTGCTGTAAGGTCGCCTATACCTTGAAAGGTACCGTGATGGGGGGCCTATTTAGCCATGATTATAGGCTGAAGTACCTGCATTAAGTCCCTTAGTGAGGGAAATGTTTCCAATGTTGTGTGAGTGATCTACCTTACGGCCTCCAACGAATTGAATGTACCTACATGAATTGAGCCTTTGTGTTCACCTGCCAAGAGTTGAAATGTTCCTATGTTGTAGGCCTACCTGCTTTGCGACACCCACTGTACTGAATGTGGTTGCGCCTAGGTTGGTACAGGTTCTTCCTCATCTACAGTGTTATGTGCAGCTACATCCTTACTAATTGAATGTCGCTAAATGCATAGAAGTCTATGTCTTGACCTGCAATCTATGACCTACAGTGTTACCTACTTTTCAATGAGGTTATTGCTACTGCCTCCTAATGGCGTAATGTGTTACTGTTATAATGTGCTTGGATGAATTTACGCACTGGTTTTAAGAAGCTAAATGAATTGAAATGTTGCCTAAGATTAAATTAGATTAAAATGTTTTGTGATAGGCAATTTTGATGTCTCCTCAATATGTTTTGGGCCCTTGCCTGTCGCGGGAACTTGGGCCTCCCACACGAGTGAGGCTCCATTTTTATTGGGAGACCTGGGAGAACGCTGGGTGGTAGGAAATTTGTGTCAGCCCGGTGATCACACAACTTTCCCACACGAAAAAGTGTGGGAGAAGTGATTTTTTTCAGCTAAGTTTGAGGTTTACAGGGGATTCTGGGTAAGAAAACGTTGGGAGATCCACACTACCAATACCTCCCTGGAATCCCCCGGGTGTCTAGTTTTCAGAAATGTGTGGGTTTGGTAGGTTTCCCTAGGTGGCCGCCGAGCACGGGGCCAAAAACCCAGGTGACCCCCCTTGCAAAACCAGGTTGTTTTGTGATAGGCAATTTTGATGTCTCCTCAATACGTTTTGGGCCCTTGCCTGTCGCGGGTACTTGGGCCTCCCACACGAGTGAGGCACCATTTTTATCGGGAGACCAGGGGGAACGCTGGGTGATAGGAAATTTGTGTCAGCCCAGTGATCCCACAACTTTCCCACACAAAAATGTGTGGAAAAAGTGATTTTTTTCAGCTAAATTTGAGGTTTGCAGGGGATTCTGGGTAAGAAAACTTTGGGGGATCCACGCAACCAATACCTCCCTGGAAACCCCTGGGTGTCTAGTTGTCAGAAATGTGTGGGTTTGGTAGGTTTCCCTAGGTGGCCGCCGAGCACGGGGCCAAAAACCCAGGTGACCCCCCTTGCAAAACCAGGTTGTTTTGTGATAGGCAATTTTGATGTCTCCTCAATATGTTTTGGGCCCTTGCCTGTCGCGGGTACTTGGGCCTCCCACACGTGTGAGGCACCATTTTTATCGGGAGACCTGGGGGAACGCTGGGTGGTAGGAAATTTGTGTCAGCCCGGTGATACCACAACTTTCCCACACAAAAATGTGTGGAAAAAGTGATTTTTTCAGCTAAATTTGAGGTTTGCAGGGGATTCTGGGTAAGAAAACGGGGGATCCACGCAACCAATACCTCCCTGGAATCCCCCGGGTGTCTAGTTTTCAGAAATGTGTGGGTTTGGTAGGTTTCCCTAGCTCGCCGCCGAGCACGGGGCCAAAAACCCAGGTGACTCCCTTGCAAAACCAGGTTGTTTTGTGATAGGCAATTTTGATGTCTCCTCAATATGTTTTGGGCCCTTGCCTGATGCGGGTACTAGGGCCTCCCACACGAGTGAGGCACCATTTTTAGTGGGAGACCTGGGGGAACGCTGGGTGGTAGGAAATTTGTGTCAGCCCGGTGATCCCACAACTTTCCCACACAAAAAATGTGTGGAAAAAGTGAGTTTTTCAGCTAAATTTGAGGTTGGCAGGGGATACTTGGTAAGAAAACGTTGGGGGATCTACGCAACCAATACCTCCCTGGAATCCCCCGGGTGTCTAGTTTTCCGAAATGCGTGGGTTTGGTAGGTTTCCCTAGGTGGCCGCCGAGCACGTGCCAAAAACCCAGGTGACCCCCTTGCAAAACAAGGCTGTTTTGTGAATGGCAATTTTGATGTCTCCTCAATAAGTTTTGGGCCCTTGCCTGTCGCGGGTACTTGGGCCTCCCACACGAGTGAGGCACCATTTTTATCGGGAGACCTGGGGAAACACTGGGTGGTAGGAAATTTGTGTCAGCCCGGTGATCCCACAACTTTCCCACACAAAAATGTGTGGAAAAAGTGATTTTGTTTTTCAGCAAAATTTGAGGTTTGCAGGGGATTCTGGGTAAGAAAACGTTGGGGGATCTACGCAACCAATACCTCCCTGGAATCCCCCAGGAGTCTAGTGTTCAGAAATGTGTGGGTTTGGTAGGTTTCCCTAGATAGCCGCCGAGCACGGGGCCAAAAACCCAGGTGGCCCCCCTTGCAAAACCAGGTCGTTTTGTGATAGGCATTTTTGATGTATCCTCAATACGTTTTGAGCCCGTGCCTGTTGCGGGTACTTGACCCACTCACACAAGTGAGGTACCATTTTTCTTGAAAAACTTTGGGGAACGTGGGGTGGGTGGAATTTTGTGGATTCACGCAGATTTCAGAACTATCCACCACAGAAATGTGAGGAAAATGTGTTTTTTTGGACAAATTTTTAGGTTTGCAAGGAATTCTGGGTAACAGAACCTGGTGAGAGCCAGTCAAGTCACCCCATCCTGGATTCCCCTGGGTATCTAGTTTTCAAAAATGTATAGGTTTGCTAGGTTTCCCTAGGTGCCGGCAGAGATAGGGTTCAAAATCTACAGCTAGGCACTTTGCAAAAAAAGGTCCGTTTTCACTGTGAAAATATGGTGTGTCCACGTTGCGTTTTGGGCCGTTTCCTGTCGCGGGTACTTGGGCCTCCCACACAAGTGAGGTACCATATTTCTCGGAAGACTTTGGGGAACGCGGGGTGGGTGAAATTTTGTGGATCCACGCAGATTCCAGAACTTTCCACCACAGAAATGGAAGGAAAATGTGGTTTTTTGACAATTTTTTAGGTTTGCAAGGGATTCTGGGTAACAGAACCTGGTGAGAGCCAGCCAAGTCACCCATCCTGGATTCCCCTGGGTGTCTAGTTTTGTAAAAATGTATAGGTTTGATAGGTTTCCCTAGGTGCCGGCAGAGCTAGGGTTCAAAATCTACAGCTAGGCACTTTGCAAAAAAAGGTCCGTTTTCACTGTGAAAATATGGTGTGTCCACGTTGCGTTTTGGGCCGTTTCCTGTCGCGGGTACTTGGGCCTCCCACACAAGTGAGGTACCATTTTTCTCAGAAGACTTTGGGGAACGCGGGGTGGGTGGAATTTTGTGAATCTATGCAGAATCCAGAACTTTCCACCACAGAAATGTGAGGAAAATGTGGTTTCTTTGACAATTTTTTAGGTTTGCAAGGGATTCTGCTTAACAGAACCTGGTGAGAGCCAGCCAAGTCACCCCATCCTGGATTCCCCTGGGTGTCTAGTTTTCAAAAATGTATAGGTTTGATAGGTTTCCCTAGGTGCCGGCAGAGCTAGGGTTCAAAACCAACAGCTAGGCAATTTGCAAAAAAAGGGTCCATTTTCACTGTGAAAATGTGGTGTGTCCACGTTGCGTTTTGGGCCATTTCCTGTCGTGGGTACTTCGGCCTCCCACACAAGTGAGGTACCATTTTTTTTGGATGACTTTGGGGAACGCGGGTGGGTGGAATTATGTGGATCCACGCAGATTCCAGAACCGTCCACCACAGAAATGTGAGGAAAATGTGTGTTTTTTGGAAAAAAAATTAGGTTTGCAAGGGATTCTGGGTAACAGAACCTGGTGAGAGCCAGCCAAGTCACCCCATCCTGGATTCCCCAGGGTGTCTAGTTATCAAAAATGATAGGTTTGAGAGGTTTCCCTAGGTGCCGGCAGAGCTAGGATTCAAAATCTACAGCTAGGCACTTTGCAAAAAAAGGGTCCGTTTTCACTGTGAAAATGTGGTGTGTCCACGTTCTGTTTTGGGCCGTTTCCTGTTGCGGGTACTTGGGCCTCCCACACAAGTGAGGTACCATTTTTCTCGGAAGACTTTGGGGAACGTGGGGTGGGTGGAATATTGTGGATCCACACAGATTCCAGAACTTTCCACCACAGAAATGTGAGGAAAATGTGTTTTTTTGGACAATTTTTTAGGTTTGCAAGGAATTCTGGGTAACAGAACCTGGTGAGAGCCAGCCAAGTCACCCCATCCTGGATTCCCATGGGTGTCTAGTTTTCAAAAATGTATAGGTTTGATAGGTTTCCCTAGGTGCCGGCAGAGCTAGGGTTCAAAACCTACAGCCAGGCAGTTTGCAAAAAAGGGTCCGTTTTCACTGTGAAAATGTGGTGTGTCCACGTTGCGTTTTGGGCCGTTTCCTGTTGCGGGTACTTCAGCCTCCCACACAAGTGAGGTACCATTTTTCTCGGAAGACTTTGGGGAATGCGGGGTGGGTGGAATTTTGTGGATCCACGCAGATTCCAGAATTTTCCACCACAGAAATGTGAGGAAAATGTGGTTTTCTTGACAATTTTTTAGGTTTGCATTGGATTCTGGGTAACAGAACCTGGTGAGAGCCAGCCAAGTCACCCCATCCTGGATTCCCCTGGGTGTCTAGTTTTCAAAAATGTATAGGTTTGATAGATTTACCTATTTGCCGGCAGAGCTAGGGTTCAAAATCTACAGCTATGCACATTGCAAAAAAAGGGACGGTTTTCACTGTGAAAATGTGGTGTGTCCACGTTGCGTTTTGGGCCGTTTCCTGTCGCGGGTACTTGGGCCTCCCACACAAGTGAGGTACCATTTTTCTCGGAAGACTTTGGGGAACGCGGGGTGGGGGGAATTTTGTGGATCCACGCAGATTCCAGAACTTTCCACCACAGAAATGTGAGGAAAATTTGTTTTTTTTGGACAATTTTTTAGGTTTGCAAGGGATTCTGGGTAACAGAACCTGGTGAGAGCCAGCCAAGTCACCCTATCCTGGATTACCCTGGGTGTTTAGTTTTCACAAATGTATAGGCAGAGCTAGGGTTCAAAATCTACAGCTAGGCACTTTGCAAAAAAAGGGTCCGTTTTCACTGAGGGCCTGATTCACAGAACTAACTTACGTCAAAAACGTAAAGTTAGTACTTTTAGTATTCACAGAATACACTTACTCATTTGGTATTCACAGAATGATCTTACTCATTTCGGTATTCACAGAAGTTAGTAGTCCTAACTTTAGGACTCCTAAATGCCTTCTGAGAATACCGAAAGTCTTAAAGTTAGGATTTTTCTCAGTTTAGGAGTAGTAAAGTGAGTCCTAACTTTACTACTCCTAAACTGAGAAAATCCTAACTTTAAGACTTTCAGGTATTCACAGAAGGCAATTAGGAGTCCTAAAGTTAGGACTACTAACTTCTGTGAATACCGAAATGAGTAAGTTCATTCTATGAATACCAAAATGAGTAAGTGTATTCTGTGAATACCAAAAAGTACTAACTTTACGTTTTTGACGTAAGTTAGTTCTGTGAATCAGGCCCTGTGAAAATGTGGTGTGTCCACGTTGCGTTTTGGGCCGTTTCCTGTCGCGGGTACTTGGGCCTCCCACACAAGTGAGGTACCATTTTTCTTGGAAGACTTTGGGGAACGCGGGGTGGGGGGAATTTTGTGGATCCACACAGATTCCAGAACTTTCCACCACAGAAATGTGAGGAAAATGTGTTTTTTTTAATACTTTTTAGGTTTGCGAGGGATTCTGGGTAACAGAACCTGGTGAGAGCCAGCCAAGTCACCCTATCCTGGATTCCCCTGGGTGTCTAGTTTTCAAAAATGTATAGGTTTACTAGGTTTCCCTAGGTGCCGGCAGAGCTAGGGTTCGAAATCTGATGCTAGGCACTTTGCAAAAAAAGGGTCCGTTTTCACTGTGAAAATGTGGTGTGTCCAGGTTGCGTTTTGGGCCGTTTCCTGTCGCGGGAACTAGGCCTACCCACACAAGTGAGGTATCATTTTTCTCGTAAGGCTTTGGGGAACGCGGGGTAGGGGCAATTTTGTGGATCCACGCAGATTCCAGAACTTTCCACCACAGAAATGTGAGGAAAATGTGTTTTTTTGTACAAATTTTTAGGTTTGCAAGGGATTCTGGGTAACAGAACCTGGTGAGAGCCAGTCAAGTCACCCCATCTTGGATTCCCCTGGGTGTCTAGTTTTCAAAAATGTATAGGTTTGCTAGGTTTCCCTAGGTGCCGGCAGTGCTAGGGTTCAAAATCTACAGCTAGGCACTTTGCAAAAAAAGGGTCAGTTTTCACTGTGAAAATGTGGTGTGTCCACGTTGCTTTTTGGGCCGTTTCAAGTAGCGGGCACTAGGCCTACCCACACAAGTGAGGTATCATTTTTCTCGGAAGACTTTGGAAAACGCGGGGTAGGGGGAATTTTGTGGATCCACGCAGATTCCAGAACTTTCCACCACAGAAATGTGAGGAAAATGTGTTTTTTTTTTACAAATTTTTAGGTTTGCAAGGAATTCTGGGTAATAGAACCTGGTGAGAGGCAGTCAAGTCACCCCATCCTGGATTTCCCTGGGTGTCTAGTTTTCAAAAATTTATAGGTTTGCTAGGTTTCCCTAGGTGCCGGCAGAGCTAGGGTTCAAAATCTACTGCTAGGCACTTTACAAAAAAAGAGTCAGTTTTCACTGTAATAATAAAGTGTGTCCACGTTGCGTTTTGAGCCATTTCCTGTCGCGGGCACTAGGCCTACCCACACAAGTGAGGTACCATTTTTATCGGGAGACTTAGGGTAACACAGAATTATAGAGCAACTGTTAATACCTATTAACTTTCGATGCATTTCTGCCTTCCAAATGAAAGACAATGTATAAAAAGAAGTCATTTTGAAAAATGACCTATAATTCTCATGCTAGTATGGGTACTCACAATTTCGGAAATGTGCAAATATCTACTGTTTCTAAACTCTATATTTTGTTCCAATTTCAGAAATACATAGGTGTCTTTCATACCGATTTTTCCATGTATATATTTTCCCAAATTAATTGCTATATACCCGGTACATAATAAAAAAACCATTGCAAGACGCTGCTCAGTTATTGGCTCTGGGTTCGTCGGGTTCTTGGTGAACCTACAAGTCCTATATATCCCCACAACCAGAAAGGTCCAGCGGATGTAACGGTATATTGCTTTCAAACAGCTGTCATCATTAGAAGAAGTTACATGTGAAAACGTTGACACAAATGACTGTTTTTTTCAACTAATTTTCAATTTTCCCTATATTCAACGGTTAATTTCTATAAAGAAACCTTAAAGGATCTACACAAATGACACCTTGCTGAATTCAGAATTGTGTCTACGTTTCTAAAATGTATAGCTTTCCAGGATCCATTATTGCTTTCATACCCATTTCTACCATTAACTGGAAAAAGGTTGAAAGCACAAAAATAGCAAAAATAGGCTATATCCCATTAAAATGCCAAAACTGTGTCAAAAAATGTTGGTTTTCTGACAAAAGTCTGTCAGTCCCTAAAAGCCTGGTAAATGGTGATTTCAGCCCCACAAACTCTTTGTTGATACCATTTGCAGGGAAAAAACCAGACACTTTCATCTGCAGCACTTTTTTCCCATTTTTGCCAAAAAAAACAAAATTTAGCTGTATTTTGGCTAATTTCTGGGTCCCCCTCCAGGGGAATCCACAAACCCTTGGTACCTTTAGAATTCGCATGATGTTGTAAGAAAAGGATGCAAATTTGGCGTGGATACCTTATGTGGTCAAAAAGATACAGGGGCCTAAGAGCGAACTACCCCAAATAGTCAAAAAAGGGCTCAGCACTGGGGGAAAAGGCCCAGCATGTAAGGGGTTAAAACCGACCCTTTTTTTGCAAAGTGCCTAGCTGTAGATTTTGAACCCTAGCTCTACCGTCACCTAGGGAATTCTAGCAAACCTATACATTTTTTAAAACTAGACACCCAGGGGAATACAGGATGGGGTGACTTGTGTGGCTCTCACCAGGTTCTCTTAACCAGAATCCCTTGCAAACCTCAAACTTTGAGAAAGAAAACACATTTTCCTCACATTTCTGTGATGGAAAGTTCTGGAATCTGCGTAGATCCACAAAATTCCACCCACCCTGTATTCCCGAAACTCTTCCAAATGAAAATTATATCTCGCTTGTGTGGGTAGGCCTACTGCCCGTGACAGGAAATGGTGCAAAACGCAACATGGACACACCACATTTTTACACTGAAAACGGACCCTTTTTTTGCAAAGTGCCTAGCTGTAGATTTTGAACCCTAGCTCTGCCGGCACCTAGGGAAACCTAGCAAACCTATACATTTTTGAAAACTAGACACACAGGGAACTCCAGGATGGGGTGACTTGTGTGGCTTTCACCAGGTTCTCTTACCCAGAATCCCTTGCAAACCTCAAACTTTGTAAAATAAAACCACATTTTCCTAACATTTCTGTGATGGAAAGTTCTGGAATCTGCGTGGATACACACTATTCCAACCACCCTGCATTCCCCAAAGTCTTCCAATAAAAATGATACCTCACTTGTGCGGGTAGGCCTAGTGCCCACAACAGGAAACGGCCAAAACGCACCGTGGATATACCACATTTTTACAGTAAAAACTGACCCTTTCTTGGCAAAGTGCCTAGCTGTGGATTTTGAACCCTAGCTCTTCCGGCACATAGGGAAACCTAGCAAACCTATACATTTTTTAAAACTAGACACCTAGAGGAATCTAGGATGGGGTGACTTGTGTGGCTCTCACCAGATTCTCTTACCCAGAATCCCTTGCAAACCTCAAACTTTGTAAAATAAAAACACATTTTCCTCACATTTCTGTGATGGAAAGTTCTGGAATCTGCTTGGATCCACAAAATTCCACCCACTCTGCATTCACCAAAGTCTTCCAATAAAAATGATACCTCACTCGTGTGGGTGGGTCAAGTACCCGCGGCACGCAAGGGCCCAAAACGTATTGTGGAGACATCAAAATCACCTATCACAAAACGACCTGGTGTGGTAAGGGGGGTCACCTGGGTTTTTGGACCCGGGCTCGGCGGCCATCTTGGGAAACTACCAAACCCACACATTACTGAAAACTAGATACCCGGGGGAGTCCAGCGAGGTATGGTTTGCGTGGATCCCCCAACGTTTCCCTACCCAGAGTCCCCTGCAAACCTCAAATTTAGCTGAACAAATTACATTTTCCTCAATTTTCCGTGTGGGAATGTTGTGGGATCACTGGGCTGAAACAAATTTCCTACCATCTGGTGTTCCCCCACGTCTCCCGATAAAAATGGTACCTCACTTGTGTGGGTAGGCATAGTGGCTGCAGCAGGAAATGGCCCAAATCGTACTGAGGAGACTTCAAAATTCCATATCATAAAACTACCTGGTTTTGCAGGGTGGGCACCCGTTTTTTCGGCCTGGGCTCGCGGCCATTTAGGGAAACCTACCACACCCACACATTTTGGAAAACTAGACACCCTGGGGAGTCCAGTGAGGTATGGATTGTGTGGATCCCCCAACGTTTTCTTACCCAGAATCGCATGCAAACCTAAAAATTGAGCTATAAAAATCACTTTTCCCACACATTTTTGTGTAGGATCACTGTGCCGGCACAAATGTCCTACCACCTAGTGTTCCCCATGGTCTCCTTAGTAAAATGATACCTCACTTGTGTGGGTAGGCCTAGTGCCCACGACAGTAAACGGTGCAAAACGCAACCTGGACACACCACATTTTTACAGTGAAAACTGACCCTTTTTTTGCAAAGTGCCTAGCTGTAGATTTTGAACCCTAGCTCTGCCGGCACCTAGGGAAACCTAGCAAACCTACACATTTTTTAAAACTAGACACACAGGGAAAACCAGGATGGGGTGAGTTGTGTGGCTCTCACCAGGTTCTCTTAACCAGAATCCCTTGCAAACCACAAACTTTGTAAAAAACACATTTTCCTCACATTTCTGTGATGGAAATTTCTAGAGTCTGCGTGGATCCACAAAATTCCACCCACCCCGCATTCCCCAAAGTCTTTCGATAAAAATGATTCCTCGCTTGTGTGGGTAGGCCTAGTGCCCGTGACAGGAAACGGCCCAAAACGCAACGTGGACACACCACATTTTTTGCAGTTAAAACCAACCCTTATTTTGCAAAGTGCCTAGCTGTAGATTTTGAACTCTAGCTCTACCAGCACCTAGGGAAATCTAGCACACCTATACATTTTTTAAAACTAGACACCCAGGGCAATACAGGATAGGGTGACTTGTGTGGCTCTCACCAGGTTCTCTTAACCAGAATCCCTTGCAAACCTCAACCTTTGTCAAAGAAAACACATTTTCCTCACATTTCTGTGATGGAAAGTTCTGGAATCTGCGTAGATCCACAAAATTCCACCCACCCCGCATTCCCCAAAGTCTTTCGATAAAAATGATTCCTCACTTGTGAGGGTAGGCCTAGTGCCCACGACAGGAAATGGCGCAAAACGCAACATGGACACACCACATTTTTACTCTGAAAACTGACCATTTTTTTGCACAGTGCCTAGCTGTAGATTTTGAACCCTAGCTCTGCCGGCACCTAGGGAAAGCTATCAAACCTATACATTTTTGAAAACTAGACACCCAGGGGAATCCAGGATGGAGTGACTTGTGTGGCTTTCACCAGGTTCTTCTACCCAAAATCCCTTGCAAACCTCACATTTTACCCCAAAAAAACATATTTTCCTCACATTTCTGTGATGGAAAGTTCTGGAATCTACGTGGATCCACAAAATTCCACCCACCCTGCATTTCCCAACGTCTTCTGATACAAATGATACCTACCTTGTGTGGGTAGGCCTAGTGCCCGTGACAGGAAATGGCGCAAAACGCAACATGGACACCACATTTTTACAGAGAAAACTGACCCTTTTTTTGCAAAGTGCCTAGCAATACACTTTGAACCCTAGCTCTGCCATCACCTAGGGAAACCTAGCAAACCTATACATTTTTGAAAACTAGACACCCAGGGGAATAAACGATTGGGTGACTTGTATGCCTCTCACTAGGTTCTGTTACCCAGAATCCCTTGCAAACCTCACACTTAGTTAAAAGAACACATTTTCCTCACATTTCTGTGATGGAAATTTCTGGAATCTGCATGGATCCACAAAATTCCACCCACCTCGCATTCCCCAAAGTCTTCTGATAAAAATGATTCCTCACTTGTGTGGGTAGGCCTAGTGCCCACGACAGGAAACGGCGCAAAACGCAACATGGACACACCACATTTTTACACTGAAAACTGACCATTTTTTAGCAAAGTGCCTAGCTGTAGATTTTGAACCCTAGCTCTGCCGGCACCTAGGGAAAGCTATCAAACCTATACATTTTTGAAAACTAGGCACCCAGGGGAATCCAGGATGGAGTGACTTGTGTGGCTTTCACCAGGTTCTTCTGCCCAGAATCCCTTGCAAACCTCACATTTTACCCGAAAAAAACATATTTTCCTCACATTTCTGTGATGGAAGGTTCTGGAATCTGCGTGGATACACAAAATTCCACCTACCCTGCATTTCCCAACGTCTTCTGATACAAATGATACCTACCTTGTGTGGGTAGGCCTAGTGCCCGCGACAGGAAATGGCGCAAAACGCAACATGGACACCACATTTTTACAGTGAAAAATGACCCTTTTTTTGCAAAGTGCCTAGCAATACACTTTGAACCCTAGCTCTGCCATCACCTAGGGAAACCTAGCAAACCTATACATTTTTGAAAACTAGACACCCAGGGGAATAAACGATTGGGTGACTTGTATGCCTCTCACTAGGTTCTGTTACCCAGAATCCCTTGCAAACCTCACACTTAGTTAAAAAAACACATTTTCCTCACATTTTTGTGATGGAAATTTCTGGAATCTGCGTGGATCCACAAAATTCCACCCACCCCGCATTCCCCAAAGTCTTCTGATAAAAATGATACCTCACTTGTGTGGGTAGGGCTAGTGCCCGCGACAGGAAACGGTGCAAAACGCAACATGGACCCATCACATTTTTACAGTGAAAACCCACCCTTTTTTTGCAAAGTGGCTAGCTGTAGATTTTTAACCCTAGCTCTACCGGCACCTAGGGAAACCTAGCAAACCTATACATTTTTTAAAACTAGACACCCAGGGGAATATAGGATGGGGTGACTTGTGTGGCTCTCTCCAGGTTCTCTTACCCAGCATCCCTTGCAAACCTCTAACTTTGTCAAAGAAAACACATTTTCCTCACATTTCTGTGATGGAAACTTCAGGAATCTGCCTGGATCCACAAAATTCCACCCACCCTGTATTCCCCAAAGTCTTTCGATAAAAATTATTCCTCACTTGTGTGGGTAGGCCTAGTGCCCGTGACAGGAAACGGCCCAAAACGCAACGTGGACACACCACATTTTTACAGTGAAAACCCACCCTTTTTTTGCAAAGTGGCTAGCTGTAGATTTTTAACCCTAGCTCTACCGGCACCTAGGGAAACCTAGCAAACCTATACATTTTTTTAAACTAGACACCCAGGGGAATATAGGATGGGGTGACTTGTGTGGCTCTCTCCAGGTTCTCTTACCCAGCATCCCTTGCAAACCTCTAACTTTGTCAAAGAAAACACATTTTCCTCACATTTCTGTGATGGAAACTTCAGGAATCTGCCTGGATCCACAAAATTCCACCCACCCTGTATTCCCCAAAGTCTTTCGATAAAAATTATTCCTCACTTGTGTGGGTAGGCCTAGTGCCCGTGACAGGAAACGGCCCAAAACGCAACGTGGACACACCACATTTTTACAGTGAAAGCTGACCCTTTTATTGCAAAGTGCCTAGCTGTAGATTTTGAACCCTAGCTCTACCGGCACCTAGGGAAACCTAGCAAACCTATACATTTTTTAAGACTAGACACCCAGGGTACAACAGGATGGGGTGATTTGTGTGGCTCTCACCATGTTCTCTTAACCAGAATCCCTTGCAAACCTCAAACCTTGTCAAAGAAAACACATTTTCCTCACATTTCTGTGATGGAAAGTTCTGGAATCTGCGTAGATCCACAAAATTCCACCCACCCTGTATTCCCAAAACTCTTCCAATAAAAATTATACCTCGCTTGTGTGGGTAGGCCTAGTGCCCACGACAGGAAACGGCACAAAACGCAACATGGACACACCACATTTTTACAGAGAAAACTGACCCCTTTTTTGCAAAGTGCCTAGCTGTAGATTTTGAACCCTAGCTCTGCCGGCACCTAGGGAAACCTAGCAAACCTATACATTTTTGAAAACTAGACAATCAGGGGAATTCAGGATGGGGTGACTTGTGTGGCTTTCACCAGGTTCTCTTACCCACAATCCTTTGCAAACCTCAAACTTTGTTAAAAAAAAACACATTTTCCTCACATTTCTGTGATGGAAAGTTCTGGAATCTGCGTGGATACACAATATTCCACCCACCCTGCATTCCCAAAGTCTTCCGATAAAAATGATACCTCACTTGTGCGGGCAGGCCATAGCCCACAACAGGAAACGGCCAAAACGCACCGTCGATACACCACATTTTTAAAGAAAAAACTGACCCTTTCTTGGCAAAGTGCCTAGCTGTGGATTTTGAACCTTAGCTCTGACGGCACCTAGGGAAACCAAGCAAACCTATACATTTTTTAAAACTAGACACCTGGAGGAATCCAGGATGGGGTGAATTCTGTGGCTCTCACCAGATTCTCTTACCAAGAATCCCTTGCAAACCTCAAACTTTGTAAAAAAAACACATTTTCCTCACATTTCTGTGATGGAAAGTTCTGGAATCTGCGTGGATCCACAGAATTCCACCCACCCCGCATTCCCCAAAGTCTTCCAATAAAAATGATACCTCACTTGTGTGGGTCAAGTACCCGCAGCAGGCAAGGGCCCAAAACGTATTGTGGAGACATCAAAATAACCTATCACAAAACGACCTGGTGTGGTAAGGGGGGTCACCTGGGTTTTTGGACCCGGGCTCGGCGACCATCTTGGGAAACTACCAAACCCACACATTTCTGAAAACAAGATATCCGTGGGAGTCCAGCGAGGTATGGCTTGCGTGGATCACCCAACGTTTCCCTACCCAGAATCCCCTGCAAACCTCAAATTTAGCTGAACAAATCACATTTTGCTCACTTTTCCGTGTGGGAATGTTGTGGAATCACTGGGCTGAAACAAATTTCCTACCACCTAGTGTTCCCCCACGTCTCCCAATAAAAATGGTACCTCACTTGTGTGGGTAGGCATAGTGGCTGCAGCAGGAACTTGCCCAAATCGTACTGTGGAGACTTCAAAATTCCCTATCATAAAACTACCTGGTTTTGCAGGGTGGGCACCTGTTTTTTCAGCTCCGGGCTCGCTGCCATCTAGAGAAACCTACCAAACCCACACATTTTGGAAAACTAGACACCCTGGGGAGTCCAGTGAGGTATGGCTTTTGTGGATCCCCCAACGTTTTCTTACCCAGAATCTCCTGCAAACCTAAAGATTTAGCTATAAAAATAATTTTTCCACACATTTTTGTGTAGGATCACTCTGCTGGCACAAATGTCCTACCACCTAGCATTCCCCAAGGTCTCCCGAGTAAAATGATACCTCACTTGTGTGGTAGGCTTAGTGCCCACGACAGGAAACGGGCCAAAACGCAAAATGGACACACCACATTTTTACAGTGAAAAATGACCCCCCTTTTTTGCAAAGTGCCTAGCTGTAGATTTTGAACCCTAGCTCTGCCAACACCTAGGGAAACCTAGCAAACCTATACATTTTTGAAAACTAGACACCCAGGGGAATAAAGGATAAGGTAACTTGTATGGCTCTCACTAGGTACTGTTAACCAGAATCCCTTGCAAACCTCAAACTTAGTTAAAAAAAACACATTTTCCTCACATTTCTGTGATGGAAATTTCTGGAATCTGCGTGGATCCACAAAATTCCACCCACCCCGCATTCCCCAAAGTCTTACGATACAAATGACACCTCACCTGTGTGGGTAGGCCTAGTGCCTGCGACAGGAAACGGCCCAAAACGCAACATGGACACACCACATTTTTAGAGTGAAAACTGACCCCTTTTTTTGCAAAGTGCCTAGCTGTAGACTTTGAACCCCAGCTCTGCCAACACCTATGGAAACCTAGCAAACCCATACATTTTTTAAAACTAGACACCCAGGGAAATCAAGGATGGGGTGACTTGTGTGGCTCTCACCAGGTACTCTTACCCAGAATCCCTTGCAAACCTCAAACTTAGTTAAAACAAAACACATTTTCCTCACATTTCTGTGAAGGAAATTTCTGGAATCTGCGTGGATCCACAAAATTCCACCCACCCCGCATTCCCCAAAGTCTTCGATAAAAATGACACCTCACCTGTGTGGGTAGGCCTAGTGCCCGCGACAGGAAATGGCTAAAAACGCAACGTGGACACACCACATTTTTACAGTGAAAGCTGACCCTTTTTTTGCAAAGTGCCTAGCTGTAGATTTTGAACCCTAGCTCTGCCTGCACCTAGGGAAACCTAGCAAACCCATACATTTTTGAAAACTAGACACCCAGGGAAATCCAGGATGGGGTGACTTGTGTGGCTCTCACCAGGTTATCTTACCCAGAATCCCTTGCAAACCTCAAACTTTGTAAAACAAAAACACATTTTCCTCACATTTCTGTGATGGAAAGTTCTGAAATCTGCGTGGATCCACTAATTTCCACCCACCCTGCTTTCCCCAGAGTCTTCCGATAAAATTGATACCTCACTTGTGTGCGTAGAGCTAGTGCCCGCGACAGGAAACGGTGCAAAACGCAACATGGACGCACCACATTTTTACAGTGAAAACTGACCCTTTTTTTGCAAAGTGGCTAGCTGTAGATTTTGAACCCTAGCTCTACCGGCACCTAGGGAAACCTAGGAAACCTATACATTTTTGAAAACTAGACACCAAGGGGAATACAGGATGGGGTGACTTGTGTGGCTCTCTCCAGGTTCTCTTACCCATCATCCCTTGCAAACCTCTAAGTTTGTCAAAGAAAAAACTTTTTTCTCACATTTCTGTGATGGAAAGATCAGGAATCTGCCTGGATCCACAAAATTCCACCTACCCTGTATTCCCCAAAGCCTTCTAATAATACCTAGCTTGTGTGGGTAGGCCTAGTGCCCGTGACAGGAAATGGCGCAAAACAAACATAGACACACTACATTTTTACAGTGAAAACTGACCCTTTTTTTTCAAATTGACAACTTGTCGATTTTGAACCCTAGCTCTGCCGGCACCTAGGGAAACCTAGCAAACCTATACATTTTTGAAACCTAGACAATCTGGGGAATTCAGGATGGGGTGACTTGTGTGGCTTTCACCAGGTTCTCTTACCCAGAATCCCTTGCAAACCTCAAACTTTGTAAAACAAAAACACATTTTCCTCACATTTCTGTGATAGAAAGTTCTGGAATCTGCGTGGATACACAATATTCCACCTACCCTGCATTCTCCAAAGTCATCCAATAAAAATGATACCTCACTTGTGCGGGTAGGCCTAGTGCCCACAACAGGAAACGGCCAAAACGCACCGTGGATACACCACATTTTTACAGTAAAAACTGACCCTTTCTTTGCAAAGTGCCTAGCTGTGGATTTTGAACCCTAGCTCTGTCGGCACCTAGGGAAACCTAGCAAACCTATACATTTTTTAAAACTAGACACCTGGAGCAATCCATGATGGGGTGACTTGTGTGGCTCTCACCAGATGCTCTTACCCATAATCCCTTGCAAACCTCAAACTTTGTAAAAAAAACCACATTTTCCTCACATTTCTGTGATGGAAAGTTCTGGAATCTGCGTGGACCCACAAAATGTCACCCACCCCGCATTCCCCAAAGTCTTCCAATCAAAATGATACCTCACTCGTGTGGGTGATTCAAGTACCCGCGACAGGCAAGGGCCCAAAACGTATTGTGGAGACATCAAAATCACCTATCACAAAACGACCTGGTGTGGTAAGGGGGTCACATGGGTTTTTGGACCCGGGCTCGATGGCCATCTTGGGAAGCTACCATAACCACACATTTACGAAAACTAGATACCCGGGGGAGTCCAGTGAGGTATGGCTTGCGTGGATCCCCCAATGTTTCCCTACCCAGAATCCTCTGCAAACCTCAAATTTAGCTGAACAAATCACATTTTCCTCACTTTTCTGTGTGGGTTTGTTGTGGGATCACTGGGCTGAAACAAATTTCCTACCACCTAGTGTTCCCCCAAGTCTCCCGATAAAAATGGTACCTCACTTGATTGGGTAGGCATAGTGGCTGCAGCAGGAAATGGCCCAAATCGTACTGTGGAGACTTCAAAATTCCCTATAATAAAACTACCTGGTTTTGCAGGGTGGGCACCTGTTTTTTTGGCCCCGGGCTCGTAGCCATCTAGGGAAACCTACCAAACCCACACATTTTGGAAAACTACACACCCTGGGGAGTCCAGTCAGGTGTGGCTTGTGTGGATCCCCCAACGTTTTCTTACCCAGAATCTTCTGCAAACCTCAAATTTAGTTATAAAAATCACTTTTTCCACACATTTTTGTGTAGGATCACTTTGCCGGCACAAATGTCCTACCACCTAGCGTTCCCCATGGTCTCCCAAGTAAAATGATACCTCACTTGTGTGGATAGGCCTAGTGCCCGCAACAGGAAATGGCGCAAAACGCAACATGGATACACCACATTTTTACAGTGAAAACTGACCCCTTTTTTGCAAAGTGCCTAGCTGTAGATTTTCAACCCTAGCTCTGCCGGCACCTAGGGAAACCTATACATTTTTGAAAACTAGACACCCAGGGGAATCCAGGATGGAGTGACTTGTGTGGGTGTCACAAGGTTCTCTTACCCAGAATCCCTTGCAAACCTAAAATTGTATCCCAAAAACACAGTTTCCTCACATTTCTGCGATGGAAAGTACTGGAATCTGCGTGGATCCACAAAATTCCACCCACCCTGCATTTCCCAACGTCTTCTGATAAAAATGATTCCTCACTTGTGCGGGTAGCCCTAACGCCCACAAGAGGAAACGGCCAAAACGCACAGTGGATACACCACATTTTTACAGTAAAAACTGACCCTTTCTTTGCAAAGTGCCTAGCTGTGGATTTTGAACCCTAAATCTGCCGGCACCTAGGGAAACCTATACATTTTTCAAAACTAGACACCCAGGGGAATCCAGGATGGAGTGACTTGTGTGGCTTTCACCAGGTTCTCTTACCAAGAATCCCTTGCAAACCTCACATTTTGTCCAAAAAACACATTTTCCTCACATTTCTGTGATGGAAAGTTCTGGAATCTGCGTGGATCCACAAAATTCCACCTACCCTGCATTTCCCAATGTCTTCTGATACAAATGATACCTACCTTGTGTGGGTAGGCCTAGTGCCGGTGGCAGGAAATGGCGCAAAACGCAACCTGGACACAAAACATTTTTACAGTGAAAGCTGACCCTTTTTTTGCAAAGTGCCTAGCTGTAGATTTTGAACCCTAGCGTTGCCTGCACCTAGGGAAACCTAGCAAACCCATACATTTTTGAAAACTAGCCACCCAGGGAAATTCATGATGGGGTGACTTGTGTGTCTCTCACCAGATTCTCTTACCCAGAATACCTTGCAAACCTCAAACTTTGTAAAACAAAAACACATTTTCCTCACATTTCTGTGATGGAAAGTTTTGGAATCTGCGTGGATACACAATGTTCCACCCACCCTGCAATCCCCAAAGTCATCCGATAAAAATGATTCCTCACTTGTGCGAGTAGGCCTAGTGCCCACAACAGGAAATGGACCAAAACGCAACATGGACACACCACATTTTTACAGTGAAAACTGAACCCTTTTTTGCAAAGTGCCTAGCTATAGATTTTGAACCCTAGTTCTGCCGGCACCTAGGGAAAGCTGGCAAACCTATACATTTTTGAAAAGTAGACACTCAGGGGAATCCAGGATGGAGTGACTTGTGTGGCTTTCACCAGGTTCTCTTACCAAAATCCCTTGCAAACCTCAAATTTTGTGAAACAAAACACATTTTCCTCACATTTCTGTGATGGAAAATTCTAGAATCTGCGTAGATCCACAAAATTCCACCCACCCTGTATTCCCCAAACTTCCAATAAAAATTATAACTCGCTTGTGTGGGTAGGCCTAGTGCCCGCGACAGGAAACGGCGCAAAACGCAACATGGACACACCACATTTTTACAGTGAAAACTGACCCTTTTTTTGCAAAGTGACTAGCTGTAGATTTTGAACCCTAGCTCTACCGGCACCTAGGGAAACCTAGCAAATCTATATATTTTTGAAAACTAGACACCCAGGGGAATACAGGATGGGGTGCCTTGTGTGGTTTTCACCAGGTTCTCTTACCCAGAATCCCTTGCAAACCTCAAACTTTGTAAAAAAAAAACCACACATATTCCTCAAATTTCTGTGATGGAAAATTCTGGAATCTGCGTGGATACATAAAATTTGACCCACCCTGCATTCCCCAAAGTCTTTCAATAAAAATGATGCCTCACTTGTGTGGGTAGGCCTAGTGCCCGCGACAGGAAACGGTGCAAAACGCAACATGGACACACCAATTTTTACAGTGAAAACTGACCACTTTTTTGCAAAATGGCTAGCTGTAGATTTTGAACCCTAGCTCTGCCGGCACCTAGGGAAACCTAGCAAACCTATACATTTTTTAAAACTAGACTCACAGGGAAATCCAGGATGGGGTGACTTGTGTGGCTCTCTCCAGGTTCTCTTACCCAAAATCCCTTGCAAACCTCTAACTTTGTCAAAGAAAACACATCTTCCTCACATTTCTGTGATGGAAACTTCAGGAATCTGCCTGGATCCACAAAATTCCAACCACCCTGTATTCCCTAAACTCTTCCAATAAAAATTATACCTCGCTTGTGTGGGTAGGCCTAGTGCCCGCGACAGGAAACGGCGCAAAACGCAACATGGACACACCACATTTTTACAGTGAAAACTGACCCTTTTTTTGCAAAGTGGCTAGCTGTAGATTTTGAACCCAAGCTCTACCGGCACCTAGGGAAACCTAGCAAATCTATATATTTTTGAAAACTAGACACCCAGGGGAATACAGGATGGGGTGACTTGTGTGGCTCTCTCCAGGTTCTCTTACCTAACATCCCTTGCAAACCTCTAACTTTGTCAAAGAAAACACATTTTCCTCACATTTCTTTGATGGAAAGTTCAGGAATATGCCTGGATCCACAAACTTCCACCCACCCTGTATTCCCCAATGCCTTCCAAGAAAAATGATACCTCACTTGTGTGGGAAGGTCTAGTGCCCGCGACAAAAAATGGCGCAAAACGCAACATGGACACACCACATTTTTACTGTGAAAACTGGCCATTTCTTTCAAGGTGCCTAGTTGTCGATTTTGAACCCTAGCTCTGCCGGCACCTAGGGAAACCTAGCAAACCTATACATTTTTAAAAACTACACACCCAGGGCAATCCAGAATGGGGTGACTTGTGTGGTTTTCACCAGGTTCTCTTACCCAGAATCCCATGCAAACCTCAAACTTTGTAAAAAAAAAAACACATATTCCTCAAATTTCTGTGATGGAAAGATCTGGAAGCTGCGTGGATCCACAAAATTTGACCCACCCTGCATTCCCCAAAGTCTTCCGATAAAAAATGATGCCTCACTTGTGTAGGTAGGCCTAGTGCTCGCGCCAGGAAAAGGTGCAAAACCCAACATGGACACACCACATTTTTACAGTGAAAACTGACCCCTTTTTTTGCAAAGTGGCTAGCTGTAGATTTTGAACCCTAGCTCTGCCGGCACCTAGGGAAACCTAGCAAACCTATACATTTTTAAAAACTACACACCCAGGGCAATCCAGAATGGGGTGACTTGTGTGGTTTTCACCTGGTTCTCTTACCCAGAATCCCATGCAAACCTCAAGCTTTGTAAAAAAAATTAAAAACACATATTCCTCAAATATCTCTGATGGAAAGTTCTGGAAGCTGCGTGGATC
Organism: Calotriton arnoldi; assembly: GCA_963921515.1. Taxonomy (NCBI): domain Eukaryota; kingdom Metazoa; phylum Chordata; class Amphibia; order Caudata; family Salamandridae; genus Calotriton; species Calotriton arnoldi. Next base: position 320,373 of record CAWUFW010000027.1, read on the forward strand.
CACAAAATTTGACCGACCCCGCATTCCCCAAAGTCTTCCGATAAAAAATGATGCCTCACTTGTGTGGGTAGGCCTAGTGCACGCAACAGGAAAAGGTGCAAAACGCAACATGGACCCACCACATTTTTACAGTGAAAACTGACCCCTTTTTTGCAAAGTGGCTAGCTGTAGATTTTGAACCCTGGCTCTGCCGGCACCTAGGGAAACCTAGCAAACCTATACATTTTTTAAAACTACACACCCAGGGGAATACAGGATGGGGTGACTTGTGTGGCTCTCACCAGGTTCTCTTACCCAACATCCCTTGCAAACCTCTAACTTTGTCAAAGAAAACACATTTTCCTCATATTTCTGTGATGGACAGTTCAGGAATCTGCCTGGATCCACAAAATTCCACCCAGCCTGTATTCCCCAAATACTTCCAATAAAAATTATACCTAGCTTGTGTGGGTAGGCCTAGTGCCCGCGACAGGAAACTGCGCAAAACGCAACATAGACACACCACATTTTTACAGTGAAAAATTACCCTTTTTTTTCAAAGTGCCTAGTTGCCGATTTTGAACCCTAGGTCTGCCGGCACCTAGGGAAATCTAGAAAACCTATACATTTTTTAAAACTACACACCCAGGGAAATCCAGGCTGGAGTGACTTGTGTGGTTTTCTCCAGGTTCTCTTACCCAGAATCCCATGCAAACCTCAAACTTTGTAAAACAAAAACAAATATTCCTCAAATTTCTGTGATGGAAAGTTCTGGAATCTGCATGGATCCACAAAATTTGACCCACCCTGCATTCCCCAAAGTCTTCCGATAAAAATGTCATTTCACCTTGGTGCCTAGGCCTAGTGCCAGTGACAGTAAACGGTGCAAAACGCAACATAGACCCACCACATTTTTACAGTGAAAACTGACCCTTTTTTTGCAAAGTGGCTAGCTATAGATTTTGAACCCAAGCTCTACCGGCACCTAGGGAAACCTCTCAAACCTATACTTTTTTGAAAACTAGACACCCAGGGGAATACAGGATGGGGTGACTTGTGTGGCTCTCTCCAGGTTCTCTTACCCAACATCCCTTGCAAACCTCTAACTTTGTCAAAGAAAACACATTTTCCTCACATTTCTGTGATGGAAAGTTCTGGAATCTGCGTAGATCCACAAAATTCCGCCCACCCTGTATTTCCCGAAACTCTTCCAATAAAAATTATTCCTTGCTTGTGTGGGTAAGCCAAGTGCCCGTGACAGGAAACGGCCCAAAACGCAACGTGGACACACCACATTTTTACAGTTAAAACTGACCCTTTTTTTGCAAAGTGCCCAGCTGAAGATTTTGAACCCTAGCTCTACCGGCAGCTAGGGAAACCTAGCAAACCTATACATTTTTTAAAACTACACACCCAGGGGAATACAGGATGGGGTAACTTGTGTGGCTCTCACCAGGTTCTCTTAACCAGAATCCCTTGCAAACCTCAAACCTTGTCAAACAAAACACATTTTCCTCACATTTCTGTGATGGAAAGTTCTGGAATCTGCGTAGATCCACAAAATTCCACCCACCCTGTATTTCCCGAAACTCTTCCAATAAAAATTATTCCTTGCTTGTGTGGGTAGGCCTAGTGCCCGCGACAGGAAATGGCGCAAAATGCAACATGGACACACCACATTTTTACAGTGAAAACTGACCCTTTGTTTGAAAAGTGGATAGCTGTAGATTTTGAACCCAAGATCTGCCGACCCTAGGGAAACCGAGCAAACCTATACATTTTTGAAAACTAGACAATCAGGGGAATTCAGGATGGGGTGACTTGTGTGGCTTTCACCAGGTTTTCTTACCCAGAATCCCTTGCAAACCTCAAACCTTGTTAAAAGAAATCACATTTTCCTCACATTTCTGTGATGAAAAGTTCTGGAATCTGCGTGGATACAAAATATTCCACCCACCCTGCATTCCCCAAAGTCTTCCGATAAAAATGATACCTCACTTGTGTGGGTAGGCCTAGTGCCCACAACAGGAAACGGCCAAAACGCACCGTGGATACACCACATTTTTCCAGTAAAAACTGACCCTTTCTTGGCAAAGTGGCTGGCTGTGGATTTTGAACCCTAGCTCAGCCGGCACCTAGGGAAACCTAGCAAACCTATACATTTTTTAAGACTAGCCACCCAGGGAAATCAAGGATGGGGTGACTTGTGTGGCTCTCACCAGGTTCTCTTACCCAACATCCCTTGCAAACCTCAAACCTTGTTAAAAGAAATCACATTTTCCTCACATTTCTGTGATGAAAAGTTCTGGAATCTGCGTGGATACAAAATATTCCACCCACCCTGCATTCCCCAAAGTCTTCCGATAAAAATGATACCTCACTTGTGTGGGTAGGCCTAGTGCCCACAACAGGAAACGGCCAAAACGCACCGTGGATACACCACATTTGTACAGTAAAAACTGACCCTTTCTTGGCAAAGTGGCTGGCTGTGGATTTTGAACCCTAGCTCAGCCGGCACCTAGGGAAACCTAGCAAACCTATACATTTTTTAAAACTACACACCCAGGGGAATACAGGATGGGGTGACTTGTGTGGCTCTCACCAGGTTCTCTTAACCAGAATCCCTTGCAAACCTCAAACTTTGTCAAAGAAAACACATTTTCCTCACATTTCTGTGATGGAAAGTTCTGGAATCTGCGTAGATCCACAAAATTCCACCCACCCTGTATTCCCGAAACTCTTCCAATAAAAATTATACCTCTCTTGTGTGGGTAGGCCTAGTGCCCGCGACAGGAAACGGCGCAAAATGCAACATGGACACAAAACATTTTTAAAGTGAAAACAGACCCTTTTTTTGCAAAGTGGCTAGCTGTAGATTTTGAACCCTAGCTCTACCAGCACCTAGGGTAACCCAGCAAACCTATATATTTTTTAAAACTAGACACCCACGGGAATACAGGATGGGGTGACTTGTGTGGCTCTCTCCAGCTTCTCTTACCCAACATCCCTTGCAAACCTCTAACTTTGTCAAAGAAAACACATTTTCCTCATATTTCTGTGATGGACAGTTCAGGAATCTGCCTGGATCCACAAAATTCCACCCAGCCTGTATTCCCCAAATACTTCCAATAAAAATTATACCTAGCTTGTGTGGGTAGGCCTAGTGCCTGCGACAGGAAACTGCGCAAAACGCAACATAGACACACCACATTTTTACAGTGAAAAATGACCCTTTTTTTTCAAAGTGCCTAGTTGCCGATTTTGAACCCTAGCTCTGCCGGCACCTAAGGAAATCTAGAAAACCTATACATTTTTTAAAACTACACACCCAGGGAAATCCAGGCTGGAGTGACTTGTGTGGTTTTCACCAGGTTCTCTTACCCAGAATCCCATGCAAACCTCAAACTTTGTAAAACAAAAACAAATATTCCTCAAATTTCTGTGATGGAAAGTTCTGGAATCTGCATGGATCCACAAAATTTGACCCACCCTGCATTCCCCAAAGTCTTCCGATAAAAATGTCATTTCACCTGTGTGGCTAGGCCTAGTGCCAGTGACAGGAAACGGTGCAAAACGCAACATAGACCCACCACATTTTTACAGTGAAAACTGACCCTTTTTTTGCAAAGTGGCTAGCTATAGATTTTGAACCCAAGCTCTACCGGCACCTAGGGAAACCTCGCAAACCTATACTTTTTTGAAAACTAGACACCCAGGGGAATACAGGATGGGGTGACTTGTGTGGCTCTCTCCAGGTTCTCTTACCCAACATCCCTTGCAAACCTCTAACTTTGTCAAAGAAAACACATTTTCATCACATTTCTGTGATGGAAACTTCAGGAATCTGCCTGGATCCACAAAATTCCACCCACCCTGTATTCCCCAAAGTCTTTCAATAAAAATGATTCCTCACTTGTGTGGGTAAGCCAAGTGCCCGTGACAGGAAACGGCCCAAAACGCAACGTGGACACACCACATTTTTACAGTTAAAACTGACCCTTTTTTTGCAAAGTGCCTAACTGAAGATTTTGAACCCTAGCTCTAGTGGCAGCTAGGGAAACCTAGCAAACCTATACATTTTTTGAAACTAGACACCCAGGGGAATACAGGATGGGGTAACTTGTGTGGCTCTCACCAGGTTCTCTTAACCAGAATCCCTTGCAAACCTCAAACCTTGTCAAACAAAATACATTTTCCTCACATTTCTGTGATGGAAAGTTCTGGAATCTGCGTAGATCCACAAAATTCCACCCACCCTGTATTTCCCGAAACTCTTCCAATAAAAATTATTCCTTGGTTGTGTGGGTAGGCCTAGTGCCCGCGACAGGAAACGGCGCAAAACGCAACATGGACACACCACATTTTTACAGTGAAAACTGACCCTTTGTTTGAAAAGTGGATAGCTGTAGATTTTGAACCCAAGATCTACCGGCACCTAGGGAAACCTAGCAAACCTATACATTTTATAAAACTAGACACCCAGGGGAATACAGGATGGGGTAACTTGTGTGGCTCTCACCAGGTTCTCTTAACCAGAATCCCTTGCAAACCTCAAACCTTGTCAAACAAAACACATTTTCCTCACATTTCTGTGATGGAAAGTTCTGGAATCTGCGTAGATCCACAAAATTCCACCCACCCTGTATTTCCCGAAACTCTTCCAATAAAAATTATTCCTTGCCTGTGTGGGTAGGCCTAGTGCCCGTGACAGGAAACGGCACAAAACGCAACATGGACACACCACATTTTTACAGTGAAAACTGACCCTTTGTTTGAAAAGTGGATAGCTGTAGATTTTGAACCCAAGATCTGCCGACACCTAGGGAAACCTAGCAAACCTATACATTTTTGAAAACTAGACAATCAGGGGAATTCAGGATGGGGTGACTTGTGTGGCTTTCACCAGGTTTTCTTACCCAGAATCCCTTGCAAACCTCAAACCTTGTTAAAAGAAATCACATTTTCCTCACATTTCTGTGATGAAAAGTTCTGGAATCTGCGTGGATACAAAATATTCCACCCACCCTGCATTCCCCAAAGTCTTCCGATAAAAATGATACCTCACTTGTGTAGGTAGGCCCAGTGCCCACAACAGGAAACGGCCAAAACGCACCGTGGATACACCACATTTTTACAGTAAAAACTGACCCTTTCTTGGCAAAGTGGCTGGCTGTGGATTTTGAACCCTAGCTCAGCCGGCACCTAGGGAAACCTAGCAAACCTATACATTTTTTAAGACTAGCCACCCAGGGAAATCAAGGATGGGGTGACTTGTGTGGCTCTCACCAGGTTCTCTTACCCAACATCCCTTGCAAACCTCAAACCTTGTTAAAAGAAATCACATTTTCCTCACATTTCTGTGATGAAAAGTTCTGGAATCTGCGTGGATACAAAATATTCCACCCACCCTGCATTCCCCAAAGTCTTCCGATAAAAATGATACCTCACTTGTGTGGGTAGGCCTAGTGCCCACAACAGTAAACGGCCAAAACGCACCATGGATACACCACATTTTTACAGTAAAAACTGACCCTTTCTTGGCAAAGTGGCTGGCTGTGGATTTTGAACCCTAGCTCAGCCGGCACCTAGGGAAACCTAGCAAACCTATACATTTTTTAAAACTACACACCCAGGGGAATACAGGATGGGGTGACTTGTGTGGCTCTCACCAGGTTCTCTTAACCAGGATCCCTTGCAAACCTCAAACCTTGTCAAAGAAAACACATTTTCCTCACATTTCTGTGATGGAAACTTCAGGAATCTGCCTGGATCCACAAAATTCCAACCACCCTGTATTCCCGAAACTCTTCCAATAAAAATTATACCTCGCTTGTGTGGGTAGGTCTAGTGCCCGCGACAGGAAACGGCGCAAAACGCAACATGGACACACCACATTTTTACAGTGAAAACTGACCCTTTTGTTGCAAAGTGGCTAGCTGTAGATTTTGAACCCTAGCTCTACCGGCACCTAGGGAAACCTAGCAAATCTATATATTTTTGAAAACTAGACACCCAGGGGAATACAGGATGGGCTGACTTGTGTGGCTCTCTCCAGGTTCTCTTACCTAACATCCCTTGCAAACCTCTAACTTTGTCAAAGAAAACACATTTTCCTCACATTTCTTTGATGGAAAGTTCAGGAATATGCCTGGATCCACAAACTTCCACCCACCCTGTATTCCCCAATGCCTTCCAAGAAAAATGATACCTCACTTGTGTGGGTAGGGCTAGTGCCCACGACAGAAAACGGCGCAAAACGCAACATAGACACACCACATTTTTACAGTGAAAACTGACCCTTTTTTTTCAAAGTGCCTAGTTGTCGATTTTGAACCCTAGCTCTGCCGGCACCTAGGGAAACCTAGCAAACCTATACATTTTTAAAAACTACACACCCAGGGCAATCCAGAATGGGGTGACTTGTGTGGTTTTCACCAGGTTCTCTTACGCAGAATCCCATGCAAACCTCAAACTTTGTAAAAAAAAAACACATATTCCTCAAATTTCTGTGATGGAAAGATCTGGAAGCTGCGTGGATCCACAAAATTTGACCCACCCTGCATTCCCCAAAGTCTTCCAATAAAAAATGATGCCTCACTTGTGTAGGTAGGCCTAGTGCCCGCGCCAGGAAAAGGTGCAAAACCCAACATGGACACACCACATTTTTACAGTGAAAACTGACCACTTTTTTTGCAAAGTGGCTAGCTGTAGATTTTGAACCCTAGCTCTGCCGGCGCCTATGGAAACCTAGCAAACCTATACATTTTTAAAAACTACACACCCAGGGCAATCCAGAATGGGGTGACTTGTGTGGTTTTCACCTGGTTCTCTTACCCAGAATCCCATGCAAACCTCAAACTTTGTAAAAAAATAAAAAACACATATTCCTCAAATATCTCTGATGGAAAGTTCTGGAAGCTGTGTGGATCCACAAAATTTGACCGACCCTGCATTCCCCAAAGTCTTCCGATAAAAAATGATGCCTCACTTGTGTGGGTAGGCCTAGTGCACGCGACAGGAAAAGGTGCAAAACGCAACATGGACCCACCACATTTTTTCAGTGAAAACTGACCCCTTTTTTGCAAAGTGGCTAGCTGTAGATTTTGAACCCTGGCTCTGCCGGCACCTAGGGAAACCTAGCAAACCTATACATTTTTTAAACCTACACACCCAGGGGAATACAGGATGGGGTGACTTGTGTGGCTCTCACCAGGTTCTCTTAACCAGAATCCCTTGCAAACCTCAAACCTTGTCAAAGAAAACACATTTTCCTCACATTTCTGTGATGGAAAGTTCTGGAATCTGCGTAGATCCACAAAATTCCACCCAACCTGTATTCCCGAAACTCTTCCAATAAAAATTATACCTCTCTTGTGTGGGTAGGCCTAGTGCCCGCGACAGGAAACGGCGCAAAATGCAACATGGACACACCACATTTTTACAGTGAAAACTGACCCTTTTTTTGCAAAGTGGCTAGCTGTAGATTTTGAACCCTAGCTCTACCAGCACCTAGGGTAACCCAGCAAACCTATATATTTTTTAAAACTAGACACCCACGGGAATACAGGATGGGGTGACTTGTGTGGCTCTCTCCAGCTTCTCTTACCCAACATCCCTTGCAAACCTCTAACTTTGTCAAAGAAAACACATTTTCCTCATATTTCTGTGATGGACAGTTCAGGAATCTGCCTGGATCCACAAAATTCCACCCAGCCTGTATTCCCCAAATACTTCCAATAAAAATTATACCTAGCTTGTGTGGGTAGGCTTAGTGCCCGCGACAGGAAACTGCGCAAAACGCAACATAGACACACCACATTTTTACAGTGAAAAATTACCCTTTTTTTTCAAAGTGCCTAGTTGCCGATTTTGAACCCTAGCTCTGCCGGCACCTAGGGAAATCTAGAAAACCTATACATTTTTTAAAACTATACACCCAGGGAAATCCAGGCTGGAGTGACTTGTGTGGTTTTCACCAGGTTCTCTTACCCAGAATCCCATGCAAACCTCAAACTTTGTAAAACAAAAACAAATATTCCTCAAATTTCTGTGATGGAAAGTTCTGGAATCTGCATGGATCCACAAAATTTGACCCACCCTGCATTCCCCAAAGTCTTCCGATAAAAATGTCATTTCACCTGTGTGCCTAGGCCTAGTGCCAGTGACAGGAAACGGTGCAAAACGCAACATAGACCCACCACATTTTTACAGTGAAAACTGACCCTTTTTTTGCAAAGTGGCTAGCTATAGATTTTGAACCCAAGCTCTACCGGCACCTAGGGAAACCTCGCAAACCTATACTTTTTGAAAACTAGACACCCAGGGGAATACAGGATGGGGTGACTTGTGTGGCTCTCTCCAGGTTCTCTTACCCAAAATCCCTTGCAAACCTCTAACTTTGTCAAAGAAAACACATTTTCCTCACATTTCTGTGATGGAAACTTCAGGAATCTGCCTGGATCCACAAAATTCCACCCACCCTGTATTCCCCAAAGTCTTTCAATAAAAATGATTCCTCACTTGTGTGGGTAAGCCAAGTGCCCGTGACAGGAAACAGCCCAAAACGCAACGTGGACACACCACATTTTTACAGTTAAAACTGACCCTTTTTTTGCAAAGTGCCTAGCTGAAGATTTTGAAACCTAGCTCTACCGGCAGCCAGGGAAACCTAGCAAACCTATACATTTTTTAAAACTAGACACCCAGGGGAATACAGGATGGGGTAACTTGTGTGGCTCTCACCAGGTTCTCTTAACCAGAATCCCTTGCAAACCTCAAACCTTGTCAAACAAAACACATTTTCCTCACATTTCTGTGATGGAAAGTTCTGGAATCTGCGTAGATCCACAAAATTCCACCCAACCTGTATTCCCGATACTCTTCCAATAAAAATTATACCTCTCTTGTGTGGGTAGGCCTAGTGCCTGCGACAGGAAACGGCGCAAAATGCAACATGGACACACCACATTTTTACAGTGAAAACTGACCCTTTTTTTGCAAAGTGGCTAGCTGTAGATTTTGAACCCTAGCTCTACCAGCACCTAGGGTAACCCAACAAACCTATATATTTTTTAAAACTAGACACCCACGGGAATACAGGATGGGGTGACTTGTGTGGCTCTCTCCAGCTTCTCTTACCCAACATCCCTTGCAAACCTCTAACTTTGTCAAAGAAAACACATTTTCCTCATATTTCTGTGATGGACAGTTCAGGAATCTGCCTGGATCCACAAAATTCCACCCAGCCTGTATTCCCCAAATACTTCCAATAAAAATTATACCTAGCTTGTGTGGGTAGGCTTAGTGCCCGCGACAGGAAACTGCGCAAAACGCAACATAGGCACACCACAATTTTACAGTGAAAAATTACCCTTTTTTTTCAAAGTGCCTAGTTGCCGATTTTGAACCCTAGCTCTGCCGGCACCTAGGGAAATCTAGAAAACCTATAGATTTTTTAAAACTACACACCCAGGGAAATCCAGGCTGGAGCGACTTGTGTGGTTTTCACCAGGTTCTCTTACCCAGAATCCCATGCAAACCTCAAACTTTGTAAAACAAAAACAAATATTCCTCAAATTTCTGTGATGGAAAGTTCTGGAATCTGCATGGATCCACAAAATTTGACCCACCCTGCATTCCCCAAAGTCTTCCGATAAAAATGTCATTTCACCTGTGTGCCTAGGCCTAGTGCCCGTGACAGGAAACGGTGCAAAACGCAACATAGACCCACCACATTTTTACAGTGAAAACTGACCCTTTTTTTGCAAAGTGGCTAGCTATAGATTTTGAACCCAAGCTCTACCGGCACCTAGGGAAACCTCGCAAACCTATACTTTTTTGAAAACTAGACACCCAGGGGAATTCAGGATGGGGTGACTTGTGTGGCTCTCTCCAGGTTCTCTTACCCAACATCCCTTGCAAACCTCTAACTTTGTCAAAGAAAACACATTTTCCTCACATTTCTGTGATGGAAACTTCAGGAATCTGCCTGGATCCACAAAATTCCACCCACCCTGTATTCCCCAAAGTCTTTCAATAAAAATGATTCCTCACTTGTGTGGGTAAGCCAAGTGCCCGTGACAGGAAACAGCCCAAAACGCAACGTGGACACACCACATTTTTACAGTTAAAACTGACCCTTTTTTTGCAAAGTGCCTAGCTGAAGATTTTGAACCCTAGCTCTACCGGCAGCTAGGGAAACCTAGCAAACCTATACATTTTTTAAAACTAGACACCCAGGGGAATACAGGATGGGGTAACTTGTGTGGCTTTCACCAGGTTTTCTTACCCAGAATCCCTTGCAAACCTCAAACCTTGTCAAACAAAACACATTTTCCTCACATTTCGGTGATGGAAAGTTCTGGAATCTGCGTAGATCCACAAAATTCCACCCACCCTGTGTTTCCCGAAACTCTTCCAATAAAAATTATTCCTTGCTTGTGTGGGTAGGCCTAGTGCCCGCGACAGGAAACGGCGCAAAACGCAACATGGACACACCACATTTTTACAGTGAAAACTGACCCTTTGTTTGAAAAGTGGATAGCTGTAGATTTTAAACCCAAGATCTGCCGACACCTAGGGAAACCTAGCAAACCTATACATTTTTTAAAACTAGACAATCAGGGGAATTCAGGATGGGGTGACTTGTGTGGCTTTCACCAGGTTTTCTTACCCAGAATCCCTTGCAAACCTCAAACCTTGTTAAAAGAAATCACATTTTCCTCACATTTCTGTGATGAAAAGTTCTGGAATCTGCGTGGATACAAAATATTCCACCCACCCTGCATTCCCCAAAGTCTTCCGATAAAAATGATACCTCACTTGTGTGGGTAGGCCTAGTGCCCACAACAGGAAACGGCCAAAATGCACCGTGGATACACCACATTTTTACAGTAAAAACTGACCCTTTCTTGGCAAAGTGGCTGGCTGTGGATTTTGAACCCTAGCTCAGCCGGCACCTAGGGAAACCTAGCAAACCTATAAATTTTTTAAGACTAGCCACCCAGGGAAATCAAGGATGGGGTGACTTGTGTGGCTCTCACCAGGTTCTCTTACCCAACATCCCTTGCAAACCTCAAACCTTGTTAAAAGAAATCACATTTTCCTCACATTTCTGTGATGAAAAGTTCTGGAATCTGCATGGATACAAAATATTCCACCCACCCTGCATTCCCCAAAGTCTTCCGATAAAAATGATACCTCACTTGTGTGGGTAGGCCTAGTGCTCACAACAGGAAACGGCCAAAACGCACCGTGGATACACCACATTTTTACAATAAAAACTGACCCTTTCTTGGCAAAGCTGCTGGCTGTGGATTTTGAACCCTAGCTCAGCCGGCACCTAGGGAAACCTAGCAAACCTATACATTTTTTAAAACTACACACCCAGGGGAATACAGGATGGGGTGACTTGTGTGGCTCTCACCAGGTTCTCTTAACCAGAATCCCTTGCAAACCTCAAACCTTGTCAAACAAAACACATTTTCCTCACATTTCTGTGATGGAAAGTTCTGGAATCTGCGTAGATCCACAAAATTCCACCCACCCTGTATTTCCCGAAACTCTTCCAATAAAAATTATTCCTTGCTTGTGTGGGTAGGCCTAGTGCCCGCGACAGGAAACGGCGCAAAACGCAACATGTCCACACCACATTTTTACAGTGAAAACTGACCCTTTGTTTGAAAAGTGGATAGCTGTAGATTTTGAACCCAAGATCTGCCGTCACCTAGGGAAACCTAGCAAACCTATAAATTTTTTAAAACTAGACAATCAGGGGAATTCAGGATGGGGTGACTTGTGTGGATTTCACCAGGTTTTCTTACCCAGAATCCCTTGCAAACCTCAAACCTTGTTAAAAGAAATCACATTTGTCTCACATTTCTGTGATGAAAAGTTCTGGAATCTGCGTGGATACAAAATATTCCACCCACGCTGCATTCCCCAAAGTCTTCCGATAAAAATGATACCTCACTTGTGTGGGTAGGCCTATTGCCCACAACAGGAAACGGCCAAAACGCACCGTGGATACACCACATTTTTACAGTAAAAACTGACCCTTTCATGGCAAAATGGCTGGCTGTGGATTTTGAACCCTAGCTCAGCCGGCACCTAGGGAAACCTAGCAAACCTATAAATTTTTTAAGACTAGCCACCAAGGGAAATCAAGGATGGGGTGACTTGTGTGGCTCTCACCAGGTTCTCTTACCCAACATCCCTTGCAAACCTCTAACTTTGTCAAAGAAAACACATTTTCCTCACATTTCTGTGACGAAAAGTTCAGGAATCTGCCTGGATCCACAAAATTCTACCCACCCTGTATTCCCCAAAGACTTCAGATGAAAATTATACCTAGCTTGTGTGGGTAGGCCTACTGCCCGCGACATGAAACGGCACAAAACGCAACATAGACACACCACATTTTTACAGTGAAAACTGAGCCTTTTTTTCAAAGTGCCTAGTTGTCGATTTTGAACCCTAGCTCTGCCGGCACCTAGGAAAATCTAGCAAACCTATACATTTTTAAAAACTACACACCCTGGGCAGTCCAGAATGGGGTGACTTGTGTGGTTTTCACCAGGTTCTCTTACCCAGAATCCCATGCAAACCTCAAACTTTGTAAAAAAAAAACACATATACCTTGAATTTCTGTGATGGAAACTTCAGGAATCTGCCTGGATCCACAAAATTCCACCCACCCTATATTCCCCAAAGTCTTTCAATAGAAAAATGATTCCTCACTTGTGTGGGTAGGCCTAGTGCCCGTGACAGGAAACGGCCCAAAACGCAACGTGGACACATCACATTTTTACAGTTAAAACTGACCCTTTTATGCAAAGTGCCTAGCTGTAGATTTTGAACCCTAGCTCTACCGGCACCTAGGGAAACCTAGCAAACTTATACATTTTTTAAAACTAGACACCCAGGGGAATACAGGATGGGGTGACTTGTGTGGCTCTCACCAGGTTCTCTTAACCAGAATCCCTTGCAAACCTTAAACCTTGTCAAAGAAAACACATTCCTCACATTTCTGTGATGGAAGGTTCTGGAATCTGCGTAGATCCACAAAATTCCACCCACCCTGTATTCCCGAAACTCTTCCAATAAAAATGATACCTAACTTGTGTGGGTAGGGCTAGTGCCCGCGACAGGAAACGGTACAAAACGCAACATGGACCCACCACATTTTTACGGTGAAAACTGACCCTTTTTTTGCAAAGTGGCTAGCTGCAGATTTTGAACCCTAGCTCTGCCGGCACCAAGGGAAACCTAGCAAGCCTATATATTTTTGAAAACTAGACACCCAGGGGAATACAGGATGGGGTGACTTGTGTGGCTCTCTCCAGGTTCTCTTACCCAACATCCCTTGCAAACCTCTAACTTTGTCAAAGAAAACACATTTTCCACCCATTTCTGTGATGGAAAGTTCAGGAATCTGCCTGGATCCACCAAATTCCACCCACCCTGTATTCCCCAAAGCCTTCCAATAACAATTATACCTAGCTTGTGTGGGTAGGCCTAGTGTCCGTGACAGGAAACGGCGCAAAACGCAACATAGACACACCACATTTGTACAGTGAAAACTGACCCTTTTTTTTCAAAGTGCCTAGTTGTCAATTTTGAACCCTAGCTCTGCCGGCACCTAGGGAAACCTAGCAAACCTACAATTTTTAAAAATGACACACCCAGGGAAATCCAGGATGGGGTGACTTGTGTGGTTTTCACCAGGTTCTCTTACCCAGAATCCCATGCAAACCTCAAACTTTGTAAAAAAAAACCCACATATTCCTCAAATTTCTGTGATGGAAAGTTCTGGAATCTGCGTGGATCCACAAAATTTGACCCAACCTGCATTCCCCAAAGTCTTCCGATAAAAATGACATCTCACCTGTGTGCCTAGGCCTAGTGCCCGTGACAGGAAATGGTGCAAAACGCAAAATAGACCCACCACATGTTCACAGTGAAAACTGACCCTTTTTTTGCAAAGTGGCTAGCTATAGATTTTGAACCCAAGCTCTACCGGCACCTAGGGAAACCTCGCAAACCTATACTTTTTGGAAAACTAGACACCCAGGGGAATACAGGATGGGGTGACTTGTGTGGCTCTCTCCAGGTTCTCTTACCCAACATCCCTTGCAAACCTCTAACTTTGTCAAAGAAAACACATTTTCCTCACATTTCTGTGATGGAAACTTCAGGAATCTGCCTGGATCCACAAAATTCCACCCACCCTGTATTCCCCAAAGTCTTTCAATAAAAATGATTCCTCACTTGTGTGGGTAAGCCAAGTGCCCGTGACAGGAAACGGCCCAAAACGCAACGTGGACACACCACATTTTTACAGTTAAAACTGACCCTTTTTTTGCAAAGTGGCTAGCTATAGATTTTGAACCCAAGCTCTACCGGCACCTAGGGAAACCTCGCAAACCTATACTTTTTTGAAAACTAGACACCCAGGGGAATACAGGATGGGGTGACTTGTGTGGCTTTCAGCAGGTTTTCTTACCCAGAATCCCTTGCAAACCTCAAACCTTGTCAAACAAAACACATTTTCCTCACATTTCGGTGATGGAAAGTTCTGGAATTTGCGTAGATCCACAAAATTCCACCCACCCTGTGTTTCCCGAAACTCTTCCAATAAAAATTATTCCTTGCTAGTGTGGGTAGGCCTAGTGCCCGCGACAGGAAACGGCGCAAAACGCAACATGGACACACCACATTTTTACAGTGAAAACTGACCCTTTGTTTGAAAAGTGGATAGCTGTAGATTTTAAACCCAAGATCTGCCGACACCTAGGGAAACCTAGCAAACCTATACATTTTTGAAAACTAGACAATCAGGGGAATTCCGGATGGGGTGACTTGTGTGGCTTTCACCAGGTTTTCTTACCCAGAATCCCTTGCAAACCTCAAACCTTGTTAAAAGAAATCACATTTTCCTCACATTTCTGTGATGAAAAGTTCTGGAATCTGCGTGGATACAAAATATTCCACCCACCCTGCATTCCCCAAAGTCTTCCGATAAAAATGATACCTCACTTGTGTGGGTAGGCCTAGTGCCCACAACAGGAAACGGCCAAAACGCACCGTGGATACACCACATTTTTACAGTAAAAACTGACCCTTTCTTGGCAAAGTGGCTGGCTGTGGATTTTGAACCCTAGCTCAGCCGGCACCTAGGGAAACCTAGCAAACCTATAAATTTTTTAAGACTAGCCACCCAGGGAAATCAAGGATGGGGTGACTTGTGTGGCTCTCACCAGGTTCTCTTACCCAACATCCCTTGCAAACCTCAAACCTTGTTAAAAGAAATCACATTTTCCTCACATTTCTGTGATGAAAAGTTCTGGAATCTGCGTGGATACAAAATATTCCACCCACCCTGCATTCCCCAAAGTCTTCCGATAAAAATGATACCTCACTTGTGTGGGTAGGCCTAGTGCTCACAACAGGAAACGGCCAAAACGCACCGTGGATACACCACATTTTTACAATAAAAACTGACCCTTTCTTGGCAAAGCTGCTGGCTGTGGATTTTTAACCCTAGCTCAGCCGGCACCTAGGGAAACCTAGCAAACCTATACATTTTTTAAAACTACACACCCAGGGGAATACAGGATGGGGTGACTTGTGTGGCTCTCACCAGGTTCTCTTAACCAGAATCCCTTGCAAACCTCAAACCTTGTCAAACAAAACACATTTTCCTCACATTTCTGTGATGGAAAGTTCTGGAATCTGCGTAGATCCACAAAATTCCACCCACCCTGTATTTCCCGAAACTCTTCCAATAAAAATTATTCCTTGCTTGTGTGGGTAGGCCTAGTGCCCGCGATAGGAAACGGCGCAAAACGCAACATGTCCACACCACATTTTTACAGTGAAAACTGACCCTTTGTTTGAAAAGTGGATAGCTGTAGATTTTGTACCCAAGATCTGCCGTCACCTAGGGAAACCTAGCAAACCTATACATTTTTGAAAACTAGACAATCAGGGGAATTCAGGATGGGGTGACTTTTGTGGATTTCACCAGGTTTTCTTACCCAGAATCCCTTGCAAACCTCAAACCTTGTTAAAAGAAATCACATTTGTCTCACATTTCTGTGATGAAAAGTTCTGGAATCTGCGTGGATACAAAATATTCCACCCACGCTGCATTCCCCAAAGTCTTCCGATAAAAATGATACCTCACTTGTGTGGGTAGGCCTAGTGCCCACAACAGGAAACGGACAAAACGCACCGTGGATACACCACATTTTTACAGTAAAAACTGACCCTTTCATGGCAAAATGGCTGGCTGTGGATTTTGAACCCTAGCTCAGCCGGCACCTAGGGAAACCTAGCAAACCTATACATTTTTTAAGACTAGCCACCAAGGGAAATCAACGATGGGGTGACTTGTGTGGCTCTCACCAGGTTCTCTTACCCAACATCCCTTGCAAACCTCTAACTTTGTCAAAGAAAACACATTTTCCTCACATTTCTGTGACGAAAAGTTCAGGAATCTGCCTGGATCCACAAAATTCTACCCACCCTGTATTCCCCAAAGACTTCAGATGAAAATTATACCTAGCTTGTGTGGGTAGGCCTACTGCCCGCGACATGAAACGGCACAAAACGCAACATAGACACACCACATTTTTACAGTGAAAACTGAGCCTTTTTTTCAAAGTGCCTAGTTGTCGATTTTGAACCCTAGCTCTGCCGGCACCTAGGAAAATGTAGCAAACCTATACATTTTTAAAAACTACACACCCTGGGCAGTCCAGAATGGGGTGACTTGTGTGGTTTTCACCAGGTTCTCTTACCCAGAATCCCATGTAAACCTCAAACTTTGTAAAAAAAAACACATATACCTTGAATTTCTGTGATGGAAACTTCAGGAATCTGCCTGGATCCACAAAATTCCACCCACCCTATATTCCCCAAAGTCTTTCAATAGAAAAATGATTCCTCACTTGTGTGGGTAGGCCTAGTGCCCGTGACAGGAAACGGCCCAAAACGCAACGTGGACACACCACATTTTTACAGTTAAAACTGACCCTTTTATGCAAAGTGCATAGCTGTAGATTTTGAACCCTAGCTCTACCGGCACCTAGGGAAACCTAGCAAACTTATACATTTTTTAAAACTAGACACCCAGGGGAATACAGGATGGGGTGACTTGTGTGGCTCTCACCAGGTTCTCTTAACCAGAATCCCTTGCAAACCTTAAACCTTGTCAAAGAAAACACATTCCTCACATTTCTGTGATGGAAGGTTCTGGAATCTGCGTAGATCCACAAAATTCCACCCACCCTGTATTCCCGAAACTCTTCCAATAAAAATGATACCTAACTTGTGTGGGTAGGGCTAGTGCCCGCGACAGGAAATTGTACAAAACGCAACATGGACCCACCACATTTTTACGGTGAAAACTGACCCTTTTTTTGCAAAGTGGCTAGCTGCAGATTTTGAACCCTAGCTCTGCCGGCACCAAGGGAAACCTAGCAAGCCTATATATTTTTGAAAACTAGACACCCAGGGGAATACAGGATGGGGTGACTTGTGTGGCTCTCTCCAGGTTCTCTTACCCAACATCCCTTGCAAACCTCTAACTTTGTCAAAGAAAACACATTTTCCACACATTTCTGTGATGGAAAGTTCAGGAATCTGCCTGGATCCACCAAATTCCACCCACCCTGTATTCCCCAAAGCCTTCCAATAACAATTATACCTAGCTTGTGTGGGTAGGCCTAGTGTCCGTGACAGGAAACGGCGCAAAACGCAACATAGATACACCACATTTGTACAGTGAAAACTGACCCTTTTTTTTCAAAGTGCCTAGTTGTCAATTTTGAACCCTAGCTCTGCCGGCACCTAGAGAAACCTAGCAAACCTACAATTTTTAAAACCTACACACCCAGGGAAATCCAGGATGGGGTGACTTGTGTGGTTTTCACCAGGTTCTCTTACCCAGAATCCCATGCAAACCTCAAACTTTGTAAAAAAAAAACCCACATATTCCTCAAATTTCTGTGATGGAAAGTTCTGGAATCTGCGTGGATCCACAAAATTTGACCCAACCTGCATTCCCCAAAGTCTTCCGATAAAAATGACATCTCACCTGTGTGCCTAGGCCTAGTGCCCGTGATAGGAAACGGTGCAAAACGCAAAATAGACCCACCACATGTTCACAGTGAAAACTGACCCTTTTTTTGCAAAGTGGCTAGCTATAGATTTTGAACCCAAGCTCTACCGGCACCTAGGGAAACCTCGCAAACCTATACTTTTTTGAAAACTAGACACCCAGGGGAATACAGGATGGGGTGACTTGTGTGGCTCTCTCCAGGTTCTCTTACCCAACATCCCTTGCAAACCTCTAACTTTGTCAAAGAAAACACATTTTCCTCACATTTCTGTGATGGAAACTTCAGGAATCTGCCTGGATCCACAAAATTCCACCCACCCTGTATTCCCCAAAGTCTTTCAATAAAAATGATTCCTCACTTGTGTGGGTAAGCCAAGTGCCCGTGACAGGAAACGGCCCAAAACGTAACGTGGACACACCACATTTTTACAGTTAAAACTGACCCTTTTTTTGCAAAGTGCCCAGCTGAAGATTTTGAACCCTAGCTCTACCGGCAGCTAGGGAAACCTAGCAAACCTATACATTTTTAAAACTACACACCCAGGGAATACAGGATGGGGTAACTTGTGTGGCTCTCACCAGGTTCTCTTAACCAGAATCCCTTGCAAACCTCAAACCTTGTCAAACAAAACACATTTTCCTCACATTTCTGTGATGGAAAGTTCTGGAATCTGCGTAGATCCACAAAATTCCACCCACCCTGTATTTCCCGAAACTCTTCCAATAAAAATTATTCCTTGCTTGTGTGGGTAGGCCTAGTGCCCGCGACAGGAAACGGCGCAAAACGCAACATGGACACACCACATTTTTACATTGAAAACTGACCCTTTGTTTGAAAAGTGGATAGCTCTAGATTTTGAACCCAAGATCTGCCGACACCTAGGGAAACCTAGCAAACCTATACATTTTTGAAAACTAGACAATCAGGTGATTTCAGGATGGAGTGACTTGTGTGGCTTTCACCAGGTTTTCTTACCCAGAATCCCTTGCAAACCTCAAACCTTGTCAAACAAAACCCATTTTCCTCACATTTCTGTGATGGAAAGTTCTGGAATCTGCGTAGATCCACAAAATTCCACCCACCCTGCATTCCCCAAAGTCTTCCGATAAAAATGATACCTCACTTGTGTGGGTAGGCCTAGTGCCCACAACAGGAAACGGCCAAAACGCACCGTGGATACACCACATTTTTACAGTAAAAACTGACCTTTCTTGGCAAAGTGGCTGGCTGTGGATTTTGAACCCTAGCTCAGCCGGCACCTAGGGAAACCTAGCAAACCTATACATTTTTTAAGACTAGCCACCCATGGAAATCAAGGATGGGGTGACTTGTGTGGCTCTCACCAGGTTCTCTTACCCAACATCCCTTGCAAACCTCAAACCTTGTTAAAAGAAATCACATTTTCCTCACATTTCTGTGATGAAAAGTTCTGTAATCTGCGTGGATACAAAATATTCCACCCACCCTGCATTCCCCAAAGTCTTCCGATAAAAATGATACCTCACTTGTGTGGGTAGGCCTAGTGCTCACAACAGGAAACGGCCAAAACGCACCGTGGATACACCACATTTTTACAGTAAAAACTGACCCTTTCTTGGCAAAGTGGCTGGCTGTGGATTTTGAACCCTAGCTCAGCCGGCACCTAGGAAACCTAGCAAACCTATACATTTTTTAAAACTACACACCCAGGGGAATACAGGGTGGGGTGACTTGTGTGGCTCTCACCAGGTTCTCTTAACCAGCATCCCTTGCAAACCTCAAACCTTGTCAAACAAAACACATTTTCCTCACATTTCTGTGATGGAAAGTTCTGGAATCTGCGTAGATCCACAAAATTCCACCCACCCTGTATTTCCCGAAACTCTTCCAATAAAAATTATTCCTTGCTTGTGTGGGTAGGCCTAGTGCCCGCGACAGGAAACGGCGCAAAACGCAACATGTCCACACCACATTTTTACAGTGAAAACTGACCCTTTGTTTGAAAAGTGGATAGCTGTAGATTTTGAACCCAAGATCTGCCGACACCTAGGGAAACCTAGCAAACCTATACATTTTTTTAAACTAGACAATCAGGGGAATTCAGGATGGGGTGACTTGTGTGGCTTTCACCAGGTTTTCTTACCCAGAATCCCTTGCAAACCTCAAACCTTGTTAAAAGAAATCACATTTGTCTCACATTTCTGTGATGAAAAGTTCTGGAATCTGCGTGGATACAAAATATTCCACCCACGCTGCATTCCCCAAAGTCTTCCGATAAAAATGATACCTCACTTGTGTGGGTAGGCCTAGTGCCCACAACAGGAAACGGCCAAAACGCACCGTGGATACACCACATTTTTACAGTAAAAACTGACCCTTTCATGGCAAAGTGGCTGGCTGTGGATTTTGAACCCTAGCTCAGCCGGCACCTAGGGAAACCTAGCAAACCTATACATTTTTTAAGACTAGCCACCAAGGGAAATCAAGGATGGGGTGACTTGGGTGGCTCTCACCAGGTTCTCTTACCCAACATCCCTTGCAAACCTCTAACTTTGTCAAAGAAAACACATTTTCCTCACATTTCTGTGACGGAAAGTTCAGGAATCTGCCTGGATCCACAAAATTCTACCCACCCTGTATTCCCCAAAGACTTCAGATGAAAATTATACCTAGCTTGTGTGGGTAGGCCTACTGCCCGCGACATGAAACGGCACAAAACGCAACATAGACACACCACATTTTTACAGTGAAAACTGAGCCTTTTTTTCAAAGTGCCTAGTTGTCGATTTTGAACCCTAGCTCTGCCGGCACCTAGGAAAATCTAGCAAACCTATACATTTTTAAAAACTACACACCCAGGGCGGTCCAGAATGGGGTGACTTGTGTGGTTTTCACCAGGTTCTCTTACCCAGAATCCCATGCAAACCTCAAACTTTGTAAAAAAAAAACACATATACCTTGAATTTCTGTGATGGAAACTTCAGGAATCTGCCTGGATCCACAAAATTCCACCCACCCTATATTCCCCAAAGTCTTTCAATAGAAAAATGATTCCTCACTTGTGTGGGTAGGCCTAGTGCCCGTGACAGGAAACGGCCCAAAACGCAACGTGGACACACCACATTTTTACAGTTAAAACTGACCCTTTTATGCAAAGTGCCTAGCTGTAGATTTTGAACCCTAGCTCTACCGGCACCTAGGGAAACCTAGCAAACTTATACATTTTTTAAAACTAGACACCCAGGGAATACAGGATGGGGTGACTTGTGTGGCTCTCACCAGGTTCTCTTAACCAGAATCCCTTGCAAACCTCAAACCTTGTCAAAGAAAACACATTCCTCACATTTCTGTGATGAAAAGTTCTGGAATCTGCGTAGATCCACAAAATTCCACCCACCCTGTATTCCCGAAACTCTTCCAATAAAAATGATACCTAACTTGTGTGGGTAGGGCTAGTGCCCGCGACAGGAAACGGTACAAAACGCAACATGGACCCACCACATTTTTACGGTGAAAACTGACCCTTTTTTTGCAAAGTGGCTAGCTGCAGATTTTGAACCCTAGCTCTGCCGGCACCTAGGGAAACCTAGCAAGCCTATATATTTTTGAAAACTAGACACCCAGGGGAATACAGGATGGGGTGACTTGTGTGGCTCTCTCCAGGTTCTCTTACCCAACATCCCTTGCAAACCTCTAACTTTGTCAAAGAAAACACATTTTCCACACATTTCTGTGATGGAAAGTTCAGGAATCTGCCTGGATCCACCAAATTCCACCCACCCTGTATTCCCCAAAGCCTTCCAATAACAATTATACCTAGCTTGTGTGGGTAGGCCTAGTGTCCACGACAGGAAACGGCGCAAAACGCAACATAGACACACCACATTTGTACAGTGAAAACTGACCCTTTTTTTTCAAAGTGCCTAGTTGTCAATTTTGAACCCTAGCTCTGCCGGCACCTAGGGAAACCTAGCAAACCTACAATTTTTAAAACCTACACACCCAGGGAAATCCAGGATGGGGTGACTTGTGTGGTTTTCACCAGGTTCTCTTACCCAGAATCCCATGCAAACCTCAAACTTTGTAAAAAAAAAAACACATATTCCTCAAATTTCTGTGATGGAAAGTTCTGGAATCTGCGTGGATCCACAAAATTTGACCCAACCTGCATTCCCCAAAGTCTTCCGATAAAAATGACATCTCACCTGTGTGCCTAGGCCTAGTGCCCGTGACAGGAAACGGTGCAAAACGCAAAATAGACCCACCACATGTTCACAGTGAAAACTGACCCTTTTTTTGCAAAGTGCCTAGCTGTAGATTTTGAACCCAAGCTCTACCGGCACCTAGGGAAACCTAGCAAACCTATACATTTTTGAAAACTAGACACCCAGGGGAATACAGTATGGGGTGACTTGTGTGGCTCGCTCCAGGTTCTCTTACCCATCATCCCTTGCAAACCTCTAAGTTTGTCAAAGAAAACACATTTTCCTCACATTTCTGTGATGGAAAGTTCAGGAATCTGCCTGGATCCACACAATTCCACCCACCCTGTATTCCCCAAAGCCTTCCAATAAAAATTATACCTAGCTTGTGTGGGTAGGCCTAATGCCCATGACAGGAAATGGCACAAAACGCAACATAGACACACTACATTTTTACAGTGAAAACTGACCTTTTTTTTCGAAGTGACTAGTTGTCGATTTTGAACCCTAGCTCTGCCAGCACCTAGGGAAACCTAGCAAACCTATACATTTTTGGAAACTAGACAATCAGGGGAATTTAGGATGGGGTGACTTGTGTGGCTTTCACCAGGTTCTCTTACCCAGAATCCCTTGCAAACCTCAAACTTTGTAAAAAAAAAAAAAATACATTTTTCTCACATTTCTGTGATGGAAAGTTCTGGAATCTGCGTGGATACACAATATTCCACCCACCCTGCATTCCCCAAATTCATCCGATAATAATGATACCTCACTTGTGCAGGTAGGCCTAGTGCCCACAACAGGAAACGGCCAAAATGCACCGTGGATACACCACATTTTTACAGTAAAAACTGACCCTTTCTTTGCAAAGTGCCTAGCTGTGTATTTTGAACCCTAGCTCTGCCGGCACCTAGGGAAACCTAGCAAACCTATAATTTTTTTTAAACTAGACACGTGGAGGAATCCAGGATGGGGTGATTTGTGTGGCTCTCACCAGATGCTCTTACCCATAATCCCTTGCAAACCTCAAACTTTGTAAAAAAAACACATTTTCCTCACATTTCTGTGATGGAAAGTTATGGAATCTGCGTGGATCCACAAAATTCCACCCACCCCGCATTCTCCAAAGTCTTCCAATCAAAATGATACCTCACTCATGTGGGTGGGTCAAGTACCCGCGACAGGCAAGGGCCCAAAACGTATTGTGGAGACATCAAAATCACCTATCACAAAACGACCTGGTGTGGTAAGGGGGGTCACCTGGGTTTTTGGACCCGTGCTCGGCGGCCATCTTGGGAAGCTTCCAAACCCACACTGTTCTGAAAACTAGATACCCGGGGGAGTTCAGCGAGGTATGGCTTGAGTGGATCCCCCAATGTTTCCCTACCCAGAATCCCCTGCAAACCTCAAATTTAGCTGAACAAATCACATTTTCCTCACTTTTCCATGTGGGAATGTTGTGAGATCACTGGGCTGAAACAAATTTCTTACCACCTAGTGTTCCCCCAAGTCTCCCTATAAAAATGGTACCTCACTTGATTGGGTAGGCATAGTGGCTGCAGCAGGAAATGGCCCAAATCGACTGTGGAGACTTCAAAATTCCCTATCATAAAACTACCTGATTTTGCAGGGTGAGCACCTGTTTTCTTGGCCCTGGGCTCGCGGCCATCTAGGGAAACCTACCAAACCCACACATTTTGAAAAACTAGACACCCTGGGGAGTCCAGTGAGGTATGGCTTGTGTGGATCCCCCAACGTTTTCTTACCCAGAATCTCCTGCAAACCTCAAATTTAGCTATAAAAATCACTTTTTCCACACATTTTTGTGTAAGATCACTGTGCCGGCACAAATGTCCTACCACCTAGCGTTCCCCATGGTCTCCCGAGTAAAATGATACCTCACTTGTGTGGGTAGGCCTAGTGCCCGCGACAGGAAACGGCCCAAAATGCAACATGGACACACCACATTTTTACAGTGAAAACTGACCCCTTTTTTGCAAAGTGCCTAGCTGTAGATTTTAAACCCTAGCTCTGCCGGCACCTAGGGAAACCTAGCAAACCTATACATTTTTGAAAACTAGACACCCAGGGGAATCCAGGATGGGGTGATTTGTATGGCTCTCACTAGGTTCTGTTACCCAGAATCCCTTGCAAACCTCAAACTTAGTTAAAAAAACACATTTTCCTCACATTTCTGTGATGGAAATTTCTGGAATCTGTGTGGATCCACAAAATTCCACCCTCCCCGCATTCCCCAAAGTCTTACAATAAAAATGGCACCTCACCTGTGTGGGTAGGCTGAGTGCCCGTGACAGGAAACGGCCCAAAATGCAATGTGGACACAAAACATTTTTACAGTGAAAGCTGACCCTTTTTTTGCAAAGTGCCTAGCTGTATTTTTTTTAACCCTAGCTCTGCCAGCACCTAGGGAAACCTAGCAAACCTATACATTTTTTAAAACTAGACACCCAGGGAAATCCAGGATGGGGTGACTTGTGTGGCTCTCACCAGGTTATCTTACCCAGAATCCCTTGCAAACCTCAAACTTTGTAAAACAAAAACACATTTTCCTCACATTTCTGTGATTGAAAGTTCTGGAATCTGCGTGGATCCGCTAAATTCCTCCCACCCTGCATTCCTCAAAGTCTTCCGATAAAAATGATACCTCACTTGTGTGGGTAGGCCTATTGCCTACGACAGGAAATGGCCAAAATCAATGTGAACACACCACATTTTTACAGTTAAAACTGACCCTTTCTTGCCAAAGTGCTTAGCTGTGGATTTTGAACCCTAGCTCTGCCGGCACCTAGGGACACCTAGCAAACCTATACATTTTTTAAAACTAGACACCTAGAGGAATCCAGGATGGGGGGACTTGTGTGGCTCTCACCAGGTTCTCTTAACCAGAATCCCTTGCAAACCTCAAACTTTGTAAAACAAAAACACATCTTCCTCACATTTCTGTGATGGAAAGTTCTGGAATCTATGTGGATCCACTAAGTTCCACCAACCCTGCATTCCCCAAAGTCTTCGGATAAAAATAATACCTCACTTGTGTGGGTAGGCCTAATGCCCGCGACGGGAAATGGCCCAAAACGCAACGTGGACACACCACATTTTTACAGTTAAAACCAACCCTTTTTTTGCAAAGTGCCTAGCTGTAGATTTTGAACCCTAGTGATCCAGCGGCGTACTAACAACAGATACTCTGCTACCATATACTCACCTGGGCCCATATAACTCTCTCACACTAAAAGACCAAGTAGACCGCTGGAACTATTTAGTTTTATAATTTCATACCTCAAGATCTAGTTATTACTCCTTTTAACTAAACCTTTTCTCCTAAAATAATAATTCTTTCCTCTGGTCAATGGACCAGTTAGGTAAAGCTAGTTGATGGTGATAATTAACATAATTCGTTAAACATTCCTAAATTATGAAGAAATAATCACAGACTAGGGAAGTTTTTAAATCTTTATCTAAATTAAGTGAGTGTGAACCATCTCAACGTTTCAGTACAAACACCCTCATTCACAAGTGTCAATTCAATCAAAGACCTTCATTAGCTATAACAATTCAGATCCACACAACAACTATACCTAGAAAGAAGAGGGTAGAGAGAGAAGAGCATTCATCAAGACGATAAAATTATGAATTACCAAGTATGGTGTGAAGACCAACCCCCTGGCCAAAGGGCTGGTAAGGGTCCCTGGGAAAGATCAGGAGACAAAGACTTCAGGACAGGAAATCAGGACAGAGATACTTCACCTCTCTAGATACCGACGACTGTGTCGCACCCCTCTCTGACACTCTCTTCCTCCTCGTGGTTCTTCCGCGATCTTCTTTCTAACCCAATTAAGTTAAGTAGATGGTTCCGCATTCGATTTTCTCCATCAGCATCTCTCAGCATCAGCACCACCCCAGCATAGCGCACTCTCCTTCTAGAATCTCCACTGCAACGCTCTCCCAGCAACGACAACCTTAACTCCAACTAACTAACTACTTCAATTATACCTTTTCATTTCCGAGTACCACCCATTAATATTTCGATTTCGCCAAAAACTAACTTCTGATTGTACAGGCAAGGGGGATGATCATCACACCATGCTTATACTCCATTTATTTCTTTAATCGATTTTTAAACTTTATTAATACAAAATGTAACATTTTCTTGAATACAGTTCCTTCATATGAACTCTTCACCCTCATGTTCCCAGGGCACATCTTCGCCGACCTTGGACGCGTGACAAGTCCTTAGTCATCTTTGCAGACTTCCACATCAGGGCGCATGCATCGCACCACGTCAGACTGCTCGACTCAGATAAGTTTACCAGGCCCAAATACACAATAATAATAAAGTCAAAAGGAAAAATGTTATTTTCAAAAATAAATGATTTCACTATATACCACCGACCTCTACTCTAACCTGTACCCTTTATTATTTTTCTTAATGCATTCGCGTTAGTATAAAACTTATTTTCTAATTTCTGCAAGCAGGTACCATGCATGTGAGCTTTCAAGCAGCCATTTTAGAGTTCTTTGCGCAAGCGCCAGAATTTCCCTCCAAGCGTTAACACGTCATACTTACGTAGATGCAGTAGACGCATGCGCAGTAAAGATCCCACGTTAAAATGCATCTTAGTCCTACGTTCATGTTATTGCAGTTAATAAACGCATTAGCAAGCTTCTTTTACTCCCGCGTATAATGGAAATGTGTATTATTATTCACAAAACACGTTGTTAGTAATTTGTTAGTGAGTTTAAACAAAAGGATTGCTTCCGAGCAAGTCTCATTTACGAGTCCTTGTTCCATCACTAGCTCTACCGGCACCTAGGGAAACCTAGCAAACCTATACATTTTTGAAAACTAGACACCCAGGGGAATACAGGATGGGGTGACTTGTGTGGCTCTCACCAGGTTCTCTTAACCAGAATCCCTTGCAAATCTCAAACTTTGTCAAAGAAAACACATTTTCCTCACATTTCTGTGATGGAAAGTTCTGGAATCTGCGTAGATCCACAAAACTCCACCCACCCTATATTCCCGAAACTCTTCCAATAAAAATTATATCTCGATTGTGTGGGTAGGCCTAGTGCCCATGACAGGAAACGGCGCAAAACGCAACATGGACACACCACATTTTTACAGTGAAAACTGATTCTTTTTTTGCAAAGTGCCTAGCTGTAGATTTTGAACCCTAGCTCTGCCAGCACCTAGGGAAACCTAGCAAACCTATACATTTTTGAAAACTAGACAATCAGGGGAATTCAGGATGGGGTGACTTGTGTGGCTTTCACCAGGTTCTTTTACCCAGAATCCCTTGCAAACCTCAAACTTTGTAAAAAAAAAAAAAACATTTTCCTCACATTTCTGTGATGGAAAGTTCTGGAATCTGCGTGGATACACAATATTCAACCCACCCTGCATTCCCCAAAGTCTTCCAATAAAAATGATACCTCACTTGTGCGGCTAGGCCTAGTGCCCACAACAGGAAACGGCCAAAACGCACCGTGGATACACCACATTTTTACAGTAAAAACTGACCCTTTCTTGGCAAAATGCCTAGCTGTGGATTTTGAACCCTAGCTCTGCCGGCACCTAGGGAAACCTAGCAAACCTATACATTTTTTAAAACTAGACACGTGGAGTAATACAGGATGGGGTGACTTGTGTGGCTCTCACCAGATTCTCTTACCCAGAATCCCTTGCAAACCTCAAACTTTGTCAAATAAAAACACATTTTCCTCACATTTCTGTGATGAAAAGTTCTGGAATCTGCGTGCATCCACAAAATTCCACCCCCCCGCATTCCCCAAAGTCTTCCAATAAAAATGATACATCACAAGTGTGGGTGGGTCAAGTACCCGCGGCAGGCAAGGGCCCAAAACGTATTGTGGAGACATCAAAATCACCTATCACAAAACGACCTGGTGTGGTAAGGGGGGTCACCTCGGTTTTTGGACCCAGGCTTGGCGGACATCTTGCGAAACTACCAAACCCACAAATTACTGAAAACTAGATACTCGGAGGAGTCCAGCAAGGTATGGTGTGCGTGGATCCCCCAGAATCCTCTGCAAACCTCAAATTTAGCTGAACAAATCACATTTTCCTCACTTTTCCGTGTGTGAATGTTGTGGGATCACTGAGCTGAAACAAATTTCCTACCACCTAATGTTCCCCCACGTCTCCCGATAAAAATGGTACCTCACTTGTGTGGGTAGGCATAGTGGCTGCAGCAGGAAATGGCCCAAATAGTACTGTGGAGACTTCGAAAGTGCCTATCATAAAACTACCTGGTGTTGCAGGGTGTGCACCTGTTTTTTCGGCCCGGGCTCGTGGCCATCTAGAGAAACCTACCAAACCCACACATTTTGGAAAACTAGAGACCCTGGGGAGTCCAGTGAGGTATGGCTTGTGTGGATCCCCCAACGTTTTCTTACCCAGAATCTCCTGCAAACCTAAAAATGTAGCTATAAAAATCACTTTTTCCATACATTTTTGTGTAGGATCACTGTGCCGGCACAAATGTCCTACCACCTAGCGTTCCCCATGGTCTCCCGAGTAAAATGATACCTCACTTGTGTGGGTAGGCCTAGTGCCCGTAACAGGAAACAGCCCAAAACGCAACATGGACACACCACATTTTTACAGTGAAAACTGACCCCTTTTTAGCAAAGTGCCTAGCTGTAGATTTTGAACCCTAGCTCTGCCGGCACCAAGGGAAAGCTAGCATACCTATACATTTTTGAAAACTAGACACCCAGGGGAATCCAGGATGGAGTGACTTGTGTGGCTTTCACCAGGTTCTCTTACCCAGAATCCCTTGAAAACCTCAAATGTTGTCCAAAAAAACCACATTTTACTCACATTTCTGTGATGGAAAGTTCTGGAATCTGCATGGATCCACAAAATTCCACCCACCCTGCATTTCCCAACGTTTTCTTATACAAATTATACCTACCTTGTGTGGGTAGACTAGTGCCCGCGACAGGAAAAGGCGCAAAACGCAACATAGACACCACATTTTTACAGTGAAAACTGACCCTCTTTTTGCAAAGTGCCTAGCTGTAGATTTTGAACCGTAGCTCTGCCGGCACCTAGGAAAACCTAGCAAACCCATACATTTTTTAAATCTAGACACCCAGGGAAATCCAGGATGGGGTGACTTGTGTGGCTCTCACCAGGTTCTCTTACCAAGAATCCCTTGCAAACCTCAAACTTTGTTAAACAAAAACACATTTTCCTCACATTTCTGGGATGGAAAGTTCTGGAATCTGCGTGGATCCACTAAATTCCACCCACCCTGCATTCCCCAAAGTCTTCCGATAAAAATGATACCTCACTTTTGTGGGTAGGGCTAGTGCCCGCGACAGGAAACGGTGCAAAACGCAACATGGACCCACCACATTTTTACAGTGAAAACTGACCCTTTTTTTGCAAAGTGTCTAGCTGTAGATTGTGAACCCTAGCTCTACCGGCACCTAGGGAAACCTAGCAAACCTATACATTTTTTAAAACTAGACACCCAGGGGAATAAAGGATTGGGTGACTTGTATGGCTCTCACTAGGTTCTGTTACCCAGAATCCCTTGCAAACCTCAAAGTTAGTAAAAAAAAAAAACATTTTCCTCACATTTCTGTGATGGAAATTTCTGGAATCTGCGTGGATCCACAAAATTCCACCCACCCCGCATTTCCTAAAGTCTTACGATAAAAATGACATCTCACCTGTGTGGGTAGGCCTAGTGCCCGTGACAGAAAATGGCTAAAAACGCAAAGGGGACACAGCACATTTTTACAGTGAAAGCTGACCCTCATTTTGCAAAGTGCCTAGCTGTAGATTTTGAACCGTAGCACTGCCTGCACCTAGGAAAACCTAGCAAACCCATACATTTTTGAAAACTAGACACCCAGGGAAATCCAGGATGGGGTGACTTGTGTGGCTCTCACCATGTTCTCTTACCCAGAATCCCTTGCAAACCTCTAACTTTGGCAAAGAAAACACATTTTCCTCACATTTCTGTGATGGAAACTACAGGAATCTGCCTGGATCCACAAAATTCCACCCACCCTGCATTCCCCAAAGTCTTCCGATAAAAATGTACCTCACTTTTGTGGGTAGGGTTAGGGCTAGTGCCCACGACAGGAAACGGTGCAAAACGCAACATGGACCCACTACATTTTTACAGTGAAAACTGACCCTTTTTTTGCAAAGTGGCTAGCTGTAGATTTTGAACCCTAGCTCTACCGGCACCTTGGGAAACTTAGAAAACCTATATATTTTTGAAAACTAGACACCCAGGGGAATACAGGATGGGGTGACTTGTGTGGCTCTCTCCAGGTTCTCTTACCCATCATCCCTTGCAAACCTCAAAGTTAGTAAAAAAAAAAAACATTTTCCTCACATTTCTGTGATGGAAATTTCTGGAATCTGCGTGGATCCACAAAATTCCACCCACCCCGCATTTCCTAAAGTCTTACGATAAAAATGACATCTCACCTGTGTGGGTAGGCCTAGTGCCCGTGACAGAAAATGGCTAAAAACGCAAAGGGGACACAGCACATTTTTACAGTGAAAGCTGACCCTCATTTTGCAAAGTGCCTAGCTGTAGATTTTGAACCGTAGCACTGCCTGCACCTAGGAAAACCTAGCAAACCCATACATTTTTGAAAACTAGACACCCAGGGAAATCCAGGATGGGGTGACTTGTGTGGCTCTCACCATGTTCTCTTACCCAGAATCCCTTGCAAACCTCTAACTTTGGCAAAGAAAACACATTTTCCTCACATTTCTGTGATGGAAACTACAGGAATCTGCCTGGATCCACAAAATTCCACCCACCCTGCATTCCCCAAAGTCTTCCGATAAAAATGTACCTCACTTTTGTGGGTAGGGTTAGGGCTAGTGCCCACGACAGGAAACGGTGCAAAACGCAACATGGACCCACTACATTTTTACAGTGAAAACTGACCCTTTTTTTGCAAAGTGGCTAGCTGTAGATTTTGAACCCTAGCTCTACCGGCACCTTGGGAAACTTAGAAAACCTATATATTTTTGAAAACTAGACACCCAGGGGAATACAGGATGGGGTGACTTGTGTGGCTCTCTCCAGGTTCTCTTACCCATCATCCCTTGCAAACCTCTAACTTTGGCAAAGAAAACACATTTTCCTCACATTTCTGTGATGGAAACTACAGGAATCTGCCTGGATCCACAAAATTCCACCCAACCTGTATTCCCCAAAGTCTTTCGATAAAAATGATTCCTAACTTGTGAGGGTAGGCCTAGTGCCCGTGACTGGAAACAGCCCAAAACGCAATGTGCACACACCACATTTTTACAGTGAAAACTGACCCTTTTTTTGCAAAGTGCCTAGCTGTAGATTTTGAACCCTAGCTCTGCCGGCACCTAGGGAAACCTAGCAAACCTATACATTTTTGAAAATTAGACACCCAGGGGAATAAAGGATTGGGTGACTTGTATGGCTCTCACTAGGTTCTGTTACCCAGAATCCCTTGCAAACCTTAAAATTAGTTTAAAAAAACACATTTTCCTCACATTTCTGTGATGGAAAGTTCTGGAATCTGCGTGGATACACAATATTCCACCCACCCTGCATTCCCCAAAGTCTTCCGATAAAAATGATACCTCACTTGTGCGGCTAGGCCTAGTGCCCACAACAGGAAACGGCCAAAACGCACCGTGGATACACCACATTTTTACAGTAAAAACTGACCCTTTCTTGGCAGAATGCCTAGCTGTGGATTTTGAACCCTAGCTCTGCCGGCACCTAGGGAAACCGAGCAAACCTATACATTTTTTAAAACTAGACACGTGGAGGAATCCAGGATGGGGTGACTTGTGTGGCTCTCACCAGATTCTCTTACCCCAGAATCCCTTGCAAACCTCAAACTTTGTGAAATAAAAACACATTTTCCTCACATTTCTGTGATGAAAAGTTCTGGAATCTGCGTGGATCCACAAAATTCTACCCCCCCGCATTCCCCAAAGTCTTCCAATAAAAATGATACCTCACTCGTGTGGGTAGGTCAAGTACCCGCTGCAGGCAAGGGCCCAAAACTTATTTTGGAGACATCAAAATCACCAATCACAAAACAACCTGGTGTGGTAAGGGGGGTCACCTCGGTTTTTGGACCCGGGCTTGGCGGACATCTTGGGAAACTTCCAAACCCACACATTACTGAAAACTAGATACCCGGGGGAGTCCAGCGAGGTATGGTGTGCGTGAATCCCCCAACGTTTCCCTATCCAGAATCCTCTGCAAACCTCAAATTTAGCTGAACAAATCACATTTTCCTCACTTTTCCATGTGGGAATGTTGTGGGATCACTGAGCTGAAACAAATTTCCTACCACCTAGTGTTCCCCCATGTCTTCCGATAAAAATGGTACCTCACTTGTGTGGGTAGGCATAGTGGCTGCAGAAGGAAATGGCCCAAATCGTACTGTGGAGACTTCAAAAGTGCCTATCATAAAACTACCTGGTCTTGCAGGGTGTGCACCTGTTTTTTCGGCCCGGGCTCGTGGCCATCTAGAGAAACATACCAAACCCACACATTTTGGAAAACTAGAGACCCTGGGGAGTCCAGTGAGGTATGGCTTGTGTGGATCCCGCAACGTTTTCTTACCCAAAATCTCCTCCAAACCTAAAAATGTAGCTATAAAAATACCTTTTTCCACACATTTTTGCGTAGGATCACTGTGCCGGCACAAATGTCCTACTACCTAGCGTTCCCCATGGTCTCCCGAGTAAAATGATACCTCACTTGTGTGGGTAGGCCTAGTGCCCGCGACAGGAAACGGCCCAAAACGCAACATGGACACAGCACATTTTTACAGTGAAAACTGACCCCTTTTTTGCAAAGTGCCTAGCTGTAGATTTTGAACCCTAGCTCTGCCGGCACCTAGGGAAAGCTAGCAAACCTATACATTTTTGAAAACTAGACACCCAGGGGAATCCAGGATGGAGTGACTTGTGTGGCTTTCACCAGATTCTCTTACCCAGAATCCCTTGCAAACCTCACATTTTGTAAAAAAAAACACATTTTCCTCACATTTCTGTGATGGAAAGTTCTGGAATCTGCATGGATCCACAAAATTCCACCCACCCTGCATTTCCCAACGTCTTCTGATACAAATGATACCTACCTTGTGTGGGTAGGCCTAGTGCCCGCGACAGGAAAAGGCGCAAAACGCAACATGGACACCACATTTTTACAGTGAAAACTGACCCTCTTTTTGCAAAGTGCCTAGCTGTAAATTTTGAACCATAGCTCTGCCTGCACCTAGGAAAACCTAGCAAACCCATACATTTTTTAAAACTAGACACCCAGGGAAATCCAGGATGGGGTGACTTGTGTGGCTCTCACCAGGTTCTCTTACCCAGAATCCCTTGCAAACCTCAAACTTTGTAAAACAAAAACACATTTTCCTCACATTTCTGTGATGGAAAGTTCTGGAATCTGTGTGGATCCACTAAATTCCACCCACCCTGCATTCCCCAAAGTCTTCCAATAAAAATGATACGTCACTTTTGTGGGTAGGGTTAGGGCTAGTGCCCACGACAGGAAACGGTGCAAAACGCAACATGGACCCACTACATTTTTACAGTGAAAACTGACCCTTTTTTTGCAAAGTGGCTAGCTGTAGATTTTGAACCCTAGCTCTACCGGCACCTAGGGAAACTTAGAAAACCTATATATTTTTGAAAACTAGACACCCAGGGGAATACAGGATGGGGTGACTTGTGTGGCTCTCTCCAGGTTCTCTTACCCATCATCCCTTGCAAACCTCTAACTTTGGCAAAGAAAATACATTTTCCTCACATTTCTGTGATGGAAACTACAGGAATCTGCCTGGATCCACAAAATTCCACCCAACCTGTATTCCCCAAAGTCTTTTGATAAAAATGATTCCTCACTTGTGAGGGTAGGCCTAGTGCCGTGACAGGAAACAGCCCAAAACGCAATGTGCACACACCACATTTTTACAGTGAAAACTGACCCTTTTTTTGCAAAGTGCCTAACTGTAGATTTTGAACCCTAGCTCTGCCGGCACCTAGGGAAACCTAGCAAACCTATACATTTTTGAAAACTAGACAATCAGAGGAATATTCAGGATGAGGGGACTTGTGTGGCTTTCACCAGGTTCTCTTACCCAGAATCCCTTGCAAACTTCAAAGTTTGTAAAAAAAAAAACATTTTCCTCACATTTCTGTGATGGAAAGTTAAGGAATCTGCGTGGATACACAATATTCCACCCACCCTGCATTCCCCAAAGTCTTCCGATAAAAATGATACCTCACTTGTGCGGCTAGGCCTAGTGCCCACAACAGGAAACGGCCAAAACGCACTGTGGATACACCACATTTTTACAGTAAAAACTGACCCTTTCTTGGCAGAATGCCTAGCTGTGG
Organism: Calotriton arnoldi; assembly: GCA_963921515.1. Taxonomy (NCBI): domain Eukaryota; kingdom Metazoa; phylum Chordata; class Amphibia; order Caudata; family Salamandridae; genus Calotriton; species Calotriton arnoldi. The sequence goes on from CAWUFW010000027.1 coordinate 355,094, forward strand.
ATTTTGAACCCTAGCTCTGCCGGCACCTAGGGAAACCTAGCAAACCTATACATTTTTTAGAACTAGACACGTGGAGGAATCCAGGATGGGGTGACTTGTGTGGCTCTCACCAGATTCTCTTACCCCAGAATCCCTTGCAAACCTCAAACTTTGTGAAATAAAAACACATTTTCCTCACATTTCTGTGATGAAAAGTTCTGGAATCTGCGTGGATCCACAAAATTCTACCCCCCCGCATTCCCCAAAGTCTTCCAATAAAAATGATACCTCACTCGTGTGGGTGGGTCAAGTACCCGCTGCAGGCAAGGGCCCAAAACTTATTTTGGAGACATCAAAATCACCTATCACAAAACGACCTGGTGTGGTAAGGGGGGTCACCTCGGTTTTTGGACCCGGGCTTGGCGGACATCTTGGGAAACTACCAAACCCACACATTACTGAAAACTAGATACCCGGGGGAGTCCAGCGAGGTATGGTGTGCGTGAATCCCCCAACGTTTCCCTATCCAGAATCCTCTGCAAACCTCAAATTTAGCTGAACAAATCACATTTTCCATGTGGGAATGTTGTGGGATCACTGAGCTGAAACAAATTTCCTACCACCTAGTGTTCCCCCACGTCTCCCGATAAAAATGGTACCTCACTTGTGTGGGTAGGCATAGTGGCTGCAGCAGGAAATGGCCCAAATCGTACTGTGGAGACTTCAAAAGTGCCTATCATAAAACTACCTGGTCTTGCAGGGTGTGCACCTGTTTTTTCGGCCCGGGCTCGCGGCCATCTAGAGAAACATACCAAACCCACACATTTTGGAAAACTAGAGACCCTGGGGAGTCCAGTGAGGTATGGCTTGTGTGGATCCCGCAACGTTTTCTTACCCAGAATCTCCTCCAAACCTAAAAATGTAGCTATAAAAATACCTTTTTCCACACATTTTTGTGTAGGATCACTGTGCCGGCACAAATGTCCTACCACCTAGCGTTCCCCATGGTCTCCCGAGTAAAATGATACCTCACTTGTGTGGGTAGGCCTAGTGCCCGCGACAGGAAACGGCCCAAAACGCAACATGGACACACCACATTTTTACAGTGAAAACTGACCCCTTTTTAGCAAAGTGCCTAGCTGTAGATTTTGAACCCTAGCTCTGCCGGCACCTAGGAAAACCTAGCAAACCCATACATTTTTGAAAACTAGACACCCAGGGAAATCCAGGATGGGGTGACTTGTGTGGCTCTCACCAAGTTCTCTTACCCAGAATCCCTTGCAAACCTCAAACATTTGTCAAACAAAAACACATTTTCCTCACATTTCTGTGATGGAAAGTTCTGGAATCTGTGTGGATCCACTAAATTCCACCCACCCTGCATTCCCCAAAGTCTTCCAATAAAAATGATACCTCACTTTTGTGGGTAGGGCTAGTGTCCGCGACAGGAAACGGTGCAAAACGCAACATGGACCCACCACATTTTTACAGTGAAAACTGACCCTTTTTTGCAAAGTGTCTAGATGTAGATTGTGAACCCTAGCTCTACCGGCACCTAGGGAAACCTAGCAAACCTATACATTTTTGAAAATTAGACACCCAGGGGAATCAAGGATTGGGTGACTTGTACTGGCTCTCACTAGGTTCTGTTACCCAGAATCCCTTGCAAACCTTAAAATTAGTTAAAAAAAACACATTTTCCTCACCATTTCTGTGATGGAAATTTCTGGAATCTGCGTGGATCCACAAAATTCCACCCAGCCCACTTTTCCCAAAGTCTTACGATAAAAATGACATCTCACCTGTGTGGGTAGGCCTAGTGCCCGTGACGGAAAATGGCTAAAAACGCAACGTGGACACAGCACATTTTTACAGTGAAAGCTGACCCTCATTTGTGCAGAGTGCCTAGCTGTAGATTTTGAACTGTAGCACTGCCTGCACCTAGGGAAACCTAGCAAACCCATGCATTTTTGAAAACTAGACACCCAGGGAAATCCAGGATGGGGTGACTTGATGTGGCTCTCACCAGGTTCTCGTTACCCAGAATCCCTTGCAAACCTCAAACTTTGTAAAACAAAAACACATTTTCCTCACATTTCTGTGATGGAAAGTTCTGGAATCTGCGTGGATCCACTAAATTCCACCCACCCTGCATTCCCCAAAGTCTTCCGAGAAAAATGACATCTCACCTGTGTGGGTAGGCCTAGTGCCCGTGACAGAAAATGGCTCAAAACGCAACGTGGACACAGCACATTTTCACAGTGAAAGCTGACCCTCATTTTGCAAAGTGCCTAGCTGTAGATTTTGAACTCTAGCACTGCCTGCACCTAGGAACACCTAGCAAACCCATACATTTTTGAAAACTAGACACCCAGGGAAATCCAGGATGTGGTGACTTGACTGGCTCTCACCAGGTTATCGTTACCCAGAATCCCTTGCAAACCTCAAAATGTGTAAAAAAAAAAAATTAAAAAAAACATTTTCCTCACATTTCTGTGGTGGAATGTTCTGGAATCTGCGTGGATCCACAAAATTCCACCCACCCCGCGTTCCCCAAAGTCTTTCGGGAAAAATGGTACCTTACTTGTGTGGGTGAGTCAAGTACCCGCGACAGGCAAGGGCCCAAAACCTATTGAGGCGACATCAAAATTAGCTATCACAAAACAACCTGGTTTTGCAAGGGGGGTCCCATGAGTTTTAGGCCCCGGGCTCGGCGGCCATCTAGGGAAACCTACCAAACCCAAACATTTCTGAAAACTAGACACCCGGGGGAGTCCAGCGAGGTATGGCTTGCGTGGGTCCCCCAAAGTTTTCCTACCCAGAATCCCCTGCAAACCTCAAATTTATCTTAAACAAATCACTTTTTCCTCAAATTTCTGTGTGGGAAAGTTCTGGAATCTGCGTGGATCCACAAATTTCCTCCCACCCAGCATTCCCCCAGGTCTCCCGATAAAAATGGTACCTCACTTGTGTGGGTAGGCATAGTGGCTGCAACAGGAAATGGCCCAAATCGTACTGTGGAGACTTCAAAATTACCTATAACAAAACTACCTGGTTTTGTGGGGGGGCACCTGGGGTTTTGGCCCCGGGCTCGACGGCCATCTTGGGAAACTACCAAACCCAAACATTATTGAAAACTAGACACCCGGGGGAGTCTAATGAGGTATGGCTTGCGTGGATCCCCCAACGTTTTCCTACCCAGAATGCCCTGCAAACCTCAAATTTAGCTGAAAAAAACCACATTTTCCACATATTTTTGTGTGGAATCACCGTGCCGGTGCAAATGTCCTACCCCACAGCGTTCTCCTTAGTGTCCCGAGTAAAATGATACCTAATGCCCCCATCTGCCGAAAGACTGGAATTTCACTGGGGGCATTGTCATGTTCATTTTGGGCAGCCCCCACCCCAACATTAATTTAAAAAAATCCCTGGTTTCTAGTGGGCTTTCTGCCCCCCCCCCGGGGGGCAGATTGGGGCGTCTGCCCCCTGGGGGGGCAGAAAGACTACTGCCATTTCTCTGGGGGGGGGGCTTTGCCATGCCCTTTTTGGGCAGCCCCCACCCCAACATCAATAAAAAAAAAAATCCCTTGTTTCTAGTGGGCTTTCTGCCCCCCGGGGCCAGATTGGGGGGGGCTACTGCCCCCGTCTGCCCCCTGGGGGGGCAGAAAGACTGACATTTCTCTGGGGGGCGGGGGGGAGGGTTGGGGGCATTGCCATGCCCTTTTTGGGCAGCCCCCACCCCAACGTCTAAAAAAAAAAATCCCTGGTTTCTAGTCGGCTTTCTGCCCCCCAGGGGGGGCAGAAAGAGTGTTGTGCCCAAAAAAATATGGGGGGAGCAAAGGCCCTTGCCCAAGGGGCGGCTCCCCCCTCCCTGGTGCTAGTGGGTGGATCCCTGCTTGGGGATCGCCCTCCTGGGGTGATCCCAAGCAGGGATCCACTAGGGAAGAGTACCATTGGAAAGGGAGATTCTCCCCTTCCAACGATACCTCTCCCAAGTGTTCTCGGTGCTCGGGGGCTGAGATAGCCCCACGAGCACTGAAACAAACTAAGTTTCAGTTTCGTTTTCAATCTAATGACGACAACGCGGCATGCGCGCGATCGTCATTAGATTGAAAATGAGGGAAGGGCCTTGGGAGGTTGGGGAAGCTCTTCCCCACCTCCCGAGGCCCCAAAAAAAAATGGAAATCCCTCTGCTGTTTGCAGCAGAGGGATTTCGTGCCCCTGTCCTCCTGACGGAATGGTTCCGTCATGAGCACAGGAGCACTGGTGCTCATGACGGAACCATTCCGTCATGACCACCGAAGGGGTTAATAGAGTGCCTCACCGTGGGCAAAGGAATCTAAATCTGTGTCAACACCCACAAATTGCTTTTCAAATCTTTAAAACCATTCCAGGTTGAACCACGAAGTGGTAGAACTAGTGGTGATATTCACACTTACGACAGATTCTTGCTGCATAAATTCCTGCACTCACTCTAGCATTAAACCCAGATCAGTTGACTGGGGGTGATTGTTTGATTGGCTCAAACGTTCCGTCCATCATCCCCTTTTGTATCGCTTTGTTCGCCCCTAAGTTGGCGGGGGTATGCCCAGACGTGGGTCCCTTGCTCACTTTGCCACTGGATTCAAGCAAGCCTGGCTGATGACGGCTGGAATGCCAGAAACCGGTCCTAGGATGCTTGTTTCCGGTCCAGGGAAGACATGGCTTGGCAGTTCGGGCTGGACTGTTCCCATGAGGCACAGGGTCAGACTGATTTGCATATGGCCATGTCTGAACTGGGGTGGTGGAGTGAGCTAAAGAATGATGATGGATTAAACCCAGATCAGTTGACTGGGGGTGAGTGTTTGATTGGCTCAAACGCTCCGGTCCATCATCCCCTTTTGTATCGCTTTGTTCGCCCTAAGTTGGCGGGGGTATGCCCAGACGTGGGTCCCTTGCTCACTTTGCCACTGGATTCAAGCAAGCCTGGCTGATGACGGCTGGAATGCCAGAAACCGGTCCTAGGATGCTTGTTTCCGGTCCAGGGAAGACATGGCTTGGCAGTTCGGGCTGAACTGTTCCCATGAGGCACAGGGTCAGACTGATTTGCATATGGCCATGTCTGAACTGGGGTGGTGGAGTGAGCTAAAGAATGATGATGGATTAAACCCAGATCAGTTGACTGGGGGTGAGTGTTTGATTGGCTCAAACGCTCCGTCCATCATCCCCTTTTGTATCGCTTTGTTCGCCCTAAGTTGGCGGGGGTATGCCCAGACGTGGGTCCCTTGCTCACTTTGCCACTGGATTCAAGCAAGCCTGGCTGATGACGGCTGGAATGCCAGAAACCGGTCCTAGGATGCTTGTTTCCGGTCCAGGGAAGACATGGCTTGGCAGTTCGGGCTGGACTGTTCCCATGAGGCACAGGGTCAGACTGATTTGCATATGGCCATGTCTGAACTGGGGTGGTGGAGTGAGCTAAAGAATGATGATGGATTAAACCCAGATCAGTTGACTGGGGGTGAGTGTTTGATTGGCTCAAACGTTCCGTCCATCATCCCCTTTTGTATCGCTTTGTTCGCCCCTAAGTTGGCGGGGGTATGCCCAGACGTGGGTCCCTTGCTCACTTTGCCACTGGATTCAAGCAAGCCTGGCTGATGACGGCTGGAATGCCAGAAACCGGTCCTAGGATGCTTGTTTCCGGTCCAGGGAAGACATGGCTTGGCAGTTCGGGCTGGACTGTTCCCATGAGGCACAGGGTCAGACTGATTTGCATATGGCCATGTCTGAACTGGGGTGGTGGAGTGAGCTAAAGAATGATGATGGATTAAACCCAGATCAGTTGACTGGGGGTGAGTGTTTGATTGGCTCAAACGTCTCCGTCCATCATCCCCTTTTGTATCGCTTTGTTCGCCTCTAAGTTGGCGGGGTATGCCCAGACGTGGGTCCCTTGCTCACTTTGCCACTGGATTCAAGCAAGCCTGGCTGATGACGGCTGGAATGCCAGAAACCGGTCCTAGGATGCTTGTTTCCGGTCCAGGGAAGACATGGCTTGGCAGTTCGGGCTGGACTGTTCCCATGAGGCACAGGGTCAGACTGATTTGCATATGGCCATGTCTGAACTGGGGTGGTGGAGTGAGCTAAAGAATGATGATGGATTAAACCCAGATCAGTTGACTGGGGGTGAGTGTTTGATTGGCTCAAACGTTCCGTCCATCATCCCCTTTGTATCGCTTTGTTCGCCCTAAGTTGGCGGGGGTATGCCCAGACGTGGGTCCCTTGCTCACTTTGCCACTGGATTCAAGCAAGCCTGGCTGATGACGGCTGGAATGCCAGAAACCGGTCCTAGGATGCTTGTTTCCGGTCCAGGGAAGACATGGCTTGGCAGTTCGGGCTGGACTGTTCCCATGAGGCACAGGGTCAGACTGATTTGCATATGGCCATGTCTGAACTGGGGTGGTGGAGTGAGCTAAAGAATGATGATGGATTAAACCCAGATCAGTTGACTGGGGGTGAGTGTTTGATTGGCTCAAGCGCTCCGTCCATCATCCCCTTTTGTATCGCTTTGTTCGCCCTAAGTTGGCGGGGTATGCCCAGACGTGGGTCCCTTGCTCACTTTGCCACTGGATTCAAGCAAGCCTGGCTGATGACGGCTGGAATGCCAGAAACCGGTCCTAGGATGCTTGTTTCCGGTCCAGGGAAGACATGGCTTGGCAGTTCGGGCTGAACTGTTCCCATGAGGCACAGGGTCAGACTGATTTGCATATGGCCATGTCTGAACTGGGGTGGTGGAGTGAGCTAAAGAATGATGATGGATTAAACCCAGATCAGTTGACTGGGGGTGAGTGTTTGATTGGCTCAAACGTTCCGTCCATCATCCCCTTTTGTATCGCTTTGTTCGCCTCTAAGTTGGCGGGGGTATGCCCAGACGTGGGTCCCTTGCTCACTTTGCCACTGGATTCAAGCAAGCCTGGCTGATGACGGCTGGAATGCCAGAAACCGGTCCTAGGATGCTTGTTTCCGGTCCAGGGAAGACATGGCTTGGCAGTTCGGGCTGGACTGTTCCCATGAGGCACAGGGTCAGACTGATTTGCATATGGCCATGTCTGAACTGGGGTGGTGGAGTGAGCTAAAGAATGATGATGGATTAAACCCAGATCAGTTGACTGGGGGTGAGTGTTTGATTGGCTCAAACGCTCCGTCCATCATCCCCTTTTGTATCGCTTTGTTCGCCCTAAGTTGGCGGGGTATGCCCAGACGTGGGTCCCTTGCTCACTTTGCCACTGGATTCAAGCAAGCCTGGCTGATGACGGCTGGAATGCCAGAAACCGGTCCTAGGATGCTTGTTTCCGGTCCAGGGAAGACATGGCTTGGCAGTTCGGGCTGGACTGTTCCCATGAGGCACAGGGTCAGACTGATTTGCATATGGCCATGTCTGAACTGGGGTGGTGGAGTGAGCTAAAGAATGATGATGGATTAAACCCAGATCAGTTGACTGGGGGTGAGTGTTTGATTGGCTCAAACGTTCCGTCCATCATCCCCTTTTGTATCGCGATATTCACACTTACGACAGATTCTTGCTGCATAAATTCCTGCACTCACTCTAGCAACTATCTGTAAACTAGAAATGCATGTGCTCTCTGCTTGGCAATAGTAGAAAGAGTAGATAGATATACACAGAAGCAGCCTTCCTGTAAATTATCTAAACACTAAGGGGCTCATTACGATGTCTGGCAGAAAGCCTTATCCTGACAGTCGGAGCCCTTTCGACCAACTTGATCGGTTTACATTCCGACCGCCCGATTACGATATTTGCGGTCGGAACGTAAACTGCCCGGTCATTCCGACTTGGTTCCAACCGACTCGCGGAGTATTCCTGTCGGTCGGAACCACACCATAACCCCTTAGGGACGGCGTTTCTGCTGTCGGGATTACGATGTCGGTTTCCAACAGCCTTTCCGTGCTGGCTCTTCCGACACAGAAAGGCTGTTGGAAAGGGACTTTGGGGGCACCTGGCAGGGCCCCCGCGGCCTACGATTGGTGGCCGAGGGGGTACCTAGGCTAACCCCCTGCACTATGTGGCAGGCACCAATAGGTGCCTGCCACAGGGTGTAGGATTTTACACACACACACACACACACACACACACACACACACACACACACACACACACACACACACACACCCCCACCCCCCCCCCCATTTCCCCATAAGAGCCTGTGGTACGGCGGTTCTCGGGCATAACAAGTGCTCCCATAGGAAACAATGGGAATCTGACCAAACAGTGTTCAGTCGCATCGTAATCCGGCGGTCGGAACCGCCGATCGCAAGTCGGTCGGTCCTAAATCTGAGACTGTATCGGGCGGAGCCTTTCCGTCTGACATCGTAATGAGCCCCTAAATACAAAGCTGTGTCTTTCCAGGAAATTGTCTCAGCAGTGAATAAGCATCTGCACACTGCCTGGCTATGGTCTGCATCACATGCCTACACTCTTAGACAGTCAATGTATACTTGTACCTTTCCCCAATGTCCGTGAAACGAATGCAAACACACGCTCACTCTGTCTAATGCTAAGCTTAACAGAGAATATACACCTTGTCCCTGTCGAAAAAGTCTGGCACCAGCAACTGACCTTTTCTGCATCGGAATAAATGATCAGGTGTACAGGAGTCTTCCGGTTGTTAGGCTAGATACACCTATTTTCTGTATGGGACCAGGACAAGTAGTGTAAACATGCATCCTCCCTGCCAATGGTCAAGTCAGTAGAGACATACCTGAAACCTGCCTGGTGTCCGACTGCTTCTTGACGAGTGTAAGCTTGTAGCCATCCCCATATGTGCTCTTCAGGAACAGGGGTGAGCCACAGCAGATCAGCTTTCCATGCGAGATGATGGCAATCCTGTCTCCCAGCAGGTCCGCCTCGTCCATGTGGTGAGTGGAGAGCAGGATGGTACGTCCTGGGGAGGAGGTATAAAACAGTAGCATGGAATGTCATGGTCTATTGGAGGCTTAATTACACACCAACTTCTCATATCCAAATGATATCCCTCAGGTGGATCCAATGTAAAAAACTCATTGGATTCCCATACTCACAAGGGAGGCATCAAAAGTAGCTTCAGTAACAACCAAAATGCCCCAGACATGGACAAACATTTACACATTGATGCTACTCCTGCAGAGACTAAATCACCAGCTTGGCAGAAACTGGGCACAATATGAGTAGCTGCACCACTATGTGGTGACGCCAGCCAGAGAATGCTGAGCTCTCTATTAATGTTTAATAATTTCCAATATTTCCCTGCTTCTACTACAAAATCCCCAAGTCAGTGTACTGGCATGTTAAGGGAGTGATGTGGGTAAATCCTACCAACAATTCAGTACCCCTAAAAGTTGCTACAGCAGAAAAATTAGAGAGAAGGCTGTTTCAGTGTTATGGCATGTGCATTTTCAACCAAATTTCGGCGAGGGATGTTTATTGAAAATACAGTCCAGTTCTTCCTCCCAGAACACTCAACACCTAAACGTATGCCTGTCCTATTCCTGTGCAGAAATAATATTTTGAAATATGGAATGGACAGTAATGAATTCTTGATTCAGGCACTCTTTAAAAAGGATGCCCACTTTTCACTTACTCCAAGCGCCATGCTTTAACACAGGGGGCATTCTTTACCAGCAAACAAGTTGCTTGGTGGGCTAATCCAAAGCTCTTAGATGAATATATATATTTATATATTTTTAACAACGTTCGATGCGTATGTCCTATACTGGTCTCCTACTTGTTAAAAATTAATCCGGTGATTATACCATATAGATTTAATGGTGATGTAGTTTACTAGTACAAGATAAAAAAACTGCTGTGATGTAAATGCAGTGACTTATGGAACTACCCTCATCACTGATCGACATGTTTTTGCTGCAGCTTTCCTAGCCTAATGGTAGGTCAAAGGACTCATCAGGACCACTTCTCTGTGCCTTAACACTATCCTGTGATAGCTAAAGGGGCGAAGAGGACAGTTTGCCTGGATAGATCAGTTCCCTTCTGTAAAATCATCTACTGCTTCTTGGAATAGGTAATTTGCTGGAGACTGGGGGTGGATTGATAGCCAATAATGCTTTTGAAAGAGATGGAACTCTTGCTTGGTACCTTTCCTGACTTTTGTCTGAGGAGAGTCCCGGGCCATCCAAATGCTGAGGAGGGAGGCTTGGGTCAAGAGTGCTTCTCTGAAGAGCCGTATGTTGGGGGCTTTATGGAGCTCGTCAATGAGTATGGTCAGGGTGGCTGTTATAGGTGAATAAAGATAATTCAGAAGAGTGGGGAATATTAAAGTGTCTGGTTGTTGGATCATAAGATGGCTTTGGAGCTCAGATGGGTTATGGCGTTGTTGTCTTGATGTGGTGGTGGCTTCTCCATGGATGGCTTTGCAAGTGAGGTATAATGAAGGTGGCTCGATGTTTGGACTGTGAGGCAGGGCGTGTGTTGCAACTATGAAGTGATGTGGCTTATCACTTAGTTTAACCGAGGACCTACAATGATTTAAAAGATTTTTGTAGGAGGGTATTAGTTTAAGGTGGTGCTGCTAGTTGCATTCTGCAATGGTCTAGGTTTTCTGTGAATACTGCATGGGTCATTGTGGTTAGACAGTTTTTGGATACCATATAGTCTTTTAATGGCTGAAGTGCGTGTTGTAGTAGTTAATGGGTGGATTTTAAAGCAATATTATAACTGTGCTCTTTTGGGACACAGGCCAAAGCAGAATTCTCCTTTGAAGGTTTGTGTACAATCTTTGTAGTGGGTTTGTCTTCTCAATCAAGTGATAGGTGTACTGCCTTGATTTAGGGATTATCTTTAGTGACTTTGCAGAGCGGGGTTTCTTGGCCCATTCGATTTCTTCTCAGGATGCCTCTTCCGATATCTTCATGTAACCATAAATGCCTGAGCAATCTTGAGTGACCCCAGTCTTTCTTTTTTAGCCCTCAGAAAAATAGTTCCCTCAAAGATTTTACTCATTATTTTCACCCCTCCTACCAACATATTCCTTATATACCTTCTTCCAGAGCAGTCACTCATACTCAACCCTGTGGCTAGTACTATTGATACAAGAAGGCAATTGTGGGCAATGGCATGGGATACCTTAAGCAAAGTGGCTTCAGATTTTAGCTAGAAGCATTGTGGGAAAAGGTTGCTCAAAATGTAGCTTCGCCTATGGCACCATTAATCGTTGCACTTGCCCAGTCTTGTCTCCACTCCTCTCATGTAACATCTATTGCTGCATCCAATCATTTTTTGTTATACTGGCCCCTTCTGCAATCTTAGCCTCAGAGAGACTCCCTACTAATATCAAATCAACAGCAGTACAGGATGAGGATACCCTTCTCCTTTGCTGAACCCTACCAAACTGTGTTTGTTCTTGACATCTCACCTTGTTTGTATTTCAGGATAAGGTCCCAGATGGCTCTACGTGCATAAGGATCAACACCAGCAGTTGGCTCATCGAGAATAACTGCCCGCGATCCCCCTACAAAGGCAATGGCTACGGATAGCTTCCTCTTCATCCCACCAGAGAGCGTCTGCACCAAGGAGTGCCGTTTGTTGGACAGTCCTAGGTCTTCAATCATTCTGGAAAGATCAAACAAGGAAAATGGAAAACAAAATTTGAACAGGAGAAAGAGAGGATACAAACAATAGATAGTGGCACACAGGTTAGAGGACAGAGAGCAAAATGAAACTCAATAGGTGGGCATGGTTGTGAAAGAGCGGGCGAGTGAGAATCATCTATTTTAGCATTTCATTCAATTCTTCGCAGAGAAGAGCAAACATGCACTGAGGGGACAGAAATATGTTCAAAATAATGCAGAGGAGGTGAAGGCGAGGACTAGAGAAGAACATGTATAATAATACAAGTAAAGGGAGAGGAGAAAAAGGGGTCAAAGCTGTGAAAGATATGAGCAAGCAAAACAGGAGCAAGAAAAAAGCAGAATTTAGGGAAAAGGGTCAGAAAAAAAAAGGCAAAAACAGTTAAAGAGAAGAAAGTGAGGAAATATAGACAACAGTGACCAGGGAAAAAAAGAAAAAGCAGGAAAATAGCAGAAAACGTGTACACAGAGGAGAGAAAACAAAAACAAAATAGGGAAAGTGAGGTTAGAGGTGAAGGGAAGAAAAGGCTGGATAAGAACAGAAAGCAGGGAAACAAGGTAGGAGAGCAGCAAAGTGGAATGAGAAGGAAAATGAAAAGGGAGATAGCAAATTGGGGAAAGATGAAATAACGAGGAAAGGAACCGGTATGCATAGAGAAACAGAGAGCTAAGAAGTACAGACATCTTAAGAAGAACAGAAAATAAAACGCTACAAAGACTGAACAGAAAATAATGAGCCATAACAGTGTGTTAGGACTATTTTATGACTAGAGAAAGAGACAGTCATTGCGGATATGAACAGAAAGAAAGGATCCTTACTTGTCCATCTCTTTGCGTATCTCGTCCTCGGCCATACCCTTGAGTCTGGAGTAAAACCAGAGGTGCTCCTCCACCGTAAGTTTGTCAAAAAGTACATTGTGCTGGGGGCACATCCCCAGATTCTTTCGGATCTCATTCATCTCTGTGCGGATGTCATAGCCGTAGATGGTGGCAGAGCCAGAAGTGGGAGGGAAGAGGCCGGTAAGAATGGACCTGAGAGGAAATGAAGGTAATGTTCAACACACTAGAACAAAGTGACCAGGTCAGAGCTGCCAATTGCTTTTTCGAGAGGACTTTTAGAACACTCCTTCTCACAGACGTTCACCCAGTCCTAGGTGACTCTCGAGAAACTAAATACAAATGTAAAGAATCATGGAAGACCCAAACCCGCATATGTCCTACAAAAAGCAATGAAAAATATAAAAACATTGAGTCTTAGAAGCATTGCAGCCTGTTTTCAATTCGAGAAGCACTAACAACCAAAATAATTTTGCTCACCCCTTAGTCCCAGGCATTTCCAGTGTAATGGAAGTTGTTATTTAAAGTATTTGGAACACTGAAAATGCTCTCTCATTCAGAATGGTTGGCTGTTGTCTGTTTTAATTTGATACAGGACACAGAGACAACCCTCTTGCTCTACCTTGCATGTCTTTGTGGATGTTCTGTGGCAGTGGGCGCGGGAGTGGAGACAGAATGGTACATTAAGGTGATTTCTTCTGCATCGGTCACACCTTCGGTTCTCTGACCAGCACTTTACGGCCCATTCACTTAATGTTGACTGGGTTTTATGTTCACCCAGTGGTGCAACTAGCTCCTGTCTGGCACATACAACCCAATAATGTTCCTTCAGCCTCAGCCTCACTCATGGGTACAGCAGGGGCTACCAGACTTACAATAGTACCCAATATTAAATCAATGCGTCTGGACAGGGTCGCTGTCAAAAACACAGACTAACGATTTTACAACACTGTGGAGGACAACAAACCTTATATGAATGTGCAGGAATCTCTGGTGTTTGAAGAGATTTGTGCTTTCAAAAAGTAAGGAGACTAGAACCATAGCAAAACCAGGATAAAAGTAATACTATAATAGATGTAAGAAAAAAGAAAACACAAAAAGCTACCCCATGATACAAATTCCCTAAAGTAATTTCAGTAGGACTGTTCACTTGCCCAAACGTATCTACCTCCGTTTATGGATCAGGGTTGTATATCAATTGTCTACATCAGTAATAAGAAAGATAACATTCTCTCTTTAGATGCAGCAAATATATCTGGAAGAAATGACTTAACTGCGAATGAGTCTTTTATTCAAAATCCGAATATACAGGGCCTTTAAAATTTGCATTTTGTAGCAAATTATTTGCCTACAGGTATTGTTCATGTTATGCAGGACATCTTGGCCTTGTATCTTTGCTAAAGGATTGCATGCAAGAATATACAGCCACTATACTAGAAGCATTGCTGAAACATGAATGTAATTGTCTTGTTACAAAGAGTAGTATCACAGCACAATGTATATTGTTCCTAAGATGTCTTATATATCCAGCAGTAAACAAACTGTTGTAGTAGCTCCTAAAGATGTGCATTTAGTTAAATACTTATTAAAACGGATCCTTAACAGCTGAGTGCCCTTGGAGCAAGATCACAAGCACTTACAGAAGAGAAGCTTTATTTTGGCCCGAATTCAAATGGAGCATTTGCATTAAAGGAAACCATGTAATACCCATAAATAGAACATATGAAGTATTGTGTCCTCTCTCTGTGTAGATCATATAGTCTATTAATATAAGCTGAGTCTGGGTTGATGCGTGAATCCATTTAATATGAAGCATCAGAAATAAATGAAAATGATCTGATTACGCAACACATTTACAATGTAAATTCTATGGAAATATTTTGAATGTTGTATGACACAGCAGGACCTAGTTATTTTTAGCTGACAGCAAGTATAAGAAATATGAAAAAAATGAAGAGTCCATTTTCTATATACAATACAACTGAAATTACAAGACTTTACTTATTGAATATACCCTAGAATATAATGTATTCTGACAAATGGGATAGTTTAGCCTGCAACACAGTATCATAGATTGATAGCTTACTTCTAGTGTATGAAATAAACAAGCATATGCAACCCCACATGCTACCGTCTTTTTCTTCAATTACTTGTGCAGTAATAGGTGTTGCTCTAAGAGTGCAAATAAAATGTTTGCACCATGAAGGCTCCCTGTGGACAACTTACATGGTGGTGGTTTTGCCAGCTCCGTTGTGTCCTAGGAATGACACCACTTGGTTCTCATGGAGGTTGAGGCTAAGCTTGTTCAGAGCCATCTTCTTGTCCGTCTTGTACACCTTGGTCAGCTTGTCTACGCACACAACAAGTGGGAGGTGGGTTGGCTCCTCCTCAATCCCACGAGTCTCTTCTGCAAGGAGTAGAAAATGCTTATCAGGGTCGTGTCGTGTGGGATACACAACGTGTCCAAAGATACTTTGTTATGAAAGATGGAACAAGATAAATTCCGAAATGGACAAAACCTCCATCTTATCCCGCTGGAATGCCAAAATGTTGGGGACCTTTGAAGTAAATGTAACAGCCATGGTTCCAGTGCATTCAACACGGTTACTCACCCAGACAGAACTATCAGATCTCACAGTAGGTATGTGTAATGTGTTAACTGCACCACTTTCTAGTACACCTTTAAGAGAAAGTGTTGTACTTGGCTTCAGCATCTAGTTTACCACAACATGATTGTCGCACATCTCTTACCCTCACACATTATGCGCTTTTCTCGTATAGTACTTTCACACACCTGGCCGCCATGCATAAACACCTGGTCAATCTAAAACATTTCTGTGACACCAGCATGCCTAACTGCACCATCAGGTTTGCCACAAAATGATTAAAGGCCAACAAATGGACTCTTGCGTGACACTCAACTCTCCTACAGGACACCTTCCAAATACAAACCTTTGAATCACCCATGCAAACTCCTGCTTGCTTTACATCGGACATTGTAACAATGTTACAATGCTTGTGAGGGGGTGATGCATTGCGGCCTTCCAGCTCTATACGTTTGTTTGCGCTGGCCTGATGGGAGTGGAAATATCGAATATGTGGAGATTTGTGTACCAAGCTGTGGTACCCCCACCTCCCCATGAGCATGTAAATCCAATGCATCCCATCTCGATGTGAGATCGGCAGCAGTCAATGAGCCACACTGGGCACATATGCAATACTACAATGAGTGTATCTTGTCCTGCTTGACTAGTACACTGGGGGCTGAGGGATAGTGACACCACTGCGGTTCAGCAGCGTTTATACCCCTCAGAGGACCTGCAAAAAAACAAAAAAACAATTGCAATTACGCTGGCCATCTCCACAAATTGTCCGCCTAGCTCAGTTGTCCTCTTATGCCGGCATCAGTCACTGAGGGTGGCACTGCCTGTGCTGGGGCTCATAACACACTTAAGACATTCTGACTGAGGTGTTCCCCTGGCTGCCCGAATAAACCATCACTGGCTGCCTCCTGATGATTTTCTATGGTGGATGTATATTGCCATACAAGGAACATGCTGGATCTGAGCACAATAAGAGAGTGGATGCTAACGCTTCAAAAACTCTACTGAAAAATCTTTTTGCATGCCACGAGTGGCCAAGACTGCCACCTTACTACTGCAGTAACTCAGTGTTGGTTGGGAGAAGTTTGAGAGCCATTTCTAGGTCTCATCTCCCAGAACTCTAGCTCTGCCGCAGGGAGTGACTGTGGTATGCAAGGTCTTCTGAGAATTTTTCTTCATCTGAGGTCTCCATGCCGGATAGGGTCCTGAGCCTTGCTACAGGCCTGGCTGCTGCAAACTCCCTGAAGCAGGACACCAACTTTGGACTTGTGTCCTTAGATCTACGGACCCTTTTATTATTCTTGTTGGACAAGATACTTACCTTAGATAACGCCTTTTCTTGTAGAGACTGTATCCAACTGCAGATTCCTCATCTTAGACTATTCTCCAGGCGTCAGACTGGATCCGGAAAATGTTGAGCAGTACCTCTGCGCGCCTTTAGGTGGTGTCGATTGGCTCTTCATCATCTGGGTTGAAAGTGACGTTGCGGTGCCTGCAGATTTTTCACCTTTGAATAGATTGCCAAGCAATCCCTTCCCAGAGGTGGGTCTGTGAACCGGCGCAAACCAGAAAATCTTGGAGGACCGAACTGGCAAAAGCCAGTCTCGACAGACCTAACTTTCCAAGTAGTAGTGCTTCGTGAACGTGTGGAGTTAAGCCCACGTAATGGCTTGGCAAATGTCCAGGACAGTTACCCTGCGTGCCAACGTAGTAGCAGCGTCCTTGTCCCTGGTGGAATGGGCCCTCAAGTCCTCAGGAGGCTGCTTCTTAGCTAATGCGTAGCAGATCCTAATGGAGAGTAGAATCCATGAAGAGATGGTCCACTTCTGCACAGCTTTTCCCTTTTTCGCTGCAGTAAACCCAATGAAGAACTGATTGCCACCCAATGGTTTTTGGTACAATCTATGTAAAAAGTGAGGGTTCTCCTCGGATCTAGACGATGGAGTCTCTCCTACTCCTTGGAAGGATGAGGTAGAGTAAAAAATGTAGGGAGTAATGCTCTGACCGACTTGAAATGGAGTGACAACTTTTGGCAGGAAAGAGGCACGCGTCCGAAGAACCAGTTTGTCAAGGAAAAATCTGTTGTATGGAGGGTGAACCGAGAAATCTTAAAGTTCGCAAATCCTCCTGGATGGCAAAATGGCCACGAGAAAAACTATTTTAATAGTCAAGAGCCGCAGAAAACAACTGTGTAGGGGCTCAGAGGAAGAACACATTAGAAACGTGAGGACCAGTTTGAGGTCCCATTGGGGCCTCACAAAAGGGGTAGGAGGGAGCAAGTGTTGCAAACCTCCAGAGAACTGCTGAAAATATCATGGTCACAAAGACCTCTACATAGGACGTGAAGCCTAGTGTCCAAATTAGAGATGACCACCTCCTGCACATGTATGCTGAATGCAACCGTTCCTGGAGGTAGGCTGTCGACAATCATTGCAGTAAAGGGCATCTCAAAGTTCTTGTCAGTGGAGAGGGCCCATAGAGCCTTCGCTTGATACCGCCCCTTAGGGCTCCCCAAGCACTGCAGTGTCTACATTGTTTAACCTTAGAGATCGGAATGGGATGTTGCAAACCACCAGGCAGCAAGGGGCAATCTTGCATTAGAATGTGAAAATGACTATTTTACTTAACTGCACCAAGGCAGTTCAGCAGGCAAGAAGGTCCTTTGACTAGGTGAAACCCAGACTGAGAGACTTGTTTTTTTTTTTCCAGTAACGCTGTGGGCCATTTATAGTGTTAAACCCTGGTATTCACTGCCCCTACAAAGGCATGGAACTTGGCTGAGAACCCGGATTCCTCTTGCAGCAGAGGGAGCGGTTAGCCATCAAAAACTAGAAATGCTTTGGGGAAGTTAGACATTCACACCAAAGAAACGTGAGGGTGTCCATTAATGATGCAGGACTGTTGGATATTGCTGAGAATCCGTTGACTGGAGTGGGCTGAGATTGTGTTGCTTTTAAATACAGTGACTGCATTGCAAGACCCTTACTACAGTACACTGTCTATTTCTTTGGCAAGAGAAAGTATGTGAAGGAGAAAGGTTTTTCAAGGGAGAAGTGTGGGGAGGAGGGAGCGACAGATTTATTAGCAAATGATACCGATTCCATTATTTTTATTCTTACTTAGGCTCTGCCCTAGCTGCTTCAAATTGATGGCCAGTTTTGGTTTTGCTCTCTGCCAGCTAGGCCATGTTTCATATGCATCTGCACATGTGTTCGATAGACAAGTTTGCGAATGGGTTGCATCGGGTTGATCCAAAGGAGTGGAGGTGAGGGCGTACTTGTTTGAGTTTCTTTGTAGTATTGTGTTTAGCCGCTGCATGGGTGGTGATGAGCCAGATGAGTGTTTGAGGTATGTTGAGAGCTATCACTACCAGATGGAGGCTGGGACTGGTGTTCGAGCATGATTGGGAAAGGTGTTTACAACTTTATTCTTGGTAATTTCGAATATGAGGGGGAATATGTGGTGTAATGAAGGGCAGTGGGATCAAGTCCTACCTCGAAAAAAATGAAGGTGGTGATAATTATGCTGCAGGAGTCATACTGGAGCATAGCTGCCTCTAAGAGTTTATCCTCCAAACAGGGAGGCCATTCATATCAGTCATCTTTCTTGTGACTGGACAGGCAAGATACCGGTTGGCATGTACATACAAAGGGCTTATTGATGAGGTGACTTACTGCCTCTGTGTTCATATGTCCCTACTGTCAATGATTACTCTTTAAGTATGTAAAAGTTTGGAATAACTGGTATTTTTCCTAACCTGCAGCTTATCCGAATGGGTGACTTCGATTGTATTCTTAACTCGTCTAGGGTCACTCCAGACTATTGGGTCCTGCAACTAAAACTCCCCCTACCCTGATGACAGATTTTCATTTGTTTGGAAGAAGTATGGTACATTCATCATGGAGAGAAGAGGGCTTTTCCTATCATGTGTCTGTCCATCCTTCTTACTCTGGGATAGACTACTTGGTGACAGGAAGACAATGTGCAGAACTTCTCATATGGAAGGTATCTGAATTATCAGATCATGGCCTTTTGAAGGTGGACATCATCGTTAGTAACCACAAGCAGCCAATGATGACATGAAGGCTTAGGGCACCTGGCAGGATGGGGCTGCTTTCTATGCTGATATTTGAAGGTAAATAGTTCAATTTAACAGCAATGTCCACCTTCTTGCTAACACCCTAAAGTTGTTTGTAATTGTAATGCAATGTAATGTAATGTAAATGTGACTTATAAAGCGCGAACTCATGCCCTAGGGCGTCTTGGCGCTGTCGAAGTCCGAATTTAGGCTGTGACAATGTTGTTGTCGGATCAGGCAGATGCACAAATATCTTCTACTCCTGTGTGAAGAGCCAGGTCTTTAAGGCTTTTCTGAAGGAAAGTAGTGAGGGGGCAGTTTTTAGTGTCAGTGGGAGACTGTTCCAAAGCATGGAAGTGGCCCTAAAAAAGCTCTTTCCAACCCAGGTAGCTTTCCTAAATAGAGGGACAATCAGGTTCTTAGCAAAACCTGAACGAAGTGTCCTTGCTGGGATGTATCATTTAAGTTTCTTCTTGAAATGGTCTGGCCGAGTCCATGCAGTGATTTATAGGCCATACAGAGAGCCTTGAAACTACAGCGTTGCTTGACTGGCAACCAGTGTAATTTCCTAATGGCTCCTCTGGCCGACTCCTATTTCGGAATTTTAAAAAGGAATCGAGCCGCAGTGTTTTGCAATGTCTGAAGCCTCTTCAGGAGACCCGTTGCAAGAGTGAGATACAGACTATTGCAATAATCAATCCTCGTGAGAACTAGTGCCATTATTACTGTTTTTAATAGTTCAGGGGGCAAAACATTTTCTATCTTTATTATTAGCCTTAGGGAGCAAAAAGAGGCCGAAGTTATTTTGTTTACTTGGTCCTTAAACTTCAGTTCTTTGTCTACCAAGAATCCCAAATTTCTTACTTTATTTGAGAGTTCGGGTAGTGAGTCCAGCTCAGGTGGCCACCAGTCCGGTGTCCAGAAAGAAGGATTCTTGCCGAAGATGATAATCTCGTTTTTTTTGGACATTCAGTTTAAGGCAATTGCAATCCATCCAGTTGCTCACCTTACTCATACACGAGTTGAAAGCTGCACCCAAATTGCTTTCGGGATTTGCCAATGATACCACAATTTGGGTGTCATCAGCATAGGAGGCCAGGGAGAAACCAGACTTTTTGATAATTGGCGCAAGTGGCGTAACGTAAAGGTTAAACAGAGTTGGGCTCAGTGCAGAGCCCTGGGGAACTCCACAGGGCAGGGAGAAAGACCTGGAGACACTTGCCCATCGTCACATTATTTTGCCTGTTTACCAGGAAGGATTGCAAGAGATCAAAAGCTGTTCCCTCAATTGAACGCCTGCAGATGGGTAATATGTCACGCCACATGATTTTATATACAAGCTCAGCCCTGAAAGCGCTGCCTCCGGCTACCGTCACGGTATTTAAAATTTGGAAGAGTTCACTGCAACAAATGGGATGGTGGGGCAGGTTAACAAAAGAGACGCTTTTATGGCACAATGGTCTCCTCCTTTCCCTGGTTGGGCTATCTGGGTTCTCCAGCTGGGAGGCCATAGGTATTTCTATGGTGGGTGATGTCCTCCATGGTCAGACCCTGAGGTCCTTTCAAGAATTGCAACAAGAATATACAATGCACAGATCACAATTCTATAAATACCTTCAGTTCCGTCATCCCTTTTCCCCATATCTCACACACCAGGGAACCGTGCCGGACTTCAGCCCCATGGAAGCTAAAGTATTTATGGGGGACCTTGGGGAACATAAAATTACCAAGATTTACTGAACATTAGTAACAAACAGCCCCACTACCCTTGATAAAACACGAGCAGCGTGGCAGCAAGATATCGGCCCACTAGATGATGAAGACTGGGCAGAGGCACTGGAATCCCCAAGAGCTTCGGCTGTTGCGGCACGACTACGATATATCCAATTTAAATATCTTCATAGAGTATACTACACCAGATATAAGCTCTGGTGGGCCGGACTGATTGCATCTCCGCTTTGCCTGCGGTGCCAAATGTCCGATGCTACTCTTATACACATGGTGTGGCAGTGCACCACACTCTCCAAGTTCTGGCGGGGGTTTCACATGTCTGACAGAGGTTCTCGGGTGGGACATCCCATACACACCTCGCCTGGCCCTGCTCCACATCACTGATGACATCGGGGGTAACATTTATAAACGTCATTTATTACTTTTGGGCCTTACATTGGCAAAGCGCGACATTGCAAGGGCATGGAAGGACGCGTCCCCACCACTGGTTGGGGTGTGGAAAAGGGACCTGATTTTTGTATGGGGCTAAAGTTGCCAATCTTTAAAGCGAGAGGTTGCCCGCAGAAACACCCCAAGATTTGGAAGAGGTGGGCGGAATACGTGGGATATTTCTGGAACCCATCTCAGCGGCCTCCATAGATTAATATGTGACAATGAAAGTGGAGATATGCGATGGACGTGGTTGTGCGTGTATGATTAACAGAGCAATGTGGTTTGACCTTATATGCGATATGCGGTGTAGCAGTAACATGACACTACGGTTCCCTGTTGGGGCATTATGTTATATCGTTGTTGTTTTTCTATTACTTGATGGATATCAAAAAAGTCAACATCATATTCATGTGCATGTATCTTGTATTGTTTGGCTACCTGGCCTCGCCAGGCCCATTGTGACTGCTGACAATAAAATTTGTTATGAAAAAAAAAAAGCTGTTCCCTCTATCCCTAGACTATGCATACGGTCAGCCAAGATCTCATGGCTGACCGTATCAAAAGCTGCGGAAAGATCCAGCAGAATCAGCGCAGCTGCCCCCCCCCCCCACACCTATCGAGTACTTCTCTTATGTCCTCTGTTGCTACCACCAGGGCCGATTCTGTGCTGTGGTTTTTTCGAAAAACCATGTGGTGTGTCGTCCAGCAAAGAGTTTTCCTCTAAGTATTCTGAAAGTTGTTGGTTCATTACTTTTTCTACCAGCTTAGCGGCGAAAGGGAGTCTTGATATCGGACGATAGTTACTTGGGTCCTGGATGTCAAATTGTCTTTTTTTAATAGGGGGAGAATCGAGGCCAGTCAGAGGGAAAAGACCCTTCTGCAAACATATCAAAAATCTGCCCTAGATATTGTGCTACTTGAGCAGGGATCATGTGCATAATATTGGGGGGGCAAGGGTCTTGTGGCGCACCCGATTTGATAAGTGGGATTAACTCTATGAGTTGTTCTTCTGACGGGACCTTAAAGGAGGAGAAACTAATTTTTTTTGCCAGTCCAGTTAGGACAGGTTCATCCTGATGGTTAACTGCTCTATTTGCAGTAAATTTATTAAAGATATTAGCGACTTTTTCTTGGAAAAAACCCGCCAATATATCACAGAACTCTTGGTTTATTCCTGCATTATTTGGGCTGGCTGATGTTACCAATTTTTTTTATCACTGAGAAAAGAGTCTTATTTGCATTACAGGCGGCTTTTATATGCCCCGAGTAATATGCCGTTTTGGCTGCTACGATACTTTTTTTGTGTTTGGCTAATTTGGTTTTATAAATTATAATTGGTTTTTGATGGTTAGGAAAATAAATAAGAAACAAACAGACAATACTCCTGTAGATACTCCCAGTTCGTGGGTAGAACGAAGAGGGCAGAGATAGCCATCTATAGACTACAAAATGGGAAGCACGAGACGAAGCTTCAGGAGATAAAGGCTCACGATATTAGGTGTAATTGGGACAAATTATAGCCGCCTAATGAGGAGAAGATGGGTGTAAACTAAGTATGTGAAAATAAACAAAATGTATGTAATGGCTCTCCACGTACGGAATGCTGCAATGTGATATAAGAATGCCTTTGTAACATTGTCAATATTAGTCAGAAATTTAAAAATGCTAATAAAAATATGTTTGAACATAGTTCAATTTAACAATCTTAACTAATGGAGTGAAGTGGGAGACTTAAGGTGATGGTCAGTGGCATAGGCACCACTAAGGGAGCCCGGAGCATTATGGTCTCTCTACAAACGAACGTCCGATGTGATGTTTCGCTTCAAGGTTTCTTGTAAGAGGCTGGCATATGGACACTGGAGCCTGCAGACAAAGAGCTGGAAGGAGAAGGGGAGGGAGCTTCAAAAGGTGGGGGGTAGTCTTTCGATTCAAGTTTTCCTGTAAGAGGCTGTCGTCGGCATACAAAGAGGGGGGAAGGAAAGGAGGGGAGGGGGCTTCAAAGGTGGGGGGTGGTAATGTTTTGATTCAAGGTTTCCAGTAAGAGGCTGGCCTATGGACACTGGAGCTTGCAGACAAAGAGCTGGAAGGAGAAAGAGAGGGGCATCAAAGGTGGGGGGTAGTGTTTCGATTTAAAGTTTCCTGTAAGAGGCTGGCCTATGGACACTGGTGTCTGCAGACAAACAGGGGGAAGGAGAAGGAAGGGAAGGGACTTCAGGACAGGGGCAGTGTTGGGTGTGTGAAGAGGAAATGAACTCACAGCAGCCAGGGTCAAGTTGTTGGGCAAAGAGAAACCCCCTAGCATGGCTGGGCTTCCGGGTGGAGTTCTACAATGGATATGCTAAGTTACTGGACCCCAGGTAGTTAGCCGTCTACGAGGAATTAATGTCTAACCATTAAACTTAAACTCATAGTTTCCAGTATTTTCACTAGAGGTAACAATAAAAAAACATAAAAGCCTCAAAAAACTGTTCACTGACGGGGTTTTCAATGATGGTTCAAGGCAGATCAGAATTTTCAAGTCCAGCACACTGTACTGCACTGTGCAAGTGTGAACAACTGCATTTCCACTGTGCATAAGAATGCGCTCGCACTTTGTGCATGTAAGATTTAGTACAAATATTTTGTCAACCTACTCCAGGGCCTGAAAATATATGTTAACCTTATTTAGACTTGTTTCAGTTCTTTTTTTTTTTAAATTGTATTTGTAATACAACAGTAAGGGGCAATGAGCATGTGCAGTGTAGGATATAATTTCATGAATAACCCAACACTTCATGGGCAATAACCTAATTTTTATTGTGAGTTTTGTCCTTACCGAGTGCTATAAACATCCAGTTTATGAAACTGGAACACATGAAAGTTTGAGCTTGCATTGCTAGGGTTCAGTTCCATAACTGCACGCCACAAAAAATGCCTGCAGTAAACATTTACCCACTGAGCTACCTTGCTGACTATTTGAATACCTATTTCTTCAACAGACTTTCTTGTGAAAAGTTTGGTTGATAATTAATCATCACAGTTACAAAGTTGAGTCCATTCTGTTTTATGCTCATGATAAGGCAGAACGACATTTCAGCAGATCATGTGCCATCCTATGTCATATTACTTTGATGATCTCACTAACACAGGGTAGCATGGCAACTATAGGCGACTCAACTTTGCTCTCATGAGGATTTAGATGTTGTTGCTCACGAGACTCCCCTTTCAACACAACAAAAGGGTTGATGTGGCTATTATTCTAATAAAGCACTCTATCAATTTTTGTTAAATTGGTACTGTGATTTTACCTTATGTGGATATTGCGAGGAACAGATTTGTTGCGAGTTTTGAAAAAGCGGAGAGACCACGAAATAAGTGTCAAGTGCATTTGTTGTGATTATACGATCAAGAAGATCAAATGTGAGGAGCTATTTATTTGTTGAATTGCTGTGCAATTCTCTATAAATATTATAGATCTTCAATGAAACTGAGATTTTGGTGTTAACAGTGCTACTTTGTGTTAGAATTTGTGCTGGAGTTTTCAGGTAACCTCACTCATTTTAGAGGACTGGGACTTATTTTTCAACATCAGACTTTGAGACACAGTGAGAGATTAAACAGTAGAAGAGGAAGAAGGAGATAGGAAACTGAGACACAGAGGGAAAGGCGATATGAAAAAGAACCTGCAAGAGTTAGATAAAGAGCTAAGAAGTGAAAGATAGAGACAGGAGGTGGACTCAAGGCTAGGCAGTCTTGGTATTCAGTAGTCCTGGCGTTCAAAAGCAGGATCCGTCAGATAAACACTGGGCCCCTGCATTAATGTTTTAACAAGTTAAGCACTGGTTCTATGCCACCGAAATAGGAGGTTTAACAGCGGCCCTTCAAACAATACTGATTACTCCCAACAATCACTGATACTGCCCTTTCACTTTGTCCAGATAAACTTGTATAATCAACAACTGAGCTCCAACCAGGAACATATTTTACTTACAGCAAGTAGAAGTCATCAATCGGTAAGTAGATAACAAAACATTCTGAAAACATAACACTTTCTCCAGTATTCCCACCTTACCCATTCGCCTGCTCTCCATGGCACAGGCCTGGTCTTCCTCCATGATGCTGAGGCGAGTGGTTCTGGACCAGGGCCAGGACCACTCCCAGGTCTCGATTCGCCCACTTCCAAGCCAATAGGATTTCTGGAAAGGGAAGTACCAGGGTCGAGGGAGACCATACATTCCTGCAAGGAAATACACCTTTGATCATTTAACATACAATAGAAAATGGCAGACTCCAAGTTCTAGAGAGGGAGCGTGGCACCTAGAGTGCAGACAATGCCACGTGAACATTCTGTGGGTAATACTTCATTAGGAATAATTTTAGGAGAAATGATAACGTTTGTAGCAAGCTGATACTTCTATTTATATCTCAAATGGAGATAAGATAGCAAGTAATTTATCACAGCCTCTTTTGTTGACAAAGCTTCTCCTTGATTTGTACTTGAAGAGAAACAGGTAGTCAGGGGCAGAGAGGTGTCCCATGGAGAAAAGGGAGAAACACTTGTGATTGGAGAAGTGGTGTGCAAGGCATTGATAAGGGAAAAATTCCAAGACACAGAATGGGTGGGGAGATAATGGGGATTTCCTCCCAGCGGAAGTGAACACAAAACGAGTTCCATTACAAATACCTGGTAAAACAAAATTACAGTGAGCGGTGAAATTATAAGGCTGAAAAGCCTAATGTGAAAAACATTTCTGCATAACTATAACCAAATCAAATTTTAAAATGGAACCCTGCACATACATACCACTGTCACTGCTGTACACAAAACGTAGAGAGATCTTTTTTATAGGAGTCTTGCACATGCTATGCTGTGTACCGCTTTAAGCAATGTGCAGCAAAAGAACAAATTAATCCAAATTACATTTTAAAATACAACTCTAATGGTTTATATCATCTAGAAAGCCATGTAAATGGAAGCAGGGTCTACTACCCTTAATTTTGTAACTTTTGTTTGATTGTCACTTGCTGGAAATACTGAGTGATTTACAAGCGTGTTCGCCCAAGGGGAAATAGGGTTTGCAGACGGTAGCATCTACTATATCATTCATAAAGATATATAGATAGAAAGACAGACAAACAACCAGGGAACTGGATGTCCTAGTTGGTCTGTCAAGAGGAGACTACAGGCATGGCATTGGATCAAGACTACAGGGAGGCCGAGTAGAGAACAGTTCAGTGTTGCTTCCCAGAGAGCAAATAGTGAAAATGTGGAAGAGCATTCCATGCCTTTGCAATAAGTACTAAGGCAGCATATCCACTCAGCCTGGTAGGTTGAATTCTATGGCGCATAAGAAGTCTGTTGCTAAAAGAACTCAAGGTGCGGCTTGGGTAAACATCCTCCAAATAAAGATGGGCTGTGATTGTGAAAGTGTTTGTGAGGCAAAGGACCTTACAGGTACCCTGTTTCGTCACCGCTCGCTAATGTAAAAAAAGAAAAATGGCTTAAAATGCTGGAGCATCTACTTGGCCCAAACAGAACATGGGCTGCAGAATTTTGCATCAATTGCAAGAGGTATGGGAAGTCCAAGAAGCAGAGTTACAGTAGTCTAATTTAGAGAGTATCGGAGATTGAATAACAGACTTACTGAAACGCAGTTAGGAGTTGAGGTAGGATTTTGAGAAGTACTTTGAGCAGATGGAAAATAATGGCTCTGACCTGGGTGATAGTGATACGCTCCTTAACGGAGAATATTGAGTCAAGGATCACTCTGCAATTACATGCCGATTTAGAGGGCACAGTAGGGAAGCCAAGATCAGCATGCCCTGCTTGTCAAACCAGCTGTGTGAGGAGCTGCCAAAATCAATTGCATCTGTTTTTCCAGATTCAAGGCGAAAGGAACTAGTATCCATTCATCTAGCAGATGCAGATAGATACTCGCTAAAGTTCTGTTGTTGCTATTGTGACACAGATGTACAATCAGCTGAACATCAGCATAAGCAAAACGTTTACACCAATAGAGTGAATGATTTTAGCAAGGCAGGCCACAAAGATATTAGATAAGGTCAGGCTCAAAGCAAAACCCTTACAAGCAACACAAGTTAAATGTTCAGCATTGACCAGAGATATGACCTGAAAACAATCGGTCAGGGAAGACTACCCTGTTCCAAATCTGACCTCTCAGCCCACCACGCAAGAGGGGCTATAGAAGAATGGCATGGGAAACAGTACTGGAAGTCACTGAGAGATCTAAGTGGACCACAGCAGAATATCCTGTTTTGTCTAAAACCAGACAGCAGATCCCTCTTTGTCTAAAATCAGCCTGAGATCATTAAGTTGCACTAGAACTACCTCCCTGCCATGGTGCTGGTGAAAACCTGAATGTGCATGGTCTAGAATGTGGAAAAGAAAGTAGTGTGTTCACTACACGTTCAACAATTTTTAGGGGAGAGGAGGAGCCAAGCGCCGGACCAAGATGGCTGCCTGAGCTCTCGGCTCCGCCGATACCGTTCCTCGAAACCCATCATCCTGCCTTATCCTGCCCCGTAAGCACTGCAACGGCAAGCAGTGAGTGAGCGGTGCCGTTTGCGGCTGTCCCGGCTCTCGGACGCTACCAGGAGCTGGAAAAAACGGGCTCCGACCGTCTGGGCCTACTGGCTGACCCCGGACCGGGGACTGCGGTGGGAGGACGACGGCTGGAGCGCTGCCCGGACCGGAGGTCGCCGATCGGAGCGCATCTGCCTGGCTCTGCGGGATCCCGCTTTCTGGGACGGAGCGCGGACTGCGACTAGAGCGGCGGTGAGATCCCCCCCCCCCCTGGTCCGGGTGTGGGGGCGGCGGAGTGGGTGAGGTGCTGGGACTGACAGTGGGACTTGATGGAGCCAGAACCCTGAAGATCTGCCGGTGGAGTGGGAGCGACCTGCATCGCGTCTCTCCCCCCCCCCCCTCTCGTCTTGGAGCCATCTGTGGAGGGGATGAGACCGGGGCCGGCACTGAACTGCCTCCTCACCTGCGTCCTCACATTGGCCTGCAAGTGACTGGTGGCATTGCTCAGATTGAGATTGGGAGAGTTGATCTGACCGTGTGTCCGGAGCGGCTGAGACACCGCGGGAGTTACGGGCCGCCTGTGCTCCCCGTCCCTGACCGGGCGCCCGAGCCGGTCTATTCCACACGTGGTGGCCTTTTCGTAGTTGCTGGCCCATCGACTGCTCGGACCTTGTCAGACGCCGCCTCCGTGTCCTGGGATTCGGGAGACAAATGGCGAGTAAGGCGGACTCGGACAGGAACCAGGCCAAGGTGTCCAGAGGATCGAGGCAGGTCCAGTCGAACAAACTGGACCGCTATACCCTGCCCAGAGGCTCGCCGGTGGAACCGCTTCATGCCCATAAGGTGGGGGAGGTCTCTGCGAGCCCCACCTCGGAACTGACCCTGCAAGATGTTATGGCCGTCATAGAGGGGGTTAAATCATCCCTGGAACATAAAATGGACACCATCTCCATTGAGGTAAACCTCATCCGGGCTGACCTAACAAAAATAAATGAAAAAGTCAAGTCCCTGGATATTAAAACGACCGGTCTGACGGAAGATGTGTCACAGCTCCAGCGCGAGGTACGTGATCTTAAGTCTTTCTGTGAAACGACCGAACGGAAGCTTGACGACTGTGAAGGCAGATCGAGACGTAACAACGTCCGCATTTTAGGGGTGCCCGAAAAATCAGAGGGGCCAGCTCCTGACTTGTTTGTCGAGGACCTTATCCTGAATCACCTTAAACCCAAGGGACTGGGGAACTTTTTCACCATAGAGCGTGCGCACAGGGTCCCAGGTGGGCGACCAAAGCCCGGGGCGCCTCCGCGCCCTCTCATTGCACGAGTCCTCAACTTTAGAGACAGAGACGCTATCCTGCAATGCGCCCGAGCGGCACCCCCGCTGCGCTATGAAAATGCCACCCTCTCTTTCTTTCCCGATTTCACACAAATGGTACAAAGACAGCGCAGAACCTTCCTAGCCGTCAAGAAGAAACTTAGAGACAAAGGACTTAAATACGCCATGTTGTTTCCGGCTCGTCTCCGTATCGAGGACAGGGGAAAAGTATGGTTCTTTGATAATCCTGAGATGGCGTCGGATTGGCTGGACGATCGTGCAGCCGGAGGCTCCCCGAGACGTAGTCGCGACGAAGACCAGGAATCACGGGAGCGGGAGTGACAATTGGCTGACGCACAGGCGGTCTACATGCTCGTGGCCAGGTATGGGGGCCCGGGGGCCCCACAGTCGGACAAAAGCTCACGTTGAACAGTAGCTACTTAGAGCTACACTTCAAGACCTTATGGGAACAATCTCTCTATGAAGTTTGGGTTTGGGGACGGTGGGAGGGAACGCCGATCTTCCTCCGCCTTACTACCTTTAGTTGCTTTTCAGTTTTAGGGTATTGGGTGACAGGCACTCTGCCAGTTTGTGATGGGCAGTTTTAAGTCCAGAGAGCAGGGAAGCAGGGAGGGGGGTTGTTGGAAACGGGATTTGGGAGGGGGGGGTTGTGTTATTTTTGTTTGTATGTATCGACACATGATGTGTGTTAAAGTTGTGATTTCGGCAAATCTTATAATCTGCATGACCAAGGCACTAGACGACGTTTACAAATATGACGCACACCCAGTGGAATAAAAGTGCGAGAATCCTGAGCTGGAATGTTAACGGGCTGGGGGACAAGGTTAAACGCAGTATAGTTCTCCAATATGTCAGGAAGCAAGCCCCTGACGTCGTCTTGCTCCAGGAGACACACCCGATAGGTAGTTCATGTAAAGCACTGTGTAGATCTGGATATAAGTTAGTGGCACATGCAGGGTTCACCACAAGCTCCAGAGGCGTGGGTATAATGGTAAGAAACACCTTCCCGCTCACTATAGATCGCATATGGACGGACGACAGGGGCCGATACGTGGGTATTACGGGGTCCTGGGAAGGACGCACTATGACATTGGTCTCCATCTATGTCCCCCCTGGCCTCCAAACTACCACATTTCAGGACCTGCGCACCGCTCTCCTCTCACTGCCTGAAGGGGTGTTATTGCTGGGAGGGGACTTCAACTCCGTAGGGTCAGGGGCGCTGGATCGCCACCCACCGCGGGAACTGGGGCCCTCGCATAGATGGCTGCCAGATTTTCTTGAAACCATGGGTCTAGTAGATGGTTGGCGCACTTATAACCCTGACAAAATGCAACACACCTTTCACTCGGGGGCCCATGGCAGCTTATCCAGATTAGACTATATCCTGATCCCCGCCCCCCAAATCTCGCTCATCCACGAAATTAGACACCTGGCAAGGGGCATTTCTGATCACTCACCAGTCTGGGTCCATGTACTCCTCGATCAAGCCCGGGTGGGTAGGGTCGTCCCTATTAACCCCTGGCATCTTCGCAACCCTAAAATCCGCCAAGAACTCACCAAGACAATGGATACATACTTTGCCGAAAATCTGGATACGGTGACCTCCTCCCGGACACTATGGGAGGCATTTAAGACCGTGATTAGGGGGGAGGCCCTGTCCCTGATATCAGGACAAAAGAAAGAAAGACATAGAGAAATTGCAGAAATAGAGGACGAGATCAATCACTTGGAGAGAGAGATGGAGACGACAATCACACCTGACTTAACCCATCTATTGCGACTTAAACAAGACGAATACAAGGCACTACTGACTGAACGCGCAAAAATGCTAGGAAGAGAGACACTTGGTAGGATCTATGAGCTTGGGGATAAAGCTGGGAAACTATTAGCCTGGCTTGACAAACGCGAATGGGCGAAGAGGTTGGTCCCAGTCCTCCATGATGCCAATAACATTGAAGTAACAGACCCCCAAGAAATAGCAGACTGCTTTGCCAGGCACTTTAACTTAATATACACCGCAGTGGCATCTTACACTGAGGACGAATCCTCCGAACTGCTTCGTGACATTAAACTTCCCACTCTCTCCTTAGAAGACCGGAGTCTTCTAGATAGCCCCTAACAGCTGATGAAATAGCCCACGCAATCAGATCGCTACAATCAGGGAAGGCCCTTGGCCCGAACGGCATCCCAATTGAACTATACAAACTCAGCCCTGACAAGTTGTCCATTCATCTCAAGAGCATGTTTGAGGAAAGTAGGGAATCAGGAGTGCTCCCAACTGACCAACGTATAGCCACCATAGTAACCATACACAAGGAAGGTAAGCCAAAAACGGACTGTGCTTCCTACAGGCCGATTTCCCTCCTCAATGCCGAACCTAAGATCCTAGCTAAAGTCCTCGCCACCCGTCTCATTAACGTGATTTCGGAATTGATACACCCGGACCAGTCCGGCTTCATTCCGCATAGGAACACAGCATTGAACCTACGCCGTGTCCACGGTGTCTTGGGCAGAGCAGACACGATTCTTGAGCCGGCTGTCCTCGTGTCACTAGATGCCACCATGGCATTCGACACTATAGAATGGCCTTACCTTATTGCGGTCCTCCGAAAGTTAGGGTTCGGCCAGGAATTCATGCAATGGATCCGCCTTTGTATTCGGAACCAATGGCGCAAGTCGTGGTGAACAACAAGAAGTCGGATTCCTTCGTCCTGAGCCGAGGCACCCGTCAGGGGTGTCCACTCTCTCCCCTTCTTTTTGCATTGGCGCTGGAGCCACTGGCTGCATGGATCCACCAAAACCCAGTTATTCGAGGCATGCGTTGGTCACCTGATTGGGAGGACCGCATATCGCTCTATGCGGACGATATACTACTATTTTTAACGGAGCCCAAAAAGTCTTTAATAGCAGTTCTGGATATTTTAGCTGCATTTGGTAACTACTCCGGTTTCAGGATTAACTGGTCTAAATCCCACCTATATGTTCTTCAGGGGGGCCCGCCTGCTCTGCCCCGAAACTGCCCCATCCACATTAGCACTACTGGGTTCAAATATCTGGGTATATTTCTCTCCCGAGATCCTGTACTCCGCTATGAAAATAATCTTCTCCCGCCATTGCTTCGCTTACGGCGAGACATTGCCAGTTGGAAATCCCTTCCCCTCTCCCTACTGGGCAAAGCGGCTCTTTTTAAAATGATGTCCCTACCCCGCTTTCTTTACATTTTGCAGAACCCAGTCCCCTCTAAATACTTTAAAGAAATAGAATGCCTCCAGAGGGACCTGCTGTGGAACGGGCCTCCCCGTATAGCACTGAATACGCTCACGTTACAGTGGTACGATGGTGGCATCAGTCTGCCTAACATTAAAAAATATTACTGGGCAGCACATTTGGCAGCCATTAACCACGGGACATACGGAGACCCTGCCAATCCGGGCTATAGGATGGACAAGTGGCTCCTCCCGGGAGGGAACTATAACCGATCCCTCTACGCGAAATCAAACAGATCCAAGCTCACAGGGCCCACTGGACACACTGTTAAGGTATGGCACACTGCAAATAAATCCCTGGGATGGGAGGGTAAATTAACATTGGCTACCCCCTTATGGGACACCGCAAAACTTGGCAACCTATGGGCCTCGAAGGGATTTGATAAGTGGGACCTGATCGGCATATCACAAGTCAAAGATCTGTGGAAACAGGGTGGAGTACAACCCTTTGTTACCCTGCAGACTCAGTACAACCTAGCAGATGCCGAGCTCTTTCGATATAATCAGATTAGCCACGCGCTACACTCTCTCATACCTAGAGGCACTTCCCTCCCCGACTCATCCCCTTTAGAGGACAGAATATTGGACGGCCCTGTCCCCGACAAGACCATCTCGTTAATTTACAATAAATTAATACACCACATGGATGATCCTCTACTAGCTCTGAAGGGGAAATGGGTAGCTGATGGGATGGAATTGGACGATGAGGACTGGCAAGAAGCGGTCTCCTCGCCCCGGGTGGTGGCCATCTCGGCCCGACTACGGCTTGTCCAACTTAAGATCCTGCACAGAGTATATATGACCGGCCCTCGGCTGGTGATGATGGGGAGAGCCGAAACAGGGGACTGTCGCAGGAAATGTGGCATCACGGGTACGTTCATGCATATCATGTGGGAATGCACACTAATCCAAAGGTACTGGACAGGGGTACACGCAACGATGAGCACGGTACTGACTGTCCCTCTTAGTCCAGAGGCACGTAGATGCCTACTGAACATATGGGAGCCGACCGATCTTAACGCACACCAAATACAATGGGCAACGTTGGGCTTCATGCTGGCGAAAAGAAATATAGCCCAGGCTTGGGGGGCGGCAGCACCTCCTACTCTGGCTACATGGGAAAACAACATGGACTGGTGCATGTTTAGAGAAAAGACAGTGTTTACAGCCCGAGGCTGCCCCCGAAAATGGACCCGCATCTGGTCACAGTGGAACGCTTACCGTGGCGATATTTGCATTCCCCCACAAACTGTTGCGCTTGATGATCTACTCCCCCCCCCTTGAATGCCTCCACTGTATGTAACTTGCTATTGAATTGCCTTACTTGTCATGCGTATTTCTATACTGTATTAATTTTAATGCTGATATGCCGATGTTTGTCAATAAAAAGTTAAATTTAAAAAAAAAAATTTTTTTTTTAGGGGAATGAGAGAAGTATGTGCTGCCTGAGGACATCATTCATAGAAGTATAACCATGGCCTCATTCCAGAAACATGAAGCGTGACTTCCAGAACAGAAAGATTACACAGTGTAGTAAGGCAGGGTGTAATGGTATCGGTGAGTATCTTTAGTCACCGTCATGGGACAAGGGCCATGAGGTGAGCCAGACTTAATGGCAAAAAGTTTAGATTTAATAACCATTTTAGGGATTGACTGGAGATGCAGGAATATTTGCAACAAATACATTGCAATAAAGAGCCTGGCCTAACACAGAGAGGACCCACTAAAAGTAAGGAGAAAGTTTTGTTTCTCAAAAAAGTCATAAAACACCTGAACAGAACTCTAAGGAGGGTGAAATAGTGTTAGTGTATGAATGAGGATTGATTAGAAGCTTGGAGAACAGTTCTAATAGCCTGCCAAACAACAAGTATATTTAATGAGCACTGTCCAATGCATAGCCTGTTTACCTTCCTTGTTACTTCTCCATGAAACATTTTATTACACACCATGGGGCATCAATGGGAAGCCATGAGAAAGCAACTATTGACTCTAGACAGATCTTTAACAAATCATTTACCTATCCACAATCTCGAATTGTTTAATAATGCATAATTCCTTTGTGCATCTTCATCATCCAGATGCTGTATTAGCACTAATTTATCTATCCCTATACTGATGAGTTCTGCATTGACACACATCTGGCCATCTCTGTACCAACCCAGGTATCCATTCAAAGATCAGTACTTTTACTGCATCCCTCCATACAAATTGCCTAGTCGACCGTCAAGTCAATTGTCATCTTCACGTCACCTTTACCCATGTTTATGTGTGCTTCGGGGCTGTCTTGAACACCATTTATCATGTGCATTACATTCACATCTTGACAATTTTCCTAGCTTTTTGGTCATATACAAGAATAAATCCTCTAAGTCAAACGTATGCTAATGTCTTATCACTATAAAGTAATTTACTTATTAACTTGAGAAGTCATTTTATTACTAGATATCAAAATTGTATTACCCTTAGGATTTACAATTTATGAATGGCACATCAGGCAGAGCCGTTCATAAAGAGGTTGGCTCCCCAGTTTCAAGTTAGCTCTGGTCTCTTAGATGATCACACTCTACACTGATGTGCATTTGAAGTCAACATAATTATTTCAAAGCAATTATTTACGCATGGAAGTGGGTCTTACATTCTATTGGTCACTATAGTGTATGACGATGTAGGAGTGTAAACACTACATGCTTGCGGTTGAACAAAATCTAGCATAGAGTCACCAGGCTACCATGGTACAAACAGACACAGGCAAAGGTTTGATAACTTTAAAGTACCTGGATGCACAGCTTCGATGTACCAAGTCAGCACGCCATAGACCACTGCGTCAATTATCAACATCATCATGGACAGCATCAGATTGAAGTCGTCGCCCTCCACTGGTGACTGGCTGAAGGTGCGCCACTGTATTCCGACTCCAGCCACCTCATATAGCGCAAAGTACTTGGAGCCGAGCCCAAAAGCAGTTGTAGACATGAGGGACTGAGACACACCAGCAAATGAGTTAAAATGGGAGACATAGAAGAGGTATAACACAGCACACGGTTAGAGAAGTTTCTGAAGAGATAGAAAGGATAAGAGGCACATAAGCTGCAATTAAAAAGTCAGGTTCCCCCTAAAATCAGGTCACCCCTGCAAAACCCATCAGCTTGTGCTGCTCATTGTATAAGCCCATATTCACATTGTGGCAGAGGGTGTTGGAATAACAAAATCACTGATCAGATCTAATGAATTCCTCTTCAGTAAGGACCTTGACATCACATAACCATCCTATGTAGGGGGTGGGGACATGGGCGGGGAAGATTGCAGAAGAGTGCCTTCCTACTCAGTAGTATCTTAACATACATGGGAAGACAGAGATCCGAGATTTGTAAGGTTGGGAATATTAATATCCACACCATCCTAGAAAACAATACTGTGGTTATTTTAAGTGCCAGTGTAGGGCCCAAGATCACTGATTTATGGGAAGGAGCAGCACAGGTTTGTATTGTTCCGTTACCACTACTACCACTCACCTTGCGGCACAAAAATGAAATACAACAAAATGTCTGTGCAAGGAACAAAATTAACTTGTGAAAACACAACAATGTAAATGACAAGTACTCACAGCAATACACTTTTCGAAGGCTGTGATTTTGTCATGAGCCACTTCCTCCCGGATGGCAACATACATGTAGGGAACGTAACTCAGAAAATAAATGATGCCCCCGCAGGCTGATGCCAGCTTCGCCTTGGAGTAGACCACAGACACGAGGAAACTGCAGTGGGTAGGGAGAGATTTGAGGATAAAAAATGCAAAAAAATGAGAAAAAGAAGAGACATAGGAGAATATAAGAAGGATGGTCAGTATGGGGTGATCAAAAGAAGGTGTACATTTGTAGAAATGATATGGGGAGGTGAGAAGAAGGATGGAGATATCAATTCAGAAAGCAGACAAGTGTGGTATGGGCAAATAAAAGGAGAAAGAGGACTAGCGTGTGACGTTTTTCAGGAGGAACGAGAGAAAGATGAAGAGGTGATACAGAAAGGAGAGGCAGAGCAAGACAGTGGGAGATGCAAGGGAGGGAATGAGAGGAACTAGAAAGGCATGAGGGGAAACCGTAATCAACTTTGTCAGGCAAGATAAAAGACAGGGAACATAATGTAAAAAGGGAAAACACAGTGTTATTTCACTTCAACTGATTTTAAATAAGCGACACTTACACAGGGAAAGACAAGAGAATAGAAGACTAACATAAATTACCCCTTCACCACCCTTTGCCCCACTGTGCAGGTCTCATGAAACAGTAAAACAGGGACCCCGGGCCAGAGCCATGGACAATAGTTCAGACAACCAGTGGGCCACTCTGGAATGCAGAACACATTACATCCAGAGGCCTTCACCACAAGATGGACTTTTTTGGGCAGATGACAAGTTTATTCATTACTTCCTCGAGGTAACCTTTGCAACCTCTTTTTAGATACGTGGTGGCCTTCAAGGCTGCAGATTCTACCACCCTCCCCCATTATCCAACTGCACACAGAAGTGTGGGTACCCTAAAATGATAATAGATAAAAAGTGCTCAAAAGTATCCTTCAAGCCCTTTGTCTGAGGAAAGCCAGAAGCATGTGTTGGGAGTCTGCATTGCTGCTCCTTAAAGTCCTGTCTAGATATTCTCACCATCCCCTCCAGTGGACAATTATCTTCAGGATAAATCAGAGCATCATTTAAGGGAGAGCACACGAAGCATGCTTCTGCCCTTCCAAAAACTGTTGATGGCTGAACTCTCAAACTTCTGCAAAAGTGGGTGTATGTTTCATTGTATAAAAATATCTACAGTAAAACTGCAATGTTAGAGTTTAGAAGCTTAGAATGGACGTTCTAAAAGATTCCTCCCAGGATGTCCATTTTAGTGGATTAGGAAATGTAATAAGGAGGTATGAGTGGTAATGAGTGCCCAAGTGGGGAATGCGACATTTATCTCACCTGATCAAATCTGAGACCGAAGAGTTTGGAATTTATCAGATCGCATTTTCAGATTTTTGCTCAAAAAATGGGGTGCAACCTGCAGATTCTTGTGCTTAAACACCAAAATCTGCAGGTTATGGTAATTGTCAGGCCTTTTTCTCTTGTTAAATTTAGAAAGGCTTGACCAGTCGACATTTATCTGATGAGTGCTTTGTATTACATTTATTACTAGCTACTTTAAACTTCGCACAGGTAGTGTTAATACCTGCAATACTTGCAATCGAGGCTTTGTTCAAAGCGGAGATGGTTTTCTTGAAAAGCATGGTCATGTACTGCTCAACATATGGCTTGTGATCATGACATGGTCTAAATCACCATTTTTAGTCAACTTGTAATGTATGAGTCCACATGAACGTTGACCTACCTTATAAACAAGAAAGAGTGAGTTTCATTAGCATTGCAGGCCTGTGATGATGCATGTATAACATTAGGACCCTTGTACAATGAGGGGAGAGGCTTGTATGCAAGTGGCTCTGACTTGCTGATGCTAGAACTCACCAGAACATAATGGTGGCCACCGCGTAAATGGACAAGAAGAGCCAGATGATGAAGACATCGCTGTGCATTAGGACTTTGCCGTATTTCAAGATGGCGGTCAGCGCCGTGACGGAAATGGAGAGCTGGACAAAGCCTGTGATGAACCAGGCCACCCAGTGCACCGCGTTATTCAAACCCATCATCTTCATCACCTGAGAACAAAGGAAGGTCCAAAGAGGTCACAACAGCACAAATATATTCCACCCCCACAAAAGAGAAGAAAAACGTTACGCCTTCCAACATAGAAAAGGCAGAATTAAGGGAAATGTTCAAACTGGTGGAGACTAAGGGCCCGATTAGAGTTTGGCAGATAGGTTACTCTGTCAAAAATGTGACGGATATCCGGTCTACTTTATTTCAAATGCAGTATATCCAATGCACGTATAATAAGGAGGAAGAGATATCCGTCACCTTTGTGACAGAGTACCTGCCTCTAAATTCTAAATCAGGCCCTATGCACGATTTCTCTAGATGTGCACAGCCATAACCAAAGCACAATTACATTTTTTGGAGTCACTTTCGTGCTTGATTTGTTCAATATTGCACCTAGTTGAAAAACAGGACATGGCAATACCTGGAACAGCAAATAAAATTAATTGTCACACTTTGAGATGACGTTATTTCTGCAACTGTTGGAGCAGGATCGAAATTCAGGTTAAAAAATTATGCACAAGATAAATGCAAACTTTCTTAACAAGATGTGCGTTGTAGGGAACTTACTTTTTTTCTTAACTAAAATAGAGGTGCTCCTTTAAGAGAAGTAAAGCCGCTTAGCATATGACCTTATTCCATCTTGGAGAGCCAACCTGTGGCCATGGTAGGTCCAGGAGTCATGGGCTGCCATATGAATGAGCTCAACTCAGATTGCAGAACATGAAGAGAATGGCGCCTCCCTGTGCACACCACGCAGAATGAGATGTACTCTATGGGACCAAAATGTCATGACCGATAAAACCCTACTCACCTGTGACTTCAGATATTAGCAGGATACATGGCGTTACAACAAACAGGTAAAACAAGGTATGTGCGCGGGAAATACTTTTTTTCTCCCACACATCTTAAGTGCATTGGTGGCTTCTAAAAATTTGGATTGGCACCTACAATTTTATGCTTCAGAGCCAGTGACTCTCTTGTAAAACGTTAGATGACTAGGACTAGGATGCTAATCAGGTCACCTGACAAAACAAGGCTATGTCCCCAGAAGCGGCATGTATCGAGTACTTACCCGGGCGGCACGAGTTTTGGGTGCAGCCGCGCAGGGCGGCAAACGCACGATTCGATCGCCAGCCCCCAACACCCCCTCCCTTCCCTCTCCTCCCCCCGCCCTGCCCTGCCCTTACAGCCGTGGGGCGGCAAAGGCGGCGACCGCCACGGGCGGCAAAAGGCTGAGCTACGCCGCTGCCGACTCTTTCTGAGTCTTCATTTACTCCTTCTCTTTTCCGCTCTCTTCGCCTGAGAAAGTCTTTTCCCCCGGTTTTATTTCTTTGTTTATTTGAGACCTTGGCTGTGTGTTTCTTTCACTATCATCCTGATTTGAGTCTGTCGGTCTGTCTGTCTCTCTATCTCTCTCTCTCTCTCTCTCATCACACGGTCTCCCATTGTTTTTCAATTCATTGCACCCTCTCATCACTTTCTTCTCCCAAAGACTCTTAAAACGGTCCGACTTCTCTTTATGTGTTTTTATTTACTTATGTCTGCATCTTTACTGTTGCCTTTAATGATACTTAGGAACCAGGAGAGACAGTATATTACCGCTGCCTCGCTTTATCCTGATTAAACCACAAATTGTTTCTGGGGCTTAGTTACCTTATCTGCAAAAATTGGGGGCGCTTAGAAGAACAGGTTTTCTTACCTTTGATAACGCACTTTCAGGTGGATACTCTATCTAAATGCAGATTCCTCACCTTCCGAATATTCCCCACGCACTAGACTGGATCTGGAAACTTCGCATACAGTGCTCACCTGCGCTGCAATAACGACACCGTGCAGCTCTGCCCCAGAAGAGACGGTGCAGACCACAAATAAGCGCTATCCCTACGCAGCAGGGCACAAGTCCTAAAAAAAGAAGTGGGGGGACTAACCTAGTTAATCTGTATGCAAGTGGCATCGCGGCGCGTGGCATCACGGCACGTGACATCACAGGAACTGGCATCACAAGAACTGGCATCACAAGAACTGGCATCAGATCTTAAGCCCTCACATGTATGTTTAGCAGGTGTATCATGAGTACATTTGAGCACATTTCGAGCATACTTGCAAACCCTCCTGATTTAGGCAGAAGATTCACACTTTTGTAGCTACACATAAAACAATGTTACCTTTTGTCAGCGTTAAGCTTTCTATAGCCATAGTGCTTTAAAAGAAATAGTGATATTTAAATCATTACAACTCCTCCTCAAGGGTAATAAGCGTATATAAATGCAATTTATTTTGTGCAAATGCTGGGAAACATCA
The DNA here is from genome assembly GCA_963921515.1 of Calotriton arnoldi. NCBI lineage: Eukaryota > Metazoa > Chordata > Amphibia > Caudata > Salamandridae > Calotriton > Calotriton arnoldi. The sequence continues at coordinate 395,484 of CAWUFW010000027.1, forward strand.
ACACATCTGAAGTTTCTACAGTGCATGCATATCTCCTAAACAGAGCCTGAACAAAGTGAAAAGCTGCCTCTCTTCAGTTTGTGTGAAGTGCTAACAAGGTGTGAGCCTTTGTTTCTCCTCTGCTGCATTTGCATCAGGTGTGAGGCTCCTGACTGCTGCCAGCCAGGAGACTCCAACAAAAGGAGGCTTGATGACCCCTGAGACTCGGCCTTTGTTATGGCTGAGTATCCCAGCAGGAGTCAGAAATAAGAGGGCCTCGTCCCCGCCTGCACGTTGTTGTGATCGAAAGCAGACAACAACGTGCAGGCGCTGCTGAATGTGTCCCGGTGTTTGGAAATTACACCGGGACGAATTCAGCATCTTTTTTAGTGGGGCCCAACTTCTTGGCAGGGTGGACGGCATCCACCCTGTGAAAGAAGTGGGGGGACGCCGTCCACCCGCGTGGTCCCCCGACTCGTGCCCTGCTGCGCAGAGTCAGTTTCTTGCTTGACTTTCTCCACACCCTCGGACACAAAGCACAAAAGAATATTCGGTACCACTGCACAGATCTCAAATTTAGGACCTTTTTAGATGGTATAAAGAAAACACTCCACAGAACAGAAATGTGGGAAGGCAGTGAGGAATCTGCAGTTAAAAAGAGAATCCACCAGAAAACCATTACCAAAAGTAAGTAACTTGTTCTTCTGATGGATACTTGTAACCGAAGATTCCTCACCTTTAGAATAGATAGCAAATCAGTACCTTCCAAAGGTGGAGGGGCTGTAGGGTGCTCAGAGCAGAAAATCTTGCATGGCCAAATGGACAAAACACCCCGCCCGTCAGACCTGGCTGTCAATGCAGTAGTGCTTCCTAAATGTATGCAGCAACACCCACGCTGCAGCCTGACAGACTTCCAGGGCAGGCACATTGCATGCTAAGGCAGTGGTGGCAGCCTTAGCCCTGGTGGAATGGGCTCTCAGACTTTTCAGAGGATGCCTTTTGGTCAGTCTGTAGCACATCTTAATGCAGAGGACTATTCACCTCGACAGAGTCCTTTTCTGGACAGCCTTTCCTTTCAATACCCTGGAGAACCCCCCAAAAAGCTGATCATCCACCCAATGGTCCTTGGTAAATAGGATATAAAAGCTTGAAGCTCTTTTGGGGTCCAACCAAAGGAGCCTCTCCTCTTCTTTGAGGGCTGAGGCAGGGAAAAGAACGCTCGGAGAGTGGTGGATTGCCAAACGTGGAAAGGAGTCACGACTTTTGGCAAGAAGGCCGTCTGAGTCCTCAGCACCAGGTTGTCCGTGAAAAGAGGTGGTGTAGGGCAGCTGCGCCAAAAGAGCCTGGAATCACTCACACGAGAAGCTGAAGTTATCTGTATGAGGAAGACAGTCTTTAGGGTCAGAAGACACAATGAGCAGCTGTGCATTTGTTCGAAAGGAGTGCACGAGGAACTTCAAAACCAAGTTAAGGTCACTCTGTGGCATCATAAATGGTTTGGGCGGGAGCATGTGTCAAATATTTATTAAAATGCATCTCAACAGGTGATTCAAAGGCAAAAAGGCCGAAAGGGACGACAAGTAACCTTTTATAGTGCTCACTACAAGATTAACAACGATACTTTGACGGCGGACTGCTGTTTATGCACCTCACACTAGTTTCAGTTAAATCAGGTTCCTTGCGCAACTAGCCCTTGCACCAGCCGTCGGGTGATGCCTCTGTACGTCAGATCCTAAGCAAAGTCTTTCTTTATTGTTTTGTCTGTTTTCCCTTCTGTGTTGTGAGATATTTCTCTTTTTAAATGTATGTTTATGTTACTTTCAGCCCTGACGAAGTTCTCGTCATGAGAACGAAACGCGTTGGCTGACCATAAAATCTTCAATCCTGTGAGAACTAATTAAGTGAAAATAAAGACTCATTTGAAAAACTAAACATTGACTTCTTGGACTTCATTGCCTGCGCACGCCCAACCCCTCAAGTGCTCACTACAAGGCCTTACTGGGCCAAAGACAAAACAAACAATAAAACATCTGACAGCTTGGCTTGCAAAGGGTCGTCTTGCGGTCTCCACACCAGGCCACAAATTTGTACCAATGCCAGGTGTAAATAGATTTCATAGATGGACGCCTGGCAGCATGGATGAAATCCACAACCTCAGGTGGTAGACCAAATGCAGTCCACTTTAGCCACTCAATCTCCATGCATGGAGGGGTAGAATGTGCAGGTTTGGGTACTGTTACTGCCCTGCTGCTGCAACAGAAGATCCTCCTGAAGTGGCAGCCTGATCGAGGAACAGAAGCTCGGGTTACCAAACTCTCCTAGCCCAATCTGAAGCTACTACAATGACTTGGGCCCAGTGGTTCTTGATCTTCTTCAGAACTTGGAGCAGCAGAGTGAGTTTGGAAAGTGTACACAAGTCCCATTTTCCCCTGCTGCTAGTATGCATCTCTTCGAGAGTTTTTGAGGTAACTCCCACATGCAAAAGGTTTGACACTGCACATTCTCAGCAGTGCTGAAAAGATCTAGCCAGGGTTTTCCCCCACGGTTTGCAGATGCCCTGAGCCACTTTGCAATGCAGATGCCATTTGTGATCCTCTAGTCCACTCTGGTATTCAAATATCCTACAGGAAGGTTCACAATCAGGAAGATGCTCTGATGCTGCAGCCAACACCAGAGATGCAGAGGCTCTTGGCACAGGACCCCCACTCCACCCTGTTTGTTGCAGTATCACATGGCAGCAGTGCGGTCTGGGAGAACCTGCACCAGCCTCCCCTTGATAGATGACAGGAAGACATTTAGTGTCAGATGAATAGCCCGCAACTCCAACAGTTAAAAACTAAGCTGAGTTTTCGCTGAAGACTAGAGTCTTCCGATCTCCAACTCACCTACATGATCTCTCCAACCCTGCAGTGACGCATCCATCACCACTGTCCGCTCTGGGAGGGAATGGGAGAGGGGCTGCTGCTGGTCCTATTGCAGTAAAGCAGCTTCCACTGCATATTGTGTGCAGTCTCCTCTGAAACCTTGATGGCATCTGACTGGTTTTCTTGGTCCTGGGTCAACTTAGGCTTCAGATTCCACAGCAGAGACTGCATTTGCCACCTGGCACAGTAGATGAGCAGGATGCAGGAAGCCAACAGGCTAAGAAACCGTAGATCTGCTCTCACCGAGATCAAGGACCGAGGTTGAAAAATCTGGATAACAGCCCAAAAGCCTTGGAGTCATTGCGAAAGAGAAAAGGCCCTGAACAACACCGTATCCAAATCAGCTCCATAAAACGAAGCCTCTACGAAGGAGTCAGGTGTGACTTTGGCTAATTTATCAAGAACCACAACTATGTCAGATGGTTTGGCATTGTCTACAGGTGCTCCTTGACTGGTTGTGGAAAGTCCGCCTTGCCTTCAGCAGCCAGTCTTTGAGGTAGGGGAAAACTGGTATCACCAACCTCCAAAGATGGGTGGTGACTACTGCCATCACTTTCTTGAACATCTGAGGAAGACTGGTGAGGCCAAAGGAGAGCACAGCATACTGAAAATGCTCTTGGGCTACTTTGAACTGCTGGTAACATCTGTGGGACTGCAGGAAGGGACTATGAAATACTCATCTTGCAGGTTCAAGGCCATTATCCACTCATACAGATGTCAGACAGACAGACAGACAGACAGACACCAGCGTGAGCATTTTAATTTTGTCCTTCCGTAGGAAGGCAGTCGGAGAGCAAAGATCTAAGATAGGCCAAAGCTCTCCATCCTTTTTGGCATGAGACAATAGAGAGAGTAAGAATCTGTCCCCATCTCAGAGTCCGAAACCCTCTTAATGGCTCCTGTAAAGATTAAAGCTAACACCTCTTGCATTAGAATGGATAGATGCTCTTCTGAGAGTAGTTCTGATGTGAGAGGAAGGTGCAGCGGGGCAAGGGTAGGACACAGCTAGGCATAGTGATTTGGATAACCCATCTGTTAAATGTGATGGACCGCCACCCTGGAAGAAAGTGCTGGATCCTACCTCCCACATGGTAGTCGTGCACCACCAGTGGCAAGCTAAAGAGGTTTGGAGGCTATTGCTTCAGGGGCGGGCCGCTGGTTGTGTGTGGAGGATGAAGGGTGGGGGGGAGGGGTGACCCGCACACTGGCAGAATCACATCCCTGGCCACAAAAGGACTGGGATGACTGCAGTGGGGGCTGAGGAGACATGTGTCTGTATGCCAACCGCCAGGATAAGCCTCAGAATATCCTCAGCTGGTGAGGAAATTGTTTGATAGGGGCTGAAAGACCCAGAAACGTGCTGTGGCCATTAAAGCATTCAAAGGCAGAATACACTTTTTTCCAACTAGGCGTGAACCATCAAAAGGCATATTCAAAAAGGCCATCACGGAGGCCCGTTTATCTCCTGAGAAACCTGCAGATTGATGCATGGCAACAAAGCCCCACACTGGTGCCAATCAATCGCCCCAGACAATAAGCAGTATCAAGGCCTGCACTAATCATGTATTAGGCCGCACATCTGAGCCAAGGAGGCCCTATGTTCTTGCGGGACCTCTTGCAAGATCTTGCTGGCCCGATCCCAGAGGGCATGCGTATACTGGTCCAATAAACAAACTGCTTTGACCGATTTCAATGAGAGGCTAGCTGATGAAAACATTTGTTTCCAGAATGCCTCAAATGTCTTAGTCTCCCTGTCCGGGGGTGGTGTGGGGAATGAATTGGGGTTCACCTTGCTGGTGGAACCCTGGATCACCAGACTCTCTGGAGTATGATGCTGTGTAAGGAAATCAGGGTCACCAGGAGCCAGTCTATGGCATATGGCCACCTGCCTACTCACTGGCAGGCGAGAACAGGGCTTAGACCGAGTGCTCATTAAGGTGTCAATGAGGTCTTTATTTAACGGAAGCAAGGGCTAAGATGAGGCTGCCCCATGTTGCAAACCTTCTGTGAGGACATTTGTCTTGACTTCAACGGAAGGCAGTTGTAGGTCCAGGACCTCACCTGCTCGTCAAATTGGCAAAGGAGGCACTCTCCTCCGTTGGGGGCCCAAAAGGCTAATTCAATCCTGCATCCGCATGGGGAGGGGTAAGAGTATCAAGCCCAATGGCCTCCTGTAAGTCCATGTAAAGACTGTCATTTCCATTCCCACCAACTTCATCTCTGAGTGGTGGCAAGCTCTGATCAGAATCGGAACCAAAAAGACAGTGGAGCCTCCGCAGTAGTGGAAGCTAGGATCAGAATGGAGTAGTGTGGCAAGTGCACTGTAGCAGATTAGAAACACAACCTCAGTTGGGGTGAAGCCAACTCTAGTCTGGGGTCGGGCTTTGGCATCGGATTTACTCCATTTTCAGTGGTGTCAGCACCGGTGTTGATGAAGGAAGGACTGATGTGAGTCTTGGAATCAATGTGGAAGTCTGCACCAGGGTCAATGCTGAACCTGAGACATGTCCACAGGGTTGATACAGTGCAGAGGATGGATCCGCTGGTGGTAATCTGAGTGAGGGCCCTGGCCGATCCTTGGGGCCCAAATGAGTGCCAGAAAGAGCCCAAAGAGTGCCAAGATACACAGCGTGGCTTCTTGAAGACCTCGACCTGCTGTGGCATCACTGATGGCCTGAGGAACTCAGGGCACAATGGGATCAACAGCAGAATCAGCTCCTCAATCAAAGATTGGGAGTGAAATAGATTGGCACCTTTACAGCTTCGCAACTTCCCTTTGATAGAAAGTGGTGGAATGGGTGTCGAGTGACACTTCACCTTCTTATGTTTCCACTTGGGGTTTGACTTACCAAAGGAATTCGACTGCAAAGAAGACTTTGTGCAGGAGGAGGTCCAGGCTTTCTACTTGAATTGAGACATATGTGAGGCCTGTGACTTCTTTCGGTGTTTAGCCACGTACAGCTTCGCTTCATTAGAATCCCCAGGTCTGACTGAAGCGCGTTGCGGCCTCATCAATGTCAGATCCCTTGCTAAACACAAGTATGAAATAGCAGACATGATATCCCTATACAAATTAGATGTTCTGTTCCTCACGGAAACATGGGCCGATGCAGCCTCGGACCCGGATTTTGTAATAGCGGCCCCACAGGGATTTCTGTCTTTTAGAGCAGACAGGCCCATCAAGAGGGGAGGTGGAGTGGCCGTTATCTACAGGGAGCAGTTCGAAGCCACCTTCTTCCCAGCCCCCACCCCCTACTATGAAGCACTTCATTTCGTACTTGAACTAAATGCAAGAAAAACCTTTAGGGGCATACTTCTCTATTGCCCCCCAGGCGCTAGAAGTACCTTCATTAAATAATCTAGATGTACTCATGGAACCCATTCTCACCACCAATGAGTTTACTATTCTGGGCGATTTTAACGTTTACCTAGAGGATACAGGGGACAAAGAGACTGTCTCTCTCCTAGAGACTCTAGGGGCATTAGGCCTATCTCAGATGGTGCACAAGCCTACACACGAGGCAGGACACACACTTTATGGAATTTTCTCTTCTGTACAGGGACTGACAGTAAAAGAGATTTGACGTTGACAGACCACTCTTTAGTCCGATTTGACTATACAATCCCAAAAGTCCAGAAGGGAGGGGCAGCCAAAACCCACTCATTAACCTATAATGCCTGGAACAAGGTGGACAAAGCCATGCTCCAAACCCATTGGACAGGACACTACCACTTCTAAATGTTCCCCCAGATTTAGCAGTCACCAAATACACGGATTGGCTAAACGAGGCCATTAAGGCCATAGTACCCACTGGTAAAATCTCAGGGAACCGCAACATACCATCGGCTCCCTGGTTTACAGAGGCCCTGCAACAAGAAAAACAAAAATGCCGCAGACTCGAAAGACGTTGGAGAGTTAAATATGACATAGTGGACAGAAGCATCTATAAATCCGCACGAACTCAATACAAAGACCTGCTGATGTCAGAAAAAAAGGACTTTTTTACTAAGCAGATTGAGAGAGCCAAGAATACGTCCAAAGAACTGTTTGGGGTAGTAGAGAAACTTTCGTCTCTACCTATGAAAAAATGCACCAAGAGCAACCAAAGCTTTTGTGATATCCTTTGAAGCCACCTCCACTCGCAGTCCTACTGAAATACTCCCAATCTCAGAACTCAAGGGAAATTTTTTCACTGCTTCTCACAGATTTCCACTGAGTTAGTGGAAAAACATATCAGAGAAATTAAATCTGGATCCCCATTAGACCCCTGCCCACCCGCATTTCTGAAAGATATAGCAGAGGAGGTGAGCCCTGTGCTCACAGAAATTTTCAATAACATGTTCACCTCTGGTATTTTCCCGGCTCCATGGAAAGATACATCCATACTTCCACTGATAAAAAAAAACCAATCTGGACGTGTCTAACCCTAACAACTATCGCCTGATAGCCCGGCTGCCACTCCCAGCCAAAATAGTGGAGAAAATTATGAACAAACAGTTAGCCCACTTCATGGTTACTTGATCCCTCCCAGTTCGGTTTTCGACCTGAGCACAGTACAAAAACGGCATTGATCAAGGCCACCGAGGAGATCAGGACTGTGTTGGACAGAGGGGGCACTGCCGCCCTCGTCCTCCTCGATTTGTCGGCGGCATTCGACACTGTGGATTATAACCTACTGCAGCAGCGGCTGGAAATGTTAGGGGTCAAGGGTAGGGCACTGGCCCTGCTTTCCTCCTTTCTGAAGGAAAGAAGACAAACAGTGACACTGGACAAGTATAAATCTGATCCCTATGTCTTCCAATGCGGAGCCCCACAGGGCTCATCGCTTAGTCCATCTCTTTTTAACGTATATGTATCAGAACTCGCCCCTCTGATCCGAGATTTCGGTTTCAGTTTCACGTCTTACGCCAACGACACCCAGATAGTGGTGGCAGCGTATAAAGACCAAGCCTCCCCTACATCACAGTTTCAGAACTGTATGATTGAAATAAACAGGTGGGTGAGAAAGCACTGTCTCAAACTTAACTCCGAGAAAACCGAGGTAGTGATCTTTGGGAACCTGCAACCCAGATGGGATGACCTTTGGCGGCCGGCGGAGATGGGGGAACCGCCAAAACCAGTTCAAAAGGCAAAAAACCTGGGGGAGCTGATTGATAACAAACTAATCTTATCTCAGCAGACCAATGCTATTGTGTCCGCCTCCCATGTTCTGATTAAGAAACTGAAGATTCTACCTTATATCCCCGTCGACTCTAGAAGGACGGTTGTAACTACACTAATACAGGCAAAACTAGACTACTGCAACAAACTCTACCTGAATATGTAGAAACAATACCAAAAAAAGCTTCAGACGGTACAAAACGCAGCCGCTAGACTTCTACTGAATGTCCCTAAGCACGAATCAGTAGCTAAGGAAATTCAAAGACTCCACTGGCCTCCGGTGGCGCATCGTATTAAATTCAAGTTGTTATGCCTAGCATACAAGGCCCTGAACAACACTGGACTAATAATTCTTAGAAACCTCTTCTCCTGGTACCATCCGGCCAGGCAACAATGTTCCACAGGCGCCAGACTTATGAAGGTTCCGAGGATCTGGACCTCAAGCTGGGGAGGCCGCTAAATAAATTTTATTAACATAACATAACAGTCACAGATCACTTTAAGGAGCATGGGAGGGCACATTATGGCATGATTTAGTGTCATGCCCCAGCCCAGACCAGATAGTCATCTTGAACAGGTCTGTGACTGACGTCTGTTTTTTGCAGTCATGGCATAGTCTGAATCCTGTAGTTTTAGGAGGGGGCATTGTTTCCCTGCACACTGGATTTCCTTTTAGAAGCCATAGAAAGATCAATGAAAGTAGCAGTGGAGCTCTGGATCCATGTTTAAAGGTGCAGAAAGAAAGGAACTGACACCAGCATGCAGGGATGGCCCTCATATGCGGTCTGCTCCATAACTCCAGGGGCGGAGCAAAGCCAATATGGAGCTGCTGCTTCATACTGGCTTTGTCCTGGCCAGCAGCAAGTAGGAGCACTGGTTTGAATAGTTTCCCGAGCCAGTCTAGCTCGTGGGGATTATTTTAAGGGTTAAGAGTCTTCGGTTAGTAGTATTCATCACAAATAGGGCTACCCCCAATATTGTGCAGTGTAAAAAATAAACTGCTCCAGGCTGGTCAGCCAGGAGGTGCCTAGACTCGATGCACTTAATGATGCACAGCAAATCCTCATTTGCTCTCTCTCATTAGCACTGGTTTATTTTCAGTTCTTTAGGGTTAATAAAATTCTTTCCTTGCGTGCCCTCTTGCTATCTCGTACCCCCGAGGGAGAAACCGAGCACCCTACATCCCAGTTGTAGCTTTCTTATGCCTACTCTGCCCGTGGTCTGGGAGAGACAGACGCAGCTACTAGTCTTTGAGCCAGTGTCCTACTCGTGCCCCTAACCCCAGAAATCATAGTTATTCACAAAACCTGGGTGCTCTACTAAGCTAACCTACCTTTGCTCCCTGCATCCAAAAGCAGAACAGGGAAAAGTAAAACAACCAAGGTCCCGCATCCAGCTTCAAAAATAGAAGTAATGTAATATCAAAAGGTCAACTAAATAAAATTCGACATTTTTACATCACTTGTTTTTTCGATATCTTCTCATAGCTCATTCTGTTTGGAAAAGGAGAATTACTGGCAATAGAAGTGTGCCTGCCACCGGCACCAAGTAGGATCTACTGACCCTGGAGAATTGTGCTCTGAACAAAAAGGGTAGGAAGTGGGTCTACCTTTCTTACACCTCCCGCCCACCCCCATGATTGGAAGCGTGAAGAAAGTAACGAAGGAGCTGGATCAATAATAGTGATGTTTGATCAATGAACTGCATAGTTGCGAAGACCAATCAGCATAACCCATGGGGCACTCTTTGAAAGGTGGTGGATGAGGGGAGAGGGTGAAGAGGGAGTCTGTCTAGTGACAGAACCAACACTTTCTGCCCTTATGCGGTTGACAGCTTGTAAGGATAGTAGACTTCCCAAAAGTCAGAGTTGTCTTCTGCCAGGGAACTTGGGCTCTTTTTAGGTCTCGACTACAAATGTTTAGCTCTCTGGTGACCAGACCTATTGTTTCCAATATACATAGATTGAGCTTTTGGTCAGTCCCTTGGTCTTTGTGATTGGATGGCTTTGTTATCTGTCTCAGTTGTCTTCTCGTGATTCAATGGCGTTCCTTCCTGTCATTGTGTTTGTCCCACCTACAAGCATTTTGGTTTCACAGTGTTCTGTTTGCCATGAATCTTTCCACTAATGACTGTTTACATTCAAGGAATGACTTTTTATTTACTTTCTGCTCTTGATGGGAGTGCATGTGTTTCCTTGCTCTCTCTCTCTCTGTGTAGCTTCCCTGTCCCCCAACATGCCCATCTGTTACTTCCTCCAAACTTCCCTGATCGTCTCTTATAATTGTAATATCTTTATTTAGATTAGACTCCCCACAACTCCTCTGTTGTACCTTCTTTCTACTCTTGCTGAGCAGTGACTCCACCTAATCTGATCTATTGTTGCTCAGACTACTGCTCCAATTTTCTGCCAGGCCAGGCCTTTCTTAAAAATGTGCTTTCATGCACATTTAATTCTTTTTTATTTTTCATTCACCGCTCTAAGATTGGTGCCCGGAATCTTGGAATGGTAGATTAAAAAAAATGGCAACCATATCAAGACGCACACTTCATCATACAAGCATCAAAATGCATCCTCACACACAGGTCATTTTGTGTCATGACATGTACATTTCGTGAGGAGTGGATTTGCAAGGAGGTCACCTTCAAATGGGCTTCCTCGGAAGGATTCCCAGCCCAAGACTTGGCAAAGTCAATAGTTTGACTATTTTAATGCAGAAGAAAACAGGCTTGGTCAATGCTTGTATTACAAGGTTCAAACTGGTCGAAGGAGTCAAAGTTTTAGGCATGAAGAAAAAAAAATGCAGGCAACAGACCAAACACTGATGATCATATTGCAAGAGGGCTGGGTGCCCTACTGCCCAGAGGTGGCTCCTCCTAAAAGGCGGAGCAGCGTAGCTGCACCTGCTGCGAGCGCAGCAGACAAACACTAATAAATAAAATGGCATAATGCCATTTTATTTTGCCACCAGCTTACGCTGTGTACAGCTTGAGCGTGAAAAAGGGGGGCAGGGTTGCCCCCTTTCACTGCACGTGGGGTTGGCCGGCTGGCTACCTACGGCCAGCTTGACATGCGCACTGTACACCCAGCAATCCCTGGGCAGTGAAACAGCTGGGGAATTGCCAGCACAGGCCCCAAGCCTCAAAATGAGCACTGGGTTAGCCTGCTCCCACCAATCCTGGAACTGCTCTAAGCATGAGAGCAGCTCCGAGATTGGTCTGGAGTCCCGTTCCACTGGGCAGGACGTCACACCACCATTGGCGGGAGTGCTGCACCGGGCAGATGAGTTGGGCGTGTGGTGCCCCCCCCCATATTTTTATATTGCCAGCTGCCGCTGCTACTGCCAAGAAGGAAATAGCTTCCTTCTTGACCCCAGATTCAGTATTACCTGGGGTGCACTGGGCCCCACACACCACAGTGCACCTGCTGCAGTACATGAAAGGTGCGAGCATGTCCGGTATGAGCCAGACTTCAATACAGAAACAACAGATCACTGCAGAGGTCTAGAGAGCGCCACTGGCTGCACATTGATAGGACACAAAAGGCAGGAGTCAGTGATATTAATTTGGCATAGATCTTTGCAGACATCGCCCCCCACTTGCATATTTGCTCTTCAGTAGCAATCTCCACTTGAGCATCCTTAGCACCCAGTAGAAAGGGACCAGCTGGCAACTCCTTGTCAATGTACACAGATGGCCAACCCGAAGCAAGTGCTCCAGAAATTCATAGAAACAAAAGACAAAAAAGCTGAACAACTGATAGAGAAGCAGCTTCATTCACTTCCACCTCAAACCCTTCCCCGTTCCATTTCCTCATGGGCACAGTTAGCAGATGGCAGCATCCCGCTCCGCCTTAGATGACCCCCCTGTGCCTGCTTTGGCAACGTAGGCGATTCTCGTGTTCCGCCAAAGGCTTGAGACCAGTCAGATCAATGGCTTCTCAGCCTGGCATGGCGCTTGCAGCCATTCATCACTGTCTGGTTAGCAGTACGAGCTTGGCAGCTTCCCTGCGTGCCACCGTAGACAGCACACACTGCAGATTATGCTGGCAGGATATACAGGTGTGGCAGGGTGCCAGGAGAAAAATGCTGTGTTCACTACACAGATGCTGGCATCGTTCTCCACGCAGCTTTGATACCCGACGGGAGAGTTCGACAGCACCAGCAAATACTTCAGCAAGAGTGTTATTTACTGCTCGACGGACAATCCTCGCCAATTCGGCAACAAGCACATTTATTTATGCTAACTTGAAAAGTATAATTTAACACCTTGTACAAGTGCCAACCCTGGAGTTGATTGAGCAGACTCGTTGAAAGAAAATCACAGTCCTATGTCCCATGCACAAGGAATGTTCTGAAGATTTGCACATTCCAGTTTAACAGTTTTATAACGAGCTCCTGCAAGAGAGTGAGCTTCAAGGCACTTTACATAAAATCCATTTTGGTTATATGACAATAAAAGGGCCTTGTAGGACAGTGACTTATTAGCTGTAAAGTATTGGCTCCTTCACAAATATTTAGGGCCCGATTTATATGTTAGTGGGAAGAGAACTCCGTCGCCGTTACGTCAGACTTCACTCCCCGCCAACATAGTGATCTGCCCGCCAGATTTATGTGTGGGTGGACCTTAAGTCTGGCCACTGTGGAGAATACTCCATCTCTGCTGTAGCCAAGGTTCTCGGATGGCCTTGCGGAGTAATGGCCGTCAGAGGCTGACCGGTCATTCGCCCACCTTATTCAGATGGCCAGAATGACTGGTCAGTTTTCACTGCGAGTCACCGCCAGGAAAACCCTGAGGGTAAGGGGCAGAAAAAAATGCTAAATGCTCCCCTAGCCATGGGAGAGGGCTCCCATGGGGAGGGGAGCATTGCATTTTCATGTTTCCAGATTTTCTTTTTAAAAATAAAAACAGATAACTGTTTGATATAAGCTCTGTCCCACCGATGGAGTCCATTCCTGGGTGCCCATGAGAGCCTGCTTTTTCTGTTCTGCTGCCAGCTAGCGACCAGCACGAGCAGAAACAAGCTGAGACTTTGTCAGGTGCTAACGCCTCCCCTCCCCACTAGGCACGGGCACAGGTGGAAGAGGAAACTATCCACATGCTCTTTGATCCCTGGAAACTTGGGGCCCCCAGGAACCTGCTCTACCTGAGCGCATGGCAGTGCACATGTTTTCCCCAGTAAAGGGATTTTGTTGGCTCTTGCACTGGCCCCAGGGAGATAGGGCCCCGGGGACATGACAAAAAATTAAGTAAGGGGGAATGCACATTCCCACTCTGGGAAATGGATTCTTTTCTGCAATGCACTTTGGCCCTCTCCAGGGAACCTTTGGGTGCTTTTAGTATCCTTTTGCCCCTGGTGGCCAGTTCTAGCAAACAGGACTGTTGATTTTCAGCCTCTTGGTCTCTAAAATGGGTTATGCTTCTAAGGGCTAGATTTTTACTGCGCTCCCTCCTTGTGCAGGACTGGTCCCTTCTCTGGTGGCCGGTGCACCTATTCCTGAGGTGCGGAAGAGCCATCACTGGCTGCCATAATGGCTGCGATCCGAGATGTTAAGGGTTCCCTAGAGTCAAAAAAAGACTTGGTGTCCACAGAGGTCACTTTGATAAGGGCGGACCTCTCCAAACTAAGTGAGAAGGTCTCAACAGCCGAGACCCAAATCACCCACCCCCAGTCCAAAACTAAGCGCTTAGAAGAACAGGTGCACAAACTAACCCAGCAGTCAGCGCATATGGCAGCGCGGCTTGAAGATCAGGATGGACCGGCAAGAAGGAATAATATAAGCGTCGTGGTGGTCCCGGAAGGGCAGAGGGGCCCAGAGTTGACCTGTTTCTAGAAGACCTCATAACTAACAAGCTACAGCCCAAACGTCTATCACAGTTCTTCTCGGTCGAAAGGGCACATAGAGCGTCGGTTCCACCCCAAAAATCCAGGGCACCGCCGCGTACAATCATTGCCAGAATCTTCAACCACTGTGATAGAGACGCTATACTACAAGCAGCAAGATCGAAAGGAGATCTGCAATATGAAAATACCCGGCTAAGGTTCTCCCCAGATTTTACCCTACAAGTACAGCGGCAAAGGAGAAGTTTCGAACCGGTGAAAAAAGAACTAAGGTCTAAAGACCTAAAATACATGATGCTTTTCCCAGCCAGACTACGTGTAATAGCCGAAGGGAAAACGTGGCACTTCCCTACACCAGAGGAAGCCTGGGAGTGGCTGGAAGGCTGGCGCACGGTCGGCCGAGGCTCTGTCAAGGACCCACATCGAAGAAGAGTGCAGGACAACAAAGACTGGAACTGGACGAGGCCAACGGGTCCCATCTCCAGGACCTGAGGGTCAACCTAGTACAGAATGGCTCGATGACTAGCCGAGGCAAGCAAAACAATGGCTGGCACTGGGAACAATGGTAGCAAAAAGGAATGTGGCAAGGAAATGGGGGGTGGCCAGTGTCCCGACACTGGAGGAGTGGGAAAACGACTTAGACTGGTGTTGGCAAGCAGAATGTACGATATATAAGAGCAGAGGGTGCCCCAAGAAAGGGGAGAAAATCTGGGGGGCCTGGCAGAGTTACCAAGGACTATAAGATAGACACTATGATGTAATAGGATTTTTGTTTTTTATGATTACCGTTAAATGCAAAGTGAATAGAATGCAGAAATGCAAAACGGAACGACGCAATGCTACGTTTGCTCCATGTTTGTACAATCATATAAGTACCAATAAAAAGAGTTTAAAAAAACAGAAAAAAGCAGGGGCACAGGCTTTACAAAGAAGCGCAGATTTCTTTTTTCACTTTTCATTATCCACTGCATACAATAATTGAATTTGAAATAAATTCATAAAACATGCATCCCTATGGTAAGCAACAAAGTGTCCATTTTAGGATTACAGTTTCAGAGTGCTAGGCACCCTGTGTAGTAGCAGGCACAGTTCCTGTCACATATCTCATTGAAAAAGGTGGGCCATGAAGGAACGGACGGCCAAAAACCAACTGTAGTAAACAAGACTCTCTGAATGTCACAGTTGCTTGTGCATTTCCAAAGTGCAGCTAATCTTTCCATTCTCACTGAAATCCAAGTTATGTTCAGCAAATATTATGCCAAAGTATCAACCCATTTTGTCATTCCCATCTAACCGATTTGAAGTTGTGTTTCCACTTTCTTGACAGATCCTGAGACACTGAAGGAACACAGAGTTACCCAATAAATTATTTTCCAACAAGGTCTGAATACCAGGTGCCGTCCTTTTACAATCAGATGAATGAGGTTCATGTTCATTGTTAAACCCTATTCCCTTTTACTCTTTCTTCCACCCTCCAGCTGTAGCCATTACCTTAAGATCTCCCCCTTTGTTGTAGGATAACATGAGACGCTTCGGGCCTCTCACTATAGTTCACCTTCAGCCCTTTCCACAATGCTCCCTTTTAAATTGCACTTTACATTTTCTATCGGTAAAAATACCATCTGGTCCATGTCCTGAGGAGACCCCCCGCCCAACCACCGCATTGAAATGAATCATCTACCTCTGCAAAGGAAGAAGGGCATCCTAACTTAAGGCCAGCTGAAACTACCAAGAGAATCCAACCTTAGACGGATATTGCCCCACCTTTGATCATTGGTGCCATCTCCTTGTTACCCCTTCTGAAAGCTTTGTGGAAATCAAACTGAATCATTTCCCGAAATAGCCAAATACATTTATGGATAGGTGTTGAGCCTTAAAATTCTCGTTTCGAGGTTAAGCACTACAGTCCCTTTCGTGTCATGGGCAACGGTTCTATCCACTACTATAAGCACATTGTTTTGAAATGGAAAACAATGCACCCACTTGTAAAAACCTTTCTCAAAGATCAAATATGTGCACTCTAACAAAACAACGTTTTTAAAGAGAACGTATATTATGATAATACAACAATGCTTGGGCAATTTAATATCCTCTTATTCCCTGCTAGCTTCTAACTTAAACAAAAGTGCAAGGGAAGGCATGTTTTTTGTGGGACTAAAGGAGGCATGGATTGAAAAAAAAGATGTGGGTGACGTCTTACTTCCTTCAGACGGTGTTCCTTCTCAGCTACAATGTGCTGGATCATCATGGCCACCGAATATACCCAGGAAATCACCATGCAGAGCGGCATCATGTGTTCAATTACAAACAGGAAGCTGGAAAAAACAAAGGGAAGAGTTGTCATGGAAACAAAACGCACACTTCTGACTCGGTGCCTCCATTTTGTCGCAGATCTCACTCCATGCTGTGCGATGAGCATCAGCAAAGACAGCACAACTCTCATCCATTCCTCAAAGGTCTCTATATTAAAAGAGTTTACATTTCAAAATGTTAACCTTTCTATTAAAATATAATATTTCACGCCCTTTCTCTGAGCCAAGGGAAACAAATGGGACAGAGTAAGGCTCAACTCCTCTGATTAAGAGGGAAAAGGGGAAGTGGTCAACAGGAAGAACTCTATACGCTGAAACATCTTTAAAATGAATTGCATTTGAAGGAAGGCTTCCTACTCCCAACACAAGATGTGAAAGTTCCCATAAATTTGGAATTATGAGAGGTGGACATAAAACAAACAAGTGACATGCAAGAAGCCTGAGATTTTGGGTTTAGGCACTTTAGCATTTGTCTGAGACACGGGCAATAAGATAGACATCCCAGAAGCACGTGATCTTACTACTCTCCACGCTACTACGAGAAGGAGCTGGCACGCAGTGAAAACATTCACCTAATCACACTTACAGTAGAGTCTTGTCAAAGACTTCGAGCAGCCAAAACTGCCTCTACAGTTGCCCTATCTACCCATGGTCATGCATACCAGCTGCACTTACTCATCTCTGGTGTAACACGGGTAGGGAAACATCTGTACGTAGCTCCCAGGTTCCACCACGTCGTGGCCCACAAATGTGTTAATAATGGCACGGTCCATCATGTCTGCGCAAAGTAAGATAAGAGACAGTTATAACTCCTGTGCTTGTTCTTCATGTACAGCCAGTTGCAGAAGAATCCAGAGTTTGGTATGGGCTGGTTTATAACTTCAAGCTGTTCTCCATGCCAAAATGGTCTTTATGAGTATAGGTATACAATCCGTGCATGCACAGCTCATCGTTTTTCTACCATTATGTGCAGTGTACATAACCAGAATAAATAGATTCCTATAAACCTGGTGGGAGAATGAATCATTGGAAATCTTAAAAGGAATCAAATTTACTGTTTTGGGATGTCATTAGACCGGAGGGTCTGCACAGCCTGGCCACTAGTCAACAAATATGTGCTATTGTCTCAGCTGATTTACACATGCCTCTCTATAAAAAAAACCCTAAAGTGCTGCCTTTAGGTTTGGACCTCACCTTGGATCCACACAAACCCGTAGAGGAAGTAGAAGCGTCCCCCAGTGTTTGGACCCGGCCTCCAGTACGCCCGACGAATCTCGTTGGTTTTCTCAGTGAAGCTGGAGTTCTGGCGGATCTTGTACATCACGTGTGGAGGGAGTGTTCCGTCTTCCCGTGTCTGAAATATTACACCTGGGAGAAGAACAGGGAACAGGCATATAAGTGAGATTGTAGCACTAGAACCAGGTGGAGATGAGAAGAAAGCCAAGGAGGACACAGGGGCAGGTAGAGGGGGCAAGGGTGAAGTTGGGAAAGGAACACAGCATACACAGGGGCAAAGGGCACAAGAAAGAAGACACGCTGACAAAATTGGAAACACTAAATACAAGAAGTCTTGATGAAGACCAAAGGTTCAAAACTTGGAAACAAAAGGCAAAAAATCTCTCCGCAGGCAGAAAAGATGGTACAAACCATGTGGAAGTGCTCTAAATGGTGCACTGACAGTGAAGATAATTCAGGAAGCCATCAAAGGGACCCAGAAGAATGGGAACACCATGAAGTGGGTGTGGAAAATGGGGAAAGGTAGAAAAATGTGGTAGGACTACACAGACAGAAAGGGGTCAAGGTGGTACAAAATGGATAAAAAAGGAGCCAAAAGGGACATAGCAGATAGAAATGTGACACAATAATTGGGAAACGTGGTAAGAAATGTGTAACAGTGCACAGTAAAATGCTTTTCAAAGGGATGGGGTGGGATGAAGGAAAGAAAAGGAAGAATGACGATACAGAGGAGAAAGGAATACAGAAGTGGAAATGGAGGACACCGAAAATGGACAATGCAGATGAAAAATGGACAAGGGATGGGGTACACAAGAGGAAGAAGTGGAATGACGGAGCAATGGTGAAACAAGGGAGAAAAGGGAGGATACAAGAGAATCTGGAGATGTGCAGGCATTGACAGAGAAAAAAGACCGAGGAAGACATGTAGAACAAAAGAGAAGAAATGGGGAACAAGAGAAGGAAGGTAGAAAGGACAAATGCAAGATAAACGGAGGACTGGAGAAGATGAAAAAGATACAAGAAAAGAAAAAAGTTGAGACAATGCAGCAGGGTAGACCTCAAAGAAGGATCAGGTAAAAAAAAAATAAGTGTAGAAGGAAGGCAGAGTTCGGAAGGAATAAAGGGAGTGTAGAAACATGAAAGAAAAGAGGAAGGGCAGATGTAAATCAGTGAACAAGGATGGGGGCCAGAGGAAGAAGTGAGGGACAAGGAGGTACATGTAAGGCAAATGGTACCATCAGGAATGAAGTAACAAGGGAGGAATGTGAGAGCAAGGGATAAACAAGGGAATAAACAAGGGATCAGAAAAGAAAGGGGTAGACCACACAGAACCATAGGTGTGGTAAGGGGACTGGGGAAGAAATAACGAACAAGGGAGGAAACATGAAGGGAACAACCAAAGAGAAGAGAATACAGGAACAAGGAAGGAGATGACAAACAAGACAAAGAAAGAGAAGATGAAAGCTGGACCCGTTGGAACCAGAAGGGAAGAAAAGAAGTATGGAGGAATGATGGAATGAGAAAGGCGAAAAGAGGACGAATGGAAGGTACAAAGAAAAAAGGTAAGAATCATTGCAGACAGGATGGAGGAAAGAAGAAAAAGTGCATGCATTGAAGCTTGAAAAAGCTAGAGGAATCAGCAGTGACAGAGAAATAGATAGCGTCTTACTGGCAAACACTGTGACATTGTCATGATACGCCTGGTTGAGTGTGTAGTTCACAATGCTCTCTTCATTGGGAAACCCTTTGAAGATGTCCACGCTGACCTTAAGAGGAAAAGGTCATACGCGGTTAGTACAAACACCTCCTACACAGTGCCCATCCACCTCCAACAACAGCATATGGTTTGGGGTGCAGAGAAACACCACCACACCCTGGGGAACCAAGTGCCGCCTCCGTACCTCCCCAGCCCCCCACATCGCTAATCTGTCTATGGGTAAATACATGGCAGGCACAGATGAATTACAGTCACAATTTGTAACACGGGAAAAACAAACAATTTATAGATTTTTTTTTTTTTTTTAATTGCACGAAGTTCCGTACACTGAACAAAATGCAAAGTTACTATTAAACAGGTATAAAATGCAACATCAAAATACAGAATTAGAATCACAGAAACACGATGCAATCAATAACTCAATGCACATTAATATGTTTAAGAACAATACCCAAAGACTTTACAACTTAGAACCTTAGGCAAGATAATGCTCAAGCAAACAAGCCCAAAACACGTGCTCAATTCTTTCACAAACACAGGTGTTACAGAATGCTTGAGGGAGGGAGAGAGCTCACTGAAATGAGCAGATTCCCTCTTCCCTGTGCGAGCAGAGTTTAAAGACACCCGGAGGTTCAACAGCATTCATTTCAGAGACGCTTGGAGATCAGTGCAGGATTCTAGCTGGAGCAGTCCAGCCTTTGCAGTGTTGAAAGTTTCACACTGCTCAGACCCTTTTCATAATTCACATCACCACCTTCTAAACATGAAATGGCTCAGTATCACGTATCCAGGTTAATTAAGCCCACACAGCGGGCTTCTTATTCCCAGTCGTTCACTTTAAATTTCTATAGAACTACTTTCTCTGCAGCGGACTGTGGGAGGAGTGACAGCCAGTCTTCGACCCGGACACCCACAGAAAGTGTGCGAACCAAAAAAAAGAGAGAGAGAGAGAGATGGTCTGCCTCTCATCCGCTTATACAAGGAGTGACAACCAGTCTGCCACCTAGCCATCTATAGAAAGAGGGAGAACCAAACTGGGCTATGGAGAGAGAGAGAGAGAGAGAGAGAACACTGGGGAGAGGGAGAGAGAGAGGTGGTCTATCTCTTACTCGCCTATAGAAGGAGTGACAGCCAGGCTGCCACTCAGCCAGCTATAGAAAGAGTAAGAACCAAACTGGGCTATGGGGAGAGGGAGAAAGAGAGGTGGTCTGGTTCTCACCCGCCTACAGAAGGAGTGACAGCCAGTCTGCCACCCACAGACCTATTGAAAGACGGAGAGCCAAACTGGGCTATGGGAAGAAAGAGAGAGAGAGAGGTGGTTTGCCTTTCAGCACTTATAGAAAGAGTGACAGCCAGTCTGCCACGTAGTCACCTACAGAAAGAGTGAGAACCAAACTGGGTTATGGGGAGAGAGAGGTGGTCTGCCTCTCACCTGCCTATAGGAGTGACAGCCAGTCTGCCACCCAGCCACCTATAGAAAGAAGGAAAACCAAACTGGGCTATGGGGAGAGAGAGGTGGTCTGCCTCTCATTCGCCTATAAAAGGAGGGACAGCCAGTCTGCCACACAGCCACCTATAGAAAGAGTGAGAACCAAACTTGGCTATGGGAAGAGAGAGAAAGGTGGTCTGCCTCTCATCCGCCTATAGGTGTAACAGCAAGTCTGCCACCCAGCCACCTATAGAAAGCGTGAGAACTAAACTGGGCTGTGGGCAGGGGTGTAACACAGGCTCCTGAACTCCCTGCGGTGCAGTTGGGGCCCCCAGTCCTCCAGGGGACCCTCCCAACCCTTCAAGGGGGCCACCATTCAGCCCACTGCCAAGGAATAATGGAGACTCTGGGGCCCTCATCACATTCTGCACGGGGCCCGATCATTTTATGTTAGGCCACAGGCTATTGGAAGACAGAGGTGGTCAGGCTCTCTTTCATTTATGGCAGGAATGACAGCCAGATTGCCACCCAGCCACCTACAGAAAGAGTGTGAATCAAATTGTGCTATGGAAGAGAGGGAGAGATGGTCTGCCTCTCATCTGCATATAGAAGGAGTGATAGCCAGTCTGCCACCCAGCCACCTACAGAAAGAGTGAGAAAAACTTGGCTATGGAAACAGAGAGAGGTGGTCTGTCTCTCACCCACCTATAGGAGTGACAGCCAGTCTGCCACCCAGCCACCTATAGAGTGAGAACCAAACTGAGCGAAAGAAAGAAAGAAAGAAAGAAAGAAAGAAAGAAAGAAAGAAAGAAAGAAAGAAAGAAAGAAAGAAAGAAAGAAAGAAAGAGAGAGAGATATATATGGTCTGCCTCTCATCTGCTTATAGAAGGAGTGACAGCCAGTCTGCCACCCAGCCACCTATAGAAAGAGTGAGACCCAAACTGGGCTATGGGAAGAGAGAGAGGTGGTCTGCCTCTCTTCCACCTATAAAAGAAGTGACAGCCAGTCTGCCAGCCAGTCACCTACAGAAAGAGTGAGAACCAATCTGGGCTATGGAAAGAGAGAGGTGGTCTGCCGCTCATTCGCTTATAGAAGGAGTGACAGCCAGTCTACAGATAGACTGAGAACTAAACTGGGCTATGGGCAGGGGTGTAACACAGGCCCCTGAACCTACCCCGGGGCAGTGGGGGTCCTCAGTCTTCCAGGGGACCCCCCCCCAACCCCTCAAGTGGGCCCCCAATCAGCCCAAGGGGTATCTGCAAAATATGGGAGATACGGGGGCCTTCATCACATTCTGAGGGGGGCCCCATCATTTTATGTCAGGCCGCAGGCTATCGGAAGACAGAGAGGTGGTCTTTCTTTCATCTACGGCAGGAATGACAGCCAGATTGTCGCCCAGCCACCTACAGAAAAAGAATGAGAACCAAAATGGGGATTGGGTAGAGAGAGGAGGTCTGCCTCTCATCTGCTTATAGAAGACGTGACAGCCGGTCTGCCACCCAACCACCTATAGAAAGTGAGAACCAAACTGGGCTATGGGAAGAGAGTGAGCAGGCCTGTTTCTCATCCACCTATGGGCAGTGACAGCCAGTCTGCCATGTGGCCACCTATAAAAGGAGTGAGGACCAAACAGGGTCTCTCTCTCACTTATGAAACGAGAGATAGGGTATGCGTCTCACCTACCTGTGGGAAGAGTGGGAACCTACCTGGGCATTTGTCAGCTATGGAGATGAGACAGCTTGTCTGTCTCTGACGCGCTTACAGCAGGAGTGACAGCCAGTCTGACACTCAGTCACTTATGGAAAGAGTGAAAACCCAACTGGGCCTTTCTCACTTATGGAAAGAGAGATGCTCTGTCTCTCACCCATTTATGGGCAGAGTGAGAACCAGGCGGGGCCTCTGTCACCTATGGAAGAGCGGGACGGTCTGTCTCTCACACATATATGGCTGCAGTGACAGCAAGTCTGCTCACAGGCACCTATGGAAGAAGAGCGTTGTCTGCAGCGCCAGCCATTCCACCTTTCAGTCACTGATTGAAGAGTGATAGCTTCTCCGTCTTTCCCTCGTTCGCCTGACAGCCTCCCTCCAGCCGGAGAGCCACAGAGTGCCAAAGCTGGACCTGGCTACGTCTGCATGACATCACCAAGACAATGGAAGATTCCATGACATCATTGCGCTATCAATACCAGGCAACAGCTCCCACAAAGCCCAGACTCCCCATCTCTCACAGACCCCCATTTTCATGGATGACTCACTGGTCGGCTGTAGTGTGGGTTGTGCTGAGGCTGCAGGGCAACAATTCATAACAAGCATTGGCAAAGCCAATAGGTTTTGCCTCTGCGAAATCTATTGGTTTTTATCAATGTTTTTTAGATATGTTACACAGCAGCCCTAGCTGCTGTGTAGCATGTAATAAAAAAAATATTAACAAAAACAGTAGGTGTGGGGTAGAGTTGGTACAGGCCGGTGCGCCTGTGAGGCTGCTAGGTCCACGACTGCACTCCCTCACTGATCCTTGAGTGACCTGCAGAGGTATGTAGGGATTGCGCTGCATGAGAGCTGAGGAGAGCAGTAGTGCTCTGGGACACCTTCAGCCCTGAACCAGTTTGATTCTGGGCAAATCACTTAGGGGCCTGATGTACAAAAGTGTTTGTTCGGTCGCAAACGGTTTGCGAACAAAAAAAAGGCATTTTCTATTGTACAAAGGCCCAATTTGCGATTTGGTAACCTATTACTGAATCGCAAATTGGGTTTCCGATTCGGTATTAGTAAGAGGAGTGTTAAGAGCGTCCCTTCCTAATACCGAATTGCAGTGGTATGTGTGAATATTTTGAGACCTAAATGCCGTCGCAAAACATTCACATTTACTACCTACTTTAAGTAGGTGGTAACCCATTCGCAAAAGGGAAGGGATCTCCTTCCCCTTTGTACAAATATTTTTTAAGTGCAGACAGTGGTCCCATGGGCCACTGCCTAACCTTAAAAAAAGGATAATAAAACTTATTTTTTCTGTTTGAAACACATCCCGTTTTCCTTTAAGGAAAACGGGCTGCATTTAAAAAAAATAAAAATTAAAAAAAAACATTCTTTATTAAAAAGCAATCACATACATGGTGGCCTGCTGACCCCATCAGGCCACTATCCCTGTGACTTCTGCGATTTCCAATGGGTTGCAAACTGAGATCTACCTCATGAATATTAATGAGGTAGGTCTATTTGCGACCCACTGGGAATCGCAAAATGTGTCAAAGACACATTTGTACATTGGTGTTTGCGATTACCAAATAGCGAATCGCAAAAATTTGCTATTTGGTGATGGCAGACTATTACCAACATACATCTGGTCCTTAATCTCTAAATGCCTAATCGAATATAAACAAAAAAGCCCATAGGGAATCTGTCCCTGTGTAACGGTATGTGGTGCTCATGTAAAGCACTGCAATACTTTCGGCTACAGTTCGCGCTACTTAAAAGCGCCCAAAAATTAATTGGATAAAAATTAAAGGCCCTGAATGGAGATACAAAGGACATGAGGGAGGAGGGTGGGGGACATGAGGGAGGAGGGTGGTGGTCACAAGGGAGGTGGCTGAAGCAGGGTTCATTCAAAACAGCAGAGGGCTGGGGTGGTGGGATTATATGCCGGGGAGGAGAGAAGACGACCTCAGATGCACTCTTATGGAGTGTCCCTGTGAAATGTAAGTGGTGCTCATGTAAAGCAGTCCAATATCTTCAACTCAAGTTTGCGCTACATAAATGCGTTAAAAAAATAAAAATAAATTTTGTTTAAAAAGCCCCCTGAATGGAGAGTTAGAAAGTTAAAAGGCAGTGTGGTGCAGGAAGAACACATGCACTCGTATGGAGTGCGTGGAAGCAAGTAAAAAAAAGGTACAGGGGAAGCGCACGGCCAGTGGAAGGACACTGGCTGCCAGCCACTGGCCGCCAGACTGAAACTGTATTTGGTCCAAGCTCCAGGGAACAGCCGAGGAAAGAGGAAGTGAAGCCTGATGCCGTGACTCTGATGCAGCTGACCAGTGAGAAGCTTCAAAATGAGAGTGACTGCGAAACCTACAAATGGTAAGTAATGGGTTGGCTGTAAGCCCCTTTTAAGTTTTTTTTAATTACAAGAGATTTCGCAAGCACAGTGCAAGCGCTGTGCAGGTGAAACCTAAAAAGGAGTCTCTCCTTACTTTGATCATATGTCAATAGCTATTCAGATCCTCAGAAAAAACAGTAATTACTTCAGATCAATGACTGCTGGGAGGTCAAAAGGTCAAATGGCCTTAATGAGAATGGCGCATGTAGGACACGATTAAGAGTTTAGCATATTAATAGGTTTCCCATGGGCCAGCAGAGCTTTCTCAGTCAAAGTGGCTCAATCAATCATCGGATGAACCAATTGGTGCAGAACATCAATGATGGCAGGCGTTCCATCAACAAATGTGCAAGTAATCAGTGCTCACATTTCTAATCTCCTGAACAGGATAGAGTGTGCATCCTGGCATGCTAAGGACACAATACTTACCTAGCCGTGAAAGCCCATAAGCCACTTTATGGTGGTCCATTGTGGTGGTAACTCTGCCTGCCACAGATAGTGGAGGATCAGCCACTCAAGATCACCTTTTCTGTCAAAGTTACAGCTAGACCTTTCTTGATATGTATGGCGTGAAGGAGGAGATTCCACAAGCGGGATACCGGTCATCTGCGAAACTCAAAATAGGTGGTGGTCTCATTGGCAGGGTATAACCTAAATCTACCATTCCTTCCAAATTTGCATCATCGTGTAAATCGGTTCATAAAGCTTGCAGAATTTAGGCTTCCACAGGGAGCTATGTATGGACTCAACGAATGGGACTAAGAATGTGTCAGCAATCCTAACCTGCCTTAGGTTCTCCACCACCCAAGCCCCTCAAGACAGTCTCCTGACAAGCCTTGACCACATATGCTCACCTTGGACATGAACTGGATCCATCCGCAGGCAGCGTTGTCAATGGTGTCCAGCTGCTGCAGCAGGGTGCTGGCGTTGGGCATGGAGAAGTTACTGTTCATGATGCTGCGTAGGATATCGCTGTCCGAGGCATTCAAGACCTCCAGATGCTTCTGCAAATCATCGACAAACTACACAACCCCACCCAAAAAAAAAATAATAATAATTACAAGCGAGCAGCAGCCAAAGGAAGCACAGCTTCTGAATTCGATTCAACTACTGACAAAGGTCACTACAGAATTACACAGCTCTGTCCGGACAGGTCTACTGCTCAGCCTTAGCACAGCATGCAATCTATGTACAACACACGCTGTTCAATACCGTTTTCTGGGCATTCTGTACAATGCATACAGAGAAAGAGTAGATAAGGATTAATGTAGGTAAAGCATAAATTAATTAGAAAAAGCATAACCACTGTCAAGGTAGGCCAAATGAGTGAACTTTAGTTTAAAATAGGCAAACACAATTGCTATGTTATATGCCAATGGGCATTGTAAGATCAGGTCAAGGCCTACCATGGACAGCCTAGGACCATGCTAGTAGCCTGTATGCTGTATCTGATATTTAAAGTGGGAACGTGGGTGGGGAAATAGATGTTGGAGAATTTTACAAAAAAGAGAGGGGGTGAAAAGTGAGATCCATAGTCTGAAAAGAATACAGAGCAAGCAAAGGAACCAAGATGACACCACAGTAAAGTTAAAAATAACAGAGTCATGCACTCATCCACTATGGTCAGAGCCTCTGAAATTATGAGCCAATGGATGGCTACATTATGCGGCAGCGTTGACTAAATTATATGGGAAGAAAGGGCAAGTTGGGCAGCACATTCTGTGAAAATACTATTTTGTAATTTAGTTATTTAGACACACAATAATACTGTCTGAGCAAATGTTTCAACTCATTTGTAGAAGTTTAACACCTGAACACAGAATCAGCAACTGAAAGGTGACTAATCAACCTGTAAAAAGCCCCGCCACTGCGGGGCTCAAGGTGGGACATTCATTTAAAGCTGCATATTAAGAAGCAGATGGTGGATTAAATGGCAAGTGTGATAAATCCGTCACTATGTAAAAAAACGCCGAGGCTACAGAATCACATAATTCAAGCAGCCCTGACTGTGGTATCATTGTTAAAGTCCTAGACGGAGGGGAACTTATTTCCGCATTATTTCTCGGTTGTAAGCGGCTGTCTGGATCATTCTTCTCGCTTAGTATAAACAGAACAGGACGCCACAAACACACATTTCACCCAGAAACAAAATGGTAAATTTGCAGGAGGTAAAGCACCTGGAATGTGGGACAACATGCTGAAATCAGTGTGGAAACATTCATTCTTATGTAAATTCCCTATTTCAGCACCCACAACTCATAATGGATCTTCACCTCAGGTTACTCTTGGAGTTAGGCTGGTGACTCAGTATCTAAGGGAGGATTTCACCTGCTTTGACAGTTTAGGGGACCTTCACCTGAGACCACAATAGAAGGATGAAGTGGAGGAGACATGAAATGAACTGTGTGATAATGGTCACCTCAACATTTAGCAAGACCTTAAGCAGAAAGTCCTAAGCTCCCATGCGCCTCGGCGGACCAAAGTACCTCCTGCAGCCGCTGAATGCGCCTCTGAAGCTTGCCTTCCTCCAACGAGGTCCTGATCTCGGACGAGATGTTCAGCCACACCTGTGCATAGTGGGTCACATTCCCCACCAGCGCAAAGGTTTCATTAGCCTGAAGAAGGACAGAAAAAAGCAATGTGGTCACCTGAAACTATACCTGAATAAGGGGTGAGAGAACGGGCATAGGAGACATTACATTTCTGAGGGGACATAGACTGCCTTGGTAAGAGCCAAACCAGGGGTCTGGCATGGCTCTAAAAGCCAAAATCACAAGCTGAGCCATGAAAAGATGTAAAACAGACAACAAATGTCATGAAAAAATGATAAAGACTTTAAAATGGAAACATGTCAACATTTCTTAGTTCCTCAAATAAGCACATACAATTTTATCACATGAATGAGTGACCTTTATAGAAATATTTTTTAAACCTGAAACATTTAGGTATACCAGATGTACTGACGATGTTACCCAAAATGTGTATCATGTTTTCTACTGATTTAGTCTATAGTGTTATTAAATGTGAAGCAAGATTATTTTACATTAACCATATATGTGAGGTTTTTGTAGAGCACAGATCCTGTACTGAATTACTTCAATGTGCTGTTAAGCTGGATGGTTAAGGAAAATTAAGCATAGTGAAGTAAAGCGATAGGCTGTGGCTCACACAATTTGGTCAGGTAGGCAAGCCGGGATTTCAGTTCAATACCCTATATTATGCAGCTCAGAGATGGTAGGGTTATGTTATATCCATCTCTCTTCCATTTAACACCGAAGGTCAGTGCTTTGTGTTCAGTTTTTCAATTGTTAAAATCTGTAGTTCAATAAATAGACTTACCCACCCCACTGACACCAGTGGTCAGGATGATTCACCCTAGAAGTTAGACGCAGAACCCCAGGTAGACACCTCCCTGGAATACTTTCAAGTCCCTACGGAGGACTCTTTTAATCATCTTGCCCAAAGTGTGTCCTCGGGATCCCCCTTAGACCCCCTTCCACATAAAATCTGGAAAATATTTGGGCAAGAAACCCTCCCTTGGCTACAACAGATTTGCTGCCAGTCTTTGGAGGAAGGAGAGATACCAGAGGTATGGAAGCAGGCAGTGGGGACCCCCTTGCTCAAAAAACCATCTTTGGACCCTACAATTCCAGCAAATTTTAGACCAATCTCCCTCCTGCCATATCCGATCAAAATTTTAGAAAAGGCAGTTAGCAAAATTCTATCATGCTATCTTGAGGATAATTTCTTGCTGGATAGGGACCCATTTGGTTTCCGCCCAGGACACGGCACTGAGACCGCCTTGGCAACCGTAATGGATAATCTACGAATGCGTGCTGACAATGGGAATTCCTCTGTCCTAGTGCTATTGGACATGTCAGCCGCATTCGATACGGTGAGCCACACAGTGCTAGTGGAAAGATTGAAAAGTATAGGGGTTAAAGGACGGGCCTTGCAGTGTTTACAATCTTATCTGTCAGGAAGACAACAGGCTGTGTCTATGACACCGTTTACCTCTGGCAAGTCCCTAGTATACCACGGGGTGCCGCAGGGCTCGGCGATCAGCCCTGTTCTTTTCAATATCTATTTACGCCCTCTATTCCCCATTATTAAATCTTATGGAATTGACCTGGTCAACTACGCAGATGATACCCAACTGGTATTTTCCCTGGAGGGGAAACAAGCGGATCTATGGATACCTTCCAGGAGTGTACGCGCCAGACTGCTGGTTGGCTCAGGAAAAATTCCTTACAGTTTAATGGGGGGAAAACAGAGGTGGTGTATTGTCCTGCTACCAGAATGTCCCGACATCTACCGGTGGAGTTCAAGCTTACCCCCGAGGATGAACCCTGGACTCCTGTTAAAATGGTGCGTAATTTGGGGGTCATGATGGATGATAGCCTCCAAATGGAATCACAGGCTAACAAAACTGCTAGTGTCTGTCTCTCCCTGCTACGCATGTTACGGAAGGTTCTTCCGCTACTACCAAAAGATACTAGATCTCTTGTAGTGAGGAGCATAATTTTGAGCAGATTGGACTACTGCAACTCCCTGTATTTGGGAGCACCGCAATATATTCTGCAGGGGTTGCAGAGAGTCCAGTCCATGGCAGCTAAGCTGGTGCTAAATAGACAGCGTAGGTCTTCCACGGCATTGGCCTTGAGAGACCTGCATTGGCTGCCTATTAAGGAAAGAATTTGCTTTAAATCCCTCTGTATTGTACACAGAGCAGTACATGACCTGGGTCCAGTTCCCCTGCAGGAGATGTCCACCTGGTATAATCCCAGGAGGCAGCTTCGCTCTTCGAGTGCAAATCTGATAACAACCACCAGATTTAAGAGATCCAGGATGGGGGGCAGAGCTTTTGGTGTGGCCGCTGCGCGCCTATGGAACGAGCTGCCTCAGAACCTTAGACAGGCCAGTTCTCTGACCTGTTTTAGGAAGAGTCTGAAAACTTGGCTATTTCCAAGGGGTGAACACTAGATCCCCCCACTGACAACTGGTTCTGCTGTTACAGTGGCTATTTTCAATCTAAGCGCCAGGATACCCGTAGGGTGGCAGTTTTGCGCTATATAAGTTTTTAATTCAATTCAATTAAATCAAAATGACAAATATACAAGGGCATTGCCATGACATTTAAAAGTGTGCTTTTTTGTTCGGAATGTTTCTTCAGACACTGATGATCAAACACAGTGACAGAACATGCCTAACTAAAATTATGCGGCATTTCACAAGCGTCTCCTTGAAGAGGTGTACCCTCTGGAGCCAACTGTGGGGCTCCGATATCTCTTTGTTTTTCGCAAATTATTTGATTGCAGTCACTGAGGTGTTCAGCCTTTCCTAAAACCATTCTTTTTCACAAATCAGCCGAGCCAGCAGTAACATTAACATAAAATAACATTTCTTGCTTTCCTTTACTCTGCCTGCTCGCCTGGCTAGGCAAACAGCGATTTTATAAGAGGCTCAATGCTTCAGTGACCGCAATTAATTAATTAACAAAACAAAGAGGCCATACAGCCACACAGAATTTGCTCCTCAGGCTTCAGGGAGACTTAAGCGATGTGCAGCATGGCTTCAGAGAGAGAAGTTCTGTTGGCCCATAGGCGCTGGAAGTGAGGTGTGTGTGTGTGGGTGGGGGGAGTGGGGGGGGTATGCAGCACCCCAAAACATAACTATGCTGGAGTTCAGAAGATGAATGAGATGCCTTTAAATTTTATGTTTATCATGTCACATTTGCTGTGAATTCAAGGACAGAGGTCAAATGCAAATGTCAGGCTATGTCTTCTGACAAATTGCTCTTTTTTGGAAACTGGTGTTTACTTTTATTTCTCTGACTGCAAAGTGAGAGGGTTTTGTTAAAGTGACCTAGGTGGCAATCTTGCTTTGGTACAGGAAGTTAAAGAAAAGTCTGTAGGCAATTAGTATTTTTGTAACACACAACAACATAAATACTGGTAAATTAAGTATATATACATATTTCAATTCAAAATATATTTGCAATTTGGAAAGAACAGCTGAAGTACAATTTTCCTGTAATTCTGAAGTGTGATGGAAACAAAGATTTTAAAAAAACAACACACTTGACTTGGTAATCCGCAAATGATAAATATTTGCTGAAACATTATCGTTTGTGCGCTATAGAGTTACCAATAAAACTGCATGTCTATGCATATTTAATGACCATTTCAACAGAAAACGTGCTGTCTGTAAATGACAGTGCGATACCATACTAGTGCCCCAAAATGCAACACAGCTATAAACTACACCCCTACCATTCTCTTGCTGACTGGGCGAGGCACGTTTGCTACACTAGTTTTTTGTAGGACGCTTGGATTTTTCACAATCCCTCTGACTTCAATGATATAACTTTGATGGCAGCAATGCCGGACTGGCAGTACCGGGCCGCGGGCGATTCCCCGGGAGGATGGAAGGGTGGGGGCCGGTTTTGTTACTAGGCGCTGATTTTGCAGCAGTGTTGTAAGAGTGACCCCCCAGTAATAAAATCAGCAGGCCAAAGCTTACTCAGTCACCTTCCAACCTCCCAGGGTATGGCGTGATGTCACGGCTGTATTAAGCAGGAGGATACCAAGCCAAAGAAACTAAATTTAGCCCCATAGTTTAGCTTATCTTTTATTTCCATGACGTCAGTGGTCGTGAAAATAAAAGGCAAACAACTGCGCCATCTGTTTTTTGTTTCCATTAAAGGCATGCAGGGGATTGCTTTGGCACCCCTTTATACTTTATTTAATTCCAAAAACTAATGTGTGCAGGGGCCTCTCTGTTCATATGGGCAATGTGCAGGCTCTGTAATCACATCATGTTACGTTAAAAATGCAAGTTCTTTCATAAGATTTTGCAGATGCCTGCTTGGGACTCGTTCAGCAGCTCGTTTCTGTGAATTTTGTGAGCAGTGCAGGTTTTCGCTTAGGGACAAATTTAACAGTGCATCTTTATTCTTCTTCTTTTTCTTCATGTGCGCAGGCCTGCTTTGCAACACCCCTGATGGATCATTTTTAGGTTGAGCCTAGGCGGCAATTGAGCTGTCTCTTGAGACGTGTTGTATACACTTTGTAGGCTTACAGACCACCCATCGCTTTTTATTTGTGACTTTAATTGTCCTTCAAAAAGGCTTGCTTGCTATTGGTTAATGTTTCCTCTTTGTCCCTTCTTGTTATCATTGGTTTACTCCCACAGAGCAGCGCCTAACTACTGGTATCTTTACACTTTGGTACTTATCTGTTCGTGACTGCTCATTATTTGTTTCTTTCTTTCCTGCTCGTCTTTGTCGAAGCTGGCCTATTTTTGTGTACCTCATGCTTTTTTTGAAAGGCAGGTGCGTTTATCTTTCGTTTTGTTTGTCAAGGCAAGGTTTTGTGGCACCCTAAAGGCATTGTGAATCATATATATATATATATATATATATATATATATATATATATATATATATTAAGCCTAGGCGTAGTTCGCGAAGTAGCGCTACGCGAAGCTACGCAAAGTGCAGTTCGCACTACGCGAGCTACGCGTAGCACTACGCGAACTGCGTAGTGCACTGTTCGCAATGATTGCACAGTGCCGGATGCTTGTCCGCACTGTGCAATCATTGAAAACGGCTTCTTGCACAGTGCGAGCTGTCTTTTACTGCCGCTCGAGTAGATTTTTACTCGAGCGGCAGCTTTCTCAACGCGGACTGGTAGTTTCTCATCGCGAGCGGTCGCGAGCATACGCGACCACTCGCAATGAGAAACCTGACCTCCCCGCGTTGAAAATCTCGCCGGGAGGTTTATTTTCCACGCTCGCGATCAGCAACTTGATGTTGCTGATCGCGAACGAGGAAAAAGTCTCACCGGGATGTCATTTTGCTTGCTCGCGGTCGCCAACTTGACGTTGAGGACCGCGAGCAAGCAAAAAATGACTGCTGCACTACGCTACGCGTGTTTGCACTGTGCTACTTGCAATTCGCGTTGTGCGAAGTAGCGCAAACTTCGCAAACTACGCGAGCGTAGCGTAGTGCTTTGCCCAGGGTTACTATATATATATATTTTTTTTTTTTAACGTCGTAAAGTCAGCATGTGTTTCTGAAGCATCTTAGAAAGGCAGTGTGTTTATCTTTCATTTTGTTTGTCGAGGTTATGTGGCACCCTAAAGGCATCGTGCGTGTTGACATAGCGTAACCAAACTATGTCATTGTCAAGAGAGCGTGTGTGCGCTTTGGAAAGGTATTTGCTTGAAAAGTACAAGCGCAATGCCTTTTAAGTAAATAAACAAATATGTTTCAAAAGCGCACCAACGCTTTCTTTTGTCCCCTTAGCGTATGGGCACTTTGGAAAACTGTTTTTTTCTTTCTTTGTAAGGGATGAATACAATGGCTACAGCACTCCATGAAATTGTTAGTGTTAACCAGCAGTCTCCTTTGTATGCTTCTCTCCATACACCCATTCAATGACCTCAGAAGCTTTCACAGGGGAATGGTCCAAAAAACGTAAGAAAGAAAACCCCCTTTTTAGGGACTTGCCTGAGGTCATTGCAGCAGATATCCATTAAAGGTTGTTCCACTCATATCTTCCTCAGATGTTTCTTGAAAACAACACAGGCCCTCGATAAAGTGAGTACCATTGAGTGGTGCAACTGTAGATATCCGTTATTTCATCTCCAAGAGGCCCGGGGTTGGGCACAAATACAGATGTTGTGTTAGTCCAACCCCATGAAAAAAGGGCTCTCTTTAATAATTCATTGAGAAGGGAATGTAACAACTTTTTATTATTGGTCCTTTCATAATCCCTGAATAGGGAATTGGTCATACAGCAACTGAGGCACATGCATGGTGCTACAGATTGCTATAAGGCATTCTTGAGCCTTGCAGCTTTGAGTGAATCCCATTGGCGCACCTTGGGCAGGTGAATGGTCGTTTTCGTTTTATTTTAGTGGTGAGTAGCAGTGCATACCCCGCTTGTTTATAGGCATCATTGGATCCAGCCTCAGAGGCTGTATGGGTCACCTCATCCTCAGAACACAACCCCGCTATGTTATCGGCAACAGTCAGCTGTCAGCCCGTACTGGGCTTCTCTTATACAGCTGTAAGAGGGCCTGTGATGTTTTCAAGAAACATCTGAGGAAGATATGAGTGAAACAACCTTTAATGGATGTTTGCTGCATTGACTTCAGGCAAGTCCCTAAAGGAGTTTTTCATTCTTACGTTTTTGGACCATCACCTTTGCATCCTTCTGAGGTCATTGATTGGATCCTGTTGAATAGTGCTACTGTTGCCCTTATAAGGGTTATTGTATTGTGATTCCACCCTCAGCTGATTTAAAGGTGGGATGGAGAGGGCTGGTATGGTTTATGTATTTGCTTGGAATTCTCATAAGGGTGTCTAGGATATATCAACTAAAGGATTGTGATGTGAACTGTTATAAATAGCCTAACATTCTTTTTTCTTGTGGAAAATGAGGTTGTCTTGTGTTATGCTAAAAAATACAAGACACTAGATGTCAATACTTTCTCCCTTTAAAGATAAGAGGAGAGGTAGCTTCCGTCCGGAAGCCACATTTGGAACTCCCAGAGATGTAGTTGGATGGCACATGCTCTTGTCTTTCACTGCCACACTAGCAGTACCGGGCATTGGGTGTTCCCTTAGGAAGCCGGAAGGGTAGAGGCAGTTTTGTTACTGGGGGCTAATTTTGCAGCAGTGTCACTGAGTCACTTTCCAACTCAGTTGTCTGTCTTTTATTTCCACGAGCACTGATGTGGTGAAAATAAAAGATGGACAGTGGTGCACGCAGTCACAGATGGTTATACATGGCAGCAGAGAAAAGAATCACTGCACAGGCAGGCCTAGTCCAGACCCCACGCAAGCAAGCCAGTGGCAACCACGGTAAGTGTGTGCAGAGCTGCCAACCGAAAGTGTAGAAATGTTGCTCGTATGTGAACTTGGCATTGCCAACTTGTCAGCTCACATAAGAGTGACATTTTTATAATCTGTGTTCCTATGTGTGACATTTCAAGTCTTATACGTCATAACTGCAGCAGCGTGTTCATAATGGAGAAGTGCAATCCATGTGCATTTCTCCATTCTAAGTCATTTGACTGGTAGTGGAGCCAGTTACACCTGGGCGCTCATTCCGGTGGCTGTGAGGTGGAAGTGCTTCAAAGCCACAATAGTCGGGCAGACAGTGTGCCTCATCCACAGTATCTGGGTAAACGACGGGTCACAATGGCCTGCCTTAAATGCTCCTTGGTGGCCATGTTGCCTGTGATAAAGGTCCCCTTCCTTTGCACATGATCCTGTTTGTGACGTTTCTCCCTTATGATAATGACTCTGAAACTCCCATATCCTCCACACTCTCAATGCTAATTTTCATCATGGCTTCTGTATCTAACAACTTTAATAGCAGTAATGCTTCTTTGCCTCCTGAATGATGCTCAGCACTATTGCTTGTAGGTGAGTGACGTCATTTCACCACCACATGATCGACACAAATTTGACACCAGAGAAAAAAAAATACAATTTTAAACGAGGTCTTCTCCTTTACGAGCTCAAATACTTAAAGTAGGCTTAAAAAAAATAAGTATATACTGAAGAGAACCCTAATTTAAAAAGACTTGCCCGAATACAATGCTTTTCATTGATCATGTATAGGGCTCCCGGTTTTATGGTATTTATTTTTATGCCATTTCCGTCTGTATTTATCCATATTTATTTTGGGTTTTGTGGAAAAAGTAAGCAGAAACTAGTATATTTCCATATTTATTTAACCGATAAATCTGCACTCATGCTTGAATGTCTGCCAGGTTTTAGTGCTGTGAACACCCACAGAAGATAAATCAGTGCACTTATATGAATATATGCAAATTTTAGTATCAACCTTGCTCATATTTACTGCTGTAAAGCCTCTTTACTAAAATTCTTTTCTTTTAACCCCTTTATCTATCAGTCCACACATCTATTAGCCTGCCAGTCATGGCAGACAAAATGTAGAATTACTCAAAAAGCAACCTCAATTTCCGTTTTTATCCACATTTAAAAATAAATACAAACAAGAAAATAAGTGTTTTCTGTCTGTATTTATCTGTAAAAATCAGTAAAAACGGAAAACAGGGAGCCTTAATCATCTATAATAGAGGCCAAGAGGGTTTATCAGAAGACCGGTCAGTTCAGTTTTGTGCAGTACCTAGATTGCAGCGCAGTGCAGTACCAAATGTTTTAAAAATAAGAAGCAATAACAATCTCGCTCCAATAGATTAAATAAAGCAGAGTTCGGTGGGTATCCTGGTGCACTGGATGGTCATTTACTGTGCTTTAAAGGTAAATGTCTTTGAATATATAATAAATATTGTGTTGCAGAATACACCATTTAAAAAAAAAAAAAATCTTTGGGAGGCACCCTCCCAATTCCCCCCCCTGCAGTGGTCTGGATACCTCGCTGCGCACCGTATGGTAACTGTTCTGTATTTTTTTCGGTTCTCTGTAAGAATGTCTGCGGGTATGACATGGGGTGGGCGGAATTTGCGTAGTCGCGCTACGCAAAGTTCCGCGAAACGGCAAAAAATCTCCACGAGCACGCGGAATTCCGCGAGCTTGCGGCATTGCTTGTTCCGCCCGTTACACTACAGCGGTAACTTTGCCACCGCGCCGGAAAGGCGCAGGGGTCCTTTGAGTAAGCTGTCCATCATAGTGGGGAAAGGGCGGGAAGACGTTGCATACCACTAGTGTATGTGGGCGGGGCCAAACGGGGGGGGCTTCTAGTCCAGTTCACATGCCTCTTGTTTATAAAGGGTCAGAGCAGGATCACAGCGGCAGACAAGGAGAAGGAACCTCCTGGTCACAGGAACTACACGAGGATTGCGCTCGAGAAAATCAAGGATGCAAAGTCCTCCATCAAGGATTACAGCTAACTTTTCAGGCTGGAAATGGGAAGAAGGCACGTCTGCTTAACCACGCTCACGAATTCTACACGAGGATTGCGCTCGAGAAAATCAAGGATGCAAAGCCCTCCATCAAGGATTACAGCTAACTTTTCAGGCTGGAAATGGGAAGAAGGCACGTCTGCTTAACCACGCTCACGAATTCTACCACGAGGATTGCGCTCGAGAAAATCAAGGATGCAAAGACCTCCATCAAGAATTACAGCTAACTTTTCAGGCTGGAAATGGGAAGAAGGCACGTCTGCTTAACCACGCTCACGAATTCTACACGAGGATTGCGCTCGAGAAAATCAAGGATGCAAAGACCTCCATCAAGAATCACAGCCATCTTTTCAGGCTGGAAATGGGAAGAAGGCACGTCTGCTTATCCACGCTCACGAATTCTACACGAGGATTGCGCTCGAGAAAATCAAGGATGCAAAGACCTCCATCAAGGATCACAGCCATCTTTTCAGGGTGGAAATGGAGAGAAGGCACATCTGCTTAGCCACAACCTCGCTCACGAATTTTTGGGCTGATTAATGCGTTACAGAATTTGAGCTTCGACTCGGGCACCTGCTTTATTTACATCTGTAAGTGCTTCCTGTTGAGGTTTAATTTTTGTGACAGGAGCCTCGTGCCAGAATGAATCCTGCCCTGCATATTTTATCCAAGCAGATGCCACTGTTTTGTGCAATACCTCTACTCACCATGCTCATGAATTCCGCCACGCCGTGGAATTTTCGGCAATTCCGCGTTCTGCGCGGAACGCAGAATTGCCGAAATTTCGCAAATTCCGCGAGCGGAGCGGAATTCACCGCCCACCCCTAGGTATGACTGGGTGTCTTCGTTCGCAGTATTCAGTGATCAGATGTAAGGTCATCATTTACTATGCTCTAAAAGTGAATACATTTAAATATATAATGAAAAATGTGTTGTAGAATGCACCTTATTTTGCTATTTATTTCCAATAATCCCCCCTCACCCCCCCTCCTCCCTCAAACTTTGCTTGAAGCGGTCAGGCTCGCTTGCTGCGCAGCACATGGCGGCTGGTCTGACCCAATTTGCCAGGGCTGCTCTGGGTTCCCAGTCCAGCCCTGGATGGCAGCACCCCCAGGCTGAAACTTGTTCCAGCTCCACTGTGTTTGCCACGGTTTAATCTGCAGTTTCCACTTTAAAAACTTGAGGGACGGGAACACACTTATGCAATGTGTCCGCCCCAATCTAAAATCTGGGGGTGGTGGGAGTGAGGATATATCCTCCCTGTCCCCCACGGTTTTTCCATCCATGGAGAGGGGGGTCACAGCATGTTCATGGTAATATAGGCACTCAGGGCCGGCTTTAGGGCAGTGCAACCGGTGCGGCCGCACTGGGCGCTGACCTGGAGGGAGGCGCTGACCTCAGGTGGGGGCGTTGTGTTTAGCAATAACTTATGATTTAAAAGCAGCTGATGCAGAGTTCCTTGTGCATCCGGATTTCAGGCAGCAATAAAAATGCCGAGATAACGCTTGTGATTAATGTTCCTGCTAGAGAGAGAGATCGGAGTTTTATCTAGTGACAGTTTTGACTCATCATAAAGTAGCACAGAGGCTTAAGATGCCTGATGCAAAAAACATCTGTATTTAAAGTGGATAGCTGAGTGGATTAGTAAAGCCAGTCTTTACCAGCGCTTTAAGACGAATGAAATGTATGTGAGAGAGGAGCTATTGGGAGATGAGCAGCTATTTAGCAGGGTGATAGGGAGGGAATCTAAGGAAGAGGTCATGGGGGGCGCTAAAAAAGATTGTTGCATCGGGCGCCACTAGCGCTAAAGCCGGCCCTGTAAAATCCACTTAGGCGGATGTACACGGCGCTGTGCATTGTGTGTTCTCAGATGAACACTAGGTGGCAGCACGAGCCTACACAGCTGAAAGTGATCCTATTTTATCATAAGTTAACACCGTGCTAGGAATACATAGTTTAAAACTAGTTTTTGAGACAGTTAAAATCACTTTTAACCGGGTATCCAACAAAGAGCACGTAAAAAGTAAAATCTCTCACAGCTGCCCTTCTAAACTCAACAAACTTAACATGCGCTTTGAACCAACAGACATCGCAGATGCGCCTCGAAAACGTTGAAACATGATGCAGCCATTGCAACGCCTGAATTTACGTTTCATCGGGGAGCGGAGAACGACGATCATGTTCTGTAGAATCAAGGTGACATGACACGTGCAGCGCTCCGCGACATGTGTATCATTGTTAATGACGCTCACCACGGCACTTTGAGCACTGCGCCGTCTGCACTATTTTAATTGCATATGATACACTACACCTATTTTGAGAATAAATTCTGCAATTTGAGAGAGAGTGCTATATTAATTGCATAACAAAAAGAGCCCCACGGAACCGTCCATTTTGTTTCTTGCTTATTACCTGGTTCCGGATTCGGGCTTTAGGGTTGGGTCCTGTGTTTTTTATTTTATGCTCCGCGAAGCCGTCACAAAATTGTTGGCTAAGACCCCCCTATATAAAAGTTACATAAGGAGTAGCTGCTTATTCCTGAAAAGGTGCTTTAGGCCATGCAAGGGGTAAGGAAACGCTATATAAATACAAATACAATGCATTACCTGGAATGCACAGAACAGAGCCCAAACTAACTCCAGGCAATGTATATTTGGAAAAACAAATGTGCATGTCGCAGAGTAGAGGTATTTGTGCCACACTGAATGGACATTAGGGCCAACAAATGCACATTTAGATAAATGAAGGTTTATTAGGACGTCAAATGGGTGTAGGAAAGATACAGTAAACATGCACACTGTAAAGAAATGAGGAAATACAGAATAGGCAGGACGAGGCTGCACTGTGTGCTACATAATGTACTTATTCGGTCACTAATGAATATTGGCATTAATCCACAGAAGGCATATAGAAATGGAATCTCAGATTACCACAGTGGGCAAGGATTTTGGTGTTCGTGACCCGCTGAACACACTGTGGGGACAGAATTTGTGCACTACGATAATTCTTATTAGGGTCTCTTATTTTGCTTTACCAACTGTACCTTTGTATACATTTGTACTTTCATGACTGTATGTACTGGTCAGGGGAGCAAATAGAGTCAAACTTTGGGTGGGGGTAGAGGGTTGGCGGGGCTAATACTTCCATCAATGGGGCAGGACAAGCATTTCCAGAAGTGGGGTCGGAGCTAGCCTCATATCCAATATGAGAAAAACAAGTGACAAACTGTGCAATTTAAACATTTTGGACAAACGTGATATTATAACGAGCATGTTATTTGTAGATAGGACACTGTTCCTAGGCTACTCACAGTGATCTTTGAAAAACCAATTGAGTGCACGGACAACTAAACAGCAGCTTCTATAAATCTAAATCCAAAGCACATAAGACGTGTTTTCACAAAGTTTTCACGACAACACCCTTTTTGCCAGTTCCCCGATTCCTTCTGTGCAGGACAATTTGCTTATGAAATATTTATAATTGCAAGTCCGGAAACATGCTCTTGCCCCATTAATGACTGAAGGTACTATTTAGTTTACCCAATTGGATGTTGCAAAATATTCATGGGTGAGGCTGCCCTTACGTACAGGTCTCAAAATACTAGGTTTAGTGGCAGTGCCTAATTTAAGCCGGTGGTTGCAGCTGGAGCCCACCTGCACATATTTCTGGGGTCCTGCAATAATTTTTCCTCATCAGACTGTTACAGAACAAGAGAGAGAGAGAAACACAACTGGGGGAAAGGATAAATAGAAAGATGAAAAATTATGACAACAGGAGAAAGCAAAAAAGAACCTGCAAGAGGGAGATAAGGGGGCAGGGGGTGCCTGGTGGTGGATGAAAGTGGCACATGGTAGAATCACATCTCGGCAGTCTTGGTATTCGGCTCTCCGGACATTTGAAATTGCTGGGCACAGGCTCCTGAGCAAAACTTTGGGCCGGCCTTCATTATTTTACAAATTAAGGACTGCTTTGCGGGTTACCCCATGTTAAATTGGGGTAGGTAATGGTAAATCACAGGCACCATTCCTTCTTCTGCAGTTAATTGTGTGCCAATGAGTTGGTAATATGACTGCATGTAAATACACTGCCACACCTGTGCTGCACTAAAAGAAATCCAATGGTTATTGTTAGCATGCCACATTGAGAAGTTCCAGTGTATGTAAGCATATTGAGCCACATCCAGGCAGGAATGCACCAGGCTGTTATTTACCACCTGGCAAAAAAAAAAGTTGACTTGTAGGGAGCATAATTTGCAGGGGTGCCAGTCTCAATGGCAGAGGTCTACTACAGATAAAAAGTTCTTTTTCAGAAGATTTGTCCAATTCCAATTCCCTGTTAGAGAGGGACAGAATCAAAGGCAAGGCAGAGGTCAAGCCTTTGCCTGCTTTCTCCTCCTTTACCCAATAAACACTCCGTCTGAGGATTGTGAGGGTAGGCTAGGGAGCGAGTGTTTATTTGGTAAAGGAAGAGAAAGCAGGCAAAGGCTGCAGAAGGGGGAAGCAGCCGCAACAGGATAAGGATAAAGCAATACGACAGAGGCTGTGAGCTAGAGAGGGAATAGAACAGGGACTTTAAGCCAGTGGTGCGTTGTGGGTGGTAGAAGTAGCACTGGTGTGTCGATGTGAGTTCAGGGTGAGCTACATGGGCGCAAGGTGAGAGAAGGGCCCATGCGATTGCCGGGTGAGAGGAGTGCATACAGAGTGAGAGAAATGAGTGCAGGGGGGGGGGGTGGTGTGAGCGGTGTACATGCAGGGTGAGTGGTGTGCCTGTTTGCGTGCTGAGTGACCAGTGTGCCTATGTGAGTGCAGGGTAAGCGGCGAAAGAAAGGTGAGCTGTGTGTGTGACTGATGAGTGCATGGTGAGAGAAGTTAGTGCAGGGTGATTGGTGAGTCCCTGTGAGTTCTGGCAGACTATTGTGCCTGTGTGCAAGCAGCGTGAGTTGCATTAGTGATAGATGAATGGAGTGCCTGTGTGAGTGCAGGCTGAGCAGTGTCCCTGTGTGTGCAGGGTGAGAAGGAAGTGCTGTGCTCGTCTGAGTGGTGTCAGTGCAGGGCGAGTGTCGTGCACATGTAAGTGAAGGGTGAGCTGTGTGAATGACCTAAGTTACTATATAAATGCAGGATGAGTGATGTGCCTGTGTGAGAGGAGAAAGTGCAGGGTGAGTGATTTGAGTGCAGGGTGAGTGATGTGCCAATTTGAGTTTGGGTGCGGGTTAAAGTGCAGAGGGGGAAGAATGTATGCATGGTGACTGATATGCTTGTTTGAGACTGAGTGCAGGGGGAGTGGTGAGAATGCAGGGTGAGCAGTAAGAGTGACAGGTGAGTGCAGCGCCATGTGAGTGCAGGCTAAGCAGCATGCTCCTGTGGGTGCAGGGTAAGAGGAGTGTTACTGGTTGCGTTATGGCCAAGCTTACACTCCGTACACTTCGCTGGAGTTAGTTATGATGATAAGCCAGTGATAACAGTTATAGGCCTAATTGATGCACAGGGAAAAGCTTTGCAAGAGGCAATAGGTCGTATGTCATGAAAGATTATGACAAAGGCAGAATGTTTGTTTTAGTGACAAGCATGTGCTCAAGTCAATAGGAGTCCAAAACTGAATTGTCATTATAGTATGGTACAAGCTGTACACCGGTATTTTCTTACATGCAGCCTCAGAGATTACCATAGTAGGAAAGGGTTTCAGTGCTGGCCTCCCTCTGACAACCCTTGGAGTATTTTCAGGGTGCTGAATTTTTTTAGGCTCTACTGAAAGGGGTTGTATATTGTTTTACCAATTGTAATTCTGTACACATTTGAATTTTATAGCCGAATGCATGATGATTGCCAGTTTATGTGCACTTAAAGAAGCCTGTTCTGGCTATAGTGTCAAGCCAATAAAAAATTACTACAGGTCTCATCAGTTCACCGAGAAACGTTATATCAGAATCCTTAGGTGTGATCTGTTTATAATCAAACATTATGTCAAAGCAAGTAGGCTTGACTTAGGCTTTTAAGGATGGATTATTACACTGTGCTAAAACCTGTAGGCCGGTATTTTGTTACACGGAATCTCACAGATTAGTAGGCAAGGGTTTTGGTATTGGTGACCTACCCAAACAAACCAAACCATGGAGATAGAAGATTTGCAATATGATCATTGTTAGCAGGCTCTAGGACTTTGGATTTATATTGTTTTGAAAACTGTACTTTTGAACATATTCGTAATATTAACATGGGTGGTCTGCCTACTTGGGCACTGGGGCTCTGCCCCATTTTGTTTTCCCCCCTGGCTGAGGCTTCATTAATTTAAGTTGTGTTTCTTTAAAAAATTAAAATGCACACAAATTCTCGCTGGCTGGGCGCTTTCACTCTTACGCATGTTGCTCCGGTGCAGAATGTAACTAGACATCTGCCTGCAAGAACATTTGCCGGCCCGACGATCTCACAGCCCTGAGGCCTGTAAAGTCATCAGTCTCGGCCTTGTAGACTAATCTCCACCCCCTGGTGACGTGGAAACAAAGTTAGGCCCGGGTGCTTCAGGCTCAAGCCCTGTAACACCAGGGGATTCATGTAAATCAGGGGCTGGAGAGTTCTCACCCCAACCTTTCCCCAACTTGTCAGAGTGAGGCGGGATCAGTGATCGTCGCTGACCCCACCCTGTGACGAGTTGGGAAAGGGTGGTGTAGGCTGCAGTCATGAAGCAGAGAAATCGAGTCTGCACAGGAGTAGACACATTTTGAAGACACACTGCGCAGACTCGAGGTCTCTACTTCCTGCGCTGCTTTTAGTGAGAAAAGTTGCGGACTGTGGCGGGCATTTCAACTCGGCGAAGACGCCTGGCTGTAG
This sequence comes from Calotriton arnoldi, assembly GCA_963921515.1. Classification (NCBI taxonomy): domain Eukaryota; kingdom Metazoa; phylum Chordata; class Amphibia; order Caudata; family Salamandridae; genus Calotriton; species Calotriton arnoldi. The sequence continues at coordinate 438,905 of CAWUFW010000027.1, forward strand.
GTTCTGCTGAGATAGTGCACCCCCCGTGTGCCCTCCTGGTGGAGCTGCAAAGGAGAGGAGGAGCAGTTGAGGAAAAAAGTAATAAATAAAACAAAACCGAAAAGGAAGTAAGCAATGCGAGCCAGACTTTGCTATCACTTCAGTCACCACTGCTGTGCACCTAAAAGTTACTATGAGGTCAGTACGAGGCAGAGGCTGTTTTTTTCTGTATTCTTTCCAATGGAAAATGTGTCACCAGCAGAGTTGTGGAGTGTGTCATTCTCATCAAAGTTACTAAAAGCTTTCCACTAGGTGCAATCCAACTGAATTCTATTACTAACATATTTTGAAAGCACTTGTGTTTACCTCAAATGTTAGATCAACTTGCACATTTTACGGCAGTCTATTGTTGCAATAGATTTTTAAAATAATGACTTGCATATTCAGTGTTTTTAGTCTCAGGCTGGGACCTCATAGCATTCGAAATACATTTTGCTATTCTCCACAGCGCCAATCACTTCTAAAATTCTCTGATTAGACTCCAGCATCTCCATTGATCGCATTAACCAACTGAGTGTAAAAGAGTGTGTTTCCAAATGATTACTTTAACTTGTATTTTTCTTTATTCAAGATGTGGCATTCTAATAAGCGGCGGCTTCTCCGTTAAGGCGGAGGAGCATCGCCTCACTGCTCTCTCAGCAGTGAAAATATGAAAAATAAAATTATAAAAACAGGTTATTATCATTTTATTTTTCCTCGCTGAGCTGAGTCTAGGGCGGGGTGGGGCTGGGCCGTTCTGAAGGGCGGGGTGGGGCTGGGCCGTTCTGAAGGACAGCAGCTGCAGCAGGAAGGAGGAGTAGTGGGCACTGCTGCAAGTGCGCATGTCGGTTTGGCCAGCTGTCTTAGGACGGCCAAACCGACATGCGCACTTAGATCTCTCCAACCGAGCTGTGCTGCACAGCCGGGTAGAGAACAGGCACAGGGTCCCAGGCCCTGACTGAGCATCAAACCCGCCAACTCAGACCAATCCCGGTGCTTCTCTCATGCTGGCTATTACCAGCATGAGAGCAGTATCTGGATTGGCGTAGAAGAGTCTGGGTGCCTGTGCATGGAGTGCCAGGAGTCGAGAGGAGCAGAAGAGCACCGAGGTGGCGGACGGCAGATAAGTACAATTTTATTTTTTTTCTTATTTTTCTCCCCTGTGCTGCTCCACCACTTTTCTCTTGCAACAGCCGCCACTAGTTCCGCTTTACATGCATTTTACCTTTAAGGTGAAAGGCTAACAAAATAGTGGCAGAATAATAAATAATACATTTCTGCCCCCTGCCCCTATTGCTGCATTCAGGATCACTGTCCTCATACTGTTTGTAACGCAATTCAACCGCTGCTGAACTCTCGACACTCCGGGACCTCTGTTAAGTCTCTAGCGTGTGGCACAGTCATTCATTTGAGCCTTTTAGAGCTCGAGTTAAATGGCTAACAGCCTTGGGTTGCTATAAGGTCAGAAGCATGGAGGGTGAGAGGGGGACACAATCCGTCACCAGCCTCATGACTGAGTCTTCTCTAAACTCACAGGCTTTTGATCAGCACTGATCTGTCAAATTTGTTACTAACAGGCAGAGTGCCCTTTATGGATTATAACACTGACTTGTCTGCTCAGATATTACATCACTTAGAAGCTTGAGCGATTCTGGATAGGGAGCTTTATGAAAAGAGATGGTTCTTTTTATCCAGGTTGTGGACAGCAGTGTTCATACACCTCTGGCATTTCTACTGCATTTTATGGTACTTGCAATGCTGTATTCCATCAAATATCAAGGATTTTGGAATATTTGAAAACCCAGCATAAGACATGCAGAGGGTTTGTTGAGTATTTGTGCACCAGAAAGCAAGATAAAACTTGCGAAAATGGATGTATTGTAGATGCTTCTTTTCACTTTGTACTTCTGCAGCTCTGGGTTATCGTCACAAATTCCAAAGCCCAAGTGAAATTATTTGGGATGAATCTTCAGTATGTATGTCAGTCGGGCTCGCTTGCTAAGCCAGACTCGCCCCCATCTTTTATGCCCCACCACTTTGAAAAGTCAGCACCACCACTGAATATTAATACTGTATACCTGATGGTGCCTTTGTGAGAAAGTTTAAGCTCAATGCAGGAAGCCTGATTGGGTTATGGTGACAACCAAATGAAGTAAAGATATAGGCCGGATTGGTTCACTGGGAAAAGATACTTCAAAAACCATCGGTCTGAACTGTTTATTATGAAAAGTTACGATAAAGTTTTTAGGCCTGACATAGTGATTGTGAAAAGCAGATGTTAAAGTCAATTGGCATTTAAGGGTGGATTTGTATTACTCTGTATTAAAACTGACAGATTTGGTATTTTGTTACATGAAACCTCACAGATTACCTTTGTAGGAATCAATTCTGCTGTGGGTTACTCCCTCTGGTAAAACCTAGCGGTACAAGATTTGCACTGTAATAAATCTTGCTAGAACCTCTTGGGAAGGCCCGACAAGCGTAGCTATCTGCCAGGGTCTTGTAACTAAAAAAACAACATGAAATAATACATACATTCATGTACTTAAATATATATCCAGATAGATACCTTTGGATCAGCCCACTGTTGACATTGGTCTATCCGAGTATCATTAACGCCATGCATCCGTCCATGTGGTGAATGACTAGGTAGTGGTTTAGTCCATATCAGTCATTGGTTCTCTTGAACAGAGAATGGCAGCATTGTCTGATGAAAACCAGTGTGCTCCAGTATCAAGGCTGGTTGGCCAGCCCCTTAGTTTCCAAGTTTCTCTTTTTATAATCCCCTCTCACTTCTTTGCTTCTATTTTTCATTTTTCTTAAGAGGACACTACGGCTCTTGGTGCAGTTCTAACAGATCTCATGCTTGACGCTCATTTCATTGACAGTGTGCCCTTCCCTTGTGGCCACTTCCTCTGAACCAGGCGACCATTACAGAATGCTGCTGCTCATAGTGTATCATTGTTTTATCATTTCAGGCTATTCAACACTTTGGTTTTACATATGGTTGCCATGCTGGAACTTTAAGACGGTATATGGACTTTGTACTGCGTTTATTTTGCCAATAGACATTTCGCTGCTTGCACTGCAGTGCCCAACTAAACAGCGTTGCAGTTGGAGGTGGCAAAATGGCCACAGGCAAGGTGGGGACATGAGCAGGGTCACATAGGGGCACCCCCCATTAAAAAAATAGGGGCATCTCCCCATAAACAACAGAAAACAAAAACAGCAATCACTGCGGGGCAAACACTGGCTTCTAGAGTGTGTTGATGTTTGCTCCGTGGTGAAATGTCTGCAAATCTTTTTTTTCCTCAAATGATAGACTACGTACAATACCTTTGAAAGATGGGCACATGCTGCTATATCTAGTTTCGTTATTCCAAGCATGTGCTAGGCGTGTTTCGAAGCCAGCATGTTTTCTTTTTCTACCTGTATTCGTTTAATTTATCTTGCACAAGATGTTGAGTTTGAGTGTGTTTTATCGTGGTGGAGTCAAGTGGTGAATGCAAGAATGAGTCAGTGGACTGATGACTGAATAGATGCATGAATGCAAAGGTGAGAGACAGGGTGAATCAATTAGGACTTACTGAGTGCCTTAACCCGTCAATGACGCAAAAGGCACTTTTATTCAGCAGCCAGAGATATTGGCATTGCCAATGTCTGTTACGGTTAGTTTTTTTATGTTCACACAAGGAGGGGGTTGATGGGAGAAATGGCCAAAGTTGCATTTAGTTTTTTAAGTGGATACTAAAGAGGAAAAAAACTAAAAAGTAGGCGTCATTTTATTGCTCTGAACTTTAGTGACTTTCTGAGTCCACTATAAGCAGCAGTTTAAGTCCAGGGAAGAAGCTGTGTGATAGCTCTAGCCATTTTTAAACAGTGGTAGAAGGGCTCTCTAAATTTCCACTGTTCTGATTGAATATTAAAAGGTACTATTTTGGTTGCTAGACTAGAAGTGCCTGTGAGAAAATAGCTCTGGTCAGAGATTGCCTAATGCAGGTTATGTCCATAGAAACATAATGGAGAAATCTGACAAAGTTTGTGACCATGAAGAGATGAATGAGAGACCCACACAAATAAGAACTGGGCAGTACTGGACATAATTATACACACAAACACATTACCAATGCCAAGCTGCATTGTTTTTGTGTGTTTTCTCTCTTCCTCCAGCCCACCATTGGGCTCAATAAATCCCAAGCACAAATATTACACTTTGGCACAATGTTGCTTCAGAAATACTATTAAAGGTCGGATAACTCTACAAGGTCATTCAGCTGTTTGCACTTCAGCACATGTCACCAGTGCACATCAATCTGGGGATGCAGAGATACCATCCAACAGGAAGGACAAAGGCCGCAGTGACTTAAGATTAGCACAGAGGGATGGAGGTTAGTGAGAAGCAATAGGAGAAGGAGAGGGGTTTAAGATAGTGGATGGAAGCCTTAGTTATGAAAACGAAAAGTATAATAGCATGGTTTATATAGCCCTCAATACAATCTATTTTACTGCTTCAAAACCTAAAAACAATGGGTGTTAATATTGCCCGATACAAATGCACTCTTTCTTTCATAATGATTTTTATTGACATTTTTCTTTTTTTCCCCAAGACTGGTCATGGACTTCATGAAAGTTACAAGTCAATTTGCTTATGGAGTGCAAAGGGTCCTGGAGAAGCCGAGACGCTTCCACCAAAAAGCGGGGCCGGTGCGAGAGAACAGGTGCAGGTCCCGTTATTTATTTCAGAGAGTAAAGTGTCGCAGTGAAGACACAAAGAGACTCGCACTCCACAATCCGTAAGCTTTTCAGTAGTATAATCAGCAACGTGTTTCAACCACACACGGTCTTCCTCACGGTCAGTCAATTTGCTTATATCGGACTTCAAATGTACTCTTGTCCTGCAGCTCACATTAGATGTCGGCAGCAAACACTTAACTCACTGAGCCATAATGCTGGCACATGGCCATTAAGATGCTGTCATTTAGTGCAGAGGATGTTCTGTATCTTACTACTGGCTATTCAAAAGTGTATTAAAGAACCCCCCTCACACCTCCGTGCACACCACGCTGGAGGAGACAATATTAAGTCTTACTTTATCTTCAGAAAGGGCAGAATGAGGTAAACTTAACTTCAGTGATTTCAAGAAAATGCAGTGGGTAGGTGAGGCCAGCAGAGGACTGGACACCAAGCCTTTTCGCAGCATTTTAGTTTCGCAGTATCACCTTGTGTCAAGAAGGAGAAGACGCATGGTTGAAGAGTTAATCGATTAAGCATATTTTGCCACCTCGTTTTACATAGGAATAATACCGCTCCCTGACACAGTGTGAGAATGTACACGTGCCCAGTGCCTCTGTATGCTGGGGAGTGTAGTAAAGGAGTCTCATGTCTCCAAGTTACACTGTTGGCACATGCTGGCATCTGCTTTTAGCTTGACCTGCATCATTCAGCCTTTACTAAAAAGCTGTGGGCATCCATCCTCTCCATAAAGCCATCTGTTTAGCTCAAACCAGAAGAATTTTTTCAATATTCTACGACAACTTCGACGAAGACAACCAACACACTGAACCCTCACCAACCACCCCCGACACCCGGAAACCAGCGATTGACGACTGGACAGCCCTCTCTACCGAAGACACACTGAAGACAATGAAGTCAATCCACTCAGGGGCCCCCACGGACCCCTGCCCCCACCACATCTTCAACAGAGCCGCCGACACCATCGCACCCTTGCTCCGCCACACCATCAACCGCTCCCTGGCGACCGCCTCGTTCCCCGACGACTGGAAACACGCCGAGGTCAACCCCCTCCTAAAGAAACCCTCAGCGGACCCCACCGACCTCAAAAACTACAGACCCATCTCCCTGCTCCCGTTCCCAGCGAAAGTCATTGAGAAAGCCATCAACAGCCAACTCGCCACATTCATTGAAGAACACAACATCCTCGACTCCTCCCAATCCGGCTTCAGAAAAAACCACAGTACGGAAACCGCTCTCCTCGCCGCAACAGACGACATCCGCACCCTACTGGACAAAGGAGAAACAGTAGCCCTCATCCTCCTCGACCTATCAGCGGCGTTCGACACAGTCTCCCACCGCACCCTAATACGCAGACTCTACGACGCAGGAATCCAGGACAAGGCCCTAGACTGGATCCGCTCCTTCCTCTCCGGCAGGACGCAGCGGGTCAGACTCCCCCCTGTCCTCTCGGACCCCACACCTACCACCTGCGGAGTCCCCCAGGGCTCCTCCCTCAGCCCGATGCTCTTCAACGTCTACATGGCTCCACTCGCACCCATCGTCAGAACCTACGGACTCAACATCGTGTCATACGCAGACGACACCCAGCTCATCCTCTCCCTATCCAACGAGCCCAACACCGCCAGACGCAACTTTCGAGAAGGCATGGAAGCCGTCGCCAAATGGATGAAAAACAGCTGCCTACAACTAAACACCAACAAAACAGAAGTACTCATCATGGGCCCAAACCCCGATGCCTGGAGCGACACCTGGTGGCCCCCGCCCTCGGAAACCCGCCAACCCCCACAGACCACGCACGCAACCTGGGAATCATCCTGGACTCCGAGCTCAAAATGGACCGCCAGATCAACTCTGTCTCGTCTTCCTGCTTCCACACCCTCCGCCTCCTTCGTAAGACCTTCAAATGGATCCCCTCGAACACCGAAAGACCGTCACTCACGCCCTGGTCACCAGCAGACTCGACTCACGGCAACGCACTCTACGCCGGAATAAACAAAAACCTCACCCGCAAGCTACAGAACATCCAGAACGCCGCCGCAAGACTGGTCCTCAACCTGCCAAAACACTGCCACATCTCCCAGCACCTGCGCACACTCCACTGGCTCCCTGTCGAGGCGAGAATCACCTTCAAGATGCTCACCCACGCACACAAGGCCTTCCACGGCACCGGACCAGCATACCTGAACAGCCGACTCAAATTCCACGCACCTCAAAGGACCCTACGATCAGCCCAGCTCTCCTACGCCATGGTCCCCCGCACCAGAAAGACCAGATCGGGAGGCCGCTCCTTCTCCTTCCTCGCGGCCAAAGCATGGAACGCCCTTCCGCTCCACCTCAGACAGACAACATCGCTCCCCATCTTCGCAAGAAACCTCAAAACCTGGCTCTTCGACAGACCCCCTTCCTTGATGGATGGAACCTGCACACCCCCCCCCCCTAGCGCCTTGAGACCCTTACGGGTGAGTAGTCGCGCTTTAACAAACCCCTGATTGATTTGATTGATTGATTGAATATTCCCACTTTAACAGGTAAAAACAAATTTCAGACTTGGACAAACCACGGGCCCTTTTGAAGAACAGATGAGAATTATGCATCTGGGTCTCACCAATAGAAGTGCCAGCCCACATCCGAACACTAGAGTGCCAGCCATACATGCGGGCACTGACCACTGATCACAGTCAAGTTTAATGGAAAGGTCGATCAAAGGGCAATGCAAAACCTCAGTGTTTTAATGAACAAAAGAGCCTTTCAGAAGATGGCTGGAAACACAACAATGCATGCATGGGGAATCCTGGGCCTCACATCACCAGTTCTGGGGGAACTATCATCAAGACCGAGGGATTCTGAGGGCCCAATCAACCTCTGCGCTTCTTATATCTGGTACAAGGCAGATACAGGGATATGTAACCAAGACGAGCATTATGCTCTTCGAAAACAGGGTAGCAGATAGTATATCCTAGGTGAGGAGCAAGCTGTCGTAGAAACTCAGGGAATGAGTGCTATCACTCCCACCCCACACCCCTCGGCATGTCTTGGACAGAGTGTGAAACATATATAGGGATATCAAGTTAAAGCATCTATTGCTTACTTTTTACATATGCAGCAACAATGGCATGTCCACGCAGACACAGATAATTCTTGGCCCCGCCCAGCCTATTTCTCTAATTGGACATGGTACTGCACAGAATCAGATGGACGGGATCTGGTAGACACCGAGCAGCCACGGTCTGTGTTGGATTGGCCTGGTCAACACAGAGTCCAAATTCCTGGTCTGGTGCGTAAGTCAGGAAAACACAAATACCAGGCATTTGGAGACCGTTCGTGTTCAGTGGATCATTGTGATGAACATACATCTATCTCTCTGTAAGAAGACCAGTCCTATAAAGACAGACTATGGATGCTTGTGCAGCAGTTTGCGTTTGTTGGTTCATTCTGCAAAACATAACCAGACATGGCCCGGTCCAGTTGACCCCTCAAAATCAGTATGAGCCACATCTGCGAACTGGCCACAGCAAGTGTTAGGTTGACCAGCATGATTAACACAGAGACTTAGGTTTGCTGAACGGGTCATGTAAACAAGGGTAATTACAATCAGTGTTTGGTGGCCCCATCTGATAAGACGGATGTTGTCCGAGTTCAGTATTGGGGTATTCAGTTATATTTTTTAGGTTTCTTTCAGTTCTGCAAGGTCACCTAAATTTCCCTTCAACTTAATTTTTTTTAAACAGTATTTCTTTGACTTTATCATTCAATAACCCACATTTTTAGATCTCGCCTACTGACAGTGTTCATCTTGTCTGTTTTCAAAGAGCCATTGTAGGCAATACCTATACTTCTAGTGGGTTTGGAAGTCAGGCCATTGCTTACACAAGGAGATGACGGACGGAGCGCTGAAACTTTTCAGGCACTCACCCCCAGTCACAGATCTGGGTTGAATCCATCATCGTTCTTTAGCTCACTTCGCCACTCCAGTTCAGACCCAGCCATATGCAAATCAATCTTGACCCCGTTTCAAGTTTTTTTTTTTTTTGGGCTTTCTTCATGAACTTCCTACATCTAAAACCTGCAGCTGGGGCACTCCTTTCTGGAAAAAAGAAAAAAAAGGTACTTTTGCACATTTGTGTCTTTTTTTAATTTACCACTCCAAGACTGGCATCGATCATCTGGGAAAAGTAAATTAAACCAAAAAAAATGGCCATCCCATCACAACACATACTCACTTGTGTGTGGTGCATATGCACGCTTGAGTGTTGAAGCATTTGTATATGCGTCACTGTGCTTTTTAATTTTTTTCAGGTGTTGTTCAGCATGTGCACTATGGCAATACCCATTTTTTTGTGTCTTCCGTTGCTGAACAGCATCAGAAAAAAAATTCCAAAGCAAATAGGTCTGTATTGGCAAAAAGAGATTTGACCTATTGGCTTTGCCAATGCTTGCTGCGAGTCATGCAATCATAAAATCTTCCCATTTTTTTCCCCGGTTCACAGAAACATAGTGAGCTTTAGGGGGATGGTCCTGGAAATGCAATGCAAAGGTAAAGACCCAAACAGCTGTAAGTGTGTGGTATCTGCAAACATTTGCAGTAGATTTCCCATATTAATCTGCACTTTAAGACGTAACCCTGATGATCCAAGCGTAAGAAGTTCAGAAAATGTACAAAGAGCGCAGAAACCCCCATTAAAAAAAAAGACTAATGTGAAATAGCACAATTTTCCCAGCTCTGCAATTTTATTCAGTGCAAAGAATTTGCACGGGCAGAATTAAGGAATGCAGTTTTACACTACAGAAGTATGCAGGCCCTGCATTGCAGGGCCTAGTTTTAACTAATGGTTTCGTTTATTGTGTAGTAGGGCTCACATCCCTACCATGCGTAGGTACACTCCTATGCATCCTTTGAATTGGAGCGTTTATTTAAGAACAGGGCACACGTGTTTTTTTTCTTATTGGTATTCACAGACCAGGATATTTTAATAGTTCACGGTTTGCTGCAGAGATTTAAAGTGAGTGTTTTCTCCAAAGTGATAAGCTGCGCCTGCACAGCAGCAAGTTTGGAGGGAGACGCCTCGTATCTGGATCTCTGGCCATGGTTAGGTGGTCGTTACAATTCCTCTTCAGGCCTGGTGTGACCACATTTAGTACAGCCCGTTACCCTGTGTGACTCAGGCCGGAACAGCTAGTTTCCCCAGAATTAATGACCGACCATCTCCCGATTTACCTAGAATTGTAAGAGCAGGAAGAATTGGTTAATTAATTGGAGGAGCTTCCGGAAACTTGGCAGCAACAACAGGCGCAGAGGCTGCAGAACCTAGCCGGCCTGTGGGAGCTTCCTGCGGCATACATCAATCTACTCAACGCCGCCCACTGCCGAGCGACGCATCAGCCCTCTTATGCTCCCACCCTGGAGCGGGCTGCGGAGCGATGAGGGGGCGGACAGGCGGGAATTCCCTGGCTGACCCCGCCTCGCCTGCAGAGCCCCCATTAATTACTGGCGTGTGCGCATGCTTGTGTAAGCAGGGCAGGCTTTAGTGCTGGTGGCACCCGGTGCGATAATCATTTTTGGCGCCCCCACACCCAATGACCGCATCCTCGATTCTCTCACTACCACCAGGCATAAGGGCCCCTCATCTCTCCAATCATAAGTTATTGCTAAACAAGCACCCCCCTCCCATGAGGTCGGTGCCCCCTCCACAGGTCAGCGCCCAGTGCGGCCGCACCAGTCGCACTGCCCTAAAGCCGGCCCTGTGTGTAAGTTAACTTACGAAAAGAGAAGTGGGAAAAGAAAGACCAAGGGCTGGAGTGCACAAAATTTGCACGGCTACCTTAATGGAGCAAATTCGCTTTTTGACTATTTTGCTGCCTGCACAAAGCCAAACGGAGCATATAGATTTTGCTTCTGTCCTTTTTGCACAAACATTTTTACATCCAAGCAAAAAAAAAAAAACGGCCAAAAAAAACGTGAATCAATTGCAAACAATGTACAAGGCATCCTTTGCTGTGAAATCATTCATTTATTTTTTGAAGTAAAAGAAGAGACCACAAGATTTATAAGTAACATATATAAAAGCATTGACCAAGCCAAAAAGTCGTGTCTTTGGGAATTACTGGCTTTGCCAATCGTTTTAACAATATGTTACAGTTTGTACATTGCATATTTTACAGAGCGATGGTCACATATGTACCATCTGTAAATACCAATTCTCATTATTTACATCAGATCATTGCTGTTACTCATGTATATCAAACTGCTAACAAGCACTCACCGAGACAACACGTCTGGATTGTTTTAGGCATGTTTGCGGTGTGATGTGTATGGATCCAATTGCAGAAACGTCACAAAGAGGCACCTAAAAGCTGGTCAGGCAGCTGTTGTGTAACCACAGGATTGTAGTTCACATGTTTTAAACTATGCTGTTAATTGCTTAGGCTACGTACCTTTTAGAGCCCCCACCTTTTTCATTCCACTTTAAGCACTGCAGTCCACAATAGGCGTTTGCCTACAGACAGCTAAAAGCCATCTCCTCGGAGAGAACTAATAACTGTGATGTTGTAAAATGGCCATGATGGACCTGGCTCTTTTTGCAGGGTCACTCCCAGATTTGTGCATTGTGATGCTGAACCCGTTTTTTGGGCATTAGGACTTTGCACTTTTTCCCTGCTCATCAGTGGGTAAATTGCTTGTGATCTCTCCCTAAAACATGGCATATACCAGATTAGTACATTTAATTTACTTGCAAGACCCTAGTAAATGGTACACCGTGTACCCAGGGCATGGAAATTAAATGCTAACAGGGCCTGCAGCACTCATTGTGCCACCCAATAAAATAGCCTTTTAAAACATCTCAGGCCTGCCACTGCAGCCTGCAGTGCAGTGTTAAAACTGTCATTTTGACCTGGCAAAAGAAACATTTTGCCAGTCCTAAATCTTACTTTTTAATACTTACAAGTCACCCCCTCAGGCAGGCCATAAAGGCTCATAGGGTAGGGGGCATTGTATTTAAAACGTAGAATGTGTACTTAAGTTTTACAAGTTCTGGCAGTGACAGGCGTATCTTTCCCATTAACTAATTCTAAATTACCTTATTACATTTAATAAGTGATAATGTTAGATTGGGAGCAGATAGAGATGGCTTGTGTACACTCAAATGAATTGCAATTTAAAATACTCTTTAATAATTAAATCAGATTTTAAGTCACAATTGTGAACAAGTTGGCATTTTTTTGTCCAAACCATTTGTGCCTTCAGCCGGTGTCCTGGGTCACATGACTGTGAATGGCTCTACTGTTGGGATTTGTGTATTCCTTCCAGACAATGACACAATGGGGCTTAGGTGTGGACAGGATGGGCCACCCTGACAGGATGAGTGGGGTGTGGCTGACCTGCTGCAGTTGGACCTGTTGGCCTCTGCTGGAAGAGTTCCTGATTCCCAAGAAGTGCCCCCATGTCCTGGACCCTTGGGTGGCATCAGTTTGAGCTTCTCCTAAGAGGAAAAGGTGAAATCCTGAAGTTTGGGCTCTTCGCAACCGGGAACGGTCCCGTTTGCGCCAACATAACGCTCTGGTGGGACCTGATCTTCGCGCTACAGAGATGACCGGAAATGCGAGAACTTCACTTGGCACTACAGCAATGACAGCCCGGGGTGACTGCCTGACCAGCTCCTCGCGCTATTGCGACAAAAATCCACAACACTCTACCTGCGCTTCATGGCCTCCTCTGCCGTGAATGGAACTCTACGTGCCAGACTTAGAATGTAACTTTTCAGCAGAACTAGCCTGGTCCCTGTATCTGACCCACCCTCTAGTCGGTCTAAACTTGTGACTTTCACCCGGTCTGGTACAACTAGATGACAGCGAGTGGCGCTTTCTGCTTTTAGGCACAATTTCCACTGAAAACTTTAAAACTGAATATCTCCTGTTCTACTGATTGTTTTTTATTCCAAGTCCCCTTTTACTTATTAAAATTCACTCCATGTTTCGAATTTGGTTTGGGATTTTTCTTGTGTTGTGTTTTCACTTTATTACGGTTTGTGTGCTGCATGAATACTTTACACATTGCCTCCAAGTGAAGCCGGACTGCTTTAGTGCCAAGCTATCAGAGGGTTAAGCAGAGGTTGAGTAAGTGACTTTTGTGATTCACACTGACAAGGAAAGTGGTTGTTGCCTGAGTAGGGCTTCCACCCCCCTTCAACCAATAATCCTATTTCTTACAGGTGGAGTTCTTGGAGTCCCAATGAAATCTTGTGGAGCAGAAAGAACGAGCGACCGCTTGGCTCCTTCACTGCACTCTGCAGCATCTCTGGGAGGGCAGGAGCAGTGTTAGTGTCAAAGGTGGGGGTGGGTGGAATCGTGCACTTCGGTGAAAGAAAGCAGAGGGCCTAACCTCCTCCACTATGACACCGCAGGCCCTGATTGTAGGTCCTAGTGCTCATGGTGTCACAGCACCCCTTTAGAAGTGAAGCTGCAGTATTTGTTCCCTGGTGAAGTTGATCGAAAAGTTCTGCAGATTATTTTCTCCCTAGAGAAGCAGATCCAAATAGCCTGACCTTCTCTGGGAGTCAACCCACAAAAGGAACAAAGGAGCGCCTGGAAAATTAGCAAGGAAAGGACAAAAGTGATGCGTCCATGCACCAGGTGAGGGACAAATGCAAGAAGCGGAAGAAAAGCCCACACTAGCTTACAAATAAAAAAAAGCAAATAATTATGATAATAAGACAACAGATGGTAGGCAATGGGCAGACTATGCCACTGTAAGCTAACAATACGCCTCGCAACAGACAGCGCATTCACTGTCTAGTAGGCAAGGCCTCAAAAGAAGGCAAATAAATTTTGCGCTATGTCATAATAAGAATTAGTCAAAATGGACCTGATCTTAAACTTTGCTTCATTTTTCACATTTAAAAAAAATGTGGAAAAAGCATTTGTTCCATTCCTTATATTTATATACAAATACAGTTTTCTCCAGTTTTTTTGATCTGGTATTAAAATCGTCATGCAATATGGAGGGGAGCAAAATCTCCATGCACCAGTCCCTATATCACTAAGAACTAAACGGTGCATAATAAGCATTTGCCCCATTTTTGCAGAAGCTCAACATGTAGGTAAACAGCCCACAGAAACCACTAGAAAGACCATATTGGTACCAGGGAGAACCCAATTCAAAACTTAAACCGTAATCTGAAATGTATATACCAGAGCAAAGAACAGTAGTTATTGTGATGTGCTCTGATCACACAGCAACCACGCTGCGTATCAAGGGTACATCCACCCACTGCAATAAAGGGACATAATGAAAGACACGTGAATGCAGGTGATTTCATGAGAAATGCATATCAACACACCTGGAGTGGGAGTAAAAAAACAGCCCATGAAAAAATGATTTCATTAAAGCCCCATATTGCGCCAAGTGAACTCACAGTGCCAGTGGATCATGAATGGAAGATTTTCCCCGAAAAGAATGTGTTTAAATATTGGGGCCAAATGAATAATTTTACAGGGCAAATTTTCAAAAGTATTGGTTACAAGATCATGACATTTTCTAATGTTAGAGTAAGCAGGAGCACTATTTCTCCAGAGTAATTCATGTACACGCTTATAAGTAAACTGAGTGTTGGTCCTGCAGGCTTCAGGATTGACCAGACCCGAAAGCAAGCTCCTGTCCCAAAAAGTACTGGGCTTCTCCAAGTGTCCAGTCCGGCCATGGCCACCGCTTTGTACTGCAATGTACAGCTTGGCCGTGCTGCATTGGGAGGTGGTGTAGGATCTTGCATGCAGGGATCTAGTACGTGAGCGACTAGGAAGAGCAGCCAGAGGAGCGCCTCATCCCGCGAGAGTCATCAACAAGCGGCGTCCTTAGTGGCAGCATGGTGCCATCCAACAACAGCAACATTACAGCAACAAAAATAGCACTAGTCCCTGTTGACCGCAGCTGCAGAGTTTCTTCTTCTCTGTCCCTGAAGCTGGGGAGGCTACAGCAGGAGACTGTTACAGCTAGCTTAAGGATAAAGTCAAAGGCCTAAAAAGGAAATGATACCGATAGACAGATTTTATTAAACGGAAAATGATCATTCCTAGACGCGAGTCTACATTAAAGCCTCTGGAACTATAGGTACGAGGTGATAGCGAGTGTCCCTTCAAAAGCAAGACACACTCCCTCCCCAAGAAGATATGACCCAGAAGGAAATGATATTGCTGGGCAGATTTTATGGAATGGAAAAAGAGCTTTCCTAGGTTGTGTCTACAGTAAAGCCTTTGGGGCTGTGGGTACAATGCAAGAGTGAGTCTCTTTTCCAAAGCATGATTCTCCCTAAGGAAATATGACCCAAGTAAAAGCAGCAAGACTGTTCAACTCATCACACTAAAGCAACGGGGTAAAACTGAATCTCTCAACAAGCACTTACAGGTGGACTAAGAAATGATGAAAGACCAACTGAGTCAAAAAAAGAATGCTAAACTTATGTACTGGGAAAAAGAAACTGTGGGGGCAAAACTTCAAAGACTAAAAAGCTAAATGGTTCTGATCAGCCAGTGATACAGCGATAGCATCTATGAAGAGCAACAGCCATAAAGGGCAACTGCTGCCACACAGAGCAACTGCCGCCACACAGAGCAACCGCCGCCACACAGAGCAACCGCCGCCACAGAGTACAAGCCACACAGAGCAACCGCCGCCACAAAGGGTAACCGTCACCACAGAGAACAAGCCACACAGAGCAACCGCCACACTGAGTATAAGCCATCAATGGCAGCAGGACATCTCATAATCAATATCCTCTCAGGGGCTTTCATCAGGACCCAGAACACTCATCTACACTTCTCCAGAGTAACCAACTTTCTCTTGTTGGAAAGAAATGGTACATACATGATTGTAGAGTCATCGATCACAGAATAAGAAACCCGCCTATAGTAACAATAACATCATATTAAAAATTAAAAGTTTGCATTTTAAAACATCCCGTAATCCACTGTATGTTTATGGAGACTTAAAAGGCATCTTCTTCTACAAATTCAGTCTACCTTGAATGTAGGCAATTCACCCACTTCTTCGTGGTGTTACTACTAAGGGTGCATGATGGGTAAGGGGCTGTCATTTTTGATTTATTGTGTGAAGTATTAGTTGCTTTCAAATTCTTTTGTTCAGTGCTATTATAGCGATGCGATGAGTCATGAACAGTACTTTTACTGCATAAGTGAAATAAAACCATGTGGACTGTTAACTGGAGATGGGTGATCCTGTGAAAAGGAAGTGATGAATTACCAACGTTCAGAATCTTGGCAAGTCACACTTTCCTGACGTAATACAGTTGTACTGCCATTCCCAATTTAGCAAATCCCTCGTGCCAAACGATCCTTTTGATGAAGAAATACTTTATAAATATTTTTTCCTGTTAGAGATCTCTGTAAATCTCCATCCTTTCATGTACTTCATGTTCTCTTACATTCCCACCTCTTCTCTGCATCGCTAGGCACACCCACAGCGTCATCTTTTAGTTCGCATTTGCAGTTGAGCCCCGACACACCCTTACATTCCCAACGTCTCCTTTACTCACATTTGAGCACATCAAACTCTCATCACTCACTCACTTGAGCACTCCTAAATCATGCAATGGTCGTTTTACCTTTCAAAACATTTTATTGCAAATAATTCTGCCTATATTTTTCCCACACCCTCCCTCTGTCTGAATCAACTTACCCTTATTCTCTCCATTTTGGTTTCCCTACTCCATTGCCCACCTCAGTGCTTAATTTGTAAAATTGTAAAAAGAAAAAAAAAATAAGTGCCAGGGCCTTTGTCCGGAGGCCACTGCAGCATGCACCACCCATTGCCCCACCAGCGCTGCCACCAGTCACGACCCGTGCAGGTAAGCGAGGTGGGGTGGGGCGGGAGGGGGAAGTGACAAACGACGGAATAAGGAAAATAAAATAAATAAAGCCACTTACCTTGCGCTCGTCGCATCGCCGATGCGGCGAGCACAAGGTAAGTGGTTTTATTTATTTTATTTTATTTTCCCTATTCCGTCGTTTGTCACTTCCGCCGCACCGCGCTTACCTGCACGAGCCGCCACTGGCTGCCACTGTCATACCAACACAACTACTGACCATCACACTCCAAGTGTGACAATTCAGACTACTCTTTGCCCCGAAAGCTATAAGAATCGCTTGGGCAGCAGGTATTAGTCATTTTTAATGTATATTTATTTAATAAATAACTGTTGAACTCATCTCTAAAATAGACTGCGCCACCATGTGGCAGACCGTCATAAGTGCTGGTGTTATGTTGGTGTTGAGCACCGGAAACCACAGGCAAAAATGAAGTATTGGCACACCTAGTCCTTTCCTGAAGCTCAGGCCTGTTGCAATACAAATAGACTCCTAATTTATTGGTTACGTTTTTACATTTAACTTAAGCTTGCTCTTATTTTAGGATTTGTTTTGGGAGCTTTGCTCACTGTGCATTAGCCTGATCACAAGATTTAATAAGCAGTCCTGTTATTTCCCACCCTTTTCTCCGGATATCTGTTGAGTTATTCATCAGCTTGACCTTTCATTGACTGGTCTTTTTGCGATGCCGGAGAGCTAGGAGTCTGGTTCCGTCAAACTGCATTTCTCCATCTTGATTTTACATCCAAGCCCCTGTAAATTGGTTAATGTGTTCTTATTGATTACATTAAACTGCAGCGTAAATGCTCGTTTGCATCGTGATTGGGTTTGCAAACGCAATGCCAACAGCTTCAGTTTCCTTTTCAGAACATCAGATTATACCATCTACTTCGCGTATGTGGGCAGGTGAAACATTCATAAAATAAACAAGAAAATATCACAGCATGCACCACCTACCTCAAAGAACTAGCAGTCCTCCTTACAACAGCATCTGATCACATTCATTTTGGTTTGAGAGCACAATAAGGAACAATGTCTTCCTCACTCACCTTCGCGATGACCTTGTCTACTTCTGTCCCTACTGGGGAGTAGAGGATCTTGGGGTTGGTGGTCATGAGATGGACCAGAAGGCCCAGGTTCCTTTGCTCCTTGTTCGTGAACCCTAATGAGCTCATATTCCCCTGCTTTAGGGCCTCGGGCTCGATTGTCCTACAAGATTATGGATCACAGAAAGAGCAAACATTAGAACAAGTGGTGATTTAGTGACCTGAAGGCTGCAAAAGCCTGGTACTAGAATCCATTTTCATTTTCATCTTAACGGGATGTCTTGTGGGACACAGAGGGACATTGCGTCTTACCATCCGGTGTAGAGGGCATAGACAACTAGCCAAGAGCACACAGAGTTTCCCCAACACAAACTTTACCAGGTAAAACCTGAGGGAATTGTGCAGGGAAAGTACTGCAGTTTCTGAGTTTTTGTGGTGGAAGGCAAACATGCTGTATTACTGCATTAACCCCAAGTACAAGGCACAGACTCTGCATAGGAAAGTGTGAGAAAATGGGTTTTTGGTTGAGGGGGTGTGAGCCCCGCTCAAGCAACAACTACAATCTTTGTCAGGGTGAACCACAAAAAGTCACTAAATGAACCCATGCTTAACCCTCTGGTAGCTTAGCACAAAATCAGTTAGACTTACCTCCGAGGCAATGCGTAAAGTATTTATGCAGCACACAAACAGCAATATAGTAAAAACATAACACAATAAAAATCCACAAACAATTTAGAAATATAGAGAAATAAATAAAATGATACCAAATTGATAAAAATACAATCAGTAGAACCAAAGTTATTAATTTTTAAAGTTTTTAGTAAAAATTAGCACCTAAAAGATCAAAGTGCCAACCGCAGACATCTAGTCTCATTAGACCGGGGCAAAGTCGAAAGTTATGGCTGACTGCAATGGAGCACAGTTCAGATACAAGAGGTGGATTGGGCCCGGTCTCCGGTCCCCTTTAGATTTAGAAGAAGTTTTGAAGAAAAATGTCTGAGAAGGTAAAGTTCACCGGGGTAGGGCATGCTAATCACAGTCATGTGACCCAGGATACAGGCACCAAATGGTTAGAACAAGAAAATGACAACTTTCTAGAAGTGGCATTTTCAGAATTGTGCCTGAAAATCTGACTTTACCGTAAAAAAGGATTTTAAATTACAATTCTTTAGACACCAAACATGATGTTTCAACCTGTTCCAAAACAAAAGTTATCACTTATTAAATACAATAAGGTAACCCAATGTTATCCTACGGGAGAGGTAGGCCTCGCAGTAGTGAAAAACAAATTTAGGAGTTTTTCACTACCAGGAAACATAAAACTTGAAAGTACATGTCTGACTTTTATATACACGGCATCCTGCCCTAAGGGCTGTTTAGGGCTTACCTTAAGGTTGAATTAAATGCATTAAAAATAGGGCTCCCGGTTTTATGGTATTTTTGGTTTTTAACATTTCCGTCTGTATTTATCCATATTTATTTTTTGACTATTCCATTGGTATTTATCCATATTTATTTTGTGTTTTGAGAATAAGTGGAGTCGTATAATAGTATATTTCCACATTTATTGAATTGATAAACATGCACTCACATCAATACAAGTATCGTTTCAGCAAACAAAGCAGCCAAATATAACAAAACCCTACAACCACAGGTAAATATTAACATTATATACAAATATATGTTAATATATGCCTGTATTTAAGGAAATCTCATCCTGTTTTTTAACTCCCCATGCGCTCTATCTGCTCAACTGTAGGCCTGGAATTCATGAAGGACACCATGGAGAGGCACTTAAAGGAAGCACAATTTTCTATATTTTTCCACTTATGAAAATTAATACAGACAGGAAACAAATTGTTTTCTGTATGTATTTATTTGTAAAAAATCAGTAAAAATGGCAAAACTTGGAGCCTTAATTAACAAGCATTGGCACAGCCAATAGGTCTCGCCTTTGGGACCTTATAAGTGTTTAGCCATGCAACGGTTGATGTTGTTGCACCAAGGATATTGTGTTGCATAACTAAATACTTATAAGGTCCCAAAAGCGAGACCTATTGGCTATGGACAAGTCATGGATGATACACAGAAAGCAGCGTTCTACTATACATTGTTGTTTTGAATAGTTTCAACGTCAGTTGGTAAAGAGAAGCCTTTAAGTGCATAGCTGCCAAGGTTTTAAATTGCTATGTGTGATATTTTCATAATTTTATTGTCATTATTTTGCCCCAGTTTTAAAGTCTTTTTAGAGTTTCTCATTGCTCAAATAGGTGTAATCACCAATATGTATATGTTTCCCTCATTTTCATTGCTTGAGTTCTGAGTCTGATGTGGTGCCAAATGGCCAAACCAAATGCTGAGATAGCCTAAGAAACAGAGGTTTGGGTAGAAAATGGGAATGTCTGATATTTAATCCAGGAGAGGTTCCGCATAAGTTGCACTGTGTGGATGAGGGAGGTGGGCGTTGATAAACGATAAGGAAGGAGGTTAAGAAAGCTGGAGTTTGAACAAGCAACTATTGCCATTCTAAACCTTGGTACTTTTTAATTCTGGAAGTTGGTACAGTGTTTCTGTGATCCACCACTAGCCGTCTGCTCCTCCTTTTATTTGGACAGTTCATGAACACTGTTGGGATGGAGCAAGGATATGTAAGCCTGGTTGGTCTCTTAATACGGACGTTTTGGTAAGAGGAGTCAGTCGGGGAAGTCATTCAGAGGTTTTTGAGATTCACAGAGAGAGACTGAAGCGATGAATCAGGGCAATCCAAGATGGGAAGATTAGGTAGACGGGTACAAGTGAGCACAGCAGAGTGAGTGCATATAGCAAACGGTATATGATGTACTAAGATATGTTGGCAAGTGGGGTTAAAGGTGTGTGGTAGAGCGGTTGTATGGATTGTTCATCCAAGGATGGAGTGCATTAATGCGGGAGGGTGATTTGCTTCAATGGTAAGAATGGGCTACATTAGATAAAGAGTTAATGAACATACGTTTATTTTTGGAGAAGGTGGAAAAAAGACGTTGTAAAGGCAGATGGAGTACCCTGGGTGAGATTGGAAAAGGGTGAGTAATAAGTATGTTACCTTGATAGGAGAAGGAAGAGGAGGTCAAAAAATGTTGAAAGATGTGGGAGCGTAAGGTAGGGTGGAGTGTGGAGAGTTGAGAGAAGAGTGCAGGACAGGATGAAGAAAGAAGATATGGTGGTGGTAGTAGAAGGATAAACTGTAGGACGGTCACATGGCACTGAACGTGTAGAGCACGGTTGGGGTGCCCTTCTAGACAGTGCTGGCAAAGACAGGAGCAATCCTCTGTTGGCAGGGTGAGTGATGACGTATTTAATAGTGACATATTTGCCCCTGTAAGAGGCCATGCAGTAAGAGTACTAATTGAAAGTTTGAGCACTTTCCGCATTTTCCAAGGCTCAAACTGGTCTGAGGTGGCTTGTGGACCCTTCTAGAGGGGGCTTTACCGGCAGTTCAGGGGACTGTTCCCATGAGGAGCAGGGTGAATACTGATTTGCTTCAGGCGTGCCTCTGTCTAGGGTGGCACAGTGGGCAAAAGGTGATAGTTTGGAATGCTCCCCAGAGCGATTATCAGTGGTTTAGACTATTTGCAAGCATTCTTCCCATCACGTTTTTTGTGTTTGACGTATTTGTGTCATGCCAGTGAAAATACATGTGGCACACTAACATGTTATAAAGAGCAATGGACTAAGAAAAGAAAATTAACACATTTATTACTATATTGCAAACCTCAAATTTCATTTTATCCCCACAATAAGGCCAAACAGACATAAGAAAAAAAAAAAACACATTACTTCCTCACAGACTGTATGTTGCATTGACTTTGCATAGCTAAACCGCTCATAATGTGGTTGGCTCTTCAATATGATTTTAACACACTACATGGGCGCAATCCCTTAACTTCTAAACGCCTTTGTTTAACAAATACATATGAAGAAATGCCATGGCATAACCCAAATATGCAGATGCGTAGAATTAAATATGTTATTTATTTCCATCGTTGAGGGAGGGAAAAGAGATCTTGACCCACTAGAGGCTTTTTCCTCTTGTGCGTTATGGGCCCCACCCACACTCAACATCGGTAATGAATGAAATAGTACACTTTACGCAGCTGCATATACATAATGGTATCGAATTGTATTGGTTTTCTTCTTAAAAATATGAAAATAAGGTAATTTGGAAACTAATCCCCTTCCAGGACAAGAGGTGGAAAGGGGGCTCGAGTGACCACTTCCGCGCTGGAGGGGGGGTCGAACATGTGGCCAGCAGAGGTCCAACTGAGGTCTCTCGGTCATGAGACTGGGACTGTAACAGCTGGTACACTTGTACACTACAATGAGAGGCGTTTCCACCCACCAGCCCCGTGATGGAGCATCAAGGGTTGAATGAAAGGGCACCCAGCGGGATCAGGAGTACAGGCACGTCCGCTAACAGCAGGCAACATTAATGGAAGCGCAGGCCGTAAAAATATTATGGAAGCAGCCTTCTGAAACCAGACCAGTGCCTGCTGCGACTGTAGGGGAGGTGTTCCGGGAGAACAGAACCGTCAGCTGAGGACGGCTGCCCGGTGGCCCATCTCATGTTTTTAATCCGACAGGAATCCACACGTCCTGGTTTTATAGGCAAATGCAGTTGCATTTTGGGATTTGTAGTTTAGAGGAGGAACAAAAATCTCAGTATTTTGAGTGAAGTTGGCTGGCGGAAAGTGACGTGCCCATCATGGCACCACTTGGCAACAATGTGTAATTTGCTTTAATCTCATCAGTACCATGGTGCGTCGTCTTCTTGTTACCCTCCGTGGAATCTGAGAGTTCACTTATAACTTGGGGTTTTGGGTACAGGAGGTACGATCTGTGAGGCCCTGTAGCCTAGTGTCCTTCGTGTATACAAGTCCACCCTACCCCCTCACAATCTCAATGCACCCCTAGGCTCCTCGTGTGAGGACACGCAGTGCAGCTCCTCTTAATTCTAAACACGGAGCTTGCGGAAAGGTCGACTGACCGGAAGAAGCAAAGTAAAGTCCGCAATTTAGCATGTCGCAAACATTACAAAGGATCAAAAGAACCAGCCTGTTAAAAGAGAGACTCGGTGGATTCTGCTTGTGCTGGGCATAGAAACTGCGGGGGGCGGGGTATGTATCACCCTTCCACCAGATTTTGGAGTGGGGGGTTCAGGGGCAATTCCCACCACCAGATTTTTAAGTGGCAACTGAAGAATATAACATCTTCAGTCCTGTGGGTACTGCACGACCTCTTTGTTTTTTTAATTATTTTTTTAATTGTGGTAATTGAGGTAATGAACCTCTACTAAAATCGTTCGGTTAGGTAAGCCAAGGGACCCCGCAGTTAGGGAATGAAGGTGCTATTTTAGGTCAAGGCTACAGCTGGATCGCCTGTTTTGAAAATAAGAAGGTTTTTGGGAAAGCTTAACTCCTGATCGCAATTAGCTACAAGCATTGGCAAAGCCTTGCCACACGTGTTGCAGTGCAGTGGAAGGACCGTTGTAAAGGTTGACTGGTCACCTTTCTGTTGCTTATGGCTATGGTTGAGTGTTAAACTGGGAACTAATGAGGTGCAACCTATGCCCAGACAGTGTTAACAAGTGTAACAAGAACATCCGCTTACAATACACGGGTACAACTGCTCTAAGATGCTAACAAATTAATGAACATGTTAAGTCATAACAAGCGGGGCCGCGCGTGCACCAGCGCGACCGCCATCTGTTTCCAATTACCTCGCGGGCGCGATAATTGGAAACAGATGGCGCTGCTGCTCGCTCCCGAGCACCCTAGGTCACAAGAGAAAGAAGGCGGGACATGCACCCGCCCTTGGCCAATTGCGTGCTGTCTTTCTTAGAAAGACGCATGCAAAGGCCAATAGCGGGTGAAGAAAACAAAAGCACACGCACGAGCGTGTGTTCCAAAGTTTAAAGCCCTTACTAAATGTCTCGCAGAGCAGCGCATGCGCGCTGGCTCAGGCAAGACCTAAAAAGGAGTTTTAGGCCTAGCAAAAGGTTTATTTTGCCAGGTCGAGTAGGCAGTTTGAAACTGCAAAAAGAACAATTGATGGACAGAATTTTGAACAATGTCAAACATTCACCACAGTACAGAGATCTGGGCCTAAATCCATGGTTTTTTAGCTCCCCATGACATTCCAGTTTAAACCCAGCCATATGCAAATCAGACTTGACCCTGCTCCCCATGGGGACAGTCCAGCCCGAACTGCCAGGCCAGGTCCTCCCTGGACCAGAAACAAGCATCCTGGGCCCGGTTTCGGGGTTTCACCCCTCATCAGTCAGGCTAGCTTGACTCCAGTGGCTTGGAGAGCACAGGACCCAAGTCTGGGAATACCCGTTACACTTGGGGTGACAAATGCAAAAAGAACATTTGATGGACAGAATGTTGAACAATGTCAAACATTCACCCCAGTACAGAGATCTGGGCCTAAATCCATCGTTTTTTCCCCTCCCCATGCCATTCCAGTTTAAACCTAGCCTGGGATGAGTGGTTGAAAAGTTTCAGCACTCCGTCCATCATCTTATTGTATTTGCTATATTCGCCCTAAGTGGCCATGGGTATGCCCAGACGTGGGTTCCTTGCTCGCTGTGCCACTGGATCCAAGCTAGCCTGGCTGATAAGGGGTGATATCCCGAAACCAGTCCTAGGATGCTTGTTTCCGGTCCATAGAGGACCTAGCCTGGCAGTTCTGGCTGGACATTTCCCATGAGGTGCAGGGTCAAGGCTGATTTGCATATGGCTGGGTCCAAACTGGGGTGGCATAGTGAGCAAAAGAACGATGGATTAAACCCAGATCTCTGACTGGGGGTGAGTGGTTGAAAAGTTTCAGCACTCTGTCCATCATCTTGTTGTGTTTGCTAGTTTAAAACAGCACACAGGCTGCAACTGCATGCCTGAGACCAGTTTTAAAAGGTGATTTAGAAGGGAGGCACAATAAGTTCTGCAGGGCAAACTAGTAGCATTTAATTTACAGGCCCTGGGTATATGTTGTACCACTTTACTAGGGACTACCTATAAGTAAACTAAATGTGCCAATCAGGGGTAGGCCAATTTTACCATGTCTAGGGGAGTGAGCACAAGCACTTTAGCACTGGTTAGCAGTGGTAAAGTGCACAGAGTCCTAAGGCAAACAAAAATGAATTCCAAGAAAACAGGAGGGCTGAAGGCAAAAGGTTTGGGGGAACGCCACCTAAAAGCTGGCAGGTCTAACAGAAAGCAATAAAATATCTAGAAAATCTATGGCATTGTTATTTCCCTTGGTGTGCCACCCCAAATACCAGGGCACTTCAAGTGAGAACCTACAAGTTGTGAATAATGATATAAAAGGCAACAGGGCCTCTAGTTCTAAGGATAGCACTGGAGATTGCTAAGAGTGACAGAGTGTCATCTATTTCCATGTTACATTAGACTGGCTACTCTAGGTCTGTGTGGCACAAGTGTTTGGCTAAAGCTACTGTGCTCTGACAATCTACGGAGAGGACATCAAAAGGATTCCACCTCCTTCTCCTTTATTTCTAGATGAATTCTGTGGAGGTCCTGGAGTTTTGATACTCTATTTTTCTTTGGATGCAACGGCTTTGGGGATCAGCTGCAACATACATTGTCTTTCACTTCTAGGACAGACTTGCATGGGAAACTCATCAGGAGACACGCCTTTTAATTTCAAGGAATGGACGCCTTCTCTGATAGGCTGGCAAAGCACTGTTCACTTTGGGTCAGGATAGCTTACATTCTCAGCACATAGCTCTTGACCAGGAGTGGTGAAGGCTCTTACCAGAGTGAAGAGCATTTCACCACTGGGGCTGGCATAGGGCTCCATATTAAACTCTATCTGTACACAGACTGTTGTTTCAAAAAACTGGTAGAGTCTAACACCTTTAAGACCGGTGACGCATGATGTGAGCACAAATCTCAAAAGCTCCTTTAACTACATTGCAAATTGAATAAAGGGGTTCAGCACATGGCACCTGAGACTGGCAATTGTCCAGATCTCCAGGAATGAACTTAGACCAAGGGGTGTTTCCATTCTATGTTCAGGAGGATTGCCGACAAACTGGAACCTGTCCTGGATGCTCTGTCTAATTTTGGAGAAAATTCAGAATCCACCTGCCCCTAGGTGGTGAATTAGAAAAAATTGGAAAACATTTTTGGCAAACAATTTGAGGAAATAAGAGAAATCACATGAGAAGAGGGTAATTCCAGAGTATAAGAAAACATCACAAGAACATAAGCAAGGAGGGCAGAGGTATTAGGATATAGGTGGGGCAGTGTTTGTTTATTCAAGTGTTCAGTCTTTTAAAACCATTACACCAAGACAACATACTTTACATACATAAAACGTCCTAATAAAATTCACTGATAGAAAGTATAAAACCATGGATCATTGTTGGACGTTTGGTGAAAACTAGTTCAATTCTATTGTCCATAAAGTGGTAGGATATAGGTGGGGCAGAGGTACTAATATGCAGGCAAGGACAGAGGGGAATAGGTAGGGGTAGCGGTACTAGTATATGGGTAGGCTTAGAGGGACGAGGGTATGATCCGGTTTAGAGATTCTAGGTTTACACTGGGGTAGAGGTATTAAGTTATAGGTAGGGCAAAGGACAGCAGAAAAGAAAAACAAAGTTGAGGGTGAAGGGGAAAGAAACTAACTTGGGTATAGGTAAAGAGATAAAAAGAGTAGAACAGAAAAAACGGGGAGGCGCCTGGGCCGCACCCCAAAAACAAGGCAAACAAACGTAGAAACGGAGGTGGAAGAAAGTTACAAGAGTTTATCCCATCAAAAGTGAACAAGAGATCCATGGGATCCTGGAAAAAAGAAATTTGTCAGCATGAAGGGCATTCTCCATGTTGAATCAGATATCCTGGCAATGCCATTTATTAGTAAACATTTGACAAAACTTGTTAATGAGTAAAGGATTGTCAAAACATGTACATCATCTTCAAAAATCGCATACATCCCTCCTGGACAAGGACTAATATTTTGATGCCTTTGCATCGCTGCTGTAGTTCTGCAGAAGAGTGACCTGCCTAGAGCCATAAGTGGTCTAAACATTCTCCCCTTCGTGAAGCCCCGAAGATATGAAAACAAAAAGATAATTACCCCTCACTCACGGTAATTGACCAATAAGTGTTTTCCTACCTGTTGTTACCACACAGAATAGGCTGCAGTCCTGCCCAGAGCTGGACAAAGGCCGAGAACTGACTTAGAGGGTTTTCTGTAGTCTGCTCCTCCTGCCCTTCGTCAGCGGTGGCATTGCTGGTGGTGAAGTTGCTGCTCCAGCTGGTGGCGTTGGATGACGGAGGAGGGGCTTTGCTGGCACAGGCTCCCTTCGGCAGTAGTTTTGCTAGAGCGGAGAGAATGTCAACATCTTTAAGTACCTTCTCCACCTCCATGAGGTCCTCCAGGAGAGCATGGAGGCGATGCTGGGCTGCAGTGCTGTTCACCTCATCCAGACGGAGCTGAAATCCCAATAAAAGGTCATTAGTTACATATATGTCACAAACACACCACTGGCTAAAAGGGGGTCAAGGAACGCTTATTCACACGTTGCAAAAGAACAGCACTTGTACAACAGCTACCATGTTAAAGCCTTCCTGGACATTCAGGGAATTTCAAGTTCAGCCTAGTTTTGTTTGATTATTAAAACCTCATGAAATTGCAGAGTGACTTAGATGGAGTTATTTTTCAGCACTTAAAAATCTGCAGAAACATCACTCTTCAATGAGGGCTCAGCAGAAGACAGGAGATGCTCTGTGCTCCACCAAAACTACACATACATGATATTTGGTGAAGACTGACTTCTTCCTTTAATGAAAATATAAGGGTTGTGGACAGCCCTGAATAATGGAGAGAGCTGCTTTTGTGATGGCGCCAAGCATCAACAGCCTTCCCTCCTTTCAAGAAAGGAGGGAGAACTCTACACCAGGCAAAACACCTTTTAACATACTAGGTTAAAATGCATCTCAAACCATGTATTCTTCAACTACATTGACAAGAAATTCATACGTGGAGTAATTCTAGAAGCATCAACATGTTCACAGTCCATGTTTCCCACTTGTGGGTGTGTTGGAGCTTGGGTTCTCCTGTTTCGAAGACACCCACATCTCCACCGGCATTTGGGGAACGCGGATACAGTCACTGATGGCTTAGTAAAGGAGCAGCATTGAATGTACAAAGCTGGATTTTCTCAATTGGACACAAGACAAAACTTCCTAGAAGGTTCCTAGAAGGTTGTGAGGTTCACTTGTGATACCCTTTGCCTGTAGGGAATGGCCGGTTTCTTCCTGGCACCGGTGGAGGGTCTATGGAAATTGGTGTTGAGCTTTGGTAACCAAAATGGCAATTGACATCTGGGTTAACAACACTGTAAAAACACTTCCGTTTAAATTTGCAAAAGTCAGTACATTTCGATACGCCAACTAATCCTTGTCACTTGTGCTCTACAGGTGTCAGTATTGCTTTATCTAGGGATGTCTAAAAAATCGTAGGCTTGTAATGAAAGTATGCAAATTGTACTATAGGGCGAGTCCCAAAGGAGACCTCGAATGGTCACCAATTTAATTCATTACAATATAAACAACATGTGCATAATCTGGAAAAATGTACATGCTTTAGCCGAGTTCAGCCTACCCAGATAAATCAAAATCTACAGGCAGGCAAGGTGTTCCCAAAACTCTTAAGATTACAAACTAACTGTGAAAATTAAAATAATGGTTGGTTGAGCTCAATATCACTGTATGTTCACGTTTCCTACCTTTGGAACGAGCTTCCAAAGGCCATACTATGCAATATTTATTTTTCATGTTCCCGGAGCAATCTATTATCAGATTTTAAACTCTTTAGTGTGTAGGTTTTTGGGGTAAAAAAATCGTGATACCATAGATTGGCAGAGTGGATCCGGAACACACAATCGTCCCTAAATATTGTCCCGTAGTTATTATTAATTTCCTTTATTCTTAAATTTCATTATTTAATCATTCATTATTCAGGGACAGTATTCGGGGTGCTTGATCCTAGTTCATCATAACCAGTGCTGCCTATTTTAATTCTATGGAGAACTGCAAAAGTTACACACGTAACCTAAACACTGACCCAGCCTAATGCCCAAAGCCGCACAAAAAAATAAATTGCCCAGCAATAAACATAGGCTTTAATTAACCGTCAGGACATTGTCTCAAGCAAATATCCGGCTGCATATGTAACAAATCAAATTGAAAAGACTGCCATACCTAGGGTGAAAAATGCTGCGGCAACAAATGATGGACGGGATGCTGAATAAATCAAACACTCACCCCCAGTCAAGAGAACTGGGTTAAATCCATCCTTCTTTAGCTCACTTTGCCACCCCAGTTTGGACCAGCCATATGCAAATCAGTCTTGACCCTGCTCCTCATGGGAACAGTCCAGCCCGAACTACCAAGCCAGATAACTCCCTGGGACCGGTTTCAGGGTGACCAGTGTCTCAGAGTCACAAGGACTCCACTTTTTTTTTATTTATTTTTTTACTTTCTTTTACAAATCACTGGTGGTGAAGACTACAACTACCAGAATGCACTGGTTTGCTAAAAGAAGCCCAGAACTAACAATGCACTGAGCGAGAGACATGGCGCAGTTTGGCCACCCTAGTCATCCAGTGCATTTCAAAGCCAGGGCCGGCTCTAGGGCGGTGCCACCGCACCTGGTGCTGGCTTCCTGGGGGCGCCGTGTTTGCAAGTTTGTTATGTTTTTAAAGCACCTGCTGCCACGTTCCTTTCCTCCAGCAATTACCAGGCATCGCAAAAATGTCAAGATAACTCCTGTGATTAATGTTCTTCCTGGAGAGAGATCGGAGTTTTGTATAGTTGAGGTTTTGACTTATGTGAAGGTAGTGCAGAGTTAATATGCCTCCTGCAAAGAACGTGTACTATGTAGATTACAGAGTGCATATAATGTAAATAAATAGGTCAGCAGGGTACTGCTTTTAAGAGACATTTTTTCTTACTTGCAATTTATAACTTAAAGTTCTAATATAGAACAGTGAGCTATTAACTTTCGTCATAGAACTGCATACACACTGCAAACTATACCTTAGAGCATAGATTAATGTTGCAAAAAGGGTTAATTTTGGTAAAAATGTATTCTGATTATTAAAGGAAACTCCCTACTATGCGGTTTCTTTTTCGACTCTGAGTTTGTGCTTCTCCACACCAAGCACTCTAAACTATACTGCCTACCAGTATGTATGGCTGACATGTGACTCCTACACTTGTAGTCCTTTGGCTTATGTAACATTTTCTATACACTGATCTACACACCTATGATTGATAGTCTCTGTGTAATGTGTGTGTGATGCAAAGTGCTCTGACATCCTTTACTGGTATGAGTGACGCTATATAACCAATTCAATGCATCTGAGAGAGAGTGGTTATGGAGACTTGGACACTGTTAAAGGGTGCTAGTGAGAGAATCCGTGGTGGAGGTGGTCATTGGTGGCGCCAACTAACAGTGTCGCACTGGGCGCCACCAGCGCTAAAGCCGGTCCTGTTCAAAGCCATCTATAGATGCTGAAAGGGTGAATCACATTGTGTAGAAAAAAAGACTTCAGGTGAACAGCTTTGTGTTCACGTTCACTGCAAAACATTAAAGACATGTTAAATGGTACACTGGTTTATATCCCAGCTCCTGATTGCTTCTACATGGACATGCAGTATTACGAAAAGTAATTCACTTAATGTCTCCCAGAGCAGGCCCAGCTCTCTGGCTAACCGATCAGCCCCGACATAAATCCCCCCCCCCCCCTCCCAAAGTCTGCCAGGCAAGGCCCCCGCATCCTTCGAATTCAATTTGTGGAAAAGGATTTTCGGACCGTGGTTAAACACCCAATTAGGAATTTCTTTCCAGCGACATGAACTCCCGTATTCCACGGATCAGCGCTTTAAAGCCACAAACAGAAGCTGCTGTTTTACTTAAGAACATCTAAACATTAGTAGGCGTTGGTTGTTTTTGGCCGCTGAATGTCTCAGAGGTCAGGATTAATAGCTCGTTTTTAATCCAAGACCTTTTCCTAAAATGGATTTTTCCTCAATTCCAGGTTTCTCAATTGTTGAGTGAGTGAAATGATTGATAGCAGGCACGAGCCCATGTTGTAAGGGGTGAGCACCCCACTCAGCCCCATTGGTGGTCTCTAAATAACGGCTGCGCTCTCCTTGCTCATTTTCATGTAGCACAGTTCATTTTACGCTTTCAAAATTGCTTTTTTTTTTTTTTTTAATTCCCCGGGTCAGCCGCTAAAGATCAGTCCATTTTTAAGTTGCGCCAACCTGACAGCACAGCTATCGGTTTGTTTTATGGTCACTCATTTGATTGCTTTTTATTCATTATCTTATGATGCCTTTCCTTCCTCTGTTTGCCCCGCCCCTGGAGCACATCCTCATTACATGTGTCCTTCCACTGCATACTATTCAGGTACTACTTTTTTTCTTTTTGGTTAACCACTCTATGAGATTGTATGCGTTTTCCATCTGTCTCCCTCGTATACTTCTCTTCCCCCTCCGCCATGCTCCGAACTACTCTCACGCCCGCCTGCTTCTCCCTGCTGCCCCTTTCGTGTTATGCTTACAATCATGTGCTTCTCACCCTGCATTGCTCTCACGCGTGTTCTTCTGCCTTGAGTGCTGCAGCCCCTTCTTTCCTGCCCGCTCCCCATTGCGGCCCCCTCCCCTATGATCTTTTTTTTATTATTATTTATATAAATTGCTGCTGGCCCAACTGCTTAAAAACACCTGGACCCTTTTGTGTCTGAATCTTTCACACTACCTTTCGGGGTCTCGCAGGGCTTCGCACTCAGCCTTACGCTGTTTAATATTTATGTGAAACCCTGGGCCTCCCTTATCAGACCCTTTGGGCTGGATCTCACTTCATATGCAGAGGACACCCAGATCGTGGTGGCTTTGTCTACCTCCAACAATCAAACTGGTTCCAATTTACATGACTGTATGATGGCAGTAGGAAACTGGATGTCCCGGAATTGTCTTAATCTCAATGCACTATGGACCTCATCCTGTCGGCCGAAAGAATTGGGCCCCCTTCCTTCTTCGGTATGCAAGGTTAGAAATCTTGGAGTGATTATGGATAATAAGCTGATCTTTGGACCGCAGGTAAACGCGGTCATGTCCTCGACTTTTCATGTCTTAAGGATGCTTAAAAAGATCTTTCCCTTTATTCCTAGCAGTTCCCAAAAAACTGTAATCATGGCACTCATACTCTCTAGGATTGATTATTGAAATACCTTATATCTCTATACTCAGCAGCAACACCTTAACAAGCTACAGGTGCTGCAAAATACTGCAGGACAGCTACGTACTCTACCAGCTGTGCACGCAAGCCCAGCCTTGCAACAAAATGGAGGACTGCAGGCACTTTGGACCAGAGTAGTGGTAGCAACAGGCTGTACAAATACCATTTACAATGCAATACTGCAGTGCTGTACTCCATGGTACTGCAACAGTGCTGGACTTAGGGCGGGAAACAAACTGATGACATATAAACAGCAGTGGCGGCTCCACCATGGGGGCGTCGCCCCACTGCTTTCTCGCAGTGCGAGAAGGCTGAAACATAAAATGATAAAACTACCATTTTATGTTTCTGCTTCTCGCACTGCGAGAAAGCAGTAGTGCCTGGTGCCTGGTTGAGGGTGGGCGGTCCTGCTCGAGGGCAGGGGGGGGCGAGTGGCTTACCCACTGTTGTGGGTAGGGACTGTTTGGTCGGCCCCAGGGCCGAACAAAGCAGTCATGCGCACTCCCCCTTTTTCTCTATGTAGGCTGCTGCATGCAGCCTACATAGAGAAAATGGCTCGGCTGGGGCGCTCTCCGCTGCGCCTCACCAATCACAACGCTGCCATTGCAGCATTGTGATTGGCTTAGGGTATGGGAGGGAGGCTGCCTGCTTCTTGTTGGAACACGCGGGGTCCGATTCCGGCTGCACCATTACCCCGGCCAGGAGCGGAGGTGGCGCGTTACCCGGCTGCGCGGTAAGTAACTTAATTTTTGTATTCCCCACCCGCGCCTCCCTCTCCCCCTTTCCCTCCCGCGAGCATGCCGGCCGCGGCTGCTGCTCCCAAATAAGCTAGGACAAGTACAATATTTGTTAAGTAACGGGTTGGGGGTCCAACACCTTGTACCCATCTCTCCCCTTATGCACCCTCGTCTGTGCAGTCCCCTGTTTGGAGGCAACGGCATAGTGAGGATGATGCCCGCTCTTTTGCTGTCGCTGGCTGGCCAGAGTTTTCTGTCCCTGCTTGGGTGGGATCTTAATTCCCTGCCTGGGTGGGTTTTCTTGTAATTACCCTGCTGAGTTTCCTGTCCCTGTTCTGGTGGGTTCTCGAGCTTTCACTGACACTGTCGGTTCTCCAGTCACTGCTTGCGTGTGGTCCAGTGCTCCCCACTCCTTGGTGGTTTCTCGTGCTGTCATTGGCTGTGCGTGGTATTTGGCGCTTCAGTTTTTGGTTGAGAGGGTTCTATCACTGGGATTGAAAGTTTTGTGTTTTACTGACTGGGTAGGCTGTCCTGCCGCTGGACGGCTGGCGTCTCATGCTCTCTGTCTGCACTTCTTCTGTTGGTAGGACGCGGAGGGGAGGGGGGGGGCACTCTATGCTGTTTCTGGTTGTGTTTTGTTGTCACTCGAAGAACATCCATGAGCCCACGTCTACTCCATTAGCGTAGTGTCTTACACGTTAACGGCCTGCATTGTTTGTGGCGTTAATTAATCAATGCAAGTCCAGTGTTTCTCGACAGTGTTTAATTTTTTAAGAGACAGCGCCATTTACCACAACATTGTATTCCATTGTGAGGGAATTTATAGAGCGCTTCGTAACTGCAGAGTTTTCTGATTCTTGCCTTTTTGTATGCAACGGCCCGCTGTCCCATTCCCAGGTAAAAAAACAATGTTTACATAAATAAAG
The DNA here is from genome assembly GCA_963921515.1 of Calotriton arnoldi. Taxonomy (NCBI): domain Eukaryota; kingdom Metazoa; phylum Chordata; class Amphibia; order Caudata; family Salamandridae; genus Calotriton; species Calotriton arnoldi. The sequence goes on from CAWUFW010000027.1 coordinate 472,577, forward strand.
TGATTTGGTGTATATTATTCGCATTCCTGATTTCATTACTCTCCTTCCTTACAGCAAGAGACGTAGATATCAAACGTGCAGCAAGCTCAGTGGCACCACAGCCCAGGAATCAGAGGGGCCCATTGCATCCCTAAATTATAGCTGTTTTTTATTAACACATGTTGATTGGGGGTGCGGGGTGTTCCGTGCATATATTAGGGCCCTTGTCATGTCACTGTTTACAATGATAATTCCTTAATAATAAGGTATCTACTCAGTGTTTAGAAACCATCATTGTTGCACTCAGCAGCGACACTATTGCCCAGATTAAAAGTACTAATTTCGTATCCCTCGGAAGAATGAAAGGCTTGGATATCCCTGCTCGTTTATGAACCTGCCACTTGTCCTGGGCCCAGAGAGCTCTGCAGCAAGGTGGTGCCTTAATTAATCTCCAGACAATCACCGAAGTCAGCCTTAAAAGTGGAGGATTGTGTAACTTTACTCATGCCAGTTTGCTCCCTCGGGTGACTAATTAAGGTATTCACCAGCACGAAATACTCCCAGATCCAAAATATTTCATCCTCTTCCTGCCTTAATGTTTCTCCTGCCAGCAAGAAGCCCCCTTGTGGAACTCTGTGGTTGATGTAGGAGACCTAGCGGATGGAAATGGGGAAAAAAATCTAAGTAACAGGGTTCTTCAAAGAGCAAAAATTTCACCTTTCCCCCCAAATACTTCCAAAGTTCCGGTTTCGCTTAATCTTTGCCATGTGTAGACTTTTGTCACTAAGTGTCTTGTTTAAACCAGTGGCATCAGCCATGTAGAAAGCCTGTAAATTGTGCCTTTAGATTCCTGCTACTGTCTTGAAACGAAAAATCTGAATTAATGGTATAATCACAACTGGACATGCAGTTTACCATGGCTGCCGTTCTCCCCCCCCCCCCTTCTTTGCGCCGTTATACAGAGGACTGCGCCTAGTCTGAGCATAAAGAAGACATTTAGGGGGCTTCCGCTTACAAATTACCAATATATAGTGTTTAGTTTACTTTGTTGTTTTCAATTTCACTTTAATCGAGTGGGTTTCACTTTTTTTTCCATTTTCTTGACAGGGTGAATGTAAATATTTTACAAATTCGATGTCGTTTATGCACAAAGTAGTATATTAATATCATTGCGTATTGATCCAGAATGCTATAGAACATTGATCAGTCCTTGCCCTTAACAAGTCCTGCTTTGCGGCTTCTGAGGGGCCTCTTCCACGAGTGGGACGCGAGCTCCCTCCCCGTTCTTGTGCTACTCGTGCTCCTTGAAAAGGTTTGGGTGCAACAGAGGCCTTGCTTACACATTCTTAGCAGTTACCACTGCCACCCTGTGCGCAAAGTTTGTATTCTCTGTGCTGTTAGGAGCGCCAATAACTAGTTTGTAGCGTGAATAGGTCACTAGTTGCATAATCTTCTGTCTGACTATTCTTGTTAAATTGGAACTTTTCTGGTTATACTTTCCCATCTTCAAACTTGACTATAGTTGAGCACCTCCTCAGAAATGTTTTCGGCTGAAGAACATTTGAAAAGATTCTGCCTCACTGATTAGACAAACTCTTAACAGCATCAAAGATTTTTTTTTATCCTCTTCATCGCTTTGATGTAATTGAAAGGAGAGACGCACTTCTCTGTGACACTTCCAAATCGGTAGATATCCGAGCTCGCAGATCTTTCGCCTCAAGTGGACGGGCATGCATAGCTCAGTTTCTTACATTTGAGGGGACAGGTTTTTATGTTGTTTTAAAGGTACGTGCAGATTAACTGATTTACCCAGATTCACGGGATGGTGGCTCACACCGGACTCGAACCTAGTTCCTCTGTTCCAAAGTCAGCAGCTCTGAGGTTACCACATTGCCTCAGGCTTACAAGAAAATAGAATGATCTGCCGACTGTGCTTGGTTTTGAAAGGCCGGGAGGGCCGGGGAAATGACGGTCATGATTTCCACCTAGGCCAGTTTCCCACTGCTCTGGACAGGCATGGATGTCTGTCACCGCGGCCCCTGTTGTACACGGAGCCTTCCAATTGGCTATAAGGATCCCGACCGGTCAGCTCTTAAATTTGATCCCAGGCAGGTTTAACCCTAGCCCTCAGGCCAGCAACTGTTTCCAGGCACTCTGGTTTAGATGGTGTACTGTGGCTCACTTTCTCAATCTTGTTTAGGAATGAGCATCGTTTTTATTCTGCAATTAAGATTTTGCTAAATCTTTAATTTTCGAAGTGCAGTGTGTGCGTGTGGTGTTTGTGTGTTTGCGTGTGTGTGTGTGTGAGAGAGAGAGAGAGTGTGGAGAGAGAAAAATTATATTTTTTCCGTGACATGTATGCTCCATCACGGTAGGGGTTCTGGTGACAAAGTACACAAAGACGGCTTTTTGTATTTGTTATACTGCATGTTTATTTCAGGTGCTATTAGCTTTAATAACGTACGAGTCTTCCGCAGAATAATGTTTATTGAAAACAGTATGTGAAACACTGGACAGTGCGGTTCGGTTGCAATTAGTAACAATACCAACATGTTCAGTTAGGTTAGTCACAAGGTGGAGTTTTTCTGAATACTTTGAGACACCCATCTGTAGAAGATGGAGCATTTCTGGCAGGCCTTTGTCACTGAGCACTTGAAATGTTGTTCTTATGGGGCAGTAAAACCACGGAAGACAGGATGCCTGGTCTGACGGCGTCATTGTGCAGATCAGGCGCAGCACTTTGTTCAGCCACTCATTGGTATTAACATTGGCGAGGTGAAAGTGGACATTTGCAAATTAGTCAAGAGGGGTTTCTGTGACCTCAAATTTGCTTGAAAATGCACCATTTGTCCACTCTTTTTTCAAAATTTCCTTGGGGGGAGAACCACCCGAACCCCCCGTAGGTTGTTCGGGCTCGCTCGCTAACGAGCTCGCCACAGCGCAGTATGACAATTATTTTACGCCCCCACCACTTTCAAATGTCACCAGCCGCCACTGATAAACAGTCTAGGTCTTCTGCGCCCAATGGAGGCTCCCTAATTATCTGCTACTCCCTATGATCTGAGACTACCATCTGCGAGAAATGGTCATAAAATCACACGTCTTTCTAAAACACAAGACCGAGGCATAACCACACTCTCCTTTCCCACACCCATATCGAAATCCACATGCAAAAGAGGTGTGATTGTATTCGTCAGGCATGAGATGACCCTTCTTTTATTTTAGATGCTGGAGTAGGACCCACCATTCGATGTTCATCCTATGTATTTTGGCTTAGGGCACAAACGTTTGCTGAAATTGCTTATTCTTGCTATAAATGTGTAGATAAGTAAGGAACTGCTGATAGCCGGTGTTGCCACCCACCCACCACCTCCAATTGCAAAGACTGGTAGAAAGAGTAGCTGGTCTTGAAACCTAAATCAGTCCTGCCAAAATTGTTCCAGTTCTTAATTTGTTTTAAAAAAAGTAAGTCCCAGGGCCCTCGTCAGGAGGCCACTGCAGCTTGCACCACCCATTGCCCCGGTTAGCACTCCCAGTGACAGTATCAACACAACTACTAATCATCACAAGTGTGGCAATTCAGACTATTTTAGGCCACCCAAAGCTATAATAATGGCATGAGTGGCAGGAATTATTTTTTAATGCATATTGACTTATTAAACACTGCTGTTGTGCTCATCTCAAAATTAGACAGACAGTGCCATCATGTGGTGGACTGTCCCTAGAGCCGGTGCCGACAATTAAGTGCTGGTGCCGAGAACCGAAAACCACCGCCTCAAATTAAGCACTGGTTGAAGTCAACCCCGCACTGCAGGAGGCTATGATTAAAATGTGGCCATGGGGGCATCACTGGGCCGTGGCAGCTCATCCTGGTCTGAAAGCAACCCCCTAGCATGCAGCTCACCAGAAAGAAGTCAGGGTGGCAGAACGGGGAGTCTGGTGCCAAACACTGTAATATCAAGTGGCCCTAAAATGATGGGAGAACAAGCATGTAACCAAACGTGGGACCATTTTAATAGAGGAACTGATATTTCAAAATCAGTGGTATAAATGACAATAGAATGTTATGCATAGAACAGGTTGTACACCTGTGCTGTCCACAGGCCTGTATCTGAATTTGTCCAACGACGGAAAAAGGTGTAGGATGGGTCACACTTGGAAGGTGATACGACTGCATTTGCTTTCACAATTAAATTAACTCAATGAATTCCTCCATTTGTTTTGTCAGTGAGATAATTCATTGAGTAATTGCATCACAAGACAAAAACTGTGAACTTTAAATATTTGCATATTTAGATGCCGGGGGTGCACAGTAGCACACACCTCCACCGACGGTAAGATGAGCACCTCTAATGTGGGTAAAAGCACCACTGATTAATCGTGTGTAGACACTGTAATGTGTGCTAGATATGTGTCGTTATTTTAACTCCGTTATGTGCTTTGTGAATTTGACTATCCTCTGCCAAGTCATAGCTGAGGTTGAGGATCACACTGAGTCGGGAGGTTGAGCTGCATCACTGCTCACTGATGGGAAGAGATTTGGCCTAGTGGCTAAACACTCAGTGCTCTACGCGGGCCAGACCCGGCAAAGCCAAACAAGCATTGGCATAGCCAATAGGGCTCGCCTTTGGGACCTTATGTGTTTAGCCAGAACTATTGGCTATGTTGTAGAGCATTGTGACTGCTGTGCATTATGTTGATGCGTATGTTGACTGTTTTTTGATGCGTAGTGATAAACAGTGTGAAATGAGTTGTAATATGGGGTGGTGTGATAGAGTAAAGGCAGAGGGGAGTTGAGCAGGGAAGCGCCCGAGGATCTGATTAAATTGGTTTAATAAAGCACTACTGGGTTGAGCGAGGCAGAACATGTTTATTTTTCTTTAAAGCTGTTATTTTGTTTTAAACAATATAACATACATGTTTGACACTATATAAAAAAGAAATTAAAATCCACTCCGAAATGTGCAGCTATTCCATCGATTTAGCGCGCAGTCACCGGAAACGTTTATGTCACTTCTTGTTTTCGTGCATGATGTGTTCCGGTTTCTGGTTCAAATTCGCAGCCTTGTATTTACAATCGCTTGGTCCTTGGGTTTTACAAAGAATGCCCCATCGTGCACAATAGGCCTTGTGCGAGCACGCTTTCAAGTGGTCAACACTGCATATGGCTGTAATGTTAAGGAGTCGTTTTTAATCTGGGCCTTGCAGGAAACGGTCAGGGTTGTGAATCTATAAAGTAAACAATTCGTCCTGTAGAGTGTCCCAGTTAACCAGCCGAATTAACAATTTACTCGCGATTTCATTTATTAAGTTAAAAAACACAAATGTTTTCACATTTTAGAGAACGCGTCTCCGTTCCCTGGCCCTGTGGATTCCGCCAGTGAGAGCTATTATTAAGTTAATGTGTCTGTGTGTCAAACGACGAGTGGTTTACAGACATCTCTACTCTTCCGAAACACGTTATTTATGACGTCAAGATATCTGATGTGTGTACGAGATGGCGAGGTCACGGACAGCTGCAGGCGAGGTTCTAAATCCGTCTGTGGCAAGTACAGGCCGCTTCACACCCACTCCCTTCATGGTGTGGGGCGGGCAGGACGCAAACAATTCACAGAGGCAGAAAGGGCATTATAGCGCTGAATGCCTACGGGTTTGGGCGCTATAAAAATGTTATGGATTAGGCCGAAAAGAACAACAAAAGCGCACCGTAATACGACAAAGACACACACTTTCTGCGACTCCCGGCGGCGGCTCCTGCACCAAAACAACCTGTATTTGAATATATATACATTCGGTGACACAAACCAGGATTTAGCTATGTGAAACCGTTAGATAACATTTTTAAAAGATGTTTTCGAAATGTTCCTGTTACCAATTAGGTAGGCAATGCCAGTGAAACTTCCTGATGCGTTTTCCACCTGGATAAAATAAATGTAATCGGCACACCAGAAGTAGGCCGCAGTTTTTTTAATCCAATCCTGTTTTGAGTATTATTAGTAATAAACAAATAACTCCCTTGACGCCCTGGTTAAAATGTCATAAAGTTTGCCCGCCTGAGCTCAGGTGTGTTCGGCGTCCGAAGGAAGGCCACCTCACCCGGCAACACTTCTGTTTTCCGCATAAGCGAAGGCTTGCCCGGCAGCGCACCAGTGTCAGCAGCGGTGGTGTTTAATAAAACACACGCGGGGGCTCCAGGGCAGGGCTGTGCTTCGGGGACGGACCTGGGGCACCACCGACAACGTAAATAATGAAATCCAACTGTACTCTCAGGAAGGTACAAACGTGGTCAGCTTTATGGTGTGCGCGCGCTTGTCTGAGAGAATGCGTTTATGTATTTCAATGTGCACATTTATTCTAGTTTATAATGTATTCCCTTTTCGTCTGGTTTTCTTCTTTCCTCTGTATAGTTGTATTTGAGTGTGTTTTTGCAACACAGAGGCGCGTGCAAACCAGTACAATTAACCCATATAGCATGTGTGTAGGACTTTGCGTAGACGTCACCGCTGGTTTTTGGACGTCTGACGTGTTGTGTGTGTGGTGACGCGTCTTCAGCAGTGCTGCGAGTGCCCGCCACGCTGAGCCCCTGTAGAGCCGCGATGCCCGCTGGTTTATTATAGTCGGCATTCATGAAAAACCTGCGGTGAAATAGAGCCTGCCGCATAATTACAGCAAATCCGTTGTAAATGAAGGTTACGCTGTTCAAATGAGCGACAGTATAATATTTAGTTCTGATTTTATCTACATCAAAACATCAGAAACAAAACAAGATAACCAGCGCGACCAGCGCTGACCGCCATCTGTTTCCAATTAACGCGACCGCGAGACGTGGGCGCGATAATTGGAAACAGATGGCGCTGCTGCTCGCTCCCGAGCACCCTAGGCCAGGGGACAGAGAAGGCGGGACATGCACCCGCCTTGGACCAATTGTGTGCTGTCTTTCTTAGAAAGACGCATGCAAAGGCCAATTGCGGGTGATAAAAAAAAAAAAGCACACGCACAAGCGTGTGTTTAGAGTTTAAAAGCCCTTACTAAAAGCCTCGCAGAGCAGCGCATGCGCGCTGGCTCAGGCGAGACCTAAAAAGAGCCATTGAACCAGGGCCCTATGGGGCCTTCTATTTCTGTCCATCACTGTTAGAAAGGGATCCCTACCTTCCTACCTGTTGCACGTTAGTGGTGCGACACAATGTCACCAGGCGTCCCTGTTGTGGCTCAGGTACTAAGTGGCCGGTGGCTACTCTTGTTAGCCGGAGCCAAGTCATCATTTCACTTCAACTGAATAACTACTGTATTGCCACTTACTTTTAAACTTCCAAATCAAGTTTTTCATTGCCTTTGGCCCTGGATAAAGAGGCTACATAAACTGATAAATAAAATATCCTTTAAAAATTGTGAGTACGCTTTGTCCAGCGAGACCAATTTACAAATTTGTCAAACACAGGATACTATTGCACATGTATGAACTATGAAGGCCGCGCCTCGTGTAAAGGCTTCAAGCCGCACCGCTTTAGGGCACCACCATCTTTTTCATCCCACTGAAAGCACCGGCTGCGGGGCTGATCATGGAACCAGGGTCCAAATCATGGCGACAGAGCGAGACTGAAAATCGCATGCTTCTGGGCAAATCCCTTAAAATGTGTGACATGCAATTGCAAATACGTGAAAAGTATTTTAATTGTGTGATTCAAAGAGCATCTGGGAGCAGCGCCCTGCCCTCCCCTTTTATGTGCAATGCTCTCACTCCCCAGCTACGAATGTGTCTATAAATAGCCATAGATACAGACCGTGCTTCCCTCCCGGACGCCGTGGAGCGGAGACCTCTTCGGAGGAGGCAAACCTCCAGGCGGACGGGCCTACACTCGGGCCCTCGCCTCCGAATCCCTAGGCTAGCGCGCGCTTACCTGACGGGCAGCCCGGGACTCCAGACCCCACCCCCTCCCCCTTAAATGAATGCAGGTACAGTGATTGTAGACGTGGGCAGGCAACCCATGAACAGGGAGAGCCGGAGCCGAGCCAAGGGCCTGGCTCTGCTCTTAGAGCCCGTGCACGAGCAGAGCCCTAGAAATGTTTGCTATGTAAACCATGCCATAAACACCATGCAAAATTCGATGAAGTCTCTTCAAAAAAAATTTTTTAATGTATTTCTTTACCTCATGGAAGCCCTAACATTAATACTTCTAGTTATTTACTGCACTGAGAAGTACTTACTAAAACGGATATTTTTTAAACATGAACCATTAGTGAACTAAGAGGCAAGGCAGCTGTCATGTAAACCCTTTAAATGGGACCAGATTATTATGCAGCAACATTATAGTCTATTAAATCAAACACCATAGGTTTTTGTACAACTGGTATTCTGAACTCACATATTTGAAAGTGTTTTCATACTCAATAATGAAGCATAAGGAGTTTTGGTGAAATAAAACATTTGCCGAAGATCACACAATTTTAAGCTGGGAAGCCACGATTTATCCAGGTTTTCTGGTTTCACTTTGTACAAATCACCCAGCAACGGAGTATCTTTTTGTCATTCATTATGTTGAGTCTTTGTTTTTATTACTCTGTCTACTTTCTATAGTTTTTATAGAACACAAACTCGATCCTATGGAATTGGAGCACTTTACATAAGCACCAGTTACATTACACAAGGCCACATTCAATGTTTATAGGCAGGGGCAGATTAAGTGATTTGCCCAGAATGACAGGATGTTGAGAGGACGCCGAGGCTCGAATCTGATTCCCCAGTTCCAAAGTCGACAGCTCTGGCCGCAACGCCACATCCTGCGTAGAAGGAGTGGCAGGCAGAAGCCACATGTAAGCTTGGCTCGAGGTTTCAACAGGACCTCGAGTTGAGCCAGACCCTCATGCTTCAGGCTCGAGCCTTCAGTTCATCAAGCTTTCAGTAATTCTGTCCAAAACATTCAGTAACCCAAACTTAAATGAAATATCTACAAATAACCTAACTCTTTCAGAAAATGGCAAAAATACCGAGTATGGCAAACGTTCCTGAAGTAACAGAGTGTAAATGCGTAATAAGCGCTCTACATCAGGACTTCTCGAAAATCAATGTTCTAGTCATAGTCTCCCTGGGTGTCCACGTGTTTGACGGTAAATATTTAATTGTGTGTTTAGACTGCCTTCACAATACAAACACAGCTGTTTCCTTCAGAGCCAGCACCCATTTCCTGTTGCGCCAAGAGTGTATATTCATGGTGTTCCGGATAGATTTCAGAGAAACAAGAAGGGTCAGACAGGTCTTATCTGACTCTTCCCCCCCATTACTTTTTCTCCATTATTTTTTTTATATGCGTTATCAAACATGACATTTATGACACGAAATGACATTAAGTCTGGCTTTTAAATAAAATTGCGATGGATTAGGCATTCAATAAGTCATCATATATGCACTTTCATTTGCATCTTATAACTCACGCCTCAATTCATCCACTGACTGACACGTGCACATTCACAATAAACACACAAACTCAATAACATATGCACAATAAGTTAAAAGAATAAACGCAAAAAAAGAAAACCTGCTGCTGCCCAACACTTGCACACCCACTCATACACTCACACAGCCACTTAAAAACCCACTCACACACCCATACAGCAAAACCACTGGCACACCCACCCACACACCCACACAGCCACTCACACATCACTCAGACCCACCTAGCCACTCACACACCCACTCAGACACCCATACAGCCACTCTCACACCCACTTACAGACACAGACAACCACTAATGCATACACTCACAGACCCATACAGGCACTCACACACCCACATAAACACTCATACAGCTAGTGACACACCCACACAGCCACTTGCACACCCAGGGCCCACGGGTTTGCTGCCTTTGGGGCGTTGGCCACAGGGCTTGGCCAACTTTGTGGTCAACCTCCCCACTGCGCATAGGGTGAACTACTGGTCAGGCCCTGTGGCCAACCCCCTCCCCCCCCTTTGCACGGCCAAAGACTGTGCACAGCATGAGATTCGCTGCATGCAGAGTGTTGGCCGCAGTTATAGTGATCTCAAGAAACTAAAACTCATGTACTAGGGTAACTATACCTCGTGCCCTCTCCATGCCCTGCTAATTACACACATATTACATCAGACATGACATCTTCTGTGACATCACTGATATCACTGCAACATTTAAATAAAAGTATTGATGAGAAAACTGCACGACAGGGGTGCGAGTTCTAGTTACCTTAGGGCATGAGTTATATTTTCTTGAGATAACTATAACTGCTGAATTTCTATGTTTTTGTGTGTGTAAAACCTGAACCTAACTATAACGTCCCTGTAACCTTTGGCTTGTTAGCGAATTTCAAAGGTTTTTCTAAATCCATTTCCCAACTATAACGTCCCTGTAACCTTTGTTTTTTTTCAGTGAATATATATATATATATATATATATATATATATATATATATATATATACACACACACACACACACACACACACACACACACACGCGCACACACATATAATATACACACAAACACACACGTAGAGAAAGTGTAATTTTAATATTTCTTTATTACAAGATCTTGGCAGATAAGTAAGCCCATCACCTCTTGCATGTTTGATATACCAACCTAAGTTGCCAAGGGTATGCCCAGACTTAGGTCCCTTGTTTACTGTGCCACTGGAACCAAGTTACACCTGAGTGAAGAGCCCCAATCAGGGTGAAACCAGTCTTGGGTGGCTTGTGTTCCAGTTCAGGGAGGACCTGGACTAGCAGTTTGGGCTGGACTGTTACTATTGGAGCATGGTCAAGATTGATTTGCATATGCCTGGGTCTAATCTGAGGTGGCATGGTGGGCAAAATAACGATGGCTAGACTTATTGCAAGCATCCGCCCATCACCTTTTGTGTCTTTGATAGGTAAGCCTGTCGGACATTAAGAAATTCCAGCAACAATAATTATTACAGAGCAAATCTTCTACTACCTAGGGTTTGTCAGAGGTGGTAATAGTTTCTTATATTTAAAAGTTGCCACATGCTTGTCCATCATCTTTGGCTTTCCAGATTTCCGGTCTACACCCTCACTAAAATAGAGGGTCAGATGGGAAGGAACCTGCTGTACAGTGCAGGAGAGGGATGTAATTGAGTAGAGACAGATACATAGTTAAGAGATATGTAAGTTTATATGAGTTCCCAAGCCCTATACAGACACCAACCCAGGTGTGTGGCCCATGCATAACCAAAGCCAGCCCTTGTACTACCCTTCATGCCCCTTTCAAGAGGGAATGGATAACAAAGGAACAAAAAAAACAAGCACTGACAATGCCGGTAGGTCTCGGCAGGTAAACCTTTGGGCTTTACCAATGTTCTTTTTGGCTTAAATAGCCATGACCAATGTGTGTGCATCTCAATAGCCATCTTAGAATGGGTTGCAAAACATTACAAATGCAAAGATGGTAACCATAGATGAGGGCACATAATGTTTCAATGAATGACATTCAAGGATCTCTGCCTTCAATGCATGTTCATCCACGACGACCATCTTTGAATCCATTTAATTTTCATTAGTCTCGGTCAAAGATGGATGCCGCGGATACGCATGCATCCACAGCAACCATATTCAAGTGGGGTTTGTTATTCTAATACAAACATTTTTGTAGGAGGCCACTGCACACATGTTCACACTCACAGGCAGTCATCTTGAAATGATCAAAAGAACATATTAAGATGGCTGCAGATGGGAGACCTCAAAAAAAGCAAATGAAAAATAGATTTTAAAAAATAGAAACAAGGAGGCTGTGGAGTACAAGAGGTCGAAGAAAGGGGTAGAGAAAGGTGAAGAGAGGATATGGGGGAGCAGGGACAGTTAAACCAGTCCATCCTAGCCATTGCAAAGCAAAATCTGACGTCAGCAGTGGAAGTATACATCATTCAATCCGAGCACTGAAACCAAAATGCTTTTGGGCAGGGCAAACTAAAAAACATTCAGGAAAGTCAACAAATTAGAATCACGGAAGTATGACAGACAACAAAGAAATCCAATCATGAGGAAGGGATAGACCCAAGGCCTACTGGATATGTAAGCACTGGAGATAATAGGTCTGGCCAACAGACAGCTAGAGCGTTCTGCAGCGGATACATGACTAGGGTGAGACGTCATCCTCTATGCATGAAAGGACAGCGGAGACATTCACAAGGAAAACCTGCCACAAGGAGGGCACCCAATGTGCTTGTTCATCAGTGGAGACTAAATCCATGACCGCATAATCGCCAAAGTGAGGAATTCATTTTAAGTATCTGGAAATTATTTACTTAAACATGTAAAAACAGGCAAATCTAGGAAATCAGGCACAAGTCTAGAATGTATAGATCAGTAACATTTTGGTGCAAGTCTAGGCCATACTGATGGCTTCAATAGTTCCAGTACACGCTTGCTGGCCAGCTCAGTCTGCGATACTGGCCCGTAGCCCATCTGAAGCCTTTCATGTAGACATGGAATACATCTGCCCGCTCTCAAGTAGGGAGGGGTGGAGGGTGGTCTTCAAGAGTCATTATTCAGATGGTTTCATATGACACCTGTTCAAAAGGCAACGCAGGCTCGTGAGAACCCCATGCAAAGTCTTATGAATAAGGCATGAGGGCTCGAGTTCAGTTCACTCAGCTGCACGGAAGGCATGGGTTTCAGGACAGGGTTTCACAAAAGCCGCCACTACGGGGCATTTATTTTGCTTCATCCAAATATGCGAAGAGTCGCCCAGCAAGTGTTCAATTACACCCTTAATTCACCCTAAATGTATGTCAATTTGGGCATTTGTCTGTTAAGGGTGAATTAAGGTGTCATTCCAGAGTGCTGCCCCATGCCCAGGCAATCACTTTAGATTTCACAGAGCTATGCTATGCTGTGGGGTTTATAAAGTGCATGGCGACCCGAAGGCACCCCAGCGCTGGCGGACACAGAGGACCACTACACCAAGGACAGAATCGTTAGCTGAGAATCCGTTCCTAAAGAGCCAGGTCTTAAGGGATTTTTGGAAGCTCAACTCATTATTCATGGAACGAATGACCAAAGGGAGAGCTTTCCACAGATTGGCCGCGTTAAAGCCAAAAGAACTCCTAGGTAGTGCTTCAGCTTACATGTTGCATTTACGAGGAATTCATCCACATTCTCTCACATTGCATACCTCCAACATTACCCACAACAAAATACTCACAAACCTGGGAGCGGTGTAGCAAGGGTGTTGAGAGCCGTAATACATGCAATGAAAATGGGCCCCACGACACCCGGCTGGGTGATGAAAGACAAGTGGGGTGAAGTGGGCCTCTCCCATTCCTAGGCCCTGGTGTAACTGCACCAGTCGCATCCTTGACAGCTACGCACCTGAAACCTAGATATATTGATGCGAGCTAGCATCACCTAGACACGGAAACCCAATGCTCTGCAGTAAACCCATCGAGTGCTTCTGGTAAGACACATCCGGTTACCCATCATCTCAAAGGAAATTGTACCATTGGCAGAAGGATCTGCAGGCACCTTGAGCCAATGATTGGCATTTACTTTAGTATAACTACCAATCAATAGAAAGGCCAGGATGATTATGAAATTCATCAGTCCAGCAGGTTTTGTAATGGAAGAACACACCGGCATCGACTAGAACAGTAATAACCTGGTATATGCTTTGCATCTGCTGTGGAATTCGGGAAATATTATTTGCTTTTGTATTGTTTGGATGAATCTTTTACCTAATTTATTGGAATTTAAGATTTATTCATGTGGGCAATTTTAAAAACACTACCTTGTGGTCATCTATGATTTCACAGAACTGAACTTTATCATTTACTGATTTCACTACGTCCTGCTGCAATCTCGCATGGAGAGAAACAGAGGCGATGTGTTTAAAGCATGAATCAGCCATTGATAATGACTGTAGGCCACACGCCAATCAATTTTCTTTTTTAGTTATAGTGCCACTACCGAAAGGAACCAAGCACATGTAGATCAGCATTGGTCCTAATCAAATAAGCACTGGCCAGATCAAAAAGCGACACCTTGTTCTACCTGTGCATCCTTCTAGTTCAGCACAGACGGCATTTCTGGGGCAAGGCTAAGACTGATTTTCAGGTGACTGGTCTAAATCTGTAAAGTCAAAGACAACCTAAAAATCAATGGAATGAAAAGTAGTCCACAGTGACAACCAGTGGCTGAGATTCATTTCAACATTCCATCCATCACTTGGAGTGCTAAGTGTGTTTTACTAAGTAGGCGAGCATGCCCAAATGAGTGTTCACTGTAACACAGGGCTCATGCCACAACCCACATGAGGCTCAACGAAGCCATATCACATCTGGGGTTGTTTGTGTTCCCATTTATAGGGGACTTTGTTAGGATTTGCACTGGTTGGTCCATGTCTGTAAAGTGACAGTCAACCGAAAAATCAATGGACTGAAATGTGGCCCAGAGTCATTGCCTTTCTCTGCTTTTGTGCTGTGTAAAATCTCAAAGAGTGCAATTGACCCTCTTCCAGTAAAGTTATTCTTTGAACAATTTGATATTTTTATGCTGAATAAAAATGCGTGTGATCAAAAATGTGCATGCATGTATGTAATGTAATGAAAATGGTATACAAGATAAAATGTGTATGGTACTCCCTTGAGAAACACAGGATCCAGTACTTCTACATAGAAAGATGTTCTTGTCTGCTGTGAAAAGGCAGTGTGTTTTGGGGAGTGATGGGGTTAAGCTTGATGAGCTCACACCTGATCTTCAGGCAAGATAGCAAAACACTTCCCAAATAGTCACTCATTTCTGGAAGACAGAAAACAGGGGGTAGAGATGGGAGATGCAAAGTCCAGCCCTTTCTCCCTCCCCTGTGGGGTGCCGCAGGGCTCTGCGCTTAGTCCTACTCTTTTCAACATGTATGTCACCCTCCTGGTAAAGCTTATCCATAGTTTTGGTCTGACCGTACTGTCCTACACGGACGACACACAGATAGTGGTATCCATCTCATCACAGGTTGAGAAAGATGCAAACAACTTCTGCAGATGTATGGCTGCAGTTGCGAGTTGGATGCAGAGTAATTTCCTCAAGCTAAACTCGGACAAAACGGAGGTGTTGCTTTTTGGGAAAGAGACCTCCTTTTGGAATGCATCTTGGTGGCCTTCGGAGCTGGGCAATTTACCCAAGCCAGTGCAGAAGGCAAGAAACGTGGGAGTCATATTCGACACCAAATTGTGTTTCTCTGCTCAAATTAATGCAGTGATCTCAGGTGGCTTTTTTATGCTGCGGGTTCTCAAACAAATTCTCCCGTTCATTCCGTTTGACTTACAGAAGACTAATGTTGGCCCTCATCGCTTCCAAAATGGACTACTGTAATGCCCTTTATCTAGGCACCTCCAAATACCTGATAAAAAAATTGCAGTCCTTACAGAATGCTGTAGCAAGAACACTTCTGAAGATTCCCAAGTTCAAACCAGTCTCTCACTTATTGCACGGCCTTCACTGGTTGCTGGTGGCGAAGAGGATCTCCTTCAAGGCTCTGTGCTTAATGCATAAGGCTCTTCATAGTACTGGCCCGTCTTATTTCTAAGAACGGTTCTCTTGGTACACGCCTAGCAGAAACCAAAAATCCAGCTCTGCGCATATGGTCATGGTCCCAAGAATAAAAAGAGTAAATTGGGGCGGTAGAGCGCTTGCTTACCTGGGGGGGAAGTTATGGAACTCCCTTCCTCATGCACTCCGCTCACAACCTACCCTGCAGCTATTTAGAAAGCAGTTAAAGACCTGGCTATTTCCACGTTAAATAACGGAGTCACCTAGGCTATACCCTCAGCCTGCTGCATCTTTTTTGGTTCATGATCGGCTCATCGCTAAGACACCCTCGGGTAATGCGCGCTCTATAAAATTATTTCATTCATTCATGTAAATTCCAAGATCAGGGGCATAGATTAATCAGTAAGATTGGGCAGCGGGGTGACCTTCAGATTACTCAATCACGCTGGCACATAATGTTAAAATACATTATACACCAAGCAGGGTGCATAAAAGGGCCCTAAGGGGCAGTGGAAAGGGAGAGGAATGCAGATTGGTAGAGTACCAAGTGAGAGAAAACACAAAAAAATTGTAAAATAACCAGCATTTTTTATCTTTCAAAACAGGAGAGTGTGTGTGTGCGCGTTTTTGTCTACGTGTGTAAAAATACCTGGGGAAATCTGACAGACACCTCACCATACCCGACTGAAAGCACCTGTACCCAACTATTTATCAGACCCCATACCCCAAACACCCCCCCTCCCCCTGAAGCTACGCCTCTGTCCAAGATGGCGGCCAGGTAAGTAGTGTGTGACAGAGGGATGTCACGTATTCTCTCATCCACATTTTGTCTGTCACCTTCCCTGATTTCAATATATTGTCCCCACCGATCTGTGCTCTCGTAAGTATCAACGTCATTTAGTGGTCGACCGGGGTCACAACTGTGACCCCCTGGCCTGCCCCCATGAGAAACCTGGCACTGCATTTGCAACCCCCCTGGCCTCAGAGGAGGCAAAATCAGTGCCAGGAACACAGGGGCAGCTCATCCTTATGAGCATCGGTTGGGGGTCTAATCTCTTTTTTGTCTTTTTTTAATTACACTAATAGTGAATAATAATATACGAGTCACTATTAGTGTAATAAAAAATGGAGTACAGTTAGCTGAAACATGGCCCTCCCTGGCAAGGGAGGAAAGTCAAAAAATTCTTCTAAATGTATGTTGTGTGCAGGCGAGAGTGTGATTATGTGAGTCAGTGTGTGCATGTGTAAGCGTGCGTGAGTGGATTTAAAGGTCAAATGGCGTGTGATGTCACTTTTGCCATCCCTGGCCTTTTTGTGAATTGAGTTCATCATACTCGTAAGCCTCCCCTGCCGCCCCCCAACCGCCTCACCATCCGCATCCGATAGCAGCCGCTACTGCATAATGGCACCAGACATGCCAGAACGAAGTTCGGTGACTGGTGTGCAAGGCAGGTAGTGCAAACACTAACTGGCAGTGGAAACTATTTTCTCAGATGCCTTTTTACAGTCATCTCATTGGAAAATAATTCAGTTAAACAAGCGCACAAGCTCATACTTGTTAGCTCAGGATCACACAGTATGGTCAATAGGAGAATTCGAAATTCAAGCCAGGTCCTGATGTTAAAGGGTGCAATCAAGCCTCATATGTCTATGGACAATATTATGAATATCAATTCCTTTCTCACTACAAACGTAGTGTTTGGAAAGGCGGTTTTTAAAATAAAAATCATTATTTGTTTTTGTCGAATATGTCGGATTTCGCCATGTAAATGCCTTTCCCTGTACACATAAATAAAAATAAAATTTAAGAGAGACAATTTGACTCTTTAGAAGAAAAGAAAAAAACGGATTCTATCGGGAACCCCAAATCACCCCTTGCAAAAGGCAGGCTCGCATGGTGCCTCCGCTTGCTGAGTGACACTGAGACTGACGGTATCTTAGATCTGAGAGACAAAAATATGGTAGACATAAGTAGATACCACAGTCCTACTTCTATTTCAAGTGAGTTTACTTGTCTAGGCCTGCCCTCTGGTCTCTACCACGAGGTAGCTCCACTGATGGACAGAACAATCAATCAATCATGTCACTTATAAAGCGCACTACATACCCGCGAGGGTCTCAAGTCTGAAGTCCAAAGTAGAACCTGAATCCCAGAATGTGCGAGACATCTATGAGGTTAGGAGAGAGGGTAAATAGAAAATACAAAGGATTTAGGGGAGAGACAGGTTCTCCCACTGTAGGGGAGGTCAAAAGGGAATGGGCAGGGCTCAGAAGCAGGAAAACGTTTGGGGGCTGAGTAAGGAGAAGATGGGGTTTTCCACAGGAAAAATATTGAACAAGGAAACATACATAAGGAGACAAAAATCTTAAACCGAGGCAAACAAAAAAACAAGTTTTATTATTAATATAAAATAACATTATTTACAATCTAAGTTCACTATCTGAAGTTAAGGCACCATGAATAAAGCATCCGACAAAGAACAAGAAAGACACACAGAATCCTTCTACGCAATATCAGACCTACTTGCCAACCTCCAGTGGAGCAACCTATGGTTTCCAGCCTATCTGGCCTACCACATAAGACAAGCCCTCGTCACATCACACTGATGGGGCAACATCCTTCTTAATGGGCCTGCAACCACTGTGGGCCTCCTTTCATGCTTTTGCTATTGGATGGTCAAGGGAAATTGAACCACAAATCTGCCCTAAACGTAACATACTACATCAGCCCCCCTCTTCAGACATGTGTTCGGGCTGAGCTATCCGTTCATCTTCAGTCACCACCACTGCATGGTAGTGCGAGCACCAGTTCGACAAGTTGACCATTTCTTGCGTAGGCCAATCTACAGAAATCCAAGTAAAAGCCGAACTTGAAATCCAGCAACTGGGAATCGCCCTCAATCATACCTTGCGAGTGGAACCAGGTAACACGCTATGCGGGAAAATACTGAACACTGAACTATTTATTGAATTCCATACAGGCGAGTGGCCATGGCCGAAGAATAGTAGACCTTGCCTCTTTCCTTACCTGTTCGGATTCCAACTTCCCCTCTCTTTCCCCTCTAACTGTACATTTGCTACATCCTCTAGAGCTTTGAAGTAATCGAGAAAAAAAAAACACAGCCCATTATAAAACCTAAAGATATGTCGGAGACAAGAACCTCAAACAAGTCTTTATATTGGACATACCAGAGAGGGTGTGAAATGAACTTTAATGCATCTGATTGCAGGAGAGAGCTGAAACACCGTCCACAAGACAATCAATTCTTTCCTATATTATGAGATTGTCACTAAAGGCAGATGTTTGCAGACACAGGATACAAAAACGTGCACAACTTTATTACCCATCTTTAATTTTGTAATGCGACCTATATACTAAAAGGACACTGTTCATAGGGGATCGCAGAACGGTCAGCATAATGAATATTAATTAGGCAGTTTGATATTTGCGACTCACTGTGATTGGCTACAAACACGGGGATGGTAGCCGGAAAGGCACATCATCCCTGTGTTTGCATTCTCAAAGGGAAAACTTTTTTTTCCTCCAAAATCAGTCCATGGAACTGGTGCTGCTTTTTAAAAACACAGAAAAATAAAGTTTTCCATCTAGGGAGCAGGCAGTTGTCCCCTTGTACCACCGCTGCTTGCACCTGCTGAGGTCCCCGGACACAGTTATCAAAGGGAACCAAGGAGACCCCCTTCCTCTTTGTGAATCAGTTACCACCCCCTTTGGGATTTCGGTAACTGATCAATGGTTCATACCATACCGAATCTCTATTAGGAAGAACACCCCTTTTACGCTTCTTCCTGTGATTCAATATGGGTCGCAAAATGGGTTTAGTACATTGGGAATAGCCATCGGGCGCTATCAAACTGTGTGATTTTGCAAATGGCAGGGTTTGCGAGCACAAAATGGTTTCATGCATCTGGCCCTCTGTTCTAGAATTGGTTGGTAAAATTTAACAGATAAGGTATGTGGTTAAATTTTTGTAATTTGTCTCTATGTGACGTGTCGCTGATATTGTACATGCCCCAGATCCATGAGCGTATGCTGACGCTCTACACTAAAACAGATTTATTTACCTATCACAGCAACCATCAAATGAACATTAAATATATATTTTTTAAATGTATTAATTGGCCGTACTACATTCAATACAGGACTTCTGAATTCTTTTTTTGGTTTCTAGGCTTCTGGACGGTCGTGATTTTAACATTCACATGTATGAAACATACCTCTTTAATTGCGGTTTTGTGTCCACTGTTTTTCATGATTGTTTTTTTAGCATATAAACATACATTTAGTCCTACCGCGATATGATAGCCGGATTAGATATTTTTGCGGGTACCTTTGCAGCTTTATATTAAAGTACTCCCGAGTTTCAAATTCTATATCAGTTTATTGCTTAAAGTTCATTCCACAGAGATTAGAGAGCGGTTTATTATGAGCCTCCGAGTACTACAGTGATTATCTGCGTCACTTACACAGTTTGTGGTTAGAAATAGACCCGGCATTTGGAGACACGTCATTTAAATGTCATTAGGGGATGCGAGTCGTCTTATCTCGGCCAGAACATCTGAGAGCGAGACAGCCTCGGTCAGTGGGGACAAAGGGACCCGGGGCCCAGGAGGGAGGGATGCAAGCTGTCATAATTCACTCAACTCCCTCCGTCTACGCACGCCTCCTGCACGAGCGCTTCGGTAGCCACGAGTTAGAGGACTCGTGACATGGGATTTACAATGTAAATATTTTAAAATATTGCGTGGCGCACACATGCTTCCTGCCAGCCCCTTCGGAGAGCCACGCATAGTTAGTAAGGCCGATGCGCAAATTACAAACCGTGCTAATCACCCACACGTCTTCGGCAGGTGAAAACTGGTGAGAACCTTGGCGGCCCACAGCACAAGATCCGTTTTGTGCACCCCGGAACAGGTTTCGGAATCGGAAGTTTGCACGCTGGAACGTTTCCCACAGTGCGCAAACTTTACTTTCACGTTAATTTGCCAATATTACCTTTGCCAGGTTTTACCTGCCAGATACTCGTAAAATTATAGCACGGGGTAACACAGTTTGCACGTGGGTAAATATCACATGTGCAATTAGCAGATGGGCAAACTCTGCCGGACTTGGATTCCTGATGGAACGAGAACAGGGATTTGCAGAGAAATTGAATTTGCCCCGTACTTGGAATCAGGGTCTCAGAATGTTACCAAAATATGGTCAGTTTTGCAGTACAACGTGCTGTAGTTAGTACAGTCTCTGTAAGAGGTCGGTGACCATGATGTGACTTGTGGCAGTTTTCTAGGCAGAAAAACAAAATGGTGGGGTTGGGAGAACACGCACAACTTTTTATCCGTAATTTTTAAAGTAATCAGTTTGTAGTGTGCACACGGGGTATCACACTCTGATCAAAGAGTGTAACGATCAACGTGGAAACGTGGTTGCCCGAAATACATCGGGAGGGATGAATAAGAAGGAAAGAGGATTGTGCCTCAGTGTTATTGATACACGTTATTGCTGATATTAAGCAAAGAATGAAAATTGAATTCGATAAGAAATCAAATGATTAAATGCCGCTTAATTGATGAAGAATAATTTGGATTTCATTTTTGTTTCACATTGAATAACCAACAAACCCCAGTTGATGGGAATTTTGGAGTGCCAAGGGGGGCGGACCCTATTTAGGACTCGCAGTTTTCTGGGCAGATCATTCGTAAGGGGAGGGGGGGGGGGCGCATCGTCAGTCTCTGAACTATATACATCGAATGCAGACTGCAGGAATACAGCCATCTCATTATACTCACTGCCGCTTCCTTGATTCTATATAAAGTGTAGATACTGCATCACCATTGGTGGATTTCATATACACACTAGGCCCTAAGCTGGGGTGTTTCAGTGCTTGAAAGTAATCCTTTCCGGCTTCGCTCCTGATTCCTTCTTCTCTTGCAGTCCCTTTGTAGTGTCTGTTCAGAAACGGTTTCTGGCGAGATCCTGTGAGGCACAGAGTTGACTGGATGACTGCATAGGCGAGAACAGGTGAACTGGAAGAGCTAGATGTATAGAAATGTTTAAGACCTGAACATCCATACATTTAGAGCAGGGCTTGTGGGTGGTATATAGACCATTCCAGGTCAACCCCAACCGGAGAAGAGGTGCTCCAATGACATACAGTGGGCTTCTAATTATCACTGCAATCCAGAAAACTCCAACCTTTGGTACAATTCACGAGTAGCTTTGGTCATGGATAACTCCCAGGGATCAAGGCAAGCGTGGCGCACAAGCATCTGTCGTCAAAACACACATCGCGCAGACACAATCTTCGTGCTCTAACTTTACTTCCTGTATGAAAAAGATCTAGGACGCAATGATTTGTTCATATTTTTTCCCAGCAAACTATTTTTACGTACAGTGGTCTCATCGTATGTGCGTGAAGCCTCCCACCTTGCCAACCAAGATGAATCCTGACCTACCTTGGTCTTCTGCATCACTTCCTGTTTTGTTACAGTTCACCTGTAATTGCCATCTTCTCATTATGCACAACAAAGTGTCATGACCTTCTAACCTGGCTAATGAGGCCCTATCATATTCCTTAGCGTTGCCCTGCACAGCCTCTCGTTCCACCCATCCTTCAAGCTCCACTGCTATTCTACAACCCATTATAAGCCAAGGTCTGCTCTTTACTTTCATTTTCATGCAGGAAACCTCACTCGGTTATACACTGAAGAAGCAGAGAGGCTTGGCCTGGACCACAGCACATTATAGCCAAGTGGTTGCCGCAAGCTCACCTTACTGACAGTTTTTGGGATATCAAGCTGATCCTTGAGCTCCGCAGCCAGCTCCCTGAAGTGCTCTCTCCGGATGTCGAGGCTCCCATTGCAGATGGCAGAGTGGTACGCGGACAACCTGGAATACTGGTTCTCTGGAATGACCAGGATCCGCCGCAGCTCATCCTGGCTTCCTTCACAAGTCAGTGCTTCCAGAAGTGATGGTGTAAAGAGAATGCTCTGCAACAGACCAGATATCAACAGTTTATGGTGCAAACGTCTGACCAACAGAGAAAGGCATTAGTCAAGGATGCTTGCTAGAGCAGGAGCGCGATATACATTCAATGCACAGACTATTTGTCCATATCAAAATATAACTAGTGAGTTTATATTACTAGATTACTTAGCCTCAGTGAAATCCACAGGGTGGCGTGGACATTGCTGCAGAGCTAGTCATAGGTGGCTGTTCCAACTACGCCATTGGGAAGAGTCTTCCTAGGGGTGGTTTGGAAGCCACCAGGACCTCCAGGGGCAGACAAACTCCAAGGTCACAATAGTGCGAAAGAGGTAATCTTTGGGTATACATGTGTTCAATGGGCAAACATGGGCAGGTAGTGAAGAAAACAAGACAAGACACAGGATGAAACAAAAAGGTACTAAATTGACACAGTACGTCCAGGACATGGAGTGAGGAACACTCAACAGCCAGCTAAGCAGAGCAACCCAGTTCTATCCATCCTCCTTACCAGTGTCATGGATAGACCTGGCACAAGATAGTCTTAGGTGGCGAATCAGCCTGGTGCCTTCACAGGTAGACGCCTCATGAAGATGGAGCTACATCAGGACGAACCAAAGCTCACCTGTACACCCCTGGAAAACACGTCACCTGACACGCAAGTGTAGGCCAATGTCCTCGATGCCTGGCCCACACCACCACCATCTTATTCCACCTTTGACCAGACAGATGGATGCAGGGCTAAGGCCATAACAGTTTATTTGTGAATTTCAGGTCTAAATCAAATGTAAAGACCCGCCTAAAAACCACCAATAACTTCACGCCTGAAATGAAACTTGTGTGTGCAATTCAAGCTTCTATTTTGCCCAGTCTCCAGCTATTTACATTGGGCGTGCATCTACTCTCTCTGCGGGTCTGTGTCTCTCCCTGCATCTCTCTCTGCGTCTCTCTCTCTGCGTCTCTCTCTCTACATCGGTCTGTTTCTCTCTCTGCGTCTCTCTCTACATCGGTCTGTTTCTCGCTCTGCGTCTCTCTCTACATCGGTCTGTTTCTCTCTCTGCGTCTCTCTCTACATCTGTCTGTTTCTCTCTCTGCGTCTCTCTGCATTTGTCTTTCTCTCTGCGTCCCTCTCCCTCCGTGTCCCTCTCCCTCAGCGTCTCTCTCCCTCAGCGTCTCTCTCCCTCAGCGTCTCTCTCCCTCAGCGTCTCTCTCCCTCTGCGTCTCTCTCCCTCTGCGTCTCTCTCCCGCTGCGTCTCTCTCCCGCTGCGTCTCTCTCCCGCTGCGTCTCTCTCCCTCTGCGTCTCTCTCCCTCTGCGTCTCCCTCTGCGTCTCCCTCTGCGTCTCCCTCTGCGTCTCCCTCTGCGTCTCCCTCTGCGTCTCCCTCTGCGTCTCTCTCCGTCTCTCTCTCTCTCTCTCGTCTCTCTCTCTCCCTCTGCGTCTCTCTCTCTCCCTCTGCGTCTCTCTCTCCCTCTCGTCTCTCTCTCTCCCTCTGCGTCTCTCTCTCTCCCTCTGCGTCTCTCTCTCTCCCTCTGCGTCTCTCTCTCTCCCTCTGCGTCTCTCTCTCTCCCTCTGCGTCTCTCTCTCCCTCTGCGTCTCTCTCTCCCTCTGCGTCTCTCTCTCCCTCTGCGTCTCTCTCTCTCCCTCTGCGTCTCTCTCTCTCCCTCTGCGTGTCTCTCCCTCTGCGTGTCTCTCCCTCTGCGTGTCTCTCCCTCTGCGTGTCTCTCTCTCTGCGTGTCTCTCCCTCTGCGTGTCTCTCCCTCTGCGTGTCTCTCCCTCTGCGTGTCTCTCCCTCTGCGTGTCTCTCCCTCTGCGTGTCTCTCCCTCTGCGTGTCTCTCCCTCTGCGTGTCTCTCCCTCTGCGTCTCTCTCTCTGCGTCTCTCTCTCTGCGTCTCTCTCTCTGCGTCTCTCTCTCTCTGCGTCTCCCTCTCTCTCTCTCTGCGTCTCTGTGGGTCTCTCTCCGCGTCTCTCTCTCTCCCTCCATCTTTGCAAATTTGCTCCAGTCCTAAACTTTATTTATCTCCAACTCTCTCCCAAATATCTCCGCCAATCCACTTGATAGTGGATTTCCATTACCCCTTCCTATGTCATTCTGGATCCTGAACATGACGATGCAGAGCTTTATACAGTTTTAAATGTAGGTCAGTGGCTGTGACCGTGCAAAAACTGAGCAACAGCGGAGGCATGACGGCATCAGGCTGTGAAACTACTAAACACCTTTCAGTTTTCTAGCTGTCCAGGTGGATTATAAAGGCTCAGAGGAAAACAACAACAAAAAATAATAAAAAGGGAAAAAAGGCCCAATATCTCCCCTACATCACAACAGATGCCCATTCTGTGCCTCTCACACCTTCCCCAAGTACCCCATGAATATTTGCTGCTGAACCTCACAGGTGATCTCATGTAATTCTAGTGCCATTCATCACCCCGCTGCACATGTGCTGACATAGCACCCTGCCACCCAGATGCGGTGATGACGCAAAGGCGGTCACAGGACTGCCACGCTGCAGAATCCTCCTCTCCAGATGGAGCAGGATTGCTGCATTTACTATTTATATAAAGTCCCATTTGGGCCCCCCAGCATGTCCTCCCCCGCAGGTGTTCTGGAACAAGTCATACTGCCAGATGTGCAAATGCTGACTAAGCATATACCTGCAAATGATAGAGGATGGTTCTATGAATGGACAGGAAGCATTATAGCCATAAGCGTACAGAAAAAAATGAGGCCTCCTGCAAAACCACGTGAAATACCTGCCTCACCCTAATAAAACCTTACCTTAAGTTGCGGTAGGGCTGGGCAGAACTCCGTGTGTGGCTCAAGCACCATGAACCGACAGGTCAACGCCGTCACCTCCAGCTGCTTCAACACCCTCCGCATCCTCCGCAAGACCTTCAAGTGGATCCCCCCTGAGTCAAGGAAGACAGTCACCCACGCACTCCTCACCATCAGACTGGACTATGGAAACGCACTCTACGCCGGCATCAACAAGTCCCTACTCCACAAACTCCAAACAATACAGAACACTGCCGCCAGACTCGTCCTCGGCATCCTCCGACACGAACACATCAGCCAACACCTACGAAGTCTCCACTGGCTCCCCGTGGAGAAAAGAGTCACTTTCAAAATCCTCACTCACGCCTACAAATGCCTACACAACAACGGACCCAAATACCTCAACAACAGAATCAACTTCCATGTACCCAAAAGAAACCTCCGATCTTCCAACCTCGGACTGGCCGAAACCCCGCGCATCCACAGAGCCAGAGCAGGTGGAAGATCCTTCTCTCACATTGCAGCCAAGACCTGGAACGAGCTACCAGCAAAATTAAGACGCGCCCCCTCCCTGAACACCTTCAGGAAGACCCTTAAGACCTGGCTCTTCGGCTAAACAGATCTGCGGACCCCCCCTCAGCTCCTTGAGACCCTCACGGGTGAGTAGCACGCTTACAATTCCCTGATTGATTGAAGCACGTGCTTAGAGTAGATTCACTCCAAGTTCATCGTTTGCAGCCGTCCGGTATTACTCCGGAGAAGTCTCGTCTACGAAGGACAGAGGGGCCAAGATCATTTGATGACATAGCACATCAGAGCCTGGAGAGTCCGTGGGCAGGCATGTTGGGACCACAATCCTTTCTGGCAAATATGATCACTGGATTGTGCCTGCTCTGGCCCTGCCTGGGTGGTGGCCCCCATTCGGAGCTGGGCTTACAGGTAGCCTAGCTTGGTCTGAGCTCAGACAACTTGGTAGCCCAGTTCTGGTCGTTTCCCTTGATAGGGGTGAGAGAGGGTTTGGTTACCTTCTCAGTAAACCCACAGGTGGTGTGACAATTCAGCCAAAGATCCAGAGATGGATACTTGCTTTCAGAAAGGGCAGAAATTCTAGATTTCTTGAGAGCAGAAACATGCCTGATGAAATTTCACAAACTCCTAAAGGCAATTCTCTTTGATCAATAACGCAGCTTGTAAGCTGGCATGGTTGCACACATGCTTAGATGATTTGTTTGGTTGGAACGCAATATAAACCCAAATATTACAAACCTATAGAACACGGCATGGGCTTGATAGCCTAGCTTGCTATGAACAAAGTGTCCAAAAAGCAGTATCAATATGACCTTAAAACATAGGCAGAGAGGACAGAGGTGGCTCGAATTTCTGTATGGATCTATAGGAATCCCATGACCAAGGCCGGTAGATGAAAGTCTGGGTGGGCATCATCGCCCAAGAAGGACTCTACTTAGGTTTCATAATAGGAGTTATAGATACCCCCATAAAGGTAGATTGGCACACATGACAGCTGCCTGTACTGAATTGTAGAGGGCCATACGATCCTGGAGTGTCAAAATCCACCGAGTACTTACTTACTCACTGATGGACATAGTTGAGGGCAGAAGGGTAACACAAAATGAAGGGGCCCCCTGCAGAATGTGATGAGGGGGCCGTGAGTCTCCCATATCTCAGATATTTGATGGGCTTGGGCCTAGTGGGGGACCACTGAATGGTTGGGGGCCCCATGCAATGCAGGGGCCTGTGTTACACCACTGGATGTAGGAGAAGGGACACTGTACATAGCACACCACACACGGTCATTTACTTCTCAGAAACACAAGGCAGCCTGTCCTGTCACCCATCAATTCACATGGTTACTCGTAAAGTACAGCATGCACCCTGAAGGGTTTCTCAGCACTGTTGTAGACCAAAGCGGCACAGCTTCTCAGGCCACTAGAGCTGCAAGACGGCGCAAAGTAAGTCTACTAAAGAGCCAGATTGTAAGCCTTTTCCTGCACGTGAGGAGTCTGGATATCAATTTCAGGAACAAGGGAACAGTGTTCCAGAACAAAGCACTTGAACCCTGATCCCCACCTAGAGAGTTGAGATCTTGGATTAGCAGACAGAGGCAGTGAGCTGGTGAGCAGAGGTTGACTGCAGGTATAGGTATAGATATAGATAGATAGATAGATATAGTTTTTTGTTTTTTTACCGAGTTTTATATAGCGCGAACTTGACCCGAAGGTATCGGGTATCAGAGCGCTTTACACGAGCACCAGTTGCGTTACATGAGGACACATTCATTTTTTTGTTAGGCACGGGGAGATTAAGTGATTTGCCCAGAATCACAGGATGTTCAGCGTCATTGCCGAGACTTGAACCCGGTTCCCCAGATTCGAGGTCCACCGCCCTAGCCGTTAGATTCTTTTGCAAGATGGGATCGGAATTGTAGAAAGCATGATTCGTAAAGCTGACTGATTTGAACAGAATTCTTTCTTATTCAAAAAGCCAATGAAGTTGGCGAAGCTTGGAGGAAATGCGGTCAAATTTCTTTAAACAACGTGTGCGTGAGGATATTAAGACCTGGTCCCATATGCCCCTGTCCATCTATGGCCGATCAGCCATTTTTAAGATGGTGTCGCTCCCGCGACTATTGTATCAATTACAAAATTATCCTTACCCGATTCCCCCGCGATGGTTTCGGCAGGTGAATTCTGCCTTAGGTCAGTTTCTTTGGGGTGGGGGAGCGGTGAGGGTAGCGATTCGGACATGTTTCTTATCTACATATTGTGGGGGGCTGGCAACCTCCGACATCTGGTCTTATTATGTTGCATCGCATCTACTTGTCTTAAACGAGTGGTGGTATGGGGACAGAGTGGACCCAGCCTATGCCGTGGAGCGGTGTTGCATGGGTGACCAGCCCCTTCACACTCTCCTTTATTCTGCCCCGTTGAGGCGTCCCCTGCCGCCGGTCATGCAGATTGTGTTTCAGCTCTGGAGGCAGGCTTTGCGGAGGACGGGTTGGTGGAATAGACTGACTCGGGAGACCCCACTTTGGCACAATGGCTGCTTCCCGCAGTTGCTAAATCTCTCCGGGTTTCGTGATTGGGATAACATTGGGATTTCCACTCTGGGGGACGTCATGCGGGGCACGATTATAAAATCCTTTCAGGATATCCAGAAGGATTTCCAGATGCCAAAGACCCAATTCTTCAAATATTTACAATTTAGGCATGCTATCTCCCCCAGCTTGGAGGGCCTGGACTCATTGCCGGAGTTTAGCCCCGTAGAGTCTAAGGTATTTATGGGAGACCTCCTAGACCATAAGATCTCTAAAATTTATGCATCTCTGGTTACGCACTGTTCTCCCTCCTTGCAGCATATGCGAGAGGCCTGGGAGGGAGATGTAGGTCAGATGGAGGAAGAGGACTGGACAGAAGCTTTGGCCTCCCCGCGTGGGGCAGCTATTGCGGTAAGCCTGCGGCTTATTCAATTTAAATACCTTCATAGGGTCTATTTTACCAGGGTTAGGCTCTGGAGGGCGGGCTTGGTGGCTTCCCCAGTGTGTCTTCGCTGTGGGCATGAGGAGGGGACCCTGCTACATACTATTTGGCACTGCACAGTGCTTGCACGATTCTGGAGGGGGGTCTTGGCCTGTCTCTCTGAGGTACTGGGGTGGGAGCTCCCTGACTCACCGAAACTGGTCCTCCTTCATGTGATGGAAGGGATCGGCGGCAACATCTATAAGCGCCACCTTATGCTCCTTGGTTTTACCTTAGCAAAGAGAGATATCGCCAGAGCCTGGAAGGCGGTGGTTGCTCCCTCGGTCTCGGCCTGGAAGAGAGGTCTGGACTTCTGTATGGGCCTCTAGATTCCCATTTTTGAAGCTAGAGGGTGCCCCCGTAAGCATTATAAGATTTGGAGGCGCTGGGCGGATTATCGAGGCTTGGAATTGGAGCCGCCGCGAGAGGGACGGAGCCGTGACCCGGAGTGACCTGTTGGCCTTCCCCGTTTTCTACATTCTCTTTTGGGTTGCCCCCATCTATTCGGCAGGACCTGATATCTTAGACATTGGGTTTCTATCTAGAGCTATGGCAGTTTGGTTTAGAGATATGCTGTTCCGGAATAAGGAGACGGTGCACTGGGGGGTGGGGAGGGAGGGGGGATGTTGGGTGTTTGCAGGGATCACTTTTATATGTATTGCCTTTCATATTCTCCTGCTTTAAATGAGTAAAATGGTCAAAGTCAATTTCTTTTGTATCGTATATGCGGCAGCTGTCTCTGGGAACCAGAGGTCTGCATCATATGTGTTATTTTGACGAATAAAATTTGTTTAAAAAAAAAAAAAAATCTTTAAACAAGCACTAGTCTAATCGCTGCATTCTGGATGTTGATAGTTGTTTTTGGGAGGCTTAGCTAAAGAGAGTTGCCCAAGTTTAGCAGGACTGTAATATACGATGTTCACAACAATTTTTACGGGGCAGCAAACACCCTACACAGGACACAAAGATGAAACCGGCACATTGGTGCAACCTACAAAAGATGCACCACGTCCTGTCCCCCTCTTTGGGATATGCCCTTCCTGGTGGGCCTAGCGACACTTGGATGGGCATAAGGACATAAAGGGCTACAATAAACACAGATCCATCCTCGTCCGCAAGTCACAGATTTGAATCCCGGCAGGTGTAACTCCATCTTTCTTCATTCTAAAATTATTACATTAGGTAGCATCACATTCGGATAACACCAGCACCCATTATGAAGAGCGCTGCAAACCAGAAAAACTTCAGTGGTATATGAGATACGAAGGACATGCGACCAACTTTGTAGCTCTATTTTTCACCTCTACCGTTCACCATAAACCACAGCTGCAAATCAGCCCAGGTCATTGGTAAGACATTCACACATTCAAGCTTTTAGCCTACAGCACTTAGCATGCTGGGACTCGAAGGCCTATACAAAACCACAGGCCTCAGAAGGCAAAGAACAGCTGCCTAAAAGTTAAGTTGATGGAGGTGTTACACAACTCGGATGGGGTATGGAGGATGCCAGGTTGAGGGAGCACGCATATCAAACATATCAATAGCTGACAAATCTAAGACCATTAAAACAGGTAGGCTTGACAAGGTGTCCAAAGTCAATGTCACTGGTTTAGGCACTCTAATAAAGGTCACCAACGAAAATCGCTCAAAAGCACAATAGTGCCAGTATTTACATCTGAAAATTAATTCTAAAAATGATACTGCAAAGTCAGAGTCCATGGATATGGATTTAACTCGCTCATCCTCTAAAGCTTCCCTTTTCTGTTCTGAGATAATCCCCGGTCAGGCCAAGCTCTTGAATCCACTCTTTGGGAGCTGGGTGCCTTCCATGATTTTAAGTGTGGGACTGGATCTCTCTAATCTCTGGAGCTGCCAGAAGCAATCTTAAGAGGGCCCCTGATTCAGTCTTGGAACCCTGGACTCTACAGCATGATCCGGGATCCCACCACGGGGCATGGGTCCCAGACAGAGGAGTAAATGCTCTGGGGAGGTGGGGACAGCGGTGGAGAACAAGTGGTGTCTAGTAACTGATCAATAACCTGAAGACTCTAGTTTTCCCTCCAAAAATGTACAGCTGTTGCTGGCCTCACCCCACGTACATCATTCGAAGTTCTAGCCTTGAAC
This sequence comes from Calotriton arnoldi, assembly GCA_963921515.1. Taxonomy (NCBI): domain Eukaryota; kingdom Metazoa; phylum Chordata; class Amphibia; order Caudata; family Salamandridae; genus Calotriton; species Calotriton arnoldi. Next base: position 503,508 of record CAWUFW010000027.1, read on the forward strand.
CTATAGGTTGCTTTCCACAAAAGGCAGGAAGAAGTCCCTTTAGTCAGAGTATTTGGCCAAGCCTAGGACACCTACTACAAATACTTTATAGTCATATGGCATTTCAAGGGTGGACTTAGGTGATTAGGTTTTCGTTGTGGTACCTCCTTTAAGGAATCCAATAATTAAGTTAAGGGGTGATAATGTATGGCTCAGAATCAACATGCATGCAGTCGGCCCAGTCTATGTTTTTGCAAATTTTGCTATAGCGCAGCAGCACTGAAAGGTATGTGAGCACTGTATAGAGAACTGGAATTACATATGCATTTCCAAAAAACAATTAGTTTCGACAGAAACAAGGGAGGGAGAGAAGAATATCTGTTGCCCAAACAAACACCCGCCTTTGGCCATCACAGATTACTTTGAGGATTAAATGGGGAGGTGAACTTGCCATCAGTGATGGGCTCATGTGTCAAAATTCCCCATTCCTCTCTCACTCTCCCATTAACCCTCAAAGGCCCATTAGCTAAAGCAGAGATGCAATGAGAGGTACTGTTTAATTCTTGGGAAGTGGCTTCCCGCGACTAAAGATGGACCCAGTCCAAGAAAACTGAGCTCAAGACATGGGGGACTTTCTGAGCTGAGCACTCTGCCATAAGGTTCGGTTTGCAACTCTAAGAATAACTTCTAAGGTTCATTGACCTTTATGAATGGCTTTCCTTTCAATACCCGGATGTTGAGGAGTAAACAGAGACAAAGTCTTGCTAGGCTTCGGAAAACAGCCGATCCGATATTAACATGATAGTACCTTAGAATAACATCAGCTTTTAATTGGTTGAAAATCTCTTCACTCACCAATACCCTGTGCAAACGTAAAAAATCATTGATGATTTTAGCCACTTTCACAAATTACGTGTGTGACATAATGGGAACAGAGGCTTAGTTTAAATTTATTTTTCTTGTCTGGGGGACCCATATTGGACACCACCAGGCCATGTCCACCGCAGTCCACCAGGACAAACCCCAGAGGCCCAAGTGCCAGCTCTCCAGCCCTCTTCTAGCCAAGTTAGGCCTTATTATTTATTATGGGTTTTGGAATGAGGGGAGTGTGCAGGTGAGGCATTTTGCACTTCCTGCCCCAAAGCCAGGTCTTGAAATGAGTGCAAATGATCCCTCCTCCACTAATCTCAATAGGGACGAGGCGTGGGGATTTGCCCATCAGTGTACCTCTCCAGCACATGCCAGGCTGGAGAAGGAAGGCAGAGTGCAAAGATGAGCTCTGCTGTCCTTTCTATTCAAATGTACAGGGGACACAGCCTGGTGTGACGGATTGTTGTACAGGCTGCTCAGGTGATTTTATGTCTGATGCTATACTACCTTGAGACAGAAAAAATATTTTTCAATGTTTTGTGACCCTCGATGTAGGATTTTAGTCAACCCTCCAGTCCAAAACTCTTGCTATTCAGCTTGCTCTTACACCACCCAGCCTGCTCCGATGCGTTTTCCTGTTGCTGACACACAAACAGACACACTGACAGATACACATATACATTGTCTGGTAAGAGCACCATTCTGTTGTTGCCCTGTCTGGTGGAGTAAAATCCCACATTACCTTTCCACCCTTTAACATCTAGTCCCCTGTGTTCAGGTGATTTAGCTTGGATTGTAATCTGGAGCACAAGCTCCTTGGTGGGTGCCATTAAAGGTCACAAACAGCTCTATATGCATTATCAGTTTTTCCTCCTAATATATGGCAAAGGATGATGAGTTACATTTTACCTCTAGGCGTCTCCACTGAAATGAGTTGTTTTAACTGCTTCCACCTCAAATATTGTTAAGTGTTATTATCGACGCTACATGAGGGTCATGTGCGGTCGGTCTCCTCTCTTTCGCATCCGATGCCCAGTGTTCTTCCCAGGTGTCCTGTCCCATCCCTCTCATAGTACACTGTATCCAACAGGTGAGACCCATAGGATCACCTAAGGCTACCAAAAGTTGACAGAACCCTATTCTCCTACTCCCTTGGAGGATCCTTTATTCAGCACTGACGTTCCCAACACCCAAAATCAGGCCACCCAGCACCTTAAGACCTGCCACCCCCCACAGAGAAAAACACTCCAGGGTGGTCTGTCTCTTGTGGGGTTTCAAACAAATTCTAGTCTTCCACAACAATATTTTGTGATAACAATTGATAGTTGGAGAAATGCGTTATACAAAAGTTTGAAGAACTAAGGGCTTTTGGAAGACCATTAAATCACGTTAGGCCTCTGACAACTGACATTCTAATGGGAGCCTTCATCTCACCTACAGTGGCCAAAACTATGGAATGACGTCATAAATATGGACGCTAGGTCGACGAGTCTTAGAGTGATTGAAATAAGATCCTATGTGGTAAATCATTAGAACTGTAGACATTAGGTGAAATAATTCATCCGCATTTTCATTCGGTGTCTTAGCTGTGACACCTGATAAGTAGAATCTTACAAAAAAAAGATGGTTATAATGCCTCTCTGTTGGAGTCACGAAAAAATGTTGTGTGGCACACCTGAATGATTAAGTCGTAGAATGGTACCATTGTTCTAACCAAGTTATCAATGTATGTTAGAATGATGTCATTTTCCGAGATGTCAAAATCATAAAATCTCAATAACAGAGTCAGAAAATGACATCATTGTAGTAAAGTAACCACACATGAGCTCACTGGTAGAGCCCTTGGAATGGTGCCACAGTTAAAACACTTTGGTAGGATCCTGGAATGAGGAGACGGTTAAGAGATGTTATGAGTAGGCTCTCAGATTAAGTTCACAAGGAGAGTGTGGTGCTGACGTTGACAGCACCAGTGGATTTTTTTTAGACGCGTCCAGATTATGAGATCTTACTAATCGGTCTCAATGAAGAAAGGACAGGTTTGTTCCCTCACTAGATCAACCTTCAAATGAAGCCACAGTCCGGTCGGGTCTATTGTGTAGATTACATTGTGCCACTGTGATAAATCAGGGGTACGGCAATAGATTAAGGTCTCTCTTTATCATGATATAACAGACAGAGTCCTTGAATTGTAACACCACAACGGCATAGCGATAAACCTGTCACACTAATTGCTGCGTCACAGAATATTGTCATATCATGCCAGAGCAATGCAACAAAGCAGCCAGTGACTGAGTCTCATATGAGTGGCAAGGTCCAGAGACTTCAGTGGTGGTACAAAGTGGCATAAATGCAGTGATAGAACAATCACATTTAAAAAACAAGCATTTGCAATGCAATAGGTCTCGCATTTACGCGAGTTTGAGCTATTGGCATTGTAAATGACAATGCCTTTTATTTATGTTTTAGTTTCTGAAACATAAATAAAACGCATTGTCATTTACAATGCCAATAGCTTAAACACGCGTAAATGCGAGACCTATTGCATTGCAAATGCTTGTTTTTTTTGCTTCTGGGTGTCCCTTGGTTGAATGCTGAACAGAGTAGAAGTCAGAATGGCAAATGCGTCTGCAGAAACTGTGCTCTGGCCTATACTTTCTTGTTAGCATGAGTTCACATGCTCCTTATTGGTACTCACAATTATTGATTGGCAAAGTTCTACCACTCAATAGTTTTGTAATTCTTTCTCACTTCCATAATATTAGGCTTGCTTTTAAGAAATGCTTTGACAATAACCTGCCATAGCAAGCCTACATAATAAGGAATGTATCAAAATTATGAGTTAGCAAGATTGCCACCCTCAACCACGTTTCATCTTTAAATCCCAATTCTTTTATGGGGCTGTGCAAATTGCTGTGTGCCACTAGCGAGAATGTATACCTCTTCGGTGGCTTAATATTGTACTACTCATTAAAAAAAACAGAAGAATCTAGCAAGGCATAAATTCTGATTAAGTAATTTTCTTATTAGCATTACCAGCAAAGCTCCTGAAATTAATGGTTAATGGTTCAACTCACTGGATATTTATCTGTCGATATTTAGATAGATAGACAGCTAGGCAGACATTCAGGCAGGGACGGATGGACAGACAGATGTTGGTAGGTGGTGAAGGAAGTAAGGACGGTGTTATGTATCAAAGGAGTGCTCAAAAGAAGCTTCACTGTTGCAGAGTTCAAGGCTGGTGTAGATGTGCCCTTGTCTCCAGTACGACACACCATTGTTGTTAAATAGGTCATGTTTGTTTTGTTTCAGTGTGTGAGTGGCCTATGCCTGTAAGTACACACCGTGCCAGTCTCTGTGCGTCTCTTCGTCCTTCTGGGCCTCCAGGGGAAGGTGTTCTGTGTACAATACACCCAGACACTCCATTGTTTGTGTTGGTTAATCAATAAAGTAGTAAACCGGAGTTGGTGAAAGGCCAGAGCTACAAAACCACCACCCACCTTTGAACACGGATATAAAAAATGCCTGCCAAAGTTTATGAAGTATGTCACTCGCACGGGCCCTACGACTTCAACTGTGCATTGTACGCACTGTGAACAGAACACAAAAAAAACAGGACTTGGAAGATGAGCCCTAAAACAAACACGTAGCTTTGCTTCAAAGATGTGATCCAGTTATTGGCACAATGAAAGCGGGCGCCATGCTTACAGTTAGCGCGGCGCCCGTCCACATGAAAGTAAATTAAAAATACATGAAAGCAGGCGCCATGCTTACAGTTAGCGCGCACTTGGGAGAGCTCATTTTCAAGCACTGTGCTTGTGGCGCGCCCCTGCTCGCTCCCGCAAGGTGGATGCCGCCACAAGCACGAGTGTGTGCTTGAAAATGTGCAGAGCGACGGCTAAAGGCCCTCCTATGCAGCGCATGCGCGCTGCATAGGCGAGACCTAATGACATCAGCGTTGACAATGAGATGTCCCTCCCCTTCATGGGTGGAATTTCCTTTCCATTAGCTTAGCTACACACTGTGGAACCAACTTTCCATGGAAGAGACACATGTGGATTGCTTAGTAGGGGACCACTTCTTGCAACTATCTTCCAGGACAAACATCGCCTAGACAGACCTCGCCCTTTCTTGATTATAGGCGCTCACCATGGACTAGTCAGTAGCTGCAGGTATTTGTGCAAAGATGTTGAGGCAGATGAACTAAACCTTACAACTGAGTTGCCTTTCTTCATGAATTTAACAAAGTTGGCATAGTTTCATATCTATGTCTAAATAACTAGAGCGTTTTTACTCTATATCACAGTTCAGTCAAGAATCTGCACATTGCTAGAGGGGTCGCTGTCCTAGGACCATGTTCCTTAGCATTATGTCATTATGTAGAAAACGATACGAGAAAAACCTCAACAATGAAAAACCTACAAATAAAAATTGCCATGAACGCAAACATTTTTAGGTTGTTATAAGAGAAAACTAACCTCTGAAAGTATATTTTTTATATTAATTAGAAAGCAAGCATGCCTCATCATAGCTAGTGTAAAACATGGGATTACAATAAGAGTAGGCGGTGGAGTAAGGGTTAAGGTTAGTTTTAAATTGCAGTTTAGACTTATCCATAGGGTTAATTATAAGCTTAAGGTTAGAGGAAATTTTGTTTTGAAGTCTATACAGCTTTAATTAAAACATTGCTGAAAAAGAATGATTTCTTGAGGCGTTCCTGTATGTAGGCGTACTTTATTCAGACATCGATCCACAGCCCTTACCTCAAATTCGGTTACCAAGGATTGAGGATCGTACTGGTGAGATGACTCCGCAGGGCCCGCAAGGCCCAAGGCCTGGGACAGTAGCTGCATCAAGGCCTGGCGGTGAGTGAGGGTTTTGGGGTCATTCAGAGCATTATGGATCAAACCCTTCTCCAAATTCTTCCAGCCGCCAAGAAGGTGCTCCTATGATGAGAAATAGAAGAACATGACAAAAGTGTGGTCAGCAAAGTGAACAATACATCACTGTGGGCCCTGGTTGGTTGTTGCTATGGAAAGATGCAAACCGATAACTTTTCTCCGTTATCTATTTCTGTGCGAGGACTTAGTTATCCATCATTACTCCAGAAATGAGGTGGCTTCGGGTCAAGAGCCCTCAAAAGGGACTCCTGAACAGAATGAAGCAAGTTCCCCATTAAACATGCCAGTCAAACCATGTCAACCTAAGTCAGAATGCACATTTTTTCCTTGGAAATGTCAAACCTATAAACATCAAGGTCATTAAGCATCCACAGACCGAAAGGCAAGGTAGAAGTGGACCCATATGCAGGAAGGCAGCCGACACGTGTGATCACAGCTTCACACACATGCAAAAGCAGCACCACATACTGAAGAATTCAGAATCCACATGGATGTTGGGTAACATCTTCCCATGGTATTCTGCGAATCAGCTCCACTGCGGTGAAGTCAGTCCATCCTTCAACCTACATGTGGGACCTTGCATAGGTGCTACTGACAATAATGTATGTAAAAGAATAAAATGAGATGTATGGAATGCCTGCATTATTCTCAGCCAGTGGTGATTACTCTGGATGACATTCCCATCAATTTTATTTTTGTTTGCTCACTGTGTCCATACAGAGCGGCACCAACCATATGCAAATAGTTCTTCGCCCTACCCAAAAACGAAAAAGACTACCTAAACTGGTAATCCATTCAACCTCTGTACCAGAACACAAGCCATTTTAAACATGTTTCTGACTTTTTGGGCATCATCAGTGAGTTGCAGCTGAATCCTATGACATAGTAAGCGACATACATCGCACCTATGGGCATACCACTAAAAATGAGGACATGTAATGCACTGCCAGTACTTAGCACGCTTTCAAAATAATTTAAGGATCTCCATCTAACCCTTTTTAGTTTCTTATCAACGCAGTAAATACAGCTTGTTAGGCAGCAATGTCTTCTGATGACTCCCTAATTTCTAGCTCTTACTTAGCATGCCATTTGGGTCAAGGTACCGTGTCCGTTGGTAATTAGAGTACAATTAAGTGAATTAGTGGCTAGAATGAATGCCTTCACAGCACTGCCATTTGCACTGCAATATGCCACTATACACTGCAAAAAACCAATTGCTAATGGGATTTGATTTATAGAAATGTGAACAATTCTTTTGCACGTAAATAGAAATATATTACTTGTCAATGTTTAGTTGAGGGGGCACTGACATGACAGGACAGCATTGCACGTGTGAGCGACTCTCTAGCACTTTCTGCTGATAAAGGTGAGCCCCACATATCAAACACAAGACCAGGTAATGCACAGACAGGGTGGCACACAGAAGCATGCATCTTGGTACACACATGGGAAGTCATCCTAGCGAATGCCAGACTAAGTGTTGCTAATGCTGCAATACAAATTGGGGATCAGCCTCGAATGCAAAGAATGTCAGCCTGGCACACACACTCGAAGTTAACACAAAATGTGATGGGCGGAATGCTTGAAAAAGTCTCCGCCATTGGTTATCGCTCGGGCCACCCTCCAGTCTGTCGGTTTTCACTCACTATACCACCTCACAATGAAGCCAGACCAGTACATCCTGAACTGCCCAGCCAGGTCCCCACTGGATGGCGGAGATTTAATTGAGCATTCTTTCCAATACTTTGTGGTTTGTGACACACTTCCTTTTGGTCATCTCATGCACATCCATGAAATGTACTATATCTGAACTAGAGAGCTTTCAGTGTAATTTGTAACATTTCTTAATTCCAGTTCTAGGCCCAGTTTCTCGAATTCCTTCCACCGGTCAGGATTGTCCATTACCTCTCTCACAAATTCAGTTGATGCCTCATTATCCACAGCACTCAAACTACTTGTACATCTTAAACATGTTTCACCTGAAGATGGAAAACTTCTCCAGCACCAAATCTGTCCCAGGGCTCTTTCGACAGACCTTCGTCGGTGGAGGAGGGAGTGGAGCTGAGGAAGAGGCGGTACACCTAGTAGGTGAAAAAACAGGCAGTCAGCTGAGAAAAGAAGCCAACAGAGAGTAGAGTAAGAAACATCTGTGACATTTAGCAGGTGGCACCTTCTGTGTCTTAGGTGCACCGTACCTAAAAAGAGTCCCCACACAGAAACTTTTTTTGGGGTAAACTGGAGATGTATCCTGTGTCTTAGGGATGTTTTAGTGGCATCCCTAAACAACAAAACTTAAGCAGAATAATGTTAGCCCAGTCTTTCTTGCTGCTAGCTTGTATAACAAAGTTATATTGCATTGGCCCCTTCAGGAAGAAAAAAATGACTTTCACTCTCCTTTTTCTTTCTTTGAATGGCATTTAGTTTGTGGTTGTGCAGGTGTTTTTTCAGTGTTTATATGTTTTCACTGGTGAGGGCTATTTCCCTTTCAGTGTTGTTTTATCAGTTATTATAGGTTTAAACCTAAAACCGGACAGCCTAGTTATACTACTGCCTGAAGACCTTTTAGCGCTAGCACCACCACACGGGTGCCCCCGTTCCTTAGCTTAGCGTCCACGCCCCTTCCGCATGTCCCAGCCATGCCTACAGACACGCTGGCATGTTCCCCCTGCACATTTTGGCCGGCTCTGAGCTGATCTCCACCACGTTCCGGGTATTCAACAGGTGTCCCCCTAATCACGGGGTTAGTTTCTCCCTACGGTGCCATTAGCCAGGTTTTTGTTGCTATGGCCAACCGGCCACACTTTTCCCACCTGTGTGTGTAGGTGGCTCACCCTTGTGTTTCCCCACGTGTGTCCACCCCGGGTCCACGCCACTACATGCCACAAAGGTGGCCACGCAGGGGTGATGCGGAGTGTGTGGAGTTCCATTCGTTGTATTTCTGTCAGAATGGGCTATTTACCGCCGGCATTATTGCTTTGTCCTACTGATACTATGTTTACCTTAAGGTGTTCCCTACAGTTGTCGGGACCCTCCCCTTCGCCTATGAATAAGTGCACTCCTACCTTTGGAGGTAAGCTACGCTAGAATCTCTCTTTTGTGTACCTTTCCTCTGGACTACAAAATGAGGGTAACAATCCGTCAAGCAGTAATACAGATGATTGGAATTCCATAGCCAATCAGGAAAAATTACAGACCAAGATAGCACTCCATGGTGCTATGATGACAGAATACCCGAGGGCCAACATAGCCCCCAACGGCCTCCTGGTCACGAATGCACCACGAATCTTCCTGGAAGATATCGGATTTAGAAGAGAATGGTCCCTTGTGGCTTGGAAGTGTACCAGGGACTGGCTTATACTAATCATTAATACAGCAAAGCAGCTCTCTGACAAACTGCTAATTGAAATCACAGTGGCTGAGAACAATCTGAAGGCCACTATCAACATCTCTACATTCAAAAGTAGACTTGCCGAAATCAACGCGGAAATGGATGAACACAAAGATCTCATGCGGCAGAAAATCTCAAAACTGCAAAAAGACATAAAAAAGTTTGACAAAGAGAAAGTGTACCCTTACACACGAGAGGACTACCAAATACCCAAGGGGGATGACTCCTCAGATGGAGGCTCATCCGACAACGCTTAAGCTCCTACAGCAGTACCTCGAGCAATGACATCCGCTCAAGCTTCAAGAATAGCAGAGGACCTCCGCCCCCACCATGTATGGATACCCGATGGGTCCTTTCTTCGGACAACAACCGCCGTGGAACCCAGTTTATCATGTTCCACCACCCATGTACCACTACAACCAGAACCAACAGCCGTTTTTAGGACGAGGCCGGGTCAGAGGCAGAAGGCGAGGCGGTCCCCAAAAAAAGGTCCAGTGGCAAGACCAGCCGGTACCACAGCAACTGGAATGCATGGAACTGAGGAGCAAGAAAAACAACTGGATCTAGTAGTGAACCTTTCCACCAGAACCCTGACCCTGGGCTTTGTCCCGACCCCTCATGAAGACCTCTTCCGCCTCCATAAAGAACTACACGGGTTCTTTAGGAAGATACGACAGAGCATACTTCCAAGACAAAGAACACCAAGAGAAGACTGACACAGGCCTACGAGTTCCATCTAAATTCACACCCCACGAAGGGATGACACCCCATGAAATCCTCACCGTCGAGCAAGCCGTGATGAAGGAAGTGGATGGCCTGACCGACAGAAAACATTACAACAATCTGTCCTCTGCAGAAAGAACAGCAATCAAACTCCTCACCGAGGATGCTTCGCTAACAATAAAACCTGCAGACAAGGGAGGAGCTATAATGCTATTGAACACAGATGACTACAACAAGGAATGCCTACGACAACTCGCACAAGAGAGGCACTACAAAGGGATCACAAAAGACCCCACAGACTCACTACTGACAAGGTAAAATCTATTGTAGAATCGGCAGAAGCTCAGGGCTGGATTTCCAAGAATGAAGAAGACTTTCTAATCAATACGGAACCACGTACCCCGTTTTTCTATATCCTGCCCAAAATCCACAAAGGGGTAACACCGCCCCGTGGTCGCCCGATAGTCTCGGGAATTGGCTCACTGCTAGAACCTCTCAGCAAATTTTGCGACCATTTTTTGCAACCGCTTGTCAAGAAGATACCCTCTTACCTTCAGGACACTAGAGATGTCCTCAACCTCATCACCAATACAGAAAGGAGCGATGAGATCAACCTCCTAATGACTCTGGACGTCGAGGCGCTCTACAGGAACATTCCCCAAACTCAAACTCTCAGGGTCGTGGAGGCGCGACTTCTAGCTGAAGATTGGACGTCACAGACCCCTGTGGCTTTTATAAAGGACTGTGCCACAATAGCAATGTGTGAGAACTTTTTCCAGTTGCAGGACAAACTATATCACCAAACCCAGGGGACATCCATGGGTAGCACGTTTGCGCCAAGTCTGGCCTGCATGTGGCCGAGTTTGAACGTCTTCATATCACTACCAACAACCCATATGCGGATAACATCTTGATGTGGCGACGCTATATAGATGATATTCTCATCTTTTGGAAAGGGGATGCCAACACCTGCAACGCCCTCTTCACATGGGTCAACACACTGGACCCCTACCTCAGGTTCACCAGGTCTGTCTCACCTACGGAGATCCATTTCCTCGACCTGACCATCACCCTACAGCAGAGGTCTTCAATCTGTGGGGCGCGACCCCCAGGGGGTCCGTGGCGTCATGGGAAGGGGGGCGCGCATTCACCAGCCTTATTGTCGGCACACAACAAAGATTGCTTAATGGCATCAGCTCCGAGCGGTAGTACCAGACAAAGCCTCGCACTGGGAGCTGCTCTGAGAGGCAAACATATCTTGCATACTCCTCACCAGTTGATGAAGGAGGATGGGCCTTGGCGACCACGACGAATAGGAAGCAGTCAGGCTCTGCGGGAGGCAAGTTCCAGCTTAATTGAGCCCAGCATGCCTGTTCATGTACTGCGTCCACAAGGAAAAGTGCGAGCTGGGCCGGGGGGCGTTCTCACCGAGGGGAAAATGGGATGGAAGTCAGAGGCCAGAACCACCCAACTACGAGCTTTCCTTACGTTCTATCTGGAAATTTGTCATTTTTCCTGTTTATATTTCACTTGTACTTAATCTTGCCTTCTGTAAGAGTGTTTGCAGGCCACGACTGAGAGCCCTGGAGTTCCTTGTTCAAAGCAGTGCGAGTTTCTCACAGTGGCCGTCAGTGGGGTCATGAAGGTGTTCAGAATACATGACCATCCAGTCCTTGGCCTCTCTGAAGAACAAAAGTTATAGTATTCCAGTTGCAAATGTAATTCTGTACAAATGAGCGTGTGAAGGAGGTAAACACTTGCCTAAATATTGACACGGGGTAGTCAAAGAAAATGCAGTGCTTATAGGCGAGTGAGTTCGTAGTGTTTTTGTGATGGGTTATGACGTAAAGGAGATATGAAAAAGTGCATTCCAGAGTGACTGAAAAGACAGTGCTGAAGAAGAAAGAGAATAGGTGTCAGATATTCAGATGAAAGATGCAGCGAGAAAGAGCGTAGGTGTCTATTATAGAGTGAAAATTACAGGCGTGATTGAGACACTAAACACCACTACCCCTTCCTCAGGCTTCATTAATGTTTATTTACAGTCTCATATGTTCAGTCTGTAAACATATTCAATATTATTTATAAAATCATTGTTCGTATACATTCATCTTAAATAGATAACCATCACTGACAAAGCCAATAGTCCTGGCTGGTTTCAGGCATGTCTATGTGGTGCCAATGATGGAAATAAATGAAATTTAGTTTAGGCATTCAATCCACACCCTTGATTACAAAGGCCGTGCCCCTTTTACACTCACCCCGGGGGGGGCGGGAGGGGGTGTTAGGTGGCCGTTCTCACCGAGGGGAAAATGGGATGAAAGTCAGAGGTCAGAACCACCAAACTACGAACTTTCCTTACCTTCTGCTATCTCGAAATTTGCAATTTTTCCTGTTTTTTCCCACATAGTCTACACAAATACTTTTATAATGCATATTGTAAAGGGCGCTTGTATTTAGAAGTGATTTAACATTTTCGCTTTTTTATTGTAGTGCATAAAAAACCTTTGTACTGGAAAGGCTTATTGACATCTGGTGCTAATATTTATATTTCCTTTTAAATACAAGTTTGATAGATTATTTTTAAGATTTATTTCAATTAACTTTAAAAAAAAACATTTATTCCTTGCTCTCATTGAGGCATAACTCTGCCAAATATTATATTTATAAAGTGCAATCACGCGACCCTTCGTGTGATGAAGATGGTTTCCGCAGTGAAAGCACTCGCAAACATATTTAAATAGCCATTCCCCTACTTTCTGGAAAAAGACAACCCTCCTGGGACGGTTAATTTTGATAGTTAATATGCTTCAGCTGGAGTGTCATTCAAGGAGTGTCATGTGCTGTGAAACGGAAGCAGGGCAGACAGTTAACTGTCAGGGTGCAGCAGCTTGCCTGAAAGAAATACAAATGTGTGCTAGGGGTTAATCTGCAAATGTAAATAAAGGGTGCTTGAAAGCAGGTACTGGTTTTAATTGATCGAGTCACTCAAATCTTTGTGATGACAAAGGTGCATTCTTTTTGAGTGGTAGTGCAAAGAGAACAATTGAGCTCTGAAGTGTGTGCTTTCAATTGTAATTGGATTAGTATAACGCTTACTACTTCAGGAGGTGTTGAAGGGACAGTTTTGTATTAAAAAAATCAAAAAAATCTGGGTATTACTAAAATGCAAGTTTTAAATAATGACTTGCATATTCACAGTGCTTTCTGTCACAAGCTGTAGCCTTCTAGCACAAAAAATGCACGTCACTATTCTCCACTGCACCATCAAAGAATTAATTCTGTGGGTCCCTGGTTACACATAGACCTCTGCAGTGCATTAAACTAATAAATGTTTCACAATGTACTATTGTGCATTTTCCACTGAGTAACAACTTTTTACATTTATTTTTCATTTAAGCTACCCGTTATTTTATACGTAGCTACCTGGCGGTGGAAAACATTTACAGAATACACTGTTTAATATTATTTCCCCACCGTAAAAATGATTTGCCAGGGGAATTGCGGGCGTTTATGGTTATTGATGATGAGTAACAGGTTCTAGAATTTTTTGTCAGGAGGGGGTCCTTACACCTAAAAACTTTTGACAAGGGGGTCTCGGCATCAAAAAGTTTGAAGACCTCTGCCCTACAGGATGGCTCACTTGCCACCCACACTTTTAAAAAACCCACACATTGCAACAATTTGTTACTCTATGGGAGCCACCACCCTAAAGCATTAAGGTACAACCTCCCATTTGGACAGTTTCTGCGACTTCGCAGAAACTGCAATACGACCTCAGACTTCAAAAAGGAAGCAGCCTCCTTGAGCAAGAATCTAGAAGCCCATGACTACCCGGCATCGATCATCAAGAAGTCATGCAAGAGAGCGCTAAATAACAGGGAAGCGCGGTTGGGCCCCAAACACAAGGTAGCGGAGGATATAACGTGTGTCACCACGTACACGCCGGACTCGAACAGGATCCAAAGGATAGTCCCAAAAAATTGGAAGACAGTAACATCAGGGAACCTCTCTATCCCTATGCCTCGGTTTGCTATGAAACGCACAAGCAACCTACGAGACATGCTGGTCCACAGTCGCCCTAAATCTTCACAAAAAAACCCACAGAGCACATTATGGAACACCGCAGCGGTCCGAGGCCACTAACCATGCGGTCTATGTGAGGTGTGCAACTTGAAAAAACATACAAAGGAGCTAAGTTTGGAAGACGGAAAGGTGTGGACACAACGCACCCATACAAACTGTAACACAAAGAATTGCGTCTATCTCATTGAATGTCCCTGCCCACTGAGATATGTTGGCATGACAACGCGTCCTGTGAAGACAAGAATCATGGAACATCGAAGCAACATAAGATGTGGAGGAACCACCACTAAAATGAGCGCTCACTTCCTGTCTCACCCACACAGACCTGAAGACATACAATGGACAGTTATTGAAAGTAACGCCACATGGTCTGCACAGAAACTGTTTGAAACAGAACAACGTTGGATCTTTCGCCTTTCCACACAGACAAGAGGTCTGAACGACTAGATACCTTGGACTGAACTCTAGACCCTTCCACCGGCCTCTTGACTTTTGACTGGCAACACTGGCCCACAGAGTGAAGTATGCTCCCTTCTCTATATCTCTCTGGAAGGAGTTATCACTTACAAGGTGTACCAACTCAGGGCGGACCCTCTTCCTCCTGTCATAATCTGCTCCAAGACCCTCCTACACACATACATTTATGTCATTTAACTCTTATGACATTACTTATCAATACCCACTAGATCTCTTCATACTCATGGAGTATCGCCTTCTCATTAGAGACACTATACCATTACGTGTCACTATCATGCTAGCCGTTAGGACATTGCCTTCCCTCCATTTAGGTTTCCCCGTGCGATAGAGCACACTATTCCAAGATGGCCACCAATCTCTAGGCCCCATCTAACATCACTTCCTTTACAGGAGCGCCACCGGGGTCAGCCTTTTCTATAAGGAATTTTCTTTGGGCTACTTTGTTCTGTCACATTTTAACATGAACTGGCCTCTAGCCCCCGATTCCCCTCTTTCCAATTTTGGATCACCTTCTCGATCTCTCCACGTCGATTTTTAAGATGCCTGCATCGATTTGTGTACGTTCGCCACCATTCCAAGATGGCCGCGAACGTTTCCTGCCTCCAGCGTGAGGGCTGTGGGTGCCGGGAACACGTGACCTTGCCTTCATTACGGCTCTCCGGCAGCACACCCGGTAATATTCAGACGCGGGGGAGCTGGTGAGGTGAGATTGCATTGCTCGATCTTTTTACCAAGTAAGTTCTTCCATGCTTTCGTACTCGCGCCGGCTTGTTCGTTTTATTTAAACCACTTTGGCTTCAATATTAATGCCTCTTTAAAATACTGCAATGTTGGAGAGTGGATTATTGGTAGGGGCAAATATAAGTCTGCCACTGGCAATAAGGCCACTAACACAGTATAGGGCTCAGAATAGGTCTTAGAAAATTATTCCTATGCTCAACCATTGGTAACGTGGCTGCGAGCAGGCAGGCTTAACTTCAAAGATAGGTATGTAAAGCATTTAGAACACCAATTCAGTAAACAATTAAGACACAACACAAAATAAAAATCCAACACCAATTTATAAAAATAGGAAATATTTTTATCTTTTAAATGACACCAAAACGAAAAACATCCACTGTAGGGAACCAGAGATATGAATTTTTAAAGATTAGTCACTTTCTAGTGCTTAGAAACCAACAGTGGCCCTTTTAGTCATTTTGTTTGCTCCGACAGGGACACATCCACCTTTAGCAATTGTTCTGGAGAATTTCTCACCACTCTTGTGCAGCCTTCTCCAGCAGGCTGGGTCCAGTTAGAACTCCTTCCTGAAGTTCTTCTTGCGGGTCCCAAAGTATCCAACACACAATCCAAGGTTCTGGAAATCTCCAAGAGGGTCCTTGAAAGTGTGAGACTTCAATTCCTGCAATCCACTTGAACAAAACCCTTACAAATCCACTGGTAGTACTCAAGGCTGGGGATTCTTTGTGGTGATGTCCAGGTGAGCTCTGTTAACCTGTAGCTTGCAGGGAGTCCACTCTTTAGTCCTTTTGAAGCAGGTTTGATCCACAGGGCTGTAGTTTCAAATGGTGCAAAAAGGCGCAATCTCAGAGTCCTGGCCTTTGGAAATGCACATCAAAATCTTCAGCGCAGACCCTTCTGATTCTCTTAAGTTTCAAGCAGCAGATCTGAGAGGCCCGCCCCTCTTAGATACTTATTCAGTGTTCTCTGGGGTCAAGCAGGAGGGCACTTCTGTCCAATGAGCTGCAGGGTTCCACCCAAAACTCTGACCACTTCCTGCAGAGTGTGGCAAAATGCTAACCCAGAAACCACTATTCTTCCAAAATTCAATATGTCAGAATGTTCAGCAGGCAGAGAAGACCTGGCTAGACACACCCCTAGGATGGCTATTCTCCATAGTCCCTCCCCCTTGCAGCTGCTCGTTCCTACCTTAATCCTAGCATCTGGCTAGAGGTGAACAGGGGTCCTCCCCTTCGCTTGAAGTCCATGGTTTACGACTCCTCCCCCTGCTCTGGCATTCCTATGCCCAGCAACCTCTCCTCCCCGCGAGGCTTCCTAACCCCAGGGGTCATTTATCACCTCTTCAAAGCAGCCAGGCTCACCCACTTATCTCTGACCAAGAAGGGCAGAGCAGTACAGGCTTGAATTTTGGCTTACAGACAAAAAAAGTCTTATAACTTCTGGTCTGTACATTTTGCAATAAATTCAACAATACCATATTGTTGGATTTATCATTACCATTCTACTGAGTCCTTTAATCCTAGTTTTACGGCTTTTCTTTCTCCAGTTATTAACTAATAACCTTTTCCAATGTTAACCTATGGCATGGGATTTGCAATGGGAAAAGTGACTTGGGCCATTTTTCCAGCACCAGGGCTTATAAAAACATATTTTATAAGTATGCTAAATATATCTACAAGACCCCCACCCCAGGAACACCTAGGTGAGACTTTAGGGGTTCTGAATATGTAAAAATATTGCAGATCCTCCCTCCACAGTGCTCCTACCACCAAAGTCTATTTTGGGCAGCACTTTATCACAATGTGGGGAGTGAAATGTGCAATTTCACTTTACCTAGGGCATATAAAACTCATTTTATAAGGGTCTACCTTATAGATACCTGACCGCCCCCCCCCCAACCCCTGGGACACCTAGGGGAGACCCTGGGGGTACCCAATATGCCCAAACATTGTAGGCTAACCATTTTTAAGTGCCCCAAACACAAAAGTCGAGTTTGGGCACAATTTACTTTTTAAAAGCAGTCCTGCCAGACAGAGCCACTTTTAAAAATACCTCAGGCTTCAACAGTGCACACATGCAAGTGCAGAAAGGTCTGCTGGCCTCTAAACTGCCATGCCCTATTTATACTAGGGACTGATAGGTAGTTTCAATCCCCCTGCCCTAATATGTACTAGGGCCCTATAGGGTAGGTCATGCCAATCACAGGGGTACCCCAACCCTTAGTGTACCCTAGTGTATGTAGGTGTTTTCACTGTATTCTAAGTTTTCAGCATAGCACTGGCCCTGGGCCGGGTTAAGCAGAGCCCAGGGTCAGTCAGAGTCAGTTACCACCAGTACCAGTCAGCAAAAGGTTGCGGGGTGCCCAGGGCACAGGATGACTTTGCAACACAGCCCCCTCCCCCCCCCCCCCCCAAACGAAAGGTGATGGGTTACTAACCTACACCCTGGTAGTCCTCATCAGCTAAGTGGAAAAACCCGTAAAGTCCATCCGCATTTGCATGGGCAACCCCAGGTCTGTGTTCCACTGTAAAGTCCATTCCCTGTAGGGAAATGGACCACCTTAACAGCTTGGGATTCTCCCCTCATTTGCATGAGCCACACCTGAGAGGCCTGTGGTCAGTTTGAACACGAAAGTGAGTCCCAAACAAATATGGTCTCAACTTTTTCAGGGACCAAACCACAGCAAAAGCCTCTCTCTCAATGGCACTCCACCTCTGCTCTCTGGGAAGAAGTCGCCTGCTAATAAAGGCAACTGGCTGATCAAGGCCCTCTTCATTTAGCTGTGACAACACTGCCCCAATTCCTTGCTCTGAAGCATCTGTCTGAACCACAAATTCTTTTGTGTAGTCAGGGGCCAGCAACACTGGTGCTGAACACATTGCAGCTTTCAGTGTGTCAAAAGCTTTCTGACACTCTGGGGTCCAATTCACCTTTTTGGGCCCCTTCTTAGAAGTGAGTTCTGTTAGAGGCCCCACAATGGTCCCATAATTTTGAACAAACCTTCTATAATACCCTGTCAGTCCAAGGAATGCCCTGACCTGAGTCTGGGTAACAGGAGCTGTCCAATCCAAAATAGTTTGGATTTTAGCTTGGAGAGGCTGTACATGGCCCCCACCTACCAGGTGGCCCAGGTACACCACAGAACTCTGCCCTATTTGGCACTTACTCCCCTTAATAGTCAGGCCTGTCTGCTGCATGGCCTGAAGCACTTCCCTTAGGTGGCTTAAGTGATCCCCCAGGTAGAACTGTAAACCGCTATATCATCCAGGTAAGCTGCACTGAACTGTTCCAACCCAGACAAGACCCTGTTCACCAACCTTTGGAAGGTGGCAGGTGCATTCTTTAAGCCAAAGGGCATTACCTTGAACTGATAATGTCCCTCTGGTGTGGAGAATGCTGACCTCTCCTTTCCTCCTCCAGTGAGGGCAATCTGCCAGTAACCTGAAGTCAAATCAAAAGTACTCAGGTACTTATCCCCCTAACCTGACAATGAGCTCATCAGCTCTAGGTATAGGGTGAGCGTCAGTCTTGGTGACTGCATTCAATCCTCTGTAGTCCACACAGAACCTTAACTCCTTGGGTGACCCCTGAGGATTAGGTTTAGGCACCAGCACCACTGGACTGGCCCATGGACTCTGACGGTTCAATTATCCCCAATTCCAGCATCTTAGCAACCTCAGCTTTAATGCTGGCTCTGACATGGTCAGGCAACCTGTACAGTTTATTTTTGACAGGTAGGCTGTCACCAGTATCAATGTGGTGCACACACCACTCAGTGATGCCTGGGGTCAAAGAGAACAGGCCAGCAAACTGTTCCAACACTTGCGTACAGTCTCTGTGCTGCTGCTCTGTTAACTTAGGGGAGAGTACAACCCCCTCCACTGACTCATCTTGCACATTAGTGGAGAGGAGGTCGGGCACAGGCTCAGTTTCCTCCTCCACACCCTCATCAGTGACCAGTAACATGGTCATATCTGCCCTGTCATGGTGGGGTTTCAATCTATTCACATGCAGGACCCTATGAGGGTGCCTGGGGGTGCCAAGGTCAACCAAATCGGTAACCTCACCCTTCTTTTCTAAGATTGGATAGGGCCCACTCCACTTGTCATGGAGGGCCCTGGAATCCACAGGCTCCAACACCCACACCAATTGTCCTGGAGTATACCTGTTTGCCTTGTACATGTACTCTGCAATTCTAGATCTCAGGCCTAGCACATAGACAAGCACATTGTCCTTTGCTTCTTTAAGATGCTTCTCTAAAGACTCTCTTAGCAGGCTCAATGGCCCCCTCACAGGGTGTCCAAACAACAACTCAAAGGGACTGAAACCAACCCCTTTCTGTGGCACCTCCCTGTAGGCAGTAAGCATGGGAGGAGAACATCCCATCTCCTCCCGAGTTTCTCTGACAACCCATTTATCATGCCCTTCAGGGTTTTGTTGAATCTCTCAACAAGACCATTTGCTTGTGGGTGATAGAGGGTGGTGAACTTGTAGTTGACACCAGACTCATCCCACATAGCAGTCAGATAGCTGGACAGGAAGTTCGTGCCCCTATCTGATACCACCTCTTTCGGAAAACCCACTCTGGTGAACTCTAGCCACTGCAGGAGCATCAATGGTTCTAAGAGGGATTGCTTCAGGGTACCTAGTGGCATGGTCCACTACCACGAAGATATACCTATTCCCTGATGCAGTAGGTGGGTCCAGGGGACCAACAATGTCCATTCCCACCCTTTCAAAAGGAACCCCAACCACTGGCAGTGCTATTAGGGGAGCCTTTGTCTTGCCCCCTGCTATGCCACTGGCCTGACAGGAGACACAGGAGCTGCAAAACTCCTTTACCTTTTCAGACATATGGGGCAAGTAGAAATGGTTCACCAACCGGTTCCATGTCTTTGTCTGTCCCAAATGTCCTGCCAAGGGGATATCATGACCCAAAGTCAGGATGAACTCTGTACTTCTGGGCACCACCAACCTCCTGGTGGCCCCCTCCTTGAGGTTTCTGGCCTCAGTATAAAGCAGTCCATCTTCCAAATAGAGTTTGTGAAACCCACTGTCATCCCCCTTCTCTTGCTTAGAAGCAATCCGCCTCAAGCTCTCAAGGGTGGGACAGTCTTGCTCTCCCTTACTGAACTCCTCTCTGGAGGGTCCACCTGCTCCTGTCAGTTCTGCCAAATCTGACAGCTCTGGCAGGGATGGAGTCCCTCCCTCAGAGTCCAGATCTTCCCCATCAGGGTTAGATTCTTCCTGCACCTCTGGAGTTCCCTGGGCTGGCTCACCAGGCCCAGTACCCTTGTCCTTGGATGCTTGGCCCTTTGTTCCAGGGTCCAAGTGTCCAGCCCCTCCCTTTTGGCTAGTCTGTGAACCTAGTCACAGCACATACCCACTCAAGGAGCTCCAATATTTTCACATGGAGTCCTCTCTCCACCTCTAACCACTCAGAGGCTTCAAGATCATTGCCCAGTAAACACTGGACTGGGAGCACCTTTGACACAGCTTCCTTCATAGGGCCTGTCACACCTCCCCATTCTAAATCCACCACAGCCATAGGATGGAGTTTGGTTGTGCTGTCTGCATAAGTCACCAGGTATCAACCTCCCTGGAGGCACCAGCTCGTCCAGGACCATAGTTACACTAGACCATGTGTCTCTGATAGCCTCAACATCAGTCCCATTCACCTTAGGCCTCTGCCTGTACTTGTCCATGTTTGGAGGTAAGGCATCAAGGGTTGCAATATTCACCCCACCCAGGGACACCAAGGTTGCTTCCACCACCTGACTACCCCTCTCTGGGGCACCACTCTCCACCCCTACACTTACACTGGCAATCCCTGTGGATGGCCCCTTAGGGGGGAGCTTCTTGGCGCAGGCAGCTTCTCCCTGTGGATTATTGGCAGGGGCAAATATAAGTCTGCCACTGGCAATAAGGCCACTAACACAGTATAGGGCTCAGAATAGGTTTTAGAAAATTATTCCTATGCTCAACCCTTGGTAACGTGGCTGCGAGCAGGCAGGCTTAACTTCAAAGACAGGTATGTAAAGCATTTAAAAACACCAATCCAGTAAATAATTAAGACAACACAAAATAAAAATCCAACACCAATTTATAAAAATAGGAAATATTTTTATCTTTTAAATGACACCAAAACGAAAAACATCCACTGTAGGGGACCAGAGATATGAATTTTTAAAGATTAGTCACTTTCTAGTGCTTAGAAACCAACAGTGGCCCTTTTAGTCATTTTGTTTGCTCAGACAGGGACACATCCACCTTTAGCAATTGTTCTGGAGAATTTCTCACCACTCTTGTGCAGCCTTCTCCAGCAGGCTGGGTCCAGTTAGAACTCCTTCCTGAAGTTCTTCTTTCGGGTCCCAAAGTATCCAATACACAATCCAAGGTTCTGGAATCTCCAAGAGGGTCCTTGAAAGTTTGAGACTTCAATTCCTGCAATCCACTTGAACAAAACCCTTACAAATCCACTGGTAGTACTCAAGGCTGGGGATTCTTTGTGGTGATGTCCAGGTGAGCTCTGTTAACCTGTAGCTTGCAGGGAGTCCACTCTTTAGTCCTTTTGAAGCAGGTTTGATCCACAGGGCTGTAGTTTCAAATGGGGCAAAAAGGCGCAATCTCAGAGTCCTGGCCTTTGGAAATGCACATCAAAATCTTCAGCGCAGACCCTTCTGATTCTCTTAAGTTTCAAGCAGCAGATCTGAGAGGCCCGCCCCTCTTAGATACTTATTCAGTGTTCTCTGGGGTCAAGCAGGAGGGCACTTCTGTCCAATGAGCTGCAGGGTTCCACCCAAAACTCTGACCACTTCCTGCAGAGTGTGGCAAAATGCTAACCCAGAAACCACTATTCTTCCAAAATTCAATATGTCAGAATGTTCAGCAGGCAGAGAAGACCTGGCTAGACACACCCCTAGGATGGCTATTCTCCATAGTCCCTCCCCCTTGCAGCTGCTCGTTCCTACCTTAATCCTAGCATCTGGCTAGAGGTGAACAGGGGTCCTCCCCTTCGCTTGAAGTCCATGGTTTACGACTCCTCCCCCTGCTCTGGCATTCCTATGCCCAGCAACCTCTCCTCCCCGCGAGGCTTCCTAACCCCAGGGGTCATTTATCACCTCTTCAAAGCAGCCAGGCTCACCCACTTATCTCTGACCAAGAAGGGCAGAGCAGTACAGGCTTGAATTTTGGCTTACAGACAAAAAAAAGTCTTATAACTTCTTGTCTGTACATTTTGCAATAAATTCAACAATACCATATTGTTGGATTTATCATTACCATTCTACTGAGTCCTTTAATCCTAGTTTTACGGCTTTTCTTTCTCCAGTTATTAACTAATAACCTTTTCCATTGTTAACCTATGGCATGGGATTTGCAATGGGAAAAGTGACTTGGGCCATTTTTCCAGCACCAGGGCTTATAAAAACATATTTTATAAGTATGCTACATATATCTACAGGACCCCCACCCCTGGAACACCTAGGTGAGACTTTAGGGGTTCTGAATATGTAAAAATATTGCAGATCCTCCCTCCACAGTGCTCCTACCACCAAAGTCTATTTTGGGCAGCACTTTATCACAATGTGGGGAGTGAAATGTGCAATTTCACTTTACCTAGGGCATATAAAACTCATTTTATAAGGGTCTACCTTATAGATACCTGACACCCCCCCCCCCACCCCTGTGACACCTAGGGGAGACCCTGGGGGTACCTAATATGCCCAAACATTGTAGGTTAACCATTTTTAAGTGCCCCAAACACAAAAGTAGAGTTTGGGCACTATTTACTTTTTAAAAGCAGTCCTGCCAGACAGAGCCACTTTTAAAAATACCTCAGGCTTCAGCAGTGCACACATGCAAGTGCAGAAAGGTCTGCTGGCCTCAACTGCCATGCCCTATTTATACTAGGGACTGATAGGTAGTTTCAATCCCCCTGCCCTAATATGTACTAGGGCCCTATGGGGTACGTCATGCCAATCACAGGGGTACCCCAACCCTTAGTGTACCCTAGTGTTTGTAGGTGTTTTCACTGTATTCTAAGTATTTTCAGCATAGCACTGGCCCTGGGCCGGGTTAGGCAGAGCCCAGGGTCAGTCAGAGTCAGTTACCACCAGTACCAGTCAGCAAAAAGTTGGGGGGGGGGCCCCACAGGATGACTTTGCAACATGCATGTAAACCACTATGCGTAACCGCCAGCACCATCACTTGGGCGCCTTCACTTTCAGCCCGCGGTTATGTGCCTTACTGTCCGGTTATTCCTCGCTCCGGCGGCACCAGTAACGGGTTGGTTATACTACTGCCTGAAGATCTTTTAGCGCTAGCACCACCACACGGGTGCCCCCGTTCCTTAAGCTTAGCGTCCGCGCCCCTTCCGCGCATCCCAGCCATGCCTACAGACACGCTGGCATGTTCCCCCTGCACATTTTGGCCGGCTCTGAGCTGATCTCCACCACGTTCCGGGTCTTCAACAGGTGTCCCCCTAATCACGAGGTTAGTTTCTCCCTACGGTGCCATTAGCCAGATTTTTGTTGCTATGGCCATCCGGCCACACTTTTCCCACCTGTGTGTGTGTGTGTGTGTGTGTGTAGGTGGCTCACCCTTCTGTTTCCCCACGTGTGTCCACCCCGGGTCCACGCCACTACATGCCACGAAGGTGGCCACGCAGGGGTGATGCGGAGTGTGTGGAGTTCCATTCGTTGTACTTCTGTCAGAATGGGCTATTTACCGCCGGCATTATTGCTTTGTCCTACTGATACTATGTTTACCTTAAGGTGTTCCCTACAGTGGTCGGGACCCTCCCCTTCGCCTATGAAGTAGTGCACTCCTACCTTTGAGGTAAGCTACGCTAGAATCTCTTTTGTGTACCTTTCCTCTGGACAAAGGAGTTCATTTTTCCTCAGTTGGTGGTCCAATTCTTGGACTAGTTTATGCGCGCCTTGTTTTTAACGTTATTGTTTGTACACTATTAGTTAACTTTCTCTCCTGGATAGGCACATTTGCCCTGTTTAGGATTATTGCAGCCTCTGTTGTACTACTACCTTACGAGTGGGATGACTAGGCTGTTGCTTGCGTCACTGTTTCCAATGTGCACAATGTATATTTCTGGAGTTTTTATGTCGCGTTTTTCCTTCTGTTTTGTCTCCTCTTCCTTTTTCTAGGTGGAGACTCCATACTGGTTCCACACGGGGGACCAGACACACTTCATTCGGTCATCCTCAATTTTCGGGGAGTCCCCCCTGCCCCACTAGGGGGTATAATTGTTTATTAAGGTCCTGAAGAAGTGCCGCCCGACGGTTGGGCCTGAATGGCACGAAACATGTCGACCATGCACCTATAGAGCTATCCTGGTACCTTGGGACCACAAGATAGCGCCACTGTTTTTACCTAGTCCTGGACCCATGTTGAATAAAAAAATTCTGGGGTCTGGTGCCTATTTTAAGCCACCTTTCACACATCACTATTCACCGCATATTGCCCACGTGCACCCACCACATACGGCGTCCTCAGATCAAAAGAACTCTGCCAAAGAAGCCACCAGGCCCGTCAGACATTGCAGCGCCAGTCTGACGAGGAGCACCCTAAGATGAAGCATGACACCCTAACAGGTGTGTGAGGGCATTATGATCTGAAATTCAGATCTCCCAGCGACTTAATCCCCGGCCAGGTAGCACCCCGCAGTGCACCGGCTCGATAGAGGAACGATCTCCTTCCTGTGTTACACTTGACATTAATACTTGGAGGAGCACAGGAGTAGGACCTCTTTAAATAACCTGCTCTTCCGTCCCCCCTCTTTGATTTTATATACATAGATCCTAACCAACCAGATCGAGACTATCGAATGGGCAAATGCAACTCAAATAAGTGTGCGAGGGGATGTGGGGAGGAAGGCACCTTCTTCTATACACTATGGAGCTGCCCCGGGCTACAGAGATTCTGGAGGGCAACCACAACCGTGATGACAAAGGTGGTGGGAATGGCAGTCCCACTGGAAGCCCGATGGCATTTATTGTGTGTTACAGGAGAAATAAACTAGTCAAAATATACTAAATTATGGTTGATGCTAGCAGATGTAGTAGCCAAAAGAAACATTGCCATAACATGGGGTAAGGCACCGCCACCAACAGTGAGGGAATGGGACAAGACCTTGACTGATGCTGCGCAGCAGAGAAAGTAATCTACGGTAAATGGGACAAAGCTTGGGGAAAATGGGTAAAATACAGGGGACTGTAACCATGGGGACTATGACAAGCTGCAGGTAAAGGGGGTAGATACTGTCTGAGTTTATGCAATGGAAGATGGACTATCAACAGATCTAGAGAGGGGATATGCAAGCCTAGGGGTGAAGCAGAAACCTTCTCCCTGGAGAGGACCATTTGGAAGAACAAATTGACCTGTGTTTGTATTATTGTACTATGCATCAATGTACTTAATAAAATAAAAAGAATTACATTTTTTTTTTTTTTTTCAAACAGTCTTCCTTTTGTTTATTATTTTCCCTGGCACTGTATTTGGCCACTGGTGAGTACTTCTGCTATGGTTGTGTTTCAATGAAGAATGTGCTTGTGGTAAATTACCGTACTTTACCAAAGCATATTTTGCCACATAGTGAAAATGCACTAAAAAATGCAGCACTGGCCAACCACCTCTTCCTTAGAATCACCTGCTGTTAGGAATTGGCTCATTTTGTGCATTCACTCTTTGAGCAGCACTTAGATTATTCTGAACCCTTATTGCATTAGAGAAGCGATGCTGATGGCCGGCACCAACAATCTAAAAATTGCTCCTGCACCAGTGATTCCTCAGACCACACTGCCTCCACCTGCAGTGAGACTTCAGAAGAGGCCAGATACCAGAAGCCGGAGTCATCACAGAAGAGACAACAACCTCACAGGTTATGAGCTGAGCATTCACAGGCAATTTGGAAAGTTCTGACTTTCTCCATTATGTCCAAGAGGTTCCCAAAAGAAGCGAGAAATAGCTTTTTGTCTGGAGATTAGGGACTATTGTCCAGATTTCCAAAGAAAAAGAGTGATCGATGTTCTAGTTGCAACTTCTTTAGTGTTAGTGCCAGTGAGATACAGATTTTAATAAAATAATTTTCCATGTATATATATTTCTGCTCTGCGGCACTGGGTTCCAGAGTCATACCAAAGCAGAACCTTCATGGAAATAGATCTTCTGCTGGAGGCCTGTCAGCCTGGTCTCAATTCTAAACTTCCCCCTCAACCCCACTGTATCTCCTTCAGCCTGTGCCTCTGGTTCCAGGGCATGGAGGCGAGGACGGTGGGAGGGGTAGAGTCAGTACCTGAACTTTCTTGCCCAGAAACCCAAGTCTCACTGGCCCATACCATGGCTTTCTATCCTGGCGCCTAAAAGAAGACATATGATTCAGGGTGTTAAACTCCATCTCCAGTTTCCAACATCAGAGTGTTTAACCGCAGTGATCAGTGAACACTATAGTTTCAATCTTTGTAATTCTTGTTCCAAAAGAAATAGTTCTGTATCCAAAGTAATCTACCTTTTTATTCTACCTGTCATGCCATGTTACAGAGCAACACTCAAAGCCATATGATAGAGTTCTTTACTCCAAGCTTCTAATACA
Organism: Calotriton arnoldi; assembly: GCA_963921515.1. Taxonomy (NCBI): domain Eukaryota; kingdom Metazoa; phylum Chordata; class Amphibia; order Caudata; family Salamandridae; genus Calotriton; species Calotriton arnoldi. The sequence goes on from CAWUFW010000027.1 coordinate 530,275, forward strand.
CGGATTGACTTCTGAATTGGTAAACAAGTACTGTTTTGTGTAGTCTCGCCAGTGTCAGATATATCTTACACTTAGACCTACGCGAGTCAAATCAGATACCTCTAAGGGAGATGCCACAAAGCAGGAGCAGTTCCTTGTCGGTCCAATTTCCATCAATGACGGAAGGCACCAGCACATGGTTTACTCCAACTTTCCAGGTAAAACCGACGCAGTGCCAGCTTCAATGCTTATTCTTACTCAGCACAAGTGAATGTGGACTACTACTTCTGAAGCGTTTGACCAAGTGACTGCTTGATTGGCTCGTATTTCATTAGATACTCATCTATTTGGTAAATAAAATGAAAGTATAACCATTTCTGCTACTTCTTGGCTAAAAGGGAAGAGAAGAAAATATGACAGGTAATGGTCTTATCCTTACCTCCTTCAGGTTGATATTGGATTCGAGTAGCATGGCTGCAGTCTCAGTGGGCAGGGAGAGATTTTGCGTAAGGAACTGGCGAAATCCACTCTTGTCCTTCACAACGGAGTCTAACGTAAATCCTAAAGCCAAACAAAACGAGAAACACAATATGAGGTCTACTTTCAAGAAGGAAAAATAAGATGCAGAATCTTAAAACAAATACAAAAAATGTTAAAGTCCGTGAATTAGCAAAAACAACCAACGAACAACCTATCCCAAAAGTAACTAGAATCATGGAAAAGTTAAGAAACCAAATATACAAATACCAGCCAGAATCCAGAAAGACGAGGTTGTGATATGCTACCAGTGGTCCACACAATCACCAAACACAACCCTGATAAATAAAGCCTGGAATAAACCCAAACACCAACCAGAACATGCAATGATAGATAGGAGTGAACCCAACCACCAACCAGAGCTATCAAGGCCAGGAGTTAGTTTTAGAACACAGTGCAAGTTGTGCTGGCAGTTACTTGCTACTCGAAACGCTAAGCAAATACAAAAGCCAAGGCCCACTACCCAGGTGACTACCTGCACGTGGCAAATGCACATCTAACAAGCAGATAATGTATTGGAGATGCAAAAAAGACAAATGTTACGTAAGCACTGAAAGATTATTTCAACTCATTCAAGATTTAATTAAAATCCCCCATAGCAAAATATGAAAATATGTGTTTCTATGGAGACTGAGTTTTTCAAGGCTAGGACATTAAAACCGAAAAGAAAGGAAATTCAGAACCCCAAACCCAATTAGAAATAACTGCATTCAAATAGGACTCAAACGGATAGGGTGAAAACTTTCAGAACAGAGAGTTCCTAGGTGCAAACTTCCTGGAAGTACAAACATTCCATTCAATATTATACAAAAAGGGATATAATCAAAAGAAATGCGTGGCATGATTAACCAAGAACAAATATTGTAAACAGTCTGCACTACAAAAATGCACTGCAAAAACGTGTACTGGTAACCATAGAGTCAAAAAGTGTGATTCTTCACAGAGAAATATTTTCAATTTTGTAATCAATGCGGCTAGCGGTATGGACATCAATTCAAAGGTGCATTCTGGAATACAAAAATAAGGAGAGCAACTGGACTGAAAGGTGTTGCTCTCAGGTTACAAATGCTTCAAAAATGCTAATTAGCCCATCAGAGCAGCTTATGAAACTTTGCCAGACATCTCTATTGGAAGTGCAACTAGAAGTCCCTCAACTTTGTGGCTGAAACACGTGTCAGCCAGTGGCCGTCATCTCACTAACAACTGAATTTGTATTTGACTGGAAAAGGGATAGACATCTAGTTGGCAATAGTAATTTTAAGCAGCTATTTCTTCAAGAGAGGGCCACAAATAAACAAGTAGTCACTTTTGGCAGACATGATATTGTTTATATGACTAAGAGGATGTAGGAAAGCTCTATACTTCGCCATCTTTCACTTGGGTGGAGCACTGAGCCCCCTGGACCTTCAACAGAGGCGGAAACCTCTGTGTGGATTGCCTTTCTACAATTTGATAGAATAATACATGATTTATTTGATTTGAATAGCACTGCAGATGACAAAAATGGTATCCTATAAAAAAGTAGTAGAATGAGCCCTAGTGAAAAATATGAAGATGTAGGCGCCTGTTACAAAGCCATTTCGGAGTACGTAAAGTAGTACTGCGGTAGTACTCCTACATGGCTTTGTGAATTTGCCCCAAGCCCCTATAATGAGAACAAAATGTGAATTTTCATATAAAGTTAATACAAGCGGAAAGGTTTGTGCCCGCTTTGCACATTTACTAATAGGGAGTTGGACGTTTTGGGGCAGATTCACAAAGCTATGTATCGGTAAGTAAAACAGTACTCCTGTAACACTATTTCCCGTACTCATAAATGCTTTTGTTAATCGGCCCCATCACGTGCATACAGAAGTGATCAAACAAATTATGTGTTGGAGTTGATCATTTTAGAGAGGAAAAATAAGACGTCTGTGACTGCCATGAAGAGTCCATCCAAATGGGGCGTTAGAACAGCTCTGCCAATGTTACACGATGGTCTGGTCCAACTATACTGGCGTCAAATTAAAATAACGACTTAGGTGCTAGCAGACGGACAGTCAAAGTTGTTTGGTTAAGAATATCACAAAAATATGAACCTGGTGATTAAAAGATGTGCTCATAGTTGTAATCACACTTCCTTGATGAATACAAGGTATTGCATGCCGTAGATTTGGCTTTTACATGGATATCAGAGTGAGTTCTTGTATTGATTGCAAATCCAGAAATGCAAAATAGGTATGTAATAGCAATTAGTTTATATACCTGCATTTATCCTTCATGTACCAAGAAATGAAGCAGTTTGAGCTATTAGCTTTGTAAATGCTTTTTGCCAAAGGCATGCAAACACGTGGGTCAAAAAGCTGGAGCATGCATGGCCGGCAATCTTGCAATGGGTTGTCTACAGAAGAAAACCTATTCAAAGATGGACGCCAATGTGCATGCATGGGTAGTGCAACATGCCTCATGACACTTGTGCATACTTCTTGACTCATGGCAGCCATTTCTAAATTATCATTCTAACATGACCATGTTAGAACGGTAAATTAAAAGGTTAAGAAAAGTGGAAAGAAAGTATGCTTGAGATGAAAACAAAAGTATGAGGATCAGCTGCCAGGGCCTCAAAAATAAACAAATAAAGGAATAAATAAAAATGTAACAGATCTGGATGAGTAGGGGAGTGAGAATGAGTGAGAAAAAGTGTGTAGTGGGAGGGCAGAGTAAAATGCAGGGAGAGAGTGCAAGAAAACACATGTACTCCCATGGAGTGCTCAATACAAAGTAAATAAATACACAAAGTGCCCTCAAGTATACAATGGAAGGATACAACTCATTCAGTCAGAACAGTGAGTGAAATGCTCCAGGGTGAGAAACACAAGAATATGGAGGAAAGCAGTTGAATCGAAAGCAGACAACTAAGATAACAAAGCCATCCAATCATTAGCAATGGGGCTGACCCAAAGTCGGTTCCAAAGCAAAAGGCCTGCCAAAAGGCAGATAAAGCTGTTTGGAGCAGAGAATAAAAACAGCAGCCATTTTGAACGTAGTGACAGGGACTACAACAGGAGTTGAAGTTAGAACTAATTGAAATGACTAAAATACCACCCGTTTCATGCTGAAGTATAGGGTATACTATAATACTACTATTACGAAATATGCATGTAATCAATAAACCGAGCACAAGTCTTGAAAGCCGTTTGCTGTTTTATTGGGAACCAGTGTAGTTTCCTCATCAAGGAGGTGATGTAGCACTTCCTTGGTGGTCTGTAGGTTACTCTAGCTGTCTGACTTTGTGCTAGTTGTAATCTACGAGTAAGGCGTTCGGAAAGACCTAGGTAGAGTGAATTTGCATAGTCTATCCACAAGATGACTAATGCAAGGACGACCTGGTGGAGAGCTTCGGGGGTCAAAAATGTACCTTTTTTTTATTCTTCTTCCAAAGCTGCAAAAAGCAGGAGGAAACTACTGCCCCTACTTGAGGCTTCATGGACACATTTTTGTCCACGAGGACTTCAAGACTCTTGAGGGAGTTTTTAGGCTGAGGGGGGGGGGGTCCCATTGCAGCTGGCCAAAGGATGGAGTTCCATAAATCATACGTTCTGCTAGTTAAAGCAATCTCCGCCTCATCGGAGTTTAATTTAAGTTGATTACTATTCATCCAGTCATATTCCATGCACGTCAAGGAGGGCCAAATCCACACCACATTTTGAGGATGATCTCTATTTGGGAGAGTTCCATCTAGAATCACTGTATGTAAATTCATCTTACGTGGATTTCCTGACATTTGGCATGGATCGGGGCATGCTGCACATACGTTGAATACCACTGCTCTTAACTGAAACCTGCAAGACACAACTTATGCACTACACTCATCTCCTCTACCACCAAGAGAGGGCCTATCTTCTCCTACTAAGACAAGTCCTACTCCATCACCTAAGGCCGCAGCCATCACATCCCCCTTCAGAAGGTCACCCACACTATCCCACCAGAAATCAAATTACTCTTCTCCCAATCTGCACAGCTCCACACGCTGAAAACACACAGATCCCCTCCCTTCCCGAAGATTCACCCATAATCATGCTGCCTAAGCAATACCCATCACCTTCTACCAAAGAAGATTCAGTGAATTCACACCAAAGAAAGATGTAAAGGCCCTACACCCAAGAAGCAATCACTCACTCCTCCAAAAGGGCAACTAAGACATCACTTTAACACCAGACACCAGCATCACCAATGCACCAGCAGCCTCATTCACAAAATTAACCTCAACCTGCAGCTCAGCCACAAATGCGGACTACATAAAAACAGATCACCATAATGTATTGTAATCCCATTTATACATCGCTTACTACCCACTGAGGAGGAGCTGAAGTGCTTTATGATGAGTAGCACGACACTCCAGAGCCCAAGGTTACTGGTTAATTTAGTGGTTTTTGGTTAGTGGGTTTAGTCTTGTGTTCTTAGCAAGGTTATGACTGCAGCGTAAAACATGTTAACCCTAACAAGTGAAGGGGGTTTCCTAGTAGCTAAATTGAAGACATCCACGCCCCTCTGGTCAAAAGACTGAAGCTATGTTTATTTAGAAGCAGTTGAAGGACTATTTATTCCACAATGCTTAGGGATGTGAATGAGAGAAGAATGACCACCCTCCACTTGCTAACTAAAAGCTTTTGTGCCCCAGTGCACGCCCTGGTGAATGTTTCACTGTAGGAACTGGTTGCCGATTCGCTGACACAAAGATAGCCAGAACAGGATTTGTGTAACTGTAGAGCATTGATTGCTAGAGTTGTGTGTGTGAAACTGCCTATAAACATGTATGCGATTAGAACATTTCATTGTATGGGCCCTTTAAGCGAACAATTGCTTTCACACTGGGGTAGAATTCTGAGAAGATTGCTCGGTGGACGAAGGCAGCAGAAGGGCAGAGCTTCCCAAATCCTCTCATTGCTGAAGATTTAGCTGGGAGACATTCCTCCATCTCACCTCATCCTCCCATCACTCGTTGCTAAGCAACACACAGATCCCAGCTGGAGGAGATGAAGAGCAAACTTCGATAACAAGGACTTCTCAAAATAAGTGAAGGGTGGGCTGAGCATCCTGCCACAGCCCCGTCAAGGGCTTGGGGATGAGGGCTCCTGACGTGGCCCAGATGAAGACCCAGACAAGGCTTCACCGAAGAACCACACTACCCACCACTGCCATCACCACTCTCGGCTAGTTGGCATCATGCCAGCGAAGGTTCAACAGAGGTTAAAGGGCACAGGTTTAGGGTTGCTTTAACAGGTTGAACACCAGTGGAATGAATGACCATGGTGCCCTCTGGATGGGCAATTGAAAATCTGCACAGAGCGAATAAATATTGCCTCGCTGCTTCAAGTTCTGCAAACATGGATCTACAGAGCCCACAAGAGCATATAGTGCCCTCACCGGTGCTACTCCCATTGTGGGGCCCTCCCCTGGGGCCCACTAATACCACTGCCTCTCCAAGTGTAGACAGACCATTTTAGGATTCACTCAGGGCACAGCTCCAATTTACTTTGGAAATGTACAATTGACTTCTAATAGCAGGTATAAAGAAATCATAAGAATGTACACAGCAGACATCATGTGATCAACCCAAGTGTAAGCAATTTGAAAAAACGTTATCAATCCAATCCTGTACATCAAAGCAAGTTGTACATATAGCTGTAAAGTGAACATTTACATCTCTTGTGGGATGCTGCCGCAGCTAACCAACTGACTATATATTCCACCCCCTGGTTCTTTATATATCGCAATCACGAAAAGGAGTCCAGAGCAATTCTATCACACATCAAAATAAACCCTGGAACGGCTTTACTGTACTGTCCCTGCTAGGGTCACCCATGGTCCATTCTGACAACATCCCTGAAATTGCAATATCATAGTACGTCTGGGTGGCCACCACCAGCAGCCCCGCTCTCCCTCCAATCAGTCACATGCTTCACCTCAACCAGCAGGTAGTCCTCCCCATCTAGCAAACACAATGCTCAACACCAACTCTTCCACAGAGCATATAAAATAGCCACATAAAGGATGCTCTCTGAGGATATATTGCCATGTTCAGCTTATTTTCTACAAGAGTGCAGAGATTACTGGCATACGTGCCCGGCCTCCACCAGAGATGCTGCTGTCACCTCTATGGCACCCAACACTGTCAGAATAAAGAGTTTGCCAGACAGGTGCACTCTGTCTGGAGTGCAAAGGTTCCCCTGACCCAGCTGCATGAAGGCCATGCATTATATGTTATGTTAAATATTGCTTATAAAGCGCACGTACACCGGATTGGTTTCATGGCGCTACTCTAAGGGGTGCCGAGCCCTGGGACTTTACTCATATGCCTGTCTAAACAGCCATGTCTTAAGGAGCCTCCTAAAGCTCATAAGATCTGTACAGGATCTAATTTCGAGAGGCAAGGAGTTCCAGTATCTGGGGCCTAGTACGGCGAACCTAGTTCCACCGAAGCGGTTCAGTTTAAAGGAGGCAGTAGTTAAAAGATGCATGTGAGCAGATCGCAGGTTGCGCGTAGGATTGTACCTTTGAATGAGACTGTCAAAGGGAGTGTATCTTCATAGCTTTTGGATAGTAGGATTGAACTTCTTAACTGATTTGTTCCCGGTGACAAGTGATGCCCTACTGGCCTATAAAATATGTTGTAAGCTCGGACCAGATAACGGCGCTGCTTGGCACCTTGGATCTCAATTTGGACAAGGCCGCTAATAGGCAATCTTTAACTTCTTGTCTACCCCCTAGGCACGTAAGTTTGCCAGCCTGCGTACACTATGAAGTTATCTGGCACCGGCACTACCCTAGTCCTGGCACTTGTAACTCAGCGTTGTCGATAACAGCTGCAGAGTTGCCACCAATAGAGGAACGTGGAAAGGAAACCCGGATAAAAGGGAGAAGCACGCATGTGAAGTTTTTAAAAAATCCCTGCGCCAGTCACTCAACTTATGACCATTTCCTGTCAAGGTCCCAGGTAATGTGCCCCTTCCCCGCACTACGCCAGCCTGTTGCCTATCACACAACTCCCTATGTTGGAACAACCAATTTTGCCCCATTGCCATGACTGCTATCAAGACATGGCCAACAGCACAAAGTCATTGACCCACCAGGCTCGACCAGATCACAGGACGTGCGCCATGGCCACTTGACCACCTGGACTGTCACCATTACTTCTACAGACCTATAGGGCAAGCAGTGTCATGCAGGAGGACAAGATCGCAAGACTAGCGACAGTGCTTGTGAACCACAAGGCCAACCGTGTAAAGTACCACAATCGCTGCCAGACTCCGAGTGAGCAGTACCATGCACTAGGCTGAATCCTGGACCCACCAGCAGCAGCTCTGAGCTGCAGGTTGAGTAGTGGTAAGTACCGCAGTCAAACCATGGCTTCAGCACTAATGCCACAGGGCTGGCAATGGCAGTGATCTGCCTGGTCAGCAGTGCCAATTACTGATACAATTGAATCATTGGCCACAAATACTGCCAGGGCCTCAAATAGCCAGTAGTGCACAGGACTGGTTCCAGTGCCACTGAACAGGTCGACAGTGCTGCGTACCATAATCTGAGCACGAGTATAGAAGAGCACAGGGCTCTCAGTGAACCAGCGGTAAGCACTGGATCTCCACAATCTGACAGCATAGTTGCTACGGAACACAAGGACTGATATTGGCAGTGAACCACAGAGTCATACAGGCAAAATACCAGACCACAGGGTAGAAATACTGCCACAGACACATGCATTTGCCTCTCCACACCCTGTATGCTTACCCTGCTTCTTTATCACTGTACCACAGCTCTCTGCCCTCTACCTTCTAAACCTCCAACCACTTTCTACCACTCCAGGAACCAGGCGAGGCCTAGTGCAACAGAAGCAAGAGAATGACAGCCCACAGAGGCTAGAGACATACATCCAGAGGTAGAAGGAGATTAACCGAGGCCAACACCCACACAGGGAGATGTCCACAGAGGCAAGAGGCATACATCCAGAGGTAGAAAGAGATTAACCGAGGCCAACACCTACACAGGGAGATATCCACAGGGGCAAGAGGCATTCGTCATAGGCGGCAATACTCAGAGATGCAAAAAGACAAAACTGCAGAGGCAGAGCACAAGACCCAATAAGCAACATCCACAGAACCAAGAGGTTGACCCACAAGATGCATACATCCACAGAGGCCAGTACCCACCAAGAGGCATACATCAAAGAGGGCAGCACCCAAGGAGGCAAGAGCCGTACATCCAAAAAACAGGCAAACCTCCCCCCCCCCAAAAAAAAAACCAGAGGCAAGAAGCATACATTCACATAAAATAACACACAGAGTCAAGAGTTCAAAAACCAATATTCACAGAGGGAAATTTCCACACACAAAAAAAAAAAAATCACAATGCTGACATTAACACATGGCAACATTGACATCACAGACGAGTGAAATACATTCACAGATTGCAATAACCACAGAGGTCAATACCTACCCACACATGCAAATATTGACAGCCACATTGGAAAGAGGAAACAAGCACAATAGCACGAGGTCAACATTCATAGAAGCAACAGAACAACAATCAGCAAAACCCATACACAGAGTCAAGAACATAACATCCCGGTGCTCTATGTACTCAGTGGGGTGGCGCCGCAACTTCCCGGTGGGTTTCAACTAATGGAGGCCACTGACGGTTACAAGTACCTGGGGATTTGGGTCTCTAGGGACCCATCCAGGTTCCACGAGCGTAATCTCCTACCTCCTTTGCAGCGGCTCCGATCTGATGTCCGACATTGGAAATCACTCCCTTTTTCTCTCTTGGGGAGAGCCGCCCCTTTTTAAGATGATGTCCCTTCCTCGTTCCTCTATGCTTTGCAGAACACCCCCCACTATGTTAACTCTGTGTACTTTAAAGAAATAGATGGTCTCTTACGGGACCTTCTTTGGGAAGGTAAACCCCCCCGGATAGCCACACATAAGCTCACGCTGGGGTGGTTCGACGGAGGCATCGCACTGCCGGACGTCAAGAGGTACTACTGGGCATCCCATCTTGCAGCAATAAATAAGGGCACGTACAGGCAACATGGCGATCCTGCCTTCCAGATTGACAGGTGGCTTCTTCCGGAAGGTAGCTTTGAAGGGGCACTGTATGTGCGCTCGTTGAAACCAGCCTTGACCGGGCCCACCGGCCATGCGGTGCAAGTGTGGAAAGCTGCCATGAGGAGTCTGGGGTGGGAGGGCAAGCTCACACTGGCCACACCACTGTGGCACAGCGAGCAATTGGGCAGGCTGATTCACTCGAAGGGCTTTGACTGCTGGGACCTCATTGGCATATCCAAGGTGGGAGACATGTGGAAGTCTGGTGACATCATTCCTTTCATGCAGCTGCAGCAGGAATTTGAGTTGGCTAGTTCGGAGTATTTTCGCTATTTACAAATTAGACATGCCCTGCTCTCCGTGCTTTCCAGAGGAGAGTCAATCCCCGGGTCCTCCCCTCTTGAGGACAGAGTGCTGAATGGAGATTTTCCGGAGAAGGCCATATCACTGATTTATAAGAAACTTATCAATAATGTGCCTGATCCCCTCGTTCAGCTATGGGAAAAATGGGATCATGACGTAGCAGGTTTGGATGACGAAGAGTGGTTGGCAGCAGTGGCCTCTCCTCGAGAGGTCGCCATCCCCTCAAGGTTCCGTTTAATTCAGCTAAAGATCCTTCACAGGTCCTACCTGTCAGGTCCGCTATTGGTGCCGATGGGGTACAGTACAGACGGTGGGTGCTCCAGACGTTGTGGACAGGAGGGTACCTTTGTTCACACACTCTGGGAATGTGCTATAATTCAAAGGTATTGGGCGGCAGTGGTGGGACTTATTGAGGAGGTGTTGGGGCAGAAGATTGGTTGTAACATCAAGCTAGCTATTCTAAATGCCTGGGGCCCTACTGACCTTAATTCCAGGGAGCGCATATGGGTAACCTTGGGATTGATGGTAGCAAAGCGTAACATCGCAAGATTGTGGAGGACCCAGTCCCCGCCAACCATAGGGAATTGGAGTAATGATATGGACTGGTATATGGCTACAGAAAGAACCATATATGAAGCCAGGGGGTGCCCCGCCAAGTGGACTCAGATATGGGACAAATGGAACACCTTCAGGGGAGGTATATGCGAGCCTCCTAGGGCGAGGGACGAATTGGTTGCACGAGACCTCAATACGCTCAAACTGTGCCTTCTGTGCGGTTGTTATATTGTTTCTCTTTCATGTGCAACCCCTGCATCATAACCCTATTGCCACTGTATGTGAATAATGCATTTGTCTTGTATGTCATGCCTTTTTTTCAATAAAAAGATTTGACAAAAAAAAGAACATAACATCCACAGACAGTGAGGGATTGGGCAATATACGAACAAATTGACAACTTTTGAGGCAAAAGGCTACACTTACTGAAGCCACACTAACATAAGCAAAAGGCTGACACCAGAAGAGGAAGTCAATCACCAAGGTCGTCAACCATAGAAGCAGATACTTTCCAACTTAGACAGACACCTGCCAGATCAGACACACCCATTGCGAGAAACACAAGAAGAAAGACATCAAATGAGTCAGGCAAAAACACTAAGATCACCTCCTTCCCAAACGACAGACATGCACTGAGGAAAAGACCAGCCTTTAGAGACTCATGGCCCAACAGTGACAGAGCAATAACTAGGCAGAGGTGCTTCCCAAACCTTCAAGAGACTGTGACACAGTGCCACACAGATAGACACCAAGAAACACAGATATAAATTAATGAGAGATCGGACGGGAATTTGGTGAGACAAAGAGACACCGAAGGAGAGCAGGACTGTGGAGAAAAATGAAAAAGCAAGCATGAGCAACTGAGGAGTTCAAAACAATTACGTTCAACTGATACAGGGACACAGAACTAGCAAAAAAAACTGGTGGAGAATAACAAACATGAATAAGCAAGACGGGGAGAGTGGAGCGACAGAAAGAAGAGGTCTAGCAAAAGAGGAAAAGGGGAGTGAAGATAGAGAAATGGAAGAGCAGAGGGAGAGAGAAAAGCAAATGGAGAGAAGTGCAAAGGTAGAGAGAAGAGCAATGATGGAGAAGAACAAAATGAGAGCAAATGGAAAAAACATTGGCAAAGTCAATAGGTCACGCCTTTGGGACCGAATAAATTTGCCAATGGTTTTTGCCATGCTGTACAACCATGTAACAAGCATGTGTGCACCTACCAAATGACTCAGAAAAAAAAAAGTAGCTTGAGCAGGAAGGGGAAGCAACGCAGGTGGGAGCAAGCAACATGGGGAGTTAACGGAAGCAACATGGGGAGAGATCAGAGGCAAAATAGCAAAATGGTTGAGCAGGCGCAACACAAGAGCACAGGAGGGGAAAACAACAAGGGTGGTGGGTGGGGGAAGCAAACAGACAGAGAGCCACGTGGAGCTGTGGGAAAGCAAACGGACAAGAGTAACATGGAGCTGGAGGCGAGAAGCACACAGGCCCAGAAAGAGCAATAACAGTGTGGTAGAGGCAGAGAAGGACACGAGGGAGACAAGTGGAAACACATTCACTCTCGCAGAGTACTTAAGCAAAAAGAAAAAGTAGGGCCTGAAAAATAAGCAGTGGGAGGACACAAATAATGCGTCCATGATGAGAGGGATAAACACAAGCAGAGGAAATAAAGCTCACAGAACCTGACAAATAAGAAGCAAGCGAATGAGTGACAAAGCCACCCAATGGTAAGCAATGAGTGTCCTCCAAGCCCACCATAAGCAGGGACATCTTAAGGATTTTGGGGGCCCGAGCCAAAAATAATTTGGAGCCCCTTCTCGGAATAACTCTGAATTTATTATCCATTTCAGCACATCCAAGCCCTCAGCAACTATGGTCTGATAATTGACAATCCTCTCCGCTGGACCCGAAACATTTAAGGGGACTATAGTCCTTCAGGGGGCAAAGCCTTTGAATGTATGAGATATTGAGACCTGGGATCCCCTTTTCATATTGTGCAGGGGGACCCCAACATTTGTGTTATACCACTGCCTGGGACTGTCCTGAAAGCTTAATGATGAAGCCCCTAGAAAGGTGGGGGCCCGGGGCCAGAGACCACTTTGCCCACGGCTTAAAACGTCTCTGAATAAGCAGACAATACGTCCTGCAACAGACAGCGCATGTGCGGGCTAGTAATCGAAACCTAAAAAGGGAACAACCTAGAGATGGTGAAAAAATAAAAGAGAAGGCATCAATGAAGGGGATGAACATGTAGGGAAGAAAGGTAATTAACAGGATGAAGGAGAGTGTGAGAAACTATAAAAAGGATAATTGAGTAAATTAGTTCAGGGGAGGGAAATGGGGAGAAAAAGAGACATGGATAAAGGGAAATGGAGGAACATAGTTTCGCGGGGAAGGGGGCTTAGAGGGGAACGGGGGTGGAGTGTGAGGGTGAATGAGGATTAGATAAGAGCAGAGTGTACTGTGCTCTGTTCTCAGTCTAGTCAAAGCAGCAGTGCCAGAGGAAATGCAAGCTAGATAATTAAAATGCAAATACTAGACAATTTATATGTATTGGGCTTCCTTGCATCGAGGTCGCGGGAGAGAAATGCCTCCCTTATTACACCGACAGCAGATTCGGTCTTCTCTGGGCTTACAGCTTGATTTGTGTCTGGCAGTTTCTATTTCCAGGCCGCATTTGCAGGCTCCGCACTTGGCGAGCTTCTGCTAGTGCTTTGCATTTCTGTCTTGGTGGGAGTTACTGCACAGAACGGGGCTACTTTGTGTAGGGCCCCCTTCTAGGGTGAGGAAAACCGAGTGAAGGAAACAGAGAAAGAATGTAAGACCAGAGGGCGAGAGCTTAAGGACACCAAAACAAACCCGTCTTTGTAGCTGTGTAAAAATCTTTCCAATGTGCACATTATGAGGCTGGGCCTCTAGAAATAAGCAGCAGCGGCAAATCAAATTATGCAGCCCGGGCGACTAAATTATGTGGCAAGAAAATGCAAATTATGCAGCCTAATGTGGTATCGTTTGTGGCCTTATGAACTCATTTTTTTGTCGTTTTTACACGTTAACACTGCCTGAGCAAATGTTTTACCTCATTAGTATTAGATGAAAACCTACTACAGCAATATGCAACAGGAAAGTCGACCAGTTAACCTTTATAAAGGGCCTGCCACTGTCAATTAGAACACCAACATGCATCCTTGAGACATACAAGTAAAACTAGCATAAGCCTAACCCAACCTTGCCTCCATTGCATCCAAAGACACTGTTCTGGATTGTGATGTATATGTAGAGAATACAGCCTAGACGAGAAATGGAAAATTGATCCACCCAAAAGAGAAAAAAATGTTAAAGTCATTCGGCGCATTCACAAATGCCACAAAAACCTTCCTAACTCTCACTAACTGATGGAAACCTAAACACAAAATCAATCTCTACTCATCCCGTACAATAAAACACACACAACATACACTATTAAATAATTGTTCCTCCCCAAAGGACACTCGCATGAAGAAAGTGCCAGAAGGACAGAACAGCTAAAAGACTATACAAATGGTAATATCCTAACACATGAACAGTGTTTACACCTTCTGCACTGCTAACAAGTGCTTTGCCCTCTAGCCATGAAAGATGACAGTTTTCTCTGGTACCAAGTGGCATGTCAAGACGATAGGAGACAGATGGGCCACAACACCGGATTCTGTTACTGTGCATTTGCTGTGATATAGGGGTGTAGTGTGAAATACAGAAGGGTGAATCCAAATATATCTGTTTATGGGACATGGACCGGGAATGGTACTACTGTTCTGGATTTACAGGATATCGGGCCCAGATACAGGGGCATGCAGACAGATAGGAGGTACACCACAACATATAGAGGGGAATAGGATCAACACATTATCCTAAAACCAAATCCAGGGCACCTCGTCCACCTGCATGGGCGGGACATGGAAGTTAGGCAGGCCCAGATACAGGGGTGTTTGACCAAATGCAGGAGAGAAAGATGACAAGTGGCACTGGGAAAAGATGCAGGGCAGATGTCAAACTTATCAACTTCCATGCAAGGACTGCCTTTAGAGAGCAAGGTCTCTTTGAAACATGCGACCTCTGTGGCCCAATAGCAGGGCTCTGCAAGCTTCCCTTCTAGTCACGCACCAGGTGAGGATGTGCTGTGATCAAACCTCATCTCCAGTCTGCCCACGCTTGGGCCTCTCCCAGTGAGACCGCAAAAACAGACTACCACCCACTCAGCTGCCTTTACCAAACCACAAAATAAAACAGGACACACTATGCTTAACAATGCAAGGCACCCTCAGATCGCTGGAGGTGGAGAATTAAGAAAAGGGAGACCGAAATGAGCCATCAAAAGATAATAAGAACAATAGTCCAGCAGCAGGATGGGCTTTACCTATGGCAATCTCTCCTCATACGTGTTGATGAATGTTCTTAAAGGTCTTGGAGTGGACGAACCACAGAGTGTTAGTACTTTATCAGGGATAAATACCATAGCCCTGGTATAAGGCGCCAGACTGGTAGGGCAAGCATTAAAAGTCAGAGGGAAGAGTCATGTGATGTGCAGTGAAGAGGGGAATGGAAATACAGGCCTGAAAGTTCCAAGCACTTTGAACTTGATTAAATCATTTTCAAGTTTTAGATAAAGTGGTAATGAGTTCCACAGTTCCGAGCCTTGGCCTTTAATAGATCTTATACAAGATCCACTATATGTGCGTCGCTGTGTGATGAGCAGGTTCACCGTTCAGGTTTGCGGATCGAAGGCTTCTGGACGCTGGTAGAAAAGGGATCTTGGCAAGCGGCCATGTACGATCTTGTTGAGAAAGTCTTAAAATTAGATCTTTATTATTTTGGAAGCCAGTGGAGGGATCTCAGCACTGGTGTGATATGGCCAAGACATCTCAGGCCTTGGAAAAGACGGATAACAGTGGTCCAAGGCCGCCACATCCTCAGGATAAGAATGCATTCAAGGTACAGGGCTTCCCTGTATTCCTGAGGAACCTGGGTATGTACATACAAGAAATACAACAGCTGCTACAGATTCATTTTCAATAAAGTGTGATAATCCATTGGCTAGCAAAGCAATAATGCCTAATTTCAGCAAACACAGCGAAATAAGAAAATTAATTATCAAATGATTGAACAGGACCACACTCCAGATTCATTCAACTTCTGAGCATTCAACAATTTATTTACAAGATGAGATCCTGCTGCAAAAAAACAGTACATGGCGAAGCGCTTCTTATACTCCAATCATGATGCAAGCATGCGAGTGCAACAATAATGTGCACCACCTGAAAATACTAAACAGCTGTACAACCCATTGTCAAAGTGACCGAGTTTGGAAATCACCAAAACAACAAGCAATCTTAAAGAGAGTACAATTAAAGAAATTAAGCCCAACTGTAAAGTCCCACTTCTTTCCATTGCTCCACCAGTAAGAAACATCTGCCACCTCCTCCTACCTTTCTCACTGTCGGCATTTCCCAAGGAGTATGGATCGCTGCCCAGAGACTCAAGGTGCCTTCGGAGGGAATGCAGCTCATCATCAAGTCCAGGCCGGTCTGGATCAAACAGATTGCTCTCTTCCACAACCTCATTTATCCGTTCCAGCAGCTGGGTCACACTAGAGAAGGACAAAGGTGGCTCTGTTAATGTCAAGTCCTGGTCAAGGCAAGGAAGAAATCATGTAGCGCACCCAAACATTTCTCGAAAACAGAATATATTACCCACATTTTGGTTAAAATTTAGGTCCGCTCTGTTTCGCAAGAAAGATCCGTAGGATTCATCTCAATGGACCAACTATTGTTCAACAAGGAATTCAAGCAAAGAGAAAGGGCACTCACTGGAAGACTGGTTTGTGGGCAGTCTATAATTACTGTTATTAGACCAATTCGTATGCTTAGATGTAGAAAGATATGCTTGTTAATTTTCTGAATAAATGTGCCGCTTCTTTCAGTGTGGGATTTTCTTGCGATTCACCACGGCAGTTTACACACTAGTAATGTTACTGAGCAGTGATCTGGTCAATAAAACTCGTAATCTGTCTCTTTTCCTCTTGGTATGGCTATTCGTGGTTGGGCCCATGGGGGAAGGCAAAGCAAGTCATCAGCTTCATTGACGTCCGCGCTCTGGAAACCTTGGTTTATTGATTGGAGTCCAGAGGGTAACCATCTAAAGCCGCGTACAAGCCTTCGACTGCGACTGCTGCATCCAAGTGTAACCTCGGAGCCTGGCGGTCTTTGGTTTCCACTGTTCTATTGCACCCTCTCCTTTGGCTACCAAAGATAACTTACTGGCTAGTGGCTACAAATTATTTTACCATATGGATGATTATCTGAGCAGGCTGCCATAAATTTGATTCACTCTGCAATAGCTTTGTGTTTATAGTTTCTCAATTATTTGATTTTTATTACAAGTCACAATTGGTCACCGCTTTCCATGCTTCACAGTCCTTCTTTTCACCAACTCTAAATGTAATTTAATATACAGTTATGTCTATTTCTGACACTCAACTGGAGTGTCAGAAAATGTTCATACAATAGCTATTATTATTGGTGGGAAAATGCCAAGGTCTTTGATCCACCCTGATGGAGGCGAAAAGAAGAGGCTCCCGCGACAAAATGTCTACAAAAACGAGAAGATAATACTACAGATTTCAAAATGCTACAAGATATATAAAGATTTCTGCTCAATGCATTTAAAACGGAATATGCGATTGTAATCTGGTTTGTGAGCATTAAAAATCAGCTTTTACTGGGCAAGACCAACACCATGGAGCGCAAACCATGTGCAGCTCAGTCACAACCTGTATTGAAAATCAAACAATTAAAGGTTAAATTATAGCGAGATTTGGCCCGATTACCACATCAGCCAATGGATCATGGGGCAGAGGGAGAGGCGCTCCCTCTGAGCAGGACCGGCTTTAGGCCGGTACAACCCGCGCCACCGCACCGGGCACCGACCACAGGGGGCGCCGAGTTTTCAAATATATTTTGGACTTAAAAGCACCTGCTGCAGAGTTCCTTGCCTTCAGCAATCTTCAGGCAACAATAAAAATGTCAAGATCACTCTGGTGATTAATGGGCCTACTAGAGATAGATTGGAGTTTTGTCTACTGGAAGTTTTGACTCATCATAAAGTAGGCAGAGGGTTAATATGCCTGATGCAAAGCCATGCAGATCACAAAAGTGCATATCATGTAGATAGCTCAGTGTGTTACTGCTTTTGTCAGAGATGTTTGTGTTACTTCCAGTTTATAAATTACAATCCTAATATAGCACAGTTAGTTGCCATCAAAGAGCTGCAGGCAAACTGCAAGGGATAGGCAAAGCCACTGGAATTATACAACAGAGGAGGACCAAATTATTCGTCAGAGTTGAGTAAGTTATGTGGCAAGGAAAGGCAAATTAGGTGGCATGATGCTGCATACATTGTAATTGTATTATTTCATTATTTTGTTATTTTTACACTTTTTAACACTGTCTGGGCACTGGTTGCATCTCAATAGTACCCGTTTAACACCCAAATACAGCAATAAGCAACAGAAAGGTGACCACTCAACCTTTGCAATGGCCTTTCACTGTGCAGCAACAGGTGTTGCTTCATTATTAGTAACTTTTGAACCGTTTGAGCTAGAAAAGTTTTTTAAAAATAAAATCTGCAGATTATGCTGTTGAAGATGAATTATGTGGTAAATGCAGCAAATCTATAATAAAGCGAAAAAAGCTGGAGCCGCGCAATCACATAATTCCAGTGGCTCTGGGTGCAAGTTAGAGCATTATGATTTTTTTCCGTACCTTTCATTATCCTAATGTTTCTAAAAACGGTTCATTTGGGTAATAATCAATTCTTATTAGTAAAGCCCACCACCAAACCACAGTGGTACGTTTTAAATCCGGAGTTTGCGGAGAGAGAGAGATGTAGAGGGCTCTGACACCCAGAGGCGCAACTAGAGCCAAATTTCGGGGGAGTGGGGGAGGGCTAAGAAAAAATTTCGGGGGGGAGGGGGGCTAATTTTTCCAGCAATAGGCAGGGTGGAGAAGCAGGGGCTCTAAGAAGGGGTGAAAAAAAAAAACAAAGCCTCATTAACAAGCAAATGGTCTTACGACCTGTGAAGTGCGGCTGTCCGAGGCCCCCGCAGGGGGCCACTAAAGAGGGCAGCCCTCTAGTACCAGCTGGGCACCCCACACCCCCGTAGGGGCAGGGACTCAGGGAGGAGTCCCCCAAGCCTTGGCGCAGCGCGCTAGGCGAGCATCACTTCCGGGGCGCGAGGACAGGGGGAGGGGTATATAGGCCTCCCCCCCACCATCTTGTCGTCCTCTTTCGCACGCCCGGACACGCCGTCTGGTCGTGCTGCGGGGACACCAATCCGGATCCTAGGGTCGCGTTGTGTGAGGTGAGTGCAGGCAATGCCCCAGCCCCCCCCACCCGGTCCCACAACTTGCCGCCCCCGCGGCATCCGCTGGTCCGACCCAGCAGTAGGCTGGGTGGTGTAAGAGCCGGGCCGGAGCAAGTGGGGCGGCGGGACGGGGGGCACGGTATAGGGGTTTTGGTCATCCCTGCCCCTCATCGCACGGGCGTCCCAACCGGTCCCAGCAGCCTGAGAACCAGTGAGATTCCACCATAGACCCCGAGGACGAGTGCCTGGCGGAATGCTAAGGCGGCGAGTCTTTGCCGCAGCGCCTCGGGTAGTCCCGCTTGCAGAGGCGGCGAGTCCTTGCAGGGGGCATTTGGTGGACGGCGCGGGCGGGGGGGGACGTAGCCACGGCCCCCAGTTATGGGCGCGAGTGGGCCGGCCGACAGAGTCCCAGGGCTCGTTGGCGGCTGAAGTTGGCTCGGAGGTCCAACAGTAATCGAGGCCCCCCCCACCCTCCTGAGTGTGATACACAGAGTACCCCCTCCCCCTGTACAGTGAAGCAATCGAAGGCGGGAGAGTGCGCCCCCGCGGCATCCGCTGGTCCGACCCCAGCAGTAGGCTGGGTGGTGTAAGAGCCGGGCCGGAGCAAGTGGGGCGGCGGGACGTGGGGCACGGTATAGGGGTTTTGGTCATCCCTGCCCCTCAGCGCTCGGGCGTCCCAACCGGTCCCAGCAGCCTGAGAACCAGTGATATTCCACCATAGACCCCGAGGACGAGTGCCTGGCGGAAGGCTAAGGCGGCGAGTCTTTGCCGCAGCGCCTCGGGTAGTCCCGCATGCAGAGGCGGCGAGTCCTTGCAGGGGGCATTTGGTGGACAGCACGGGCGGGGGGGACGTAGCCACGGCCCCTAGTTATGGGCGCGAGTGGGCCGGCCGACAGAGTCCCAGGGCTCGTTGCTGAAGTTGGCTCGGAGGTCCAACAGTGATCGAGGCCCCCCCCACCCTCCCGAGTGTGATACAGAGTACCCCCCCCCCTGTACAGTGAAGCAATCGAAGGCGGGAGAGTGCGCGGACGCCTTTAGGACAGCGCGGTCGGGCCTGGAGGGGTCTCACGGGAGGCGTAGCACACGGCTCCCCGTGAGGTGCGGGAGCGGGCCAGCTGTGGGTAGCGCTGGCCCCCAGACTAACCGCAGACCGTGTTACAGTGCGGGTTCCCTCGGCGGTCGCGGTCGCAGTGCTTGCCCTCTATCCGCAACCCCTTTCATCTACCTTGTGGGTATTCTGGGCCGCTCGCAGACCCGGCATTCTCTCGGGGGCCACGGGCGTGAGGCCGTGAAAGTGCGGGGGAGCTGCCGGTTCACACAGAGTTTGGCTGCGCCCGGGGCCATTAAAGTCCGCAGTGCCAGGGATGACCTGGGTTTGAGGCCTGCAATGACGCTGGATAGCCTGTGATTCTGGGCAAATCATTTAAATTTGGGGGGGGGGTTCGTTGGTCTCCCGGCATTTCCTGGTAGGACCGGCTGCCCCTGTCTTACCTGGCGAGATTGGGCGTGCGAGCGAATTGAGCGGCACGTTTTCGCATAAGAATGACTGGGCTCGCGGAGTGCACGCTCAAGGGGTGGCAGACATGCTTAAGAAGCACCGGCAAGCTTTAAGGTGCTACAGGTTGGGATAACACCTTTCCACAGTCTCACACAGAGCGAGCCCGCCGATATCGTCTCCACTAATGTCACTACGAAGGGCCCCAGCTGGAGGTAAGCACACAACGTGCAGGTGGCAAGGGCTATAATTTATGCCTCTCTTGCTATGCATTTGGCCAGAACCGGTAAGCTCAACAGGCACTGTGATAGGGGTACTCCTGTAGTGCTTTGGGGGTAACTATCGGGAGAAGAGGGGATGTGACGTAACGGTCGGATGTGCCATCTGTGGAGCGTGATATCCCGCTTCAGGCCTTGCCCGTGGGCTCTACATCCTGTGAGGGTGGCCTCTCGTTTGGCCTCCGGGCGCCCGCTCACCCCCCCCCTCGTTTTGGGGACTGCCGACCATGTCTCCAGGCCCCTTGGTGCCCGGCACCATCGGAGTAACGATCTGGGGGCCTTTGTCGAGGGTGTCCGCAGTCGGCGGGTGGCCTGTAACAATTAGAGCCGTGCAGGTGGACTCGCTCCTAGGTTCAGCTGTACAGCGCTGAAAGGCGGGTTTCTTTCTGGTTGCATCGGAGGTAGTGACAGAGGCAGAGTTGGGTTTCCTACCTTTGATTCGCAGGGGAAACCCGAGAGAGAAGAGTCCATCTGTGGTCATTGCTAGGTGTATGTCCTTTTGTCATTGTAACGTTGAAATGTTATTTTGCGGGGCCTGGGGTTTGGGCGTACCGTACCCGGTGCTCTGTCAGTAGTGCCTGCATTACGGTAGTGCTCTTCCACATTGGTGTTGGGACTAACACCGGTTTCTCTGCTGGAAGGGCAGCGAGTGCCGCGTGGCTCCCCCCTCAGGGTTGGCGTTCCTATAGTCCAGATGTTAAGTAGCGCTAGCGGTGTAAGAATTCGGCCGCAGGAACCAAACAACCAACAGGAACCAATACTTCTTCCTGTGTCTCGCAGAGTAGTGCGTTTCGTGCTCGAGAAGAGCAGTGGCGCTGGGGGCCAGGGTCAGGGCTCTAGCGGAAGTGTCTAGCTTTGCAGTAATATGCTTGGAGTGCGATGCAAAGAAACTGCAGGAGTTAAGGTAGCAGTGTCCGGCAGTGGTTGTGCATTGGGCAGGAAAAGCACCTCCGGGGAAGACCTGGCTGTGCGGGAGTTGAGAAGCAAACCGTATCCCCGTGTGATTCCTTCAGCCCGTTTTGCCATTTGTCTAAGAGATGACAAGAGTCTAAGACATTTATGCAGTACAGCTCGATTTCGATGATTCTCTATTGTTTGTTGCTGATCGATGTTGGGGGCATATGCTTTTCTCTAGCTCTTCTCCAGTGCTGCGTTTTAGCAGTGCCTGCTTATACTTTGTGATTCTGGCCAGGCCTAGGGGACGTTCGCGAGGTGCCTTCCTTCTCTATCGTTTTGGCGTGTGGTGGGTGTGTTCCTTTGGGCCCGGTGAGAGTCCCTTCTGGCCTAGTGGGCTGGCTCTTTGATCCTCGCTCTAATGGGAGGGGGATGCAGGGATCAGTCTCGCTCCCCCGGACACAGATTTAATCCTGGGGGATACACTCAGCCTTTCTTCCATCTGAGGTCAGCAATAAGCAATAAGAGTCCCTTTGAGTTTGGGTACAAGAACCACTGGTCAGGTTGGGCCAAGTCGCCAACGGGCACGTGCGCTCCTCATGTCGCGCCACTGTCTGGAGTTAAAGAGATAGGGAGACCCGGCACGGAGCACCGAGACAGAGTGCAGAGCTGCTTCGAAGGGGGAAGCCTCTCTGTGTCGGTTGCGGATTTAGAGGAGGGTGCGTGGCACATCGTGCGGTCATACAGCACATAAATTAAGTCTCATAAGGTCATCAATAGTAAACAAGAGTTGACGACCAAGGTAAGATGCTGAACTTTAAGGCGGAAGCAGGCTCCTGGGCAGGGGCCCGGAGGATCTGTGCCTGCTGCCATAAAACAGCCCTGGCCAGCGTGCTGCTTGCGGGTGCCTGGCTCGAACTGGTTCCGAGCATCATTTTGCTTTTGCTTTTCCCAACAGCCTGTTCGCGTTATGCTCTGGTGGCTGAACTGCGATTCACGTGTCAATTGTATGTTTTCCCTCATACGGATGGAATTTAACTGGGGCACTTGCGTTTCTCAGGTACGGGATAGAGCAGAACATGCAGCGTCACAGGATATGTTCGGTGGTTCACGGGCACGCCTTGGCTGCCGGATTATAGGGGCGCAGCGTCCTTGCCAGGTGGAACAGCCCTAGCTCCTGCATAAGGGCGATAAAGTGTTCTGTTTATAGTCATTTGTTGTCACAGGATTATACCACTGTTTGTGCAAAAGATTTAATTTTAATAGCACACAGGTGAGGTGTTTGAGGTCACCGCGGACTGGCAGCTGTAAACTTCGGGTATCGCTCCAGGCCTACCAGTGTTCGTTCTTTATGTAATAACAGTGTATGGACGACGGGCAGTCTTTTCAGCCTACATCATTCACAGGGTGCACTCCAGGTTCATGTAGGGGCCGTTAAGGTGGGGTCCTTACAGTGGTGCCTTGGTGAGTGACCTGCGCAGCGTGTTGGTTGTGGTGCCTTTCCTTGGAGTGGGGATGCTCGGTACAAACTTTGGCTTGTCTCGTTGGCGCCTGGGGGGCGCTGTGGGGGCCGTGCGCTGGTGCAATTGGTTTCGTTTTATTGCATTGAGTGAAGTCTTCGCTGCGTGGCCGACAAGGTCCTTGTGCCACTAGGGTTTATGTAACATGTGTACATCGCTCAAGGCGCCTCGAAGCCCGGTAATGCGCACAAATGCAGCCTTACTTGGTGGTCTTAGAGTTTCTCGTTGGTCTAATGGGGGTTATTACTGATACCGATATGTCTCCCTCATCTTCAGTGTTTGATTTGGCTCGCAAGAAAGTGCCAGTGGCACGCTGGGATACCTTAGCAAAGTCGGTATGGGATACATATGCTGGGTGAGGGTAGCCTGCGTGGCGGCACAGCACCTGTCAGTGCAGATGACGGATGGGTCGGCAGGCTATCACCCAATTGGTGTCGCGGGTGACCACACAGTTGGTCATCATTTCTCTGCCCCCATCTTTTCATAGGGAAGAGATATGTGGGGTACCTAATTGCTCACAGCCTGGCACAGTAAGGTGGGCGCAAAGCGGGTTGTTACCCATTAAATGTTTTAAAACAAATGCTTTGGGGCACTTGCAGCAGTGAGGGAGCTTCCTGAGGACTTGAAGCTTAGTAGCACTCCCCTCCCCCAGTCAGCAGAATGGCCGCAGGCTCGGGCAGGTCAGAGGGGGATTTCTGGGCGGTGCTTGTAGAAGGTCATGTACCATTAAAGGCATGTTCCACGAAAGGGCAGGTTACTGCGAAGGTTGTTCCAAAGTTTTGAGGTCAAACTGGGTTGGAGCAGTAAAGAAAGTACAAACAGGCTACAATGTATTAAGGAACATTTGGCATTCCCAGTATTCAATAAAAGGGCAGGGATTGATACATACTGTCCCCTCCTGTTCCCACGGTCTTGTCTGCTCCATGGCATACTAGCAGAAGTTCAGGAGGGCTAGACTCCACCTAGGGTGGTGTCTGGCTTAATCGAGGGGCAAATCCAAAGGTTTCACATTTACTAACGTGTGAAATTTTCAGCTGCCAGTGCATAGTTTTATTCATATGCACAGTATTATTAATTCAAATAATAGATGTATTGACTAGTACGACCAGTGGACGGTCTCACACCAAGGCATTTGGCAGCGGTGAGGGTTGCTAGGCTGTAAGGATATCAAGGTTGAATATGACTGCCAGGCATCAGTAGCACTGAGCGGCTTGCAGCCAGAGGCGGTAGCTGATGCAAGGGCAGCTGTTAGATTAGAGCCCTACTCAGAGGGACCGCCTTAAGTGCTTGGAGGTCTGTTGGCACCGCCTTTCAAGGGAAGCCATTGTCGAGCGGGCTGCTCTGAGCAGGGCATTTGCAGGCGTAAGTAACAGTATCAGCTGCCAGTTCAAACGTGCATCTTTCACCAATTTACTCAGACAACTGGGACAGGAAGTAAGGCGGGCTGGATAACTCCTGCTTCTACCTGCATTGGCACATCTTGTCAGGAGTGACTGTCAAAGGGATGGCACGTAAGCCAGGTAATGTTAGCACCCATCCACACCAAGCCGATTGGTTAAGGTATCAGGCCCTTGGGGGCCAGTGCCATGAATTACTAAAGTGAACTGAACAGTAGGCGTGACCGTGGGTTACGCTAGCAGAAGTTTGGGGAAGAGCTAAACTCCACCCATGGTCATGGTGTAGTCTTAAGTAAGTTGGAGTTGTCACTCTTTGACCAGGGGTTCGATGCTACACGAGGGCATCGCTGCGCTGCGGCCAGAGCACGGTCTTTGTGTTTCCCAGGGGGGCAGCTAGTGAAGGCAAGGCTCTTCCCAAACCTGGCACCAGAACACAAGGTAGTCAGGGCCAACTTGTCTGTTGGGTGACTTAGGTAGGCACCTGTGTAGTTGTCACTCCACGAAGGGGCGAGTTGCCTCCAATAGTGGGCACAATACATATAGGTGTGTCTGTTTGTGGTATCTCCTAGCGGACCCACTGAAGGTGTACTGCAGCTGAACTGGGAAGCTTGGTTTCCGTCACTGTGGCAGGTTTAAAGCATCCAGGGTCGGAGATGCGCAGTAGGTACTGTGCATCTGTGATCCGACAGCAGTTGGGCAAGCGGGGTGCGCTGCGTAAGTTGTAATTGCACGAAAGGGTGAGGTGTCTCCAGTAGTGGGCGCAAGACATACATTGTTTCAAACCAGCTTTGATACCATTAAGGTGTTCACCAGGGTAGCAAGCAAAGGGGTTTGTGCATACGTCTGGGCAACGGGGCGAAATAAGTGCACCCCAGAACCAAGGGCAGTTGACTATGATCCTGCAGTTAGGCGCAAACGCCCGCCCGGTCAGTAATAGATGCCACACGGGGTGGTGACGCTGTCAGCCAACAGTGGGCTGCCGTCCCAAGTAATGGGGACACAAGGTGTCAAGCACAAAAGGCTACTATGTAAAAGAACATTTGGCATGTCCAGTGATCAACAAAAAGTAAAATTTAACTGAGCAGGTAATTTTCCACTGCTGGGGTTGCCCTGGGGTGGGCAGTGTGAACGCCCCTGCCCCCCTATTCGGGGGCTCTCGCAGGGAGGGTTCTAGCCTGGCGACTTTTCCTGCAGTTAAGGTCAAATGCCCTGCCCGGTTAGCTATATTAGCCTCCCTGGGCGGGGGTGCTGTCAGCTAACACATTGTGCTGCATCCCCAAGAAAGGGGGGAACAAGGTGCCAAGCACAAAAGGCAAGGCGAGCAGTTGGAACCCCCCCCCATTCGGGAATATTCTGGGATGAAGGGCAAAGTAGGACTTAGTCAATCCTAATGTTAGGCACCATAGGGCAGCCAGTGCGCACTGCATTAATCAGACGGATTCTCTAGCTGGTATCCCTAGCGGGGGGTTCACCACGAAGGGAGCTGAGCTGGCGAAATTTCCATAAGAAATAAGGGATGCACGGCAAGGGCAGGAGGGCACCCTGGCTCATTGTGTCACACGTCTAGTTATGGACATTCCTGTGTGTTATGAGTTAGAAAGCAAATGGACGGTGCAAAGGTTAAAGTATAATCCTTCTCGCCCGAATAGCCAAAGGTAGGCAGGTGGGTGTGGGAGCGGTCTCCCAACAAGCGGGCAGCTGTCCCTTAAGTGGGACACAGGTGTGCTAGACACACCGTCCTAGTAGGACGGCAGCTAGGTGAGCTCAGGAAATAAATGGGGCAATGTGAGCCAGGGAATCTGATCTGCCCCGCCCAGAGTTGGCACGGGGCTGAGTTATGTGAAGTAGTGGAACTTTCCCACAGGAGGGTGGATAGTTCTTGGCACAAATTCACTGGGCAGAAGGACCTTTGTGTTGCATTAGACACTAGCTGATCCAGGCTATCGGCAAGGGCTATTGTGATATAGATGGGGCTCATCTATCACCAGTGGGAGGGATCTCTTCCCTAGCGTTGCAGGAGGCCTGGAAATGAGAGGTTGCAGGTGAGAAAGGAGCTGTTTTGGTGGGGGGGCTCTCGCGGCGACGGTGGCCACCTCCAGAGCTGTGGCGGAGTTACAGGGCGATCTGGAAGCAGAGGAGTACAGAAGGGTACCTCTGCGCGGCACCATGGTGGGTGCCAGAGCCAAATCCTAGGAGCCTCATGGGAGGTTCCTGGAAAACCGTGTCGGCGCCCCGTTAGTCCTTCGGGCGGTTGTGGGCCTGAACAACCGGGGGTTTGCTATGCTACGCTCCGCCCTGAAAGGGGCGTGAGTAATAAGGGACCATGTGTCACGTGATCCGGGAAGAGGATCACCAGAAGTGGCAGCACAGATGGGGTTCGCCCCAGTGCTGCTTGGCTCATCAGGCGGGCAGGCGGCCCAGACGGTTGCGTGCCCTTGGATCGCCCGTAAGATAACCCACCATATTACATAACGGTGTATGTAATAAACCTGCAGCAATTTTACCCAAACAAGAAATGTGTTGTGTGTTTATTTATGAGCATGCTTGTTACGTTCGAGGGGTGGGGTAGGTTGCCAATGCTGGTACTATGCGGCTGTCCGAGGCCCCCCGCAGGGGGCCACTAAAGAGGGCAGCCCTCTAGTACCAGCTGGGCACCCCACACCCCCGTAGGGGCAGGGACTCGGGGAGGAGTCCCCCAAGCCTTGGCGCAGCGCGCTAGGCGAGCATCACTTCCGGGGCGCGAGGACAGGGGGAGGGTTATATAGGCCTCCCCCCCACGATCTTGTCGTCCTCTTTCGCGCGCCCGGACACGCCGTCTCCCACCCTACCGCTTACCCGGCGTGGTTCGTGGCAGGCAGGAGGCAGAGAATGTTGTAATGTTGTCTTTTTTCGTTGCAGGAGGAGTTACAGGGCGATCTGGAAGCAGAGGAGTACAGAAGGGTACCTCTGCGCGGCACCATGGTGGGTGCCAGAGCCAAATCCTAGGAGCCTCATGGGAGGTTCCTGGAAAACCATGTCGGCGCCCCGTTAGTCCTTCGGGCGGTTGTGGGCCTGAACAACCTGGGGGTTTGCTATCCTACGCTCCGCTCTGAAAGGGGCGTGAGTAATAAGGGACCATGTGTCACGTGATCCGGGAAGAGGATCACCAGAAGTGGCAGCACAGATGGGGTTCGCCCCAGTGCTGCTTGGCTCATCAGGCGGGCAGGCGGCCCAGACGGTTGCCTGCCCTTGGATCGCCCGTAAGATAACCCACCATATTACATAACGGTGTATGTAATAAACCTGCAGCAATTTTACCCAAACAAGAAATGTGTTGTGTGTTTATTTATGAGCATGCATGTTACGTTCGAGGGGTGGGGTAGGTTGCCAATGCTGGTACTATACTCGGGTGCAGCTGTGTGTGTGCCCGGGAAGCTGTCTCAGCCCGGGCTGCCACACAAGATGGGGGGGGGGGGCTGAAGCCCTTTGAGCCCAATGGGCGTTGCGCGCCTGCAAGAGACACCCTACACTGGTTGAGTAGCACTATAAAAAGAAATGTCTGTGAGAGAGAGCGGTTATGGAGACTTTCGCGGCATTGTTGGAGGGTGCGGCAATGAGGAAATTTGTGGAGAAGGAAGACATTGGGGGGCACCACCAGCAAACATTGTAGCTAGGGCACCACCAGGAAACGTGGCTATGAGAACCACCAGCGCTAAAGCCGTTCCTGCCAGGTAGAACAAACTGAGAAACTGCAGGAAAGTTTTGTTCTTCGGCGCGGGCTTTGGCGGCAGGCCTCTGTGCAGAACTCGCACTCACAGTCGGGCGGATGTGCTTCACAGGCAGACTTGGAAAGGTTGCACAACAAACACTTCAGCAAGATGACCCAGTTAGAGCCAGCCGCTGCTCTCCAGGTGAACTTCCTCTCCACAGTGAAATGCTCGGAATTGGGTTCCATGAGCGAGAAGCCGACACCCGAGGTTGCACTTGGTGTCATTACTCTGTGGTTGACGGGCGGGGAGCTCACCAGTGTGTGCGATCAGAATAAAAAGTGCACAGAGGGTAAAAGAGCTCAAACGTGTCATCAGTTTGCAAAACCAGATCGCAGTTAAGATGTGGTTAAAGAAAGTTATCAAGGGATGAAGAAGGAGGGGGCGGTTAAGATCAGCAAGTGAAGGCCTCAGTTACCTCCACGCGAATTCCCCCCATTCCCCCAATTCATCTCTACGAGAGAGGCTGGTTGTAGCAGCAGCATCCAGAGATATAGAGATATAGAATTGAGGAATATTAGAACTTCCTGCCTCTCGAGGTCATTTGTGCATACAAATTCTAAAAGACCGAGCTAAAATCCAGGCTACAGATCAAATATATCAGTGCATTTGTGCAACAGTGTCAATGTGCAGATGTCCTTTCGGCAGGCTGAGCCCGGGGCATGCAAAACTGCAACAAAAAGGGCGTTTACCAAGAATGACGCAGAAAATGGATGTTCCATGGCCAGGGGAGAGTGTGAGACAGAAAAAACTGTTTTGCTTAAACCTTTCAGACAAGGAGTCAAGAAATATCTAATGACTATAGGGACTGGTGAAACGGATGGTGGGGTCCCTGGCAAGTCAAGCTCATACAAAGTTTCGCGGCCACCCTTCCATCAGATGCGCCGCAGTGGCTTTTGAGGCACTCTGGCGAAGAGGAGGGTATGCACTCCCAATACAGGCCCGAGCCTTTGATTGGGTCACTATTCATTAAGGAGGGCATGCACCCCAAGAAGGGTCCCAAGGCTTGACTTCGGTTGCAATGTGTCGAGCAGGGAGGCATGCATTCCCAAGAAGGGTCATGAGGCCTCATTTGAGTCACTATGCGTCAGGCAGGAGGATATATACCCCTGATAGGGGCCCGAGCCTTTGCTAGGGTCGCTATTCATCAACGAGGGCATGCACGTCAAGGTAGGGTCCCAAGGGAAGCGCTATGCATCGAGCAGGAGGGCATGCATTCCTAAGTAGGACCCCGAGCCTTTGACTGGGTCACTATTCATCAAGGAGGCCATGCACTTCAAGGAAGGGTCCCAAGGCTACCCTTGGGTTGCTATGCGCAGAGCAGGAGGGCATGCATTACCAAGAAGGGTCCCAAGGCTACATTTAGGTCCCTATGCACCAAGCAGGAGGTTATGCACTCCCAATAAGGTCCCTGAGCATTTGACTGGGTCACTATTCATCAAGGAGGGCATGCACTCCAAAGAAGGCTCCCACGGCTTCACTTGGGTTGCTATGCGCCGAGCAGGAGGGCATGCATGCCCAAGAAGGGTCCTGAGGCTACATTTGGGTCACTATGCACCAGGCAGGAGGGCATGCACACCCAGTAAGGGCTCCAAGGCTACACTTGCATCACTATGCGTCGATACTCCCAGTACGGGCCCGGAGGGTACATTTGGGTCACTATGTATTGAGCATGAAGGCAGGCCATACTGATAACAGCTCCAAGACTACAAGTGGGTCTCTACTAATTTAGCATTGGCTATCACCTTCCAGGCCCCCCTCACCTCCTTCTATGCCCGCGTGTAGACTCCTAGGGACACCCTTACCTTCGGCTTCTGGGCCTCCACAGACCATGATCACCATCCATGTCTACCCCAGGGCTTCCCCTCACCAACCATCCTGGCTAAGTTCTCATGTCAGGCCTCATAACATGAATGAAACCCTTTCTCCGGACATGTCAAATCACTTTTTTGCATAAAACTAAACATATGAACACAACATCCAGCAGAAACGTTTTTGCTGCAGCAGGTATTTCCTATGTGCGGGAATTGGAATTAACCCAATATTCTTCTGCACCCCTACAGTAGAACAGAAAAAACTCGGCAACCAAAATACTAGGTTATGGAATCAATAAGAGAATATAGTGAGGTATAAACTCACTTGTATGGGGAAAGCAAGTGTTAATCTGGAGTCATTAATCTATGTATATCTTCACGAGGACTGAAGAAAAGAAAAAGCACAGCCTTGCAAAATAGTGAATTCTGCTTGCTCATGTCTGAAAACTCTTGAGAGAAAAAAAATCGGGTCCATCGCAGATTTCTGTGGCACAGACGCAAGGTGCGATCCTGTGCAATTTTACGCACTTAGGGAATCTGCAAAATTTCACCAAACCTTTCCCTCTCCTGCACCCTTTGTAAAAATCGAGGTATTTCATGTACTTCCCCACACTTCATGTGCCACCTGCATGGGCTTCATGAATGGGGACATTATGACGTGAAAAACTGTGAGGTTCCAATTTATCTTGAGAAAAAAAGCGTTTACACTTGATCACACCGCAGGTCTAGGCCCAGATCTTCTCCTGGACACAACTCAATACCCGAGTCTCAAGGTTGGTCTTTCTGTTTAAGCAGGGTAGTTAGTCGAGGTAAATGAGAAAGATGCCCCACGAGCTTCAAGGGCCTGGAACTTTATTTAGTCAACTAGGAGTCTGGATTTCAGCAGCTCAGGGCACACAGAATTCCTTAGGCCTGGAGTGTCCAACGTTGGCCCAGTAAGACCAGAGCTTTAGGACACCCAAATAAACTACATTTATCTACAATGACTATAAATTGAAAATAAATATGTAGTCACTTGCCGTGTGGCAGTGCTTAATTTGTAAAGAAATAAGTGCCACCATGTGGCAGACTGTCATGAGTGCTGGTGTTGACAAAGAAGTTTAAATATCAATGGGAGAGAGAGGACTAGAAATCTAGTCCGTATCCCCAATGTTATTATATGTCATCAAAGAGAACTAGTCTATTTTGCGTGATAAAGAACTCAGAACTGTATGGTGAGTAATAAGAAAAACTCTAATTTCTTTTTATGAAGCCCTCACCCACCAACCTAGTTGGTGGCATGGCATGCTTCATCATCGGGCCCACCCGGTGACACCGAATGTGTCCCGAGTGTGCTACAACGCCTGAGTTACAGCGGAGCAGGTATGTCCAGTGGTCCCATTACCCAGAGGGTTTACCTTTAATATATGGGCCTCTGGCAGTAATAAAAAACAAGGCAGTGGATGTAGATGGAGTGGTAGTTAGGAACTCCTGCATCCAGTGGGCGGTCTACATGTTTCAGCCAGGCCTTTAATTATTAACTGGCTTTCCTCAGGACCTTAAATATATGTGAAATGTGAGATCTACACTAAAATACGTGTTTTTGACCTAAAAATATGTTGCACGCGCTAAGGTGCACTATGTGCGAGAAGGGGATACGCTGGTATTCAACCTGTCAAGCACCCCACTATCATCTAAGGAAGAAACAGTACTTGCCAGGTAGGTCGCTCCCCCACCACACAGCTCCGCCTGTGCTGTCCGCCCGCTGCTGCTGGTAAGCTCGCCCCTCCGCTTGTGGCCTCGGTGCCCGCATTTCTTGTGTTTTCTCGCTCCTTTTTGCCTTCTGTGCCCCCGCTGCCCCATTTGTACTGTGCCCGTATTTCTTGTGTTTTCTCGCTCCTTTTTGCCTTCTGTGCCCCCGCTGCCCCATTTGTACTGTGCCCGTATTTCTTGTGTTTTCTCGCTCCTTTTGCCTTCTGTGCCCCCGCTGCCCCATTTGTACTGTGCCCGTATTTCCTGTGTTTTCTCGCTCCTTTTTGCCTTCTGTGCCCCCGCTGCCCCATTTGTACTGTGCCCGTATTTCCTGTGTTTCTCGCTCCTTTTTGCCTTCTGTGCCCCCGCTGCCCCATTTGTACTGTGCCCGTATTTCTTGTGTTTTCTCGCGCCTTTTGCCTTCTGTGCCCCCGCTGCCCCATTTGTACTGTGCCCGTATTTCTTGTGTTTTCTCGCACCTTTTGCCTTCTGTGCCCCCGCTGCCCCATTTGTACTGTGCCCGTATTTCTTGTGTTTTCTCGCTCCTTTTGCCTTCTGTGCCCCCGCTGCCCCATTTGTACTGTGCCCGTATTTCTTGTGTTTTCTCGCTCCTTTTGCCTTCTGTGCCCCCGCTGCCCCATTTGTACTGTGCCCGTATTTCTTGTGTTTTCTCGCTCCTTTTTGCCTTCTGTGCCCCCGCTGCCCCATTTGTACTGTGCCCGTATTTCTTGTGTTTTCTCGCTCCTTTTTGCCTTCTGTGCCCCCGCTGCCCCATTTGTACTGTGCCCGTATTTCTTGTGTTTTCTCGCTCCTTTTTGCCTTCTGTGCCCCCGCTGCCCCCGCTGCCCCATTTGTACTGTGCCCGTATTTCTTGTTTTCTCGCTCCTTTTTGCCTTCTGTGCCCCCGCTGCCCCATTTGTACTGTGCCCGTATTTCTTGTGTTTTCTTGCTCCTTTTGCCTTCTGTGCCCCCGCTGCCCCATTTGTACTGTGCCCGTATTTCTTGTGTTTTCTCGCTCCTTTTGCCTTCTGTGCCCCCGCTGCCCCATTTGTACTGTGCCCGTATTTCTTGTGTTTTCTCGCTCCTTTTTGCCTTCTGTGCCCCCGCTGCCCCATTTGTACTGTGCCCTTATTTCTTGTGTTTTTCGCTCCTTTTTGCCTTC
This sequence comes from Calotriton arnoldi, assembly GCA_963921515.1. Lineage (NCBI taxonomy): Eukaryota > Metazoa > Chordata > Amphibia > Caudata > Salamandridae > Calotriton > Calotriton arnoldi. Next base: position 563,227 of record CAWUFW010000027.1, read on the forward strand.
TGTGCCCCCGCTGCCCCATTTGTACTGTGCCCGTATTTCTTGTGTTTTCTCGCTCCTTTTGCCTTCTGTGCCCCCGCTGCCCCATTTGTACTGTGCCCGTATTTCTTGTGTTTTCTCGCTCCTTTTTGCCTTCTGTGCCCCGCTGCCCCATTTGTACTGTGCCCGTATTTCTTGTGTTTTCTCGCTCCTTTTGCCTTCTGTGCCCCCGCTGCCCCATTTGTACTGTGCCCGTATTTCTTGTGTTTTCTCGCTCCTTTTTGCCTTCTGTGCCCCCGCTGCCCCATTTGTACTGTGCCCGTATTTCTTGTGTTTTCTCGCTCCTTTTTGCCTTCTGTGCCCCCGCTGCCCCATTTGTACTGTGCCCGTATTTCTTGTGTTTTCTCGCTCCTTTTTGCCTTCTGTGCCCCCGCTGCCCCATTTGTACTGTGCCCGTATTTCTTGTGTTTTCTCGCTCCTTTTTGCCTTCTGTGCCCCCGCTGCCCCATTTGTACTGTGCCCGTATTTCTTGTGTTTTCTCGCTCCTTTTTGCCTTCTGTGCCCCCGCTGCCCCATTTGTACTGTGCCCGTATTTCTTGTGTTTTCTCGCTCCTTTTTGCCTTCTGTGCCCCCGCTGCCCCATTTGTACTGTGCCCGTATTTCTTGTGTTTTCTCGCTCCTTTTTGCCTTCTGTGCCCCCGCTGCCCCATTTGTACTGTGCCCGTATTTCTTGTGTTTTCTCGCTCCTTTTTGCCTTCTGTGCCCCCGCTGCCCCATTTGTACTGTGCCCGTATTTCTTGTGTTTTCTCGCTCCTTTTTGCCTTCTGTGCCCCCGCTGCCCCATTTGTACTGTGCCCGTATTTCTTGTGTTTTCTCGCTCCTTTTTGCCTTCTGTGCCCCCGCTGCCCCATTTGTACTGTGCCCGTATTTCTTGTGTTTTCTCGCTCCTTTTTTCTTCTGTGCCCCCGCTGCCCCATTTGTACTGTGCCCGTATTTCTTGTGTTTTCTCGCTCCTTTTTGCCTTCTGTGCCCCCGCTGCCCCATTTGTACTGTGCCCGTATTTCTTGTGTTTTCTCGCTCCTTTTTGCCTTCTGTGCCCCCGCTGCCCCATTTGTACTGTGCCCGTATTTCTTGTGTTGACTCGCTCATTTTTGCCTTCTGTGCCCCCGCTGCCCCATTTGTACTGTGCCCGTATTTCTTGTGTTGACTCGCTCATTTTTGCCTTCTGTGCCCCCGCTGCCCCATTTGTACTGTGCCCGTATTTCTTGTGTTTTCTCGCTCCTTTTTGCCTTCTGTGCCCCCGCTGCCCCATTTGTACTGTGCCCGCATTTCTTGTGTTTTCTCGCTCCTTTTTGCCTTCTGTGCCCCCGCTGCCCCATTTGTACTGTGCCCGCATTTCTTGTGTTTTCTCGCTCCTTTTTGCCTTCTGTGCCCCTCGCTGCCTCTCTCCATTCCCGCCGCTGCGTCCCCTGCGGCCCCGCCCCCCTGACTGCCCATTCGCTGCCCCTGCCTCCCAGCTGCTCCTCCCTCCCACGTCCCCATATATGGCGGCCGCTGCGCGGCCGCGCCGCTGGCGCGCATAAGGCGGGCCTAAGGCAAGCCCGTCTGCGCCCGTCCGCGACTGGACCGCGCCCAGCGCCAGAACCCCTGGACCGCGCGCCCCCCGCTCCAGCCTCGAGGACCGACGCCGATACGATGCCACCACACTCCACGCTCTCAACCCCGGACGGACGCACAACTGCTTCAAGGCCGCCCCGAAACGCACCCATGGTCCCTTCACCTGCCGGAACTGCAGCTACACCAGCCTCAGAGCCACCGAGGCGCCCGCAAAGAAGGACCTCAACCACCTCCGGTGCATCCTACTGAACACCCGCTCCGCACGCAAACACGCCGTCGAGCTCTGGGACCTGCTCGACACATCATCACCAGACGTCGCCTTCCTGACAGAGACCTGGATGAACGACTCCTCCGCCCCCGACATCGCCATAGCCATCCCAGACGGCTATAAGATCACCCGCAGAGACCGCATCAACGCAGTAGGAGGAGCTTTCACCTGGAGAACAACAACGACAGCAACTCCACCACCCTGATCGACAGCCTCGCCAACCTCGGCCTGAGCCAGCTCGTCACAACACCGACCCACTCCGCCGGCCACACGCTTGACCCCATCTTCTCCTCAAGCTCCCACGTCTCCTTCAGCCACACCACGGAACTCCTCTGGACCGACCACCGCTGCATCCACTTCACCTTCCAGAAACCCACCACACACCACCGCATCCAACAGATCCCACGCCGCTGCTGGAGCAAAGTCACCGAAGACCAACTCCGGGCAACCCTCGCTCTCAGCCCTCCCTCCGACCCATCCAACACCGACGACGCTGCCTGCAACCTCAGACGATGGATGGACGACTGTGCCAACACCCTCGCCCCGCTGAAAAGCTCACCTACAGCGACACCACCAAAAGAGCCAGCTGGTTCACCTCGGAACTCCTAGCTTCCAAGCGTACCTGCCGGAAACTAGAGAAGAAATGGCACAGTGATAAGACACCGGACAGCCACACAGCCCACAAAGACGCCATCCGTAACCACCACCACCTCATCAGGTCCGCCAAGAGAATCTCCTTCAAAGACCGCCTCGACAACAACGCACACAACAGCAAGGAGCTTTTCAACATCGTGAAGGAACTCTCCAATCCCAGCTCCAACACCAACGACATCCCGCCGTCGCAACCCCTGTGCGATTCCCTCGCCACCTTCTTTCACCGCAAGATCGCCGACATCCACGACAGCTTCAACACCCTGACAGCCCCAACTAAGATCGATGCACCAGACCCGCCACACACCATCGACCACGACCCCCTGCCAGCCTGAACATCGAGGACACCATCAAGACCATGAGCACAATACACTCCGGCTCCCCGTCAGACCCTTTCCCGCACCACATCTTCAACAAAGCCAGCAGCTCCATCGCACCCCACCTGTGCAACGTCATCAATCTCTCCTTCGAGACCGCAACCTTCCCAGAGAGCTGGAAACACGCAGAGATCAACGCCCTACTCAAAAAACCCAAGGCGGACCCGAGAGACCTCAAGAACTTCCGGCCCATCTCTCTGCTTCCGTTCCCAGCCAAGGTCATCGAGAAGATCGTCAAACAGCTAACCCGATACCTCGAAGAAAACAGCATCCTGGACCCATCCCAATCGGGGTTCCGCAGCAACCACAGCACTGAGACTGCCCTCATCGCCGTCACCGACGACATCAGGATCCTGCTGGACAATGGTGAGACCGCAGCCCTCATCCTGCTGGACCTCTCCGCCGCCTTTGACACTGTCTGCCACTGCACTCTACGCGCACGCCTCCACGACGCAGGGATCCGAGACAAGGCCCTGGAATGGACCACCTCCTTCCTCGACGGCAGAACCCAGAGAGTCCGCCTCCCACCTTTCCGATCCGAAGCCTCCGAGATCATCTGTGGCGTACCCCAGGGATCGTCCCTCAGCCCAACATCTACATGGCCCCGCTCGCACGCATCGCCAGACAACACGACCTCAACATTATCTCCTACGCCGACGACACTCGACTGATCCTCTCCCTCACCAAGGACCCCCTCGCCGCCAAAGCCAATCTCCACGAAGGAATGAAGGCCGTCGCCGATTGGATGAAGATCAGCCGACTAAAGCTGAACACGGACAAAACGGAGGTCCTCATCCTCGGCTCCAACCCCTCAGCCTGGGACGACTCCTGGTGGCCAACGACGCTGGGAGCAGCCCCGGCACCCACCGACCACGCACGCAACCTGGGAGTCATCCTCGACTCAACGCTCTCCATGGCCAAGCAAGTCAACGCAGTCTCCTCCTCCTGCTTCAACACCCTCCGCATGCTTCGCAAGATCTACAGGTGGATCCCGACAGACACAAGAAGAACAGTCACCCAGGCCCTCGTCAGTAGCAGACTGGACTATGGGAATGCCCTCTACGCGGGAGCCCCGGCCAAGCTCATCAAGCGACTGCAACGCATACAAAACGCCTCCGCACGACTGATCCTCGACGTACCACGCCACAGCCACATCACCCCCCACTTGAGGAACCTGCACTGGCTCCCCGTCGACAGGAGGATCACCTTCAAACTCCTCATCCACGCACACAAGGCACTCCACAAAACTGGCCCAGCCTACCTCAACAGACGACTCTTCTTCTACGTCCCCAACCGCCAGCTCCGCTCCGCCGACCTCTCCCTCGCCACCGTCCCTCGCATTCGAAGAACAACCACCAGCGGCAGATCCTTCTCACACCTCGCCGCCAAGACCTGGAACACCCTTCCACTAAGCCTACGACAGACCCAAGACCTGCTGACCTTCAGGAGGCTACTCAAGACCTGGCTGTTCGACCAGTAGCAGCATCCCCCCCCCCTTCCCTCTCCCCAGCGCCTTGAGACCCTCGCGGGTAAGTAGTGCGCTCTACAAATTCTGTGATTGATTGATTGATTGATTAACAAAGACCTATCATTTGTCCCAACCACCAGATTGGACAAATTCCAACTACATGTGGAGCTCGCTGAGTTCTTTAGGAAACTTAAGCTTAAGGCTTTCTTTGAAAAACCTAGAACAACCAATCACGACACCAATGACAACATCAACGAGACAGGTTTTAAACTCAAATCGACTTTCATCCCTCCACCCGCCAGTGTCCCGGCGGAAATAGCCACTTTTGAACAAGCTGTCTACCATGAAATAGAACGAATCGACACTACAGGAACCTACAACAACCTCTCCAAGGAAGATAGAGAGACCATCAAGAATCTACAGGATAACCCCGCACTCATTATAAAACCAGCCGACAAAGGCGGAGGTATCGTGTTACTAGACAAAACAGATTATGACAAGGAATGCCGTAGGTTACTAAGTGACTCACGGAATTATAAACGTCTCAGAAATGACCCCACCATGACACTGCAAGCTACCATCAAAACTCTGGTGGAACGAGCAAGGGAGGAACAACATATTTCGAAACAGGAAGCTGACTATCTGTGTACCAAAAACATCAAGGTACCGTACTTCTACACAGTGCCTAAGGTCCATAAAGGAACAAGACCTCCACCAGGACGCCCCATCGTTTCTGGAATCAGTTCCCTCCTGGAACCCCTGTCCAGGTACTGTGGTTTTTTCCTAAACCCTCTGGTACAGCAGACACCAACCTACATCAAAGACACCAAACATCTGCTCAATATCAAAGACCAGAGTTTTGACCCTACCACCAAACTGATGGTGGGGTTAGACATCGAAAGTCTTTATACGAGTCTCCCACAAGATGCCACCTTACAAGTCCTCCACGACATACTAATGAACATGCCCTGGGAATACCACACCCCCAGGGAATTCATCCTCAAATGTGCCACACTTGCCCTCAAAGAAAATTACTTCGAATATGAAGGCGAGTTCTACTTGCAGACCAATGGGACATCCATGGGGAGCGTTTTCGCCCCCAGCGTGGCAGGACTTTATGTCCACCATTTCGAACAGACACACATATCATCTTCCACTAACCCACACTTCGCCAAAATCAAAATATGGCGTCGCTACATCGACGACATCTTGATGATCTGGGAAGGTACGCCAGCATCTTTGACGGTATTCCTGACATGGTTAAATGAGAGAGACCCATACCTACGATTCACAAGTACATTCAGCTCCACTACCTTGGCATTCCTGGACCTCAATATAACAGCTGAGGCAGGGACCCTTATCACCAACACTTACTACAAACCCACGGCCAGGAATTCCCTCCTCCACTTTGACAGTTTCCACCCCCGAGCCCTCAGGGAAAATCGCCCATTCGGACAATTTCTGCGTATACGCAGGAATTGTATCCAAATCACGGATTACAATAAACAATCAGCCACCCTTGTTTTCAAATTACAGGATCGTGGCTACCCTCGGAGAATCATCCAAAAAAACAAAAAACGAGCATGCAACTAAAACCGTGAGGCCCTCTTAGAAAACATCACACGGGAAGTATCCTGCCCACCCATGACATGCGTCACAACCTACAATGTGGCTAACAAAGTGTCCAGTATCATCAGGAAGCATTGGCGCATCATAAACTCGGACTAGAAAATGGGAGGAACCCCTTTTCGCCTACAAACGAGCCAGCAACCTAAAGGATCGACTAGTGTCAACACGACCTAGAACACCCCATAGACCCACCACCAACACAATCCTGAACACATGGGGTCTCCCAAAGGTAACTGGACACTACCCCTGTAATGACTGCAGCGTGTGTCATTTGACACATCCTTCAAAGACACTGGATCTGGAACCTGGAAAAACCTGGAAACAACTACAGCACACAAACTGCAACTCTACCAATGTTGTCTATCTAATCATGTGCCCATGCGGCCTTCGCTATGTGGGCATGACAACACGTAAGGTCAGGACCAGAATAGTCGAACACCGCAGTACAATAAGGTGCAAGAAAAACATCAGTCGCCTCACGGACCACTATCTACAGCAAGGACACACACCAAATGATATGTCATGGACGGTGATCGAACAGTTTGAACATAATAACCTGAACAATGAAAAGTTCCTACTCACTAAGGAACAACGATGGATCTATCGTTTATCCACCCAGCACCACGGGTTAAACGATTCCATCCCGTGGCACAGTCTGAACCCCTGAGTATTTATGCACTGAGCACACACATTTGTTGAAATACTCCCCCTTTCCTGCTGGGCTCCCATCAGATACCATAACTCCTTCCTAGTAAAGTGACCCAACGTTTATACTCTGGGACATTACTTAACTTACAATCAGACGATTGGCACATACATGGCCGTCGCCATTCTTCATGTCCCCACCATTTTTTCTTTAACACACACGCGCAGATCTGTCTGAGTAGCGTCCCCCCGTCTATCTTTTTGATAATCTGGGCTTTGACACTTGGAAAATATAAACTTTTTAATATAAGCCATCCTGGCTTAAACACACCAGCACTCCGGGGCATTGTGTACGTAGTTACCATGACGATCGGCAACTGTGCCCTTTCATCATTAAACTTGCGTCCCCGCTAGCGCCAGGTCCTTTTACTGTGGGGCGTCCAACTACTGGTTATTATGACGATTGGCCATAATGCGCCCTCACGTCATCACGTCCCTCGCTAGGTCTGTTGTCTATGTCTGTATCTCTCCTTTCGCTTACAGACGCTATTCACAGAAACCTGATCATTGGAAACACCTGAACGCCCGCAATGGGTATTTAACAGCCTCGCTAACCCGGGTCCATTATCCACGGAGATCCGACGCAGCACACCAGGTTTTCACGAGGGTCCTGACCAACGATGTAGTAAGTAGAATCAGAGGAATCGTTCACCCACCAACCGGGTAAGACCTTCCTTTACAGCTTTTACAAAGGGCTATCGTGCCACTGTTTTTGCTCCACAGAGTCAGAACCCCTGCCGGAATCTCATGGGGCACTCGCTGCAAATCGCTAGTGTGAGAATAATTTTCAAATCTCCCCTTCTTCTGTGTGATTTCCCGATATAGTCTACCACATACAGTAGCGCATATACCGGTAATCACCACTTTGTACCACCACCACGGTCTCACTTTGCCGCTTTTTCCGCTACCCTCACGGACACAACGGCCAACATGTATTGACGTGATAATGCTAACCATGCTAAAAAAACATTATCTGTATGTTTGTTCGTCTTGTATGTTTTGTGTACAGGAATGCTTTGAGAGGGAATCCCCTTCTCGCACATAGTGCACCTTAGCGCGTGCAACACATTTTTAGGTCAAAAACACGTATTTTAGTGTAGATCTCACATTTCACATATATTTAAGGTCCTGAGGAAAGCCAGTTAATAATTAAAGGCCTGGCTGAAACATGTAGACCGCCCACTGGATGCAGGAGTTCCTAACTACCACTCCATCTACATCCACTGCCTTGATTTTTATTACTGCCAGAGGCCCATATATTAAAGGTAAACCCTCTGGGTAATGGGACCACTGGACAGTTTTTAAACTTCACTTTCACTTCACTATCACCGCACACTCAGCAATATACCTGCTCCGCTGTAACACAGGCGTTGTAGCACACTCGGGACACATTCGGTGTCACCGGGTGGGCCCGATGATGAAGCATGCCACCAACTAGGTTGGTGGGTGAGGGCTTCATAAAAAGAAATTAGAGTTTTTCTTATTACTCACCATACAGTTCTGAGTTCTTTATCACGCAAAATAGTTGACAAAGAAGTGCCAGTGCCGAGAAACAGACACCACCGGCTCAAATTAAGCACTGCCGTGTTGAAAACACCTCATGGATCCGGCTTTTCATTGCCTGGAGTTAACCGTCTCATCATGCCTTATCACGTCTACTGAGCATATGAACGCAGGGCACTGACCGATCTGTATTTTCACTCGAACACCACAAGAAGTCCCAGTCAGATAACTGCTGATACACATATATTGGTGTTTTTAGGCGTACACTGTAATTCCTCCAATAGTTTTCTGAATAGCATCAAAGTAAAACATAAGCGGAAATAATCTTCAGACACCCACCCCCTAACAATTCTGAAAAGATGGAGGAGACATCTCAAAGGAGACCTTTAGGTTAACACCAACACCCAAAGAACATTGATGTTAAGAAAATGTCCTGTGGTGCATCTCTCCCTAAGCTACCCCTAATAGTGGGTGGGCATTGAAGACTATTAGATACATTTAGGGCCACTGGAATTATGTGGTAGGGGAGCACCAAATGATGGGGCAGAATTTACTAAATTATGCATCAAGAAAGGGCAAATTATGCGTTGTAATGTGGTACAACTCTTGCTAGTATTACTTCATTATTTTGTCATTTTCTTCACACGGCAATACTGTGTGGGCAAAGATTTTACCTCATTAGTACCAATTTAACAACCAAATACAAAAATAAGCAACTGAAAGATGGCCAGTTTACCTTTGCGACGGGCCTTTCACCGCACACAAACACGTAGCCACATTTTTAGTAACTTTTGATCTGCGTAAGCTAGAAACATTTTTTTTCATTACAATTTGCAGATTATGCAGCAGATGATGGATTATGTGGCAGATGTGGCAAATCCATAATCATGCGAAAAATGCAGCGGCTGCGGAATCACATAATTCCAGAGGCTCTGGATAATTAAATAAGTAATAATCATCCATTACAAATTAACAAGATCAGAAAGTCGAAAAATGTATCAGATGAGTAAATCATTACAATTTATTAGTGCATACTAAAAACTATTTTAAAATGTGCACACCTCTAGATTAGGACTGGTCAACATGTTTCATTGCCATATGCTTTGGCAAATTCGTCAGGATACGAGGACCAAAAACAAGCAAGATGTCTACGACAGTGCACCTGGACCCAATGGGTTACAAGCGCGCCAGGACAACCAATGTGGAAGTGCACGCTGTCATGGTCCTCTGTTTCTGAGCCATCGGCAAAAAAGGCGACTCGACACATGGGCTACTCAAGGCTAAAAAGGTAGAAAAGCGGCGAGTCCTAGATTACAGCGCCATCATAAAGAAGGCGAAATTCACTCAACCGCTGAAGAGTAACGCGGCTGCAATGAAGGCTCCTCTTTAGTGTAGTAGGTGGTGGATTTGGTCGCAAAGATCACAGGCACAAAAAGGAGCACCCAATGCAGGATCTGCTGGCTGAGGCCACGGGAGAGCACACAAAAGTACACTCTCTCCAAATATTGTTGGACTGGAGTTAGAACAGTAAATATTCCTGCCTTCCAATATCTGGGCAGATTACAAACTCTCTCCTACGAGCTTCACGAGAGGCACTGAAATAGGGCGACTTCCAGGAGATCAGGCTCAACAAGATAGGCTTTTGTAGAAGAGAAATCTACAAATGTGGATGTCTGCTTATTCTCCATTTATCCAAACACGAGGCAGAGGGCTGGCGGAGCCAGCGAATTTAACATACATGCTACCATCCTGCCTGCCCTTCTCACTTTGTTCTCTGATATAGCTAAGAACTAAGGCACAGAATCAAACTTACTGGCCCATTCTAGGTAGGCTTAGACACTTAATACCAATTGAAAACCCTGCATTTTATCTCACAGTAATGGCACTTGCTATATCGTATACTTTATTTTAATTCAAATAGTATTGCTATGGATATTCCATTTTTATGTTAAATCGTATTTAATTTGGACTCACTCTTTGTACTTATTCCCAGACCTCTGAATGCTTTGCCTTCAAGCTACCAATAGAAGCCAGCAGCACTATTTACGACCTAAAGAGAACTTTCACTCCCACAATATAGGGAAACCCAAATATAATTTTGGTGCTGGACTAGGTGCCCTGGGAGATAAAATCCACACTGGTTTCTATACCCTAGGCAGAAACCGAAAACCTCACAATAGTGGCATTTCCTGGATCATCAGTAAATAGCAGCCTCATTTCTTCACATTTGTATTTACTGTTAAATATATCACAGTGATCTGTGTCACTCTTTATTCATGACCTGTGCTCTCTGTGCCCCTTTCCAAATTGAATGTTTTTGTTTCGCAGGGTTGCTGCTTGTTGTCTGTTGTGCGTGCTCTTCCATATTGTTGGAACTAAATGGGCACCCAACTTGTTGCGCTTTGTGGTCTCTCACATCCGTGTGATATCTGACCTTGGGAGCTTCAGAAGATTTTCTCCCAAGTCCAATAGAGAAGTATAGCCAATAAGCCATTTCAATAAATGCTTCCAGCCTCCGACACCAAGTTAGATTTCAACTTCTCATTTGTAATCCATGTAGGAAACCGAACACTGGGGGTAAATAAGCCTTCCTTTAGTAATGCAAGAATACCAAGTAGAACCGGAAGTAGTGGGGGCAAAAGTTAAAGTCAACTGGCCAGAGCACAATTTAACACACCCACTTTCTGCTCCAGGCAATAGTTCTTGCAGAACAACTAGATGATGCCTCAAGCAGACCATGAGGATTAAGAAGCATGCACAGAGATGGTGAAGAATCATAGATTGTCAAAGACTAGAGTCAGGCTAGTTCCATCTCAACAGACATGAGTCTGCGTCCTTGGATGGCAGTCTCCTCAGCTGTGACCGGACCGTCTTGAGGAAGAGGTTACCGATGAACAAAGTTCTGCAGAAAATGCAGGAGCCGAGAAGAAGCAGTTACTTCCTTTGGAATCATTCCCATGACAGGCGAATTCTGAGATGACTATGTTAAGGAATGTAATAACTGCCTTTATTTAATTGAATTTACAAAACAACTGCACTCTGAACCCAGGCAACACTGGGTGAGCATGGTGAGGACACCAGTCCTTACAGAATCAGGCAATAGGTGCTGGATGGGAGACATGTACGCTTGTGGTTAGAGTAACCGTGCACCCAAGTATAGGGAGCAGCACTAGTGAAGCAGGTGATGAGGCTACCTTGTTTGTGGCTTTAAAGAGATCTCAGTTAAGGAATAGTGTCTTGAAATGGAGACACTATCTCCTTCAAAGTAGAACTATGGTCAGATAGCATAGTATAGAAGAGTATATGGTCAAATAGCATAGTATAGAAGAGTATATGGTCAGATAGCATAGTATAGAAGAGTATATGGTCAGATAGCATAGTATAGAAGAGTATATGGTCAGATAGCATAGTATAGAAGAGTATATGGTCAAATAGCATAGTATAGAAGAGTATATGGTCAGATAGCATAGTATAGAAGAGTATATGGTCAGATAGCATAGTATAGAAGAGTATATGGTCAAATAGCATAGTATAGAAGAGTATATGGTCAGATAGCATAGTATAGAAGAGTATATGGTCAGATAGCATAGTATAGAAGAGTATATGGTCAGATAGCATAGTATAGAAGAGTATATGGTCAAATAGCATAGTATAGAAGAGTATATGGTCAGATAGCATAGTATAGAAGAGTATATGGTCAAATAGCATAGTATAGAAGAGTATATGGTCAGATAGCATAGTATAGAAGAGTATATGGTCAAATAGCATAGTATAGAAGAGTATATGGTCAAATAGCATAGTATAGAAGAGTATATGGTCAAATAGCATAGTATAGAAGAGTATATGGTCAAATAGCATAGTATACAGAAGGGTTATCAGCCCCATATCTTCAGTCATGGCGGCTACCAAAGTGTCTTCTGATGTAGGCTCAGAGTGCCACTGTGGCCCTTGGGACAGAGTTAAAAAGTTCAATCATGGAACACATATACTCTAAGACTAGACTCTATGACGGCTAGCAGCAGTACACATGGACTGGGAAATCTATACTAGAATTGAGTAACCACCAATACTGAAAGGCCTGAGGATCCGCCAAAGACACCATTTATTTTCTGAGAAAATGACTGCATCTCAGGGACCCTCCTACAGCATGTCCGCCATCTCCAACACATAGTATCAGTCTGTAAATTCAATCTAAAATATATTATACACACCCCGTATATAGGGAAAACAGAATTGTATCATTTCTGAGGACCACCCCTCAATCCACTCTTCCCATTTTGCAACTTTCTCGTCTCATCCCACATGGTCATCTACTTCATCATTTGTTCCTCAAAACTACGTCTCCCTTGTGTCAGTGACAGACCAACTTAAATGAACATTTTGTTTTACTGCACCCCTTCTGCTGGGAGGTTGTCCCATGCATTTTATCTATTTTGCCTAAAACATTTTCTTATGATAATCCAGAACCTACCACATTACAATTCCCACAACGATCTCTAGCTCTGAAGTCACTCATGTACTGAAAGAAATCTTCACTTTTGAACTGTGTCCAGTCATTCATTAGTTCTGGCGTGACAGTGCAGCTGTCTGCATGACCTAATGTTATCAATTCTTCAAAAAATACAGTGCAGGGTTTGGCTCCATCCACAGGAGCATTTTACTCTCACCTCATACTTTGTCTGCTTTGATTATTATTTTGCCTCCCATGAAGTACTTGATTTGCAATGAGTGGGGGGGGGGGGGGGCTACTTTACATGTCAAAAGAATAATCACACACTAAACTCTTTGGGCCAGATGTAAGACCATTTTTGCATGCGCAAACGGGTTTGCGAACCCGTTTGCGCATGCAAAAACAGCATGGGGAATGTACAAACCCTATTTTGCGAGTCGCAATTTTTTGCGACTCGCAAAATAGGGTTTTGCGACTCGCTATTAGGAAGGGGCGTTCCTTTCCTAATAGCGAGCGCAACCCTATGTAAGAATGTTTTATGTCCGCAATTGCGGGCGCAAAACACTCGCAAATTACCACCCTCTTCAAGATGGAGGTAATGGGGTCGCAAAAGGGAAGGGGTCCCCAGGGGACCCCTTCTCCTTTGCAAATGCAGGGGGAAATATTTTTTAAGGGCAGGCAGTGGTCCCAGGGACCACTACCTGCCCTTAAAAAATGAAACGAAAACGTTTCATTTTTTTCTTTTTTAAATGCATCCCGTTTTCCTTTAAAAAAAACGGGCTGCATTAAAAAAAAAAAAATGCTTTATTTAAAAGCAGTCCCAGACATGGTGGTCTGCTGAGCCCAGCAGGCCACCATACCTGGGAGAGCCTGCCATTCCCAATGGGGTTGCAAATTGCGAGAGGCTCATTAATATTCATGAGCCTCTCCATTTGCGACCCCATTTGGAATCGCTAACAGTGTGTAAAACACTGTTGTACATTGGAAATAGCGCCTCGCAAATTGCGAGTCGCAAAAAACTCGCAATTTGCGAGTCGCTATTTCCACGGTTGTACATCTGGCAGTTTTTCTAGTAGATACATTGAACAAAGAAAGTAATTGTTTTAGTTTTATCACGGCAGGAGGAACTTTTAATGGTTTAGTCAGGACTCAAATATGCAAGCCAGACCTCCTGGCTTACCCTATGCATGTTTTACTGGTAAGTATAACAATCTAACAGTAATTTCATTTATTTCAGACAAAGACAAAGGGCCGAATTCACAAAAAGCCTCCACACTCATGGCAGAGGCCCTGCAGTCGTGGCGGGATCTCAGCACAGCAGTTTCTCATTGTGGAGATACCGCCATGAGTGCGGAGGCTCTTTATGAATCAGGACTTAAGCATTAAATTATATGTATCTATGTTTATATACATATATGTTATGTTATTTAATCTTGTAACGCGCACAGATACTCCGAGGAGTGTCCCGGCGCGAGCCCAAGGAGGAAATGAAAGGATACAGAGAAGTGATGCTAAAGTTAGTCAAACAGGAAGGTCTTCAGTTTTTTTTTTAAAAGACCAAATTCCTGAATGCTGCGGAGAGCCAAAGGAAGTGAGTTCCAGATCGTAGCCGCTCTCACAACAAGTGAGCTGTCCCCCATTCTTGTAAGCCGAAAGCGAGGAGTATACGCCAGGCACTGAGATGATGATCGCAGGTGTCTGGCAGGAGTGTAAAACAGGAACCTCTTCTGGAGATACACAGGACCCTGGGCATGCAGAGCGCGATGGGCTAAAGTCAATGCTTTAAACTTGACACGATGCGCCACCGGCAGCCAGTGTAATTGACGCAGATACTCTCGAACACTGCTTCTCATAGGGATGTTAAACACAAGTCTGGCAGCAGCATTCTGAACAGTCTGCAGTTTCCGAAGAAGGTAATCCGGCAAGCCAGCATATAGAGCATTCGCATAGTCAAGTTGAGAGAGTATCAAGGTCCGAACTACTGTTTCCTTAGCTGTTCTAGGAAGAAGCGGGAGAAATTTTTAAGAGTTTTAAGTAGCCCAAAACAGGACTCTATCAGCTTCTTTATCTGGATAGTGAAGGAGAGATTTTCCTCAAACCAAACACCCAGATTTCGTGCAGGTTGCCCCGAAGAGGCAGGCGCGGGATACTCCTCTGGCCATAGGGATTCTCGGAACTGGGGGGGAAGGTCCCGTACAGGAGAATTTCCAACTTCTCCTCATTGCATTTAAGCTGTGCTGAGGAGAGCCATTGGAAAACTGCTGCCAAACATTTTTTAGCCAAGGACGTAGAGCACTCGGATTTGCCCCAAGTGAACAGCAACTGGGTATCATCCGCATATGCTATAATTTTGGCCCCCAGTTCTTCAGCCAGGTAAATCAAAGGGGTGACATAGAGATTAAAAAGTAGGGGACTCAAAGAGGGCCCCTGTGGCACCCCGGTGGTCACCTTCTGCGGCCTAGAAGAGAACGGGGGGATCCAAACCTGCTGTGTGCAACCCTCCAAGAAAGAGTTCGACCAGCTCAAAACGGCCCCCGCGATCCCCACTCTCGCCAGGCGGAGAAGCAGCAGCGAATTGGAGACAGTATCGAATGCTGCCGAGAGGTCCAGCAAAACAAGAGCAGCCCTCCCGCCAGCATCCAGACACTCCCGAATGGCTTCCGAGACTTCCACCAAGGCCGACTCGGTGCTATGGGAGGCTCTAAATCCGGATTGAGCTGGGTGAAGTAGGCCTGCCCCCTCCACAAAATCCGTAAGTTGTCTATTCACCACCTTTTCACAAGCCTTAGCCATGAGAGGTAAAAGTGATATAGGGCGGTAGTTAGCTGGAATCAGCGGATCCAGTGTGGGTTTCTTTAGGAGGGGCAGAATCTTGGCCTGCTTCCATAGTGAAGGGACATAAGCCTCCTGAAGGGAGAAGTTAATAAGTTTGTTGACTTCTGGATTCACCATCTCAGCGACAGAAGCAAGAAGCCTGGCAGCACAAGGGTCAGACGGGGAGCCTGACTTCAGGGCCTTGAGGATCTTCAATGACTCAGGGCGACCAATAGGGAGGAAATCCATTAGGGAAGGTGACTCAACAGGCAGTGACACCAAGGGCGGGCGCCTCACCACTGGAAGATCCCCTGGCGTAAAAGACGCCTGGATAGAGCGAACTTAGTCAGTAAAATGTTTGACAGTTCCTCACACCAGGCATTGGACGCAGGCAGAATAACAGATTCCGCTTTAGGGGCCATAAAACTCTGGACAATTGAGAAGATCTCCTTAGAATTATTCCTGGCCAGATCAATTCGATCCGCATAATAAAGACTTTTAGCCAGAGCTATGGAGGAATAATAAAGCTTCTGAGCCTTTCTAAGGTTGTTTGGCCAGTGGACAATAGTTCAGCCTCTATAGACGTTCTAACTGTTTACAATGTTGTTTCTGCCGTCTTAGCGTGTCCGAAAACCACGGCTGAGATGGAGCATCTCTCGACAGCTTGTGGCGGACTGTAGGATGGAACCTGGCCACTGTCCTCTTAATCCACCCGGAGAAGCTATCCAGGGCCTCCTCCAGATTATCAGAGGAGGTTGGTCGAGAATCTGTTAAAGCTCCACTAAAGAGCATCGGATCAATTTTGGCAAAAGTCGGCGCTTGGCCAGCCCTACTAAGGGGAATAGTACCATCCGGCACCCAGGAAAAATATGTTAAAAAGTGATCAGACCATGACACCGGAAGTGGATCTTCTACCCTTAAGCAGAAATTAGAACAAATGGGATCAAGGATGTGACCCCCCTGAATGCGTCGGTGTCTTGACCCATTGAGTTAACTGTGCCAGGTTAAGACAATCCAGGAATTCCTTGGTATCTCCAATTTCATATATATGTGTGTATATATCAATCAGATGTAAAAGTTAAATTTTCGGATTATGTTTTTGAGAATATATGAAATTGAGCAGACCTGCCCCATCTAGAAGACTCAACGAAGAGATCAGCAGCCATAGCCTGGAATGTTTTCACCAAGCCAGATGAGCCAGGGAACATCAGTAAAAGAGGTTTGGTGCAGCAGTGACATTAAAGGAATCAGTGGTCTCAAGCGCTGGCATATTTATATAACGCACAATTATAGAGTGAACTGTCAAGCATCACTTTTTTCCCTTTTGAAGGTTATTACGAGGGGCGGAATAGTTTGGAACTACCGGATTCAGATGTTGGGGATGGAAGTGGTGGTAGGGATAACAGCTTGGATACTTCCCTCTACAGTACTCCGGAAACAGTGACAGCTACCGTGAAGGCAAACTGGGGGGGCAGCGTTGGGGAGAAAAATAAGGAAAAGAAAATATAACTTACCTGCTGGCCGCCGGCTCGGCAGTCTTCTGCTCAGACCCACAGCAGCCAAAGCACAGGCTCTCAGACAGACACCCCATAGCCAATCCAGACGCTGCTCTCATGCTGGTAATGCTATTACCAGCATGAGAGCAGCGCCAGGATTGGTCTGAGCGGCAGACCAGGGACTGGGAGTCTGTGCATGTTCTCCACCCGGCTGTATAACACAGCTCGGGTTCGAGAAAGGCTAAGTGCGCATGTCGGTTTGGCCGGGCTGAGACAGTGGGCCAAACCCACATGCGCACTTAGTTTCCACCATTCCTCCTCCCTGTTGTTGACTTCCGTCAGGATGGCCTGCCCCCAAGACTCCGCAGCGACAGCGAAGAAAAATAAAATAATAATAAACTTGTTTTATTATCATATTATTTTTCCTGTGTGCACTGCTGAAAAAGCAGTGGGGCGACGCTTCTCTGCCTTAATGGAGAAGCCGCCACTGTCCGAAAACAGAAAGATCTAACAATCAGATTCTTTCAGGACAGGAAAAATGATCCTTTTAGGCCTATGACAGCAAGTGGAGGTGATAAAAATCTCCGAGGCACCAAACACCTCCCCTTGCGCCCGCTCCTCAAAACTGACTCTACACACCAGCCCCCTCCCATTGACCCCTCAAGCAACAGCATTTGTCAGCCAGGCAAGTGCACTCACAAACACGTCTATCCAAAGGGCACTTAAGGCACTTCGGCCCGACTACAACAGGCCTGGAATGAGGTTGAGTATTTTCCACACTCTGTAAGATATATACTAGGTGAAGCATTCCTAAGAATTTACCCGTTGGATTGCTGGGCATTTTCCCTCGAATACACCTGAGGAAAAATGCAGAGGGTGTGGTGTTTGCTGCGGATGTATGATGGAACAACCCAATTTCGTTGTAAGGGCATGAATAGTAAAGACATATGCGTCGTAAAGGTTTTGAATTTAAAGGTAAGAATTATAAACCATTTATATATACATAAATAGAGGTTATACCTGTAAAATAATCTGTATAATACTTACATTTTCATGGTAAAGGCATGCATGGTAAACGCATGTGCTTAGCAAAAATTTTAAAGGTAGGTACAAACTAATATATATATATATAATTTTTTTCCCTTGCACCCAAAAACCCATACCCACCCTAAAAAACCTTTCCCCATATACATACACATATATATATATATATATATATATATATATATATATATATATATACACACACACACACACACATACACACACATATACAGACACACATACATATACACAGACACAGACACACACACACGCACACAAATAAAACACTCAATACTTACCTTAAAATACATACATTTAGTTTTACCATGCATATGCCTTTACCAACCTTGCCTTTTCATTTAATATAACATATAATTCAGTTCCCTGCGCAAACAGAAATTTGCACAGGGATCGAAATAGACAGGTACAGTCATAATCGCAGACAGTCGTTTATTCAGAAAGGTAACTTTTTGCCTGTGTAGATGAACCAAATCCAAACTTTAGTTCTAGGGTTCTAGGTTGATTACTCAGGAAAACAATGCAACACATTTATCATAGACTTAATATGTAATTATTGGTTTCTCAGGGTATCAATCAAGTCTAAAACATCAATTAACTAGCCCTTAATTTTTCCTTACCTAAATAAACACAATATGTGGAGGAGGCACAAATGATAAAATGTTGCTGTCATGTATAAACAATATGTACGGTGAGTTCAAAAGCTTATGATGCAATCAGCAAAATTCCCATTTGCCCCAAATAAGAGACTACAAAAGCAATCATTGGGTCATCACAGATTGATCGACTGTTCATAAAGGCAATAGTGAGCACCACCCACACCACACGCTGTCAGAAGAGACCTTTTAGCCGGTGGACCGCTAACACACATAGGCACATTCAATGTTACTCACGTGGAATTGGAATACTGCAGGAAGCCGAACTCATCCCTTTGGCCATCAGGACACAACGACTGCATGACCGGCAGGATCCCAGCGGAGGTAAGTGGTGCTGCAGTGTAGAAGGCTGGAGAGATACAGACGGGACAGGAGCACAAGAGCAGAAGGCACAGGAGAGGGAGGGGAAAAGACACACAAGTTCAGAGGAAGGCTGAAGGATAGCTAAGGTTAGAACCCCGCTATTACACCCCACCATGGATTCCAGCTCAGGATGTAGAAGTTAGAAGTCAGCTAAACCCAAAAAATGCTGGCTTCGCCATTCCCTCTTTCTACAATAATCTTCCTGGTCTACTCCCATTGGATGTCAACGGCTATACCAATTTTCACTACTGGTGTCAGAGGTTAGGATTATAATAGAGTTTCATGCAAAGCAATAGGCTAGTGGAAAAGTTTGCAAGCAGCAGGAAGTGTTAAAGGTGGCATCATAAGCTTTACTCAGAGCTCAGGACTTATCAAAAGACAGACTTTGGGTCACTTTTGTAATCAAGATGGAGGCCCCTACACCGAAAAACATTCTGTTCTCAAACAGCATTCTTGAGCACAACTGAGACATTACACATGGTCACTTACTTGCCTTCCCTGGTCTTGTGCAATGCATTTTAATGACTGTGCCAAGGATTGTGCCAAGATCATGTTGGTGGCTCATACTCTACATTCTGACCATCTCACAGTCCCTTGGCACAATCATGCCAGCAGGACAGGGCTAGAGGTGGGCTGCTGATCCAGGCAAAAGGGTTGAGCAGTGATTCTTAAATGACAGGGAGGGGACATATGAGATCCCATATGGAAATACTGCCAATGCCAGGGAGGTAGAAAAGTGTTCAAAGGCACAAAGACTAAGGGATAGTAGGTTTTATAGGACCAGGCAGCAGATGTTGGGGATTTGCTCCTTCTGGGTTGGAAGGGTAGCCTTAGGTGGTAATTGTTTTTCAAACCAGCAAATTTTACATGCAGGATGATATGATGGCTACAGCCTCCCAAAAGGAATTAGTCTACAACAGATTTACTTTGCTAGTTTTGCAGTGAAAGCTGCTATAATATATAGTGCCATTTAACATTTCCTCTTTCCATAGACATCATTGGCTCCTGTGGCATTCATTCAAGTTGTCATGTTAGGATGGAAGATGGTACCAGATGATTCACAGGTAGGAAAACCATGACACTCTGAGTGGTGGCACAACCTTATATGTGTCAGACGGTCAGCTTCTGTGGGACTGACTGCTAAACTGGCTCTAGGGCTTGAAGTCTCTATGCATTTTTTTAATCTCCATCTTTGTTGTGTATTTTTAAACTTGGACCAAGAAGGGAATTCTGAACTCTGACCTCTCCCTTACATCTCCAATGCCAATGATTAGTACTCAAATTTCTGGATTAGACTTTTTACCTCAAAACCCTTTTGCTTTGTTATGAGGACTCTGAGGGAGTAACACAATGTTATACATGGATTAAAAAAAACAACACCCCCTTCACCCTTGACAAGCCTGCCACCCAGCATCCAGGCGTTACAATAAGGGGGCGGCAACAACCCATTAGATTAATAAAAGGGATTTGGAGATTAAGACAAAACTGAGGGATTAGTAGTATCCAATCAGAAGATTGAGACATAATTCCACCAGAGGATCAACAAACAGAAGAATGGCTTCACAGCTACTGCCCCCACCCACAAAGGCTACTACCGTCCCCATATAGTGAAAGACTCAAATCCGTCTGACAGCACATCAGTCCTTGTAGAGCGATATCTCTGCAAGTTTGACTCTGTACTATCAGTGCCCATCCTGCTGTGCAGGCTACATGCTTATGACAGTGCAGCACTTGAAATGGCACCATAATTTATAAGTTCAGTGGACAAGAGCCCTTTGACATGTGCAGCACAAATGTATATGCACCCTAGGCCTTAGATAGTGACCATTTAGGAATTACTATCTGGCTTAATGCTCTCAGAATATAGTCACCCATGTCTCCAAATACTCAATTGTTCTCTCTTTTTTTATTAGAAGTTTCTAGTTTGAGCATCCATGGTGGAACTATGCCTGGGGTTGATTTGTACATTACTGGACAAAGATAGGCGCCTGGTGAAGATAATATTCCACACACGGAGAACAAGTAGTCAATTCTTCATACCTTCGTAAATACAAGGACAATGACTCAATGCATATAGCTTAGCTCACCAATATAGGGGCCACATACTCTTAAACCAAAGAATCACACTGCCTTCAGCCAGCACCCTTTTTGACCCTAAACTTCCCTCTCGGTCTCTTTTCTTTGGCGACATATATATAATCTGTGTGAGCTCAAGGTCCTTGAAGATCTAAGCACTCCCATGTCTGGCAAGCTGCAACTGACTTGTTTGTGTGCACAATGTAGCAGGCAATGGGATGTGTGTTGCAGATGTACAATCAGCTGCCAGACTATGCATCTCCACTTAGTTGGGGCATAGCAGCTCATTGTTCAAGAATAATCAAGCGAGTCAATATCCTTTTTGTGTTCAGAAAAACCGTTAAGTAAAAACACTCGATGACAAACATGAATGCCTTTGGATTAAATGTGCAACACGATTGATGGACTAGATGGGCCTATAGGCACAAAGTCCTTCCACTGGTCATATCTCTTTCCTGTACAGCCAAACATTTTCTCGCTCTACTCGCATCCTTGTTACGTTACTAACCCTCTTTGGGATTTTTAGGGATACTAATCCCAGACCGTTCTTGTGATAGGGGAGCCATGTCGCTCAAGTACGAGACTTTGCAGCGAGCTGTATTAAACCTCAATTGACATCCTTGAAAACTCGTCTAACATATCGCTAACCCCTATCCATCAATATGGACAAATGCGTATATCATTAAAAACAGTCAAACCGTAACCTCCATACCATCTGCATTACTGATGAAGAGCTGTGGACCGCAATCCAAGTTGGGCCAGTGCACTATGGAGAAGCACCATGCCGCACTCCTCCCCTGGCAATGGGGCAATAGTTGATGCTCCATGGGAACATCTGTCATTCCCTAACTGTTGCAGCTCTAGACAGCTTCCTAGCAATATCTTGTCGACTACTGGACCTGTACCCAAAACCTTTCACTCGCTTTCTTCTTAAGAATGATATCAGTCTTAGATTTTTTTTAAACACCGCTCTTCCACTCTTGCGCGTGATTTGACTGCAACACATATTCACCATACATGAAATGAGAAGACACACAAACACCTAAAGTGCAGCAACAACTGCTACTAATTGTTTAACACAGGCAGACACTTACTCACAGGCCACACAATATCTTCACCAGCTGCCCCGGAAGGAAACCCTTATTGTGTGTTTAAGGCACGCAGCGAAGATAGCCCAGCAAAGATGGCTGCCCCCTCCCAGAAAACTTTGTCAAATGAAGAAAATAAAACCCCACACCCGACAACTTACAGACTGGAGCATGCAGTGCAGCATTTCAAGCAGGTAGAGACAGATGAATAATAAAACCAAAAGAAATTGGTGGATTTTTTTTCAAGAGGAAAAAGAAAAAAGAAAAAACAACATTACACATTAACAAAATGAGACATTTAATGCAAGTAAAAATAAAATATGTGCATACAATGGGATGTTGGCTAGATGTATTGTAAATACAGGAGAATACAACATAATACATGCTTGCCTAAATCAAAATGACCAGCACACAACATCCAAGCATTACTGCAGGCTTCAAATTAAATAAAGAAAGAAAGAAATTCAACCACGTAATGAAGTCCGTAATATATTCGGACCCTCCAATCTCCACATGAAGGTCACAGCTGTAGGGCGTGTTCAGTGCAGGTGTCTGACATGTGTACTTTAATACGAGAATATATATTTTTTTACTTTCGACCATTCTTTGCACTTTAAGAATCTCCAAACAAAACTCGTGGGAATAACCAGGCCTTTCGCTTGTCTGCAATCATAGGGTAACCTGGCTTGCTTGGTATATACGATGCTTCAGACTAGATCTGGCAGGTAGGAAGCTCCAGCCACCTGGTTCTAGCCAATCATTTGAAACCCTAGTCACAGCCGCATAATCCAGATCCTACCACATTAGGGTAGCTGTCTGCATGACCTAGTGTTACCAATTCTTAGGGTTTGGTTCTGTCCACAGGAGTATTTTTCCCTCACCTCATGCTTGGTCTGGTGTATTATTTTGCCTCCTATGAAGAACTTGATTTGCAGTGAGTGCGAGGGCTACTTTGCATCTCAAAAGAACACTGAATAATCACACACTTGCAGCACTTAACCTCAATGAACACCTCAGCCGCGAATCAACCTACTGTACCCAACTCTAAGAAAACCCATAAATGCACCATCTTACCGTCAACAAAAGTCCTGCTCAAAGATAACTTGCTGTACCAAACTCTGTGAAACTGATGGCACAACCTTAGCTACAGGATCTAACCTCCCAAAAACTCAAACAAGCCAACCTGCTCTACCTAACCATATGAAACCCGGTTACAACCTAACCTTGATTCTAGCCTCAAATAAAACCTCTGCGACAAGCTTACATGCTGTGCTTAACCCATTGAAACCAGTCACTAGCTTACCCGCAGACCCTAACCTCCGATAAAACAAGAACAAGCTAATGCGCTATACTTACCCCTCAGAAACCCAAGTCAAGTTTTGCTACAGCACCTAACCTCTAATAACACAAATAACAACTTAATCTGCTATACTTAACCATCAAGAAACCCTGCACAAGCTTACCTATAGCACCCAACTACTAATAAAATCCCCCAAACAAGCTAACCTGGCACCCCTAATCTTATGAAGCGCCACTCAGACAAGCTTACTAGGCAGCTCCTAACTTACAGCACAAAAGCAAAAAGCAAACTGCCCATAAATACCCTCTACAAAAGTGCCACCCACAACCACCTAACCCAGCCAAGTTTTAAGAAGTTTTCGGAAAACTGAATCGGACGTCTCCAGTCTAAGGTGTAAAGGAAGTGAGTTCCACTGCCTGGCGTCCAAGTGCCTAAAGGAGGTACTGCTGAAGCGTTTTCTATTATCCAATCCTGTTCCAGCCGATCTCAGACAACGCGTAGGGTGGTATGATTGGATCATCAGACGGAGGTATTTCGGACCTTTGTCCTGTAGTGTTCTATGCACATAGCACAAGGCTTTAAAGGAGATCCTTTTCTGAATAGGGAGCCCAGTGGAGTGTTTCCAGGGCACGTCCTGTGGGAATAAATCTGGGGATGTTCAGCAGCCTACTAGCTGCCGCTTTTTACACCCGTTGGAGCATATGTATGCTCCTTTTTGGTGCCCCCAGATAGAGAACATTACAGTAATCTAATCTAGATGTCACAAGGGCATGGACCGCCGTCTTTTTTGCGCAGTCAGATGAGCCCTAGGATTTTCTTGAGCATTTTTAAGGTCCCAAAACATGTACCTGTGAGGGTGGCGATTTGGTCAGAGAAAGACAGTGTGAAATCGAACCAAACTCCAATGTTTAGGTCTCGCCTGAGCCAGCGCATGCGGTGCTCTGCGAGACATTTAGTAGGTGGCTTTTTAGAGTGCTACCCACAGGCTTTTGCTGGCCTCCAGCTTGCGTTCACGATCGCGTGCACGTGCACAGCTGCCATCTGGGTTGCTGTAATCAGGCTCCTCTGCTCGCACTCCCCCTCCCTTCTCCCCTCCCTTTTCGTCAGGCGCCATCTGGCTTTCCTCTGGCTTGCTCTTTCAACGCTCCTCCGCCCCTCCCCGCCCGCGTCTCGCGTTAATTGTCAACATATGTGCAAACGCACTGCTTTCACTTTCGCTCGCGTGCGCACCACTTTTGAAGCCGGGCTTGTTTTAGAAGGCCCTCATTCCTGAATGACTGTATGAAGGGCTGGCGTCTGAACTGCTCCCGGAGACCATAATTTCCAGACAAAGCAAATGGAATGTGTCAGGCCTCGCGCGCACGGGGTTCGCGCCGTTATTGGAATCCGGAGTACATTCGAGCCTTTAGTAAGCTCTCCATCCAATATCCAACTGCAGTGCGCCGTATTAGATGGTGAGACTCGGTTACTACTCAAGACGACTGAGCTTTATTTGAAGTAGCCACTTGACTTTACCTGTGAAACTTCTACCGTTGGCTACGGGGGCTTCGTTTCCCACAGGGAAAGATAAAATGTCCTGGCTATTAATTTTTGAGTGTGGACGGTTCGGTGTTGCCTCTTAATACACCCTTTAATCTCCCATGCTGTCTCCCAGCCCCCACGACGCCCCCTCTCACATCTCTTGGTAGGCAAGACAACTCAGCGAGTTAAGCGCTTGTTGGTGACATCTAGTGTGACAATATACATAAACAAGCATTGGCATAGCCAATAGGTCTCGCCTTTGGGACCTTATAAGTGTTTAGCCATGCAACAGTTGCATAACTAAATACTTATAAGGTCCCAAAAGCGAGACCTATTGGCTATGCCAATGCTTGTTTTAACTTTATGGCTCGAAGAAGGTGGGGATCCTAGCTCACTAGGCCACTAGCTGGAAGACCAAATGGAAGGTTGCTTCCCTACCACTAGGATGTCAGTTTTACTGGCATTTAGTCTAAGGCAACTGTTTTTCATCCAGTTTGCCAGGTCCGCTTAATCTCCATTGAAACCCCGGTCAAAGGCAAAGCTGCTGTTCTCAACCATAAACATCCTCAGTCACTACTAAACCTGCTGTTCCTAGCATCTCATGATCTAAATAATCTAAATTGGTTACAGCTACCCTAGTATACTTTACCACTGAGAATGTTTCAGGCATATTCTTACTTACTGTACGGAACTCTATGAACCGCTAATTATAATCTACTCTGCTACCACAATCCTAAGAATACCCATTCATAAGCAACCCTTCTGCGCCCAATCTTGAGTGCTCCCCAAAAACAAACTGGCCGACAGTGCCCACCATCCCACCAATTCCCAGGCACACAATAACCAGCCGATCTACCGATCAATCCCCAATGTCATTTCAATGAAATCCTAGGGCTTGGGAACATTCCTAGGGTCAAAGCATGAAAAAACTATTTGAGAAACTTCAGATGCAGACACTTGTCTTGGGACAAACCACTTGACAGCTGAGAGTTTCAGGGGCTGCAAATGTCACAACATTGCTCATCAGGAACATGGATGAGTTGTAACTGCCTTCATTAACGTTCTTGCCCTGAATAATATTCTAAAACAATATAACATTTCAACACACACAAAGCTTTTCTCAAGGCCCTGCATACAGTATTCGGGGACGGCGGAGTGCAGAAAAATCATTTCTGATCAGATGAACCATACTCCCTAGAGTTGTCAATATGTGAGAGTCCTTCCAGATGTCAGGCTGCCTTTCCGTGTCCGCTGTTTTCCTGCAGCTAGTAGGAGTCGGTTACTTGGCAAGGATGCAATCAGCAATTGGTTGACTAGTTGTCTCTGGATGCATTTGCGGCTATCCCTTGACTTGTACAAAGCCAAACAAAGAGCAACCATTGTCCCTCCGGTCTGCAAATTCTGGTATTGGACTGGCACCCTCTAGCCTCAATCCACAAGGGCAGATGGTTAGAAGCTAGGCAGATGAAACTGCTCTAGAAAAGGGTAACGAGCACCCTGATCTGTACAATTCTGCCACTTTTTCAATCCATTGGGCAGGATGGGTCTTGAAGAGTGGGAGAATGATTTACAATGAATCTCAGTCACTCAGGCACTGTCCCAGAGCCACTAAGGAAGGCTGGACTGCCATGTGGTGTGGCCAGGTTGTCCTGCTGCCAGCAACAGGTTGGCAGACCTGCAGAAATAGAATCGGAGGTAGACTCTGAACTCTTATTGAATTCTCTATAGTTTAAGCCGTCTCATCTCGCTCCTTTCAGGACGAAAGTTGAGCTCGGGTCAGAAACTGGAAATACTGGAAAGGTGCGGCTGGGGTGCATGGTGACACTCCAGCTTCAGATAGTGCCCCCCCCCCAAGCATCATCCACTGAGACCACAGGGATTACGAACACCACCTGATCCATGAACAGAGTTAAATGTTTCCAAGAGGAGCGGACAGAGGGGACTCCTATCTCAAGAACTCTCTAAATATAGGATAGAATAATTAATTTCGAAGGACATTTTTTCAAAATATATTGGCTCAAATGCAGCATTTTATTGAAACAGGTCTGAAGTGAGTTCATGAAATAATCTAATAAACAAGTTGCTGCTATAGAACAAACAGCATTGCAATGCTGTAAAAAGACAAATCTGCACATCCATCAGAAAATTTGTTGCAGAAGAACCAAATGATCCACAGCAGCAAAAATGTTGGTATCACTGGAAAGAGGGCTTGTTTAATGCAGGAGTTATTTGCTGGTTTCGATAGAACCTAGAGGGTAGACAAGAGCGTCAGTTTCTCTGCTCCAGCTAGGACTAGAGATTCGGGTGATGGCCCTTTTGTCGATTGCAAGTGTGCAGCGTTTCAAAGGCAGATGTGTCACTTGGGAAATCATAGAGGTTACAATTGTAACCACAAATGCCCCATAAATGAATGCACTAAATTTAATGAAAACACTAATCCATAGCAGATTGCTCTGCGCAACTGCTGTTGAACCATGAGCCTCAAGTGAACATGCTCTAGGTAAACTCTGAGGAATCCCCAATCACCACTTACCATACTCTACCTAACCTCTAACGAATTCCCAGTTACTAGTGAACCTGTTATACCGGAACCCACTCTGTCCAACCTCTGAGCCCCCAGGCAGAAGTGACCATGATCTACCAAACCAATCCCCAATCCCAAAAGTACCCACTCTACCTAATCTATACTGACCCCAGTCACAAGTGAAGCTGCCAGACTCACCCTCCGATTATGGCCCTGCAACAAGGGAATCTGTTCTACCTAACCTCTCATGAACCCTGAGTTACAAGCGAGCCTTCGCTACCTAGCATCTATCAAATCACCAGTCACAACGGAGTATACTATTTCTAATCTCTGATTAATCCACCGCCGCATGTGAACCTTTACAAGCAAATGTCTAATGAATCCACCAACCAAAGGTAAACCTGCTCCAACCTCTAATCAATCCCACAGCCAAAGGAGAACCAGCTTCAAAAGAATCAAATCCCCGGCCACATGTGAACCTGCTCTACCTAACCTCTAATGAATACTTAATCAATCGTGAACCGGATCTACACATTCTTTATTGATTCCCTAGTCAAAAAGGAATCGGCTCTACCTAACATTTAATGAATCTTGAGTCACAAGCGAGCCTTCGCTATCTAGCCCCAGCTATCACCGAGTATGCTCTAGCAAGCCTCTAATGAATACCAAACAAATGTGAACCTGCTCTTCCTAAACTACACCCAATCCAGCCCTGTCCACAATTGAACCTGCTATACCTAACCTCTAATGAATCCCAGCCAGATGGGTATCTGCTCCACCCAACGGCTAATGAATCCTCAGCAAGAAATGAACCTTCTCTACCCAACCCTGAACCCAACGTTCAAGTAAACCCACTCTGCCGAACCTCTAATAAATCCAGAGTCAGAAGAGAACACACTCAACTTAACCTCTAACCAATACCAGCCACAACTGCTCAACCGAACCGCTAATGAATCCCTACTCATAAGTGTACCTGCCCTACCCTTCGAACCAATTCCCAGCCACAACTGAAAATGTTCTAGCTAATCTCTAAAGAACACCCAGCCAGGAGATAACCTGCTCTACCTAATCTCTTATAGGCGATAAGTCAACCTACTTAATGTCACATAAATGAATCCCAACTCACATGTGAGCCCGCTCTGGTCAAATTCTAATGAATCCCTGTCCACAACGAATCTGTTCTACGTAACCCTTAAACGACTCCTGTGTCACCAGTGAACCTGCTCGACTGCACCTCTAGCAAATTCACAGACACAAGTGAACCCGCTCTGCCTAACCTGTAATTAATCCAGTTACAAGTGCACCCACTCTGCTTAACCTCTAATGACCCCAGTAACAAGTGAATCTGCTGTGCCTCACATAAAAGAAAGCTGCTATATCAACCCTCAAATGAACCCCAGATCACAAGTGAAGCTGTTCTACCAACCCTTCAATGAATTCCCGGTCACCAGTAAACCTGTTCTACCAACCTTCCAAGGAAACCCTGGTCACAAATTAACCTGTTCTACCAACCCTCCAATGAATCCCCGATCACAAGTAAAGCTGTTCTACCAACTCTCCAATTAATCCCCGGTTCCAAGTGAACCTGTTCTACCAACCCTTCAATAAATTACCGGTCACCAGTAAACCTGTTGTACCAACCTTCCAAGGAATCCCTGGTCACAAGTAAACCTGTTCTACCAACCCTCCAATGAATCACCGGTCCCAAGTGAACCTGTTCTACCAACCCTTAAATGAACCCCCGGTCCCAACTGAACCGGTTCTACCAACCCTCAAATGTACCCCCGGTCACAAGCGGACCTGTTCTACCAACCCTCCAATGATACTCCAGTCACAAATTAACATGTTCTACCAACCTTCCAAGGAATCCCTGGTCACAAGTAAACCTGTTCTACCAACTCTCCAATTAATCCCAGATTCCAAGTGAACCTGTTCTACCAACCCTTCAATGAATTCCCGGTCACCAGTAAACCTGTTCTACCAACCTTCCAAGGAATCCCTGGTCACAAGTAAACCTGTTCTACCAACCCTCCAATGAATCCCCAGTCCCAAGTGAACCTGCTCTACCAACCCTCAAATTAATTCCCGGTCCCAAGTGAACCTGTTCTACCAACCCTCAAATTAATTCCCAGTCCCAAGTGAACCTGTTCTACCAACCCTCAAATTAATTCCCAGTCCCAAGTGAACCTGCTCTACCAACCCTCAAATTAATTCCCGGTCCCAAGTGAACCTGTTCTACCAACCCTCAAATGAATCCCCAATCACAAGTGTAGATGCTGTACCTCCTAAAAAAAAAAAAAAAACGGTCACAAGTTAATCTACTAACTTCTAGTGAGTCTTGAGGAAAAAGTAAACCGGCTTCTAATACCGGGCTTCAAGACCGGGGTCTTCTAG
The DNA here is from genome assembly GCA_963921515.1 of Calotriton arnoldi. NCBI lineage: Eukaryota > Metazoa > Chordata > Amphibia > Caudata > Salamandridae > Calotriton > Calotriton arnoldi. The sequence goes on from CAWUFW010000027.1 coordinate 593,165, forward strand.
TCCGTGGGTATATTTCACACCCTATATTTGGAAAAGGTTTGATGGTTTGTGCCATATGAGAAACCAAAAGCAGGCTTTTGAAGACTGCTGAATCTGGAAATTAGTTATAGTTACATAATTTGGTAAAAAATAAAATAACTATTTCAGAGTGGCAATCACCTTAACAGAGAAGAAAGTAGTTTTGCTTTCAGCTTGACTATTTGTTATTTTTACCCAATATGGGAATCTGTCAGGTTTTTGCTTCTGAAAAGTGAAAATGCGATGCTGACAAGGTGGTAAGAATAATATGTGTATTCCAAATTGTTCCAAGTACTTCGAAAATACCCAAGGCTGTGACTCCTTTTAGGAGCTATAAACAAGAACTGACACACTGGAGTTTTTAATGTCAGGCGAAAACATGATCGGGTAACAGTGGTCAGAGAATTTGTAACTTTGAAAGAGAAGCACGTGATTTTAAATATATTGCTTTAAGAGCTGGCTTTGTAAATGTTTGGATAACTGATTACAGAATGAAAGAATATTGCCTGCAAAATCCGTAGAATCTCTGCAGCGGGATGAGATTGCACTGGAATGCCTGGATATGGAATATCCTTAAATGGCTCGCGTGACAACGTGATGGAACGAGATCTCCTATAACAAAATGTGATGGAATGGCACAGAAAGGAACGATGCAGAATGCAGCGGAGCTTCATGGAATGTGACCCAAGGCAGGGAATGCGATAAACCAGAATCCCACAATCTCATCAAACCGAAGGGAACAGGTTAACAGGAGAACACCCTGAAACGGACAGGATCAGAGCATCGTCGGGGGAACCTGCTTGATGAGAACACAATTCAACAGCACATACTGGGACGGGCTAGAATCTACTCAAGTGACGTTCAACAGAATGGTGTTGGGGGCAATGAGAGAAGGCTCATTGTGGATATCTGTATTTATTTTTTACAGGTTCTATAGAGCAAACTCGGCCCAAGGTTGTTTTTTTTCAGGCACAGGGCGATTAAGTGATTTACCTAGATTCACAAGATGTTGAGTCGGCGCCAGGTCTCAAACCTGGTGCAGCAGTTCCAAAGTTGGCGTGGCTGGCGGTAACACCACATCTCCTTTTCGATGATATTCCGGGCTACCAGCCATCATCATCTGGAGTGTTTACCGATGAGAGGGCCCTCCCTGCGCACAGCGAGATCAGGACATCAGACGTGGAGATCGCGTAATCTATAACACACTTTAGAGACCCTTTTATACAGGTCACTATCCATTACCAATTTTAGTTGCGTATTGTGTCCTTTTTACCCTATCCCTACACTCTGAACCCCTCTCCTCGCACTATGGACGTGAAGGGGAGAGACAAGGGCCATCCCGTCCTTCAAGACACACAATCACACAACATAAAAAGTATCTGGTGTCACCTGAAACCTTTTTTCACTTCCCTTCCTCAGCTCACCTACCTCACAGTACTATTTGCTGATAGAAGTTCCCCAATAACAGATGGGGGAGCCATGCCTGGCAGAAAACTGCCTGATGCAGCATCTACAATTGAAGCTTGAGCCACGAGACCTGATCTGGCCAAGCGGGCACCCTCCTTGGATCATACTCTGCCTTTGTGACATCACAGCCGTGGACCACAATATCCATGGCAGCATCGGCCAGGGCAAGAACTAGTGAGGCCATGCACTATGGCCGTACATTAAACGGTTCAACCACCCCACCCTGGCTTCATTTCAAAAACTTTACTAAGGGGAAATTAAGCTAGGAGTCTCATCTAAATTTCCAAAATGACGCCCCATTGGGGGCCACAAAAGAAAAGTGCGGCTCATAAAGGAGGCATTACACAAGTTGTGTCCTGCTTATGGAAGGTACAAAGGAGGTGCGACCAGGTAGATCCTTTCAAGACCAGAGTCCTTGGACAAGGGAACCAAGAACCTGCTTCAAGCACCAGGGGAATATCTTTCTGGCACCGTATTGCCAAGAGCACGAGAAGATAACTCATAAAAAACAAGGTAAAAGCCTATTACCAACATATAGCTAATCACTGAAAAAAAAATATTTTCCTCAGTATTTTTTCTATCTCGATTAGGAAGGAAGTGGGAATGAGAGGGGGGCACTGACAGTGTAGAGAAGGTATCTTTGAACAATGAACATGGGTGAAGAGAACAATAGAGAGGCGCATTGAAATGGAAATTGCTGGCATAGAGGGGGGTACGAAGCAGAGTGGGGGTGGAGTATAAAAGGGATCCGAAAAGGGAATGGTGCACAATCAAGGAAAAGGAAGAATGACAAGGAAACAGAAGAGAAGGCTGAAAACGATGTCCTTTCTCTGGCTGAACCAGAATGCACAAGAGGATTGGGGTGGAACAGAAAAGCTTCATGTGTTTGGGGAACTGCAAGAAAGGAGTTAGCTGAAAAGATACAATTGCACCAGACGTCTCCTTGAGGAAAGGCCAGGCCGATCAGCTGAACAAATGATGTCCTGAGGAGTGGGGGTCCACACGAAATCTGATATAACTTTCCCCTAAGAACCAACAAGGGCTGTAGCCTTTGCAATTTGCTTAACAACATAACCAACACAGGCCTACTGAAGAGCTCATAACGTGGCAACCAAGATCTCCTTGAGACATGATCATAGTCCAACATCTGCATGGAGAGCCACCTGCACCTCTTCAAGCATGACTTCTAAGAGGCAAAACATGACCTGGAGCACACCATCAAGTATAAATGGATCCTAATCTCTGTGGTATGAGCAATTCTTGGACCACAAACTGACCCATGGATGGCATGAAATAACAAGATAACAAGATTGCCTAAAAACAGGGTTCTCCAAAGTCGGTCCTGGAGGGCCGGATCCATACCAGATTTCTAGCATATCCCCATTTAGATAAGTATAGTTTTCTTAAAAATTGGGCATAGAGCCACCCTCCAGGACCAACTTTGGAGAACCCCGCCTTAAAATACGAGGTTCCAACAAATGAGACCCTGAAACCTCCTTCAAGCATATTTCAGGCACAATGAGACCAATGGGCCTCTTAGAAACTAGGACCTCCTTTAACACACAACCACAGAGCCACTTTCAGGCACTTATCATGGGGCCCCTTTAAAGCAATAGGAGACCAATTAAACATTTTCAGGCACAAAAGGACAATGGATAGACCTCCAAAATGAGGTATTGGGGTCTCACTAAAAGCGGATGATGCCCATGGGACCTCCTTCCAGAATGCTAAGACCTTGGTACCTCCTTCAAACATTACAAGACTCTCGGACCTTCAGGCTTGAAGAGATTGTAGGACCTCTTTTTGTTAAAGTGAGACTCTGAGACATCCTTGAAGCACAATGAGAATGTGGGGCATGATGAAAGCACAACAGCAATGAGAAGCATTCCAAAATCAAGGAAATCAATGTGAGAAACCAATCTAACCTCGATTGAGGAAGGAAGACTAACGGTATTCTGACAGCGCCTGGATAACCTTGTGGGTGATAAGCCACGCTCTAAAAATCCTGTTTGATTGACAGAAAGGATGTTAAATGTTATATGCTTTGACACCACATGTGAAAATTTTTGGGAAGCAACTTAATATCACAGATCTTTGTGACAATGACCCACATATTCAATTCACTTTAGAACAAATGTTGAAAATCTTTTAGTTGAAAAATTGTGTTCCTATTTTTATATTTTATCAATTATGTTTCCTTTTTCCATCTCCCTCATTAACCTCATAACAATCCCATCTCTTTCTGTCACTCTTTTTCAACACAAAAGGTACAAGCCCACCAGATTTCTGTACAAAGCTTGCTGTAGAGGAGCGGTGGCGACCATTGGATGGAAGTGTGTAGTCGAGCCGGCCGTGGAGTGGAGTACAATATGTTGCCAAATAGAAGTAGGATGTATAAAGGTATGTGCCTTATGCTAGGGCTTTATGCTTAAGGTGTTTGGATGTGGAGTGTGTGGTGTGTTAATAATCAAACTAACCAGATAGTTAGCAAATGAGTCAATGTAATGTGCTGGCAAAACATAAAGGTTTGTGTACTCACCTTCCTTCACAGGGATGGTGGGCTTCTTCTGCCTCAGCCCCAGTAGGATGAAAAAGAGAACTAAGGGGATGAAAATCTCGAAGGCCAGGACCCACTGAAAGAGAACCAGAGACATATTCAAACCATGAGCAATAATTATTTTGTTACAATCCCAGATATTAAACACCATGTGATATTATCTACTCATTTGCAATGTAGAACACAAATTGAGCTCTTCAAATTAAACCAAGGCCAAGACCAAACCATAACATCAAAATAACGAACAACTTACAACAGAAGGCATGCTGCTACCAAGACTATTGTCTAGCAGGCTGCAGTTTGGCCACAAGACCCATTCTTCTGACATGAGCTGGACACGAAGCTGGGACATACGGGAGGGCAGCTGATGATACTTTAAAGCTTTGATTCTTAAACCTTTGACTTCTGGGGATCCCTCACCCACCCCGAATTACTACTGGAAGTCGGGGACTCCGGCCTAAACAATTTCTATGATTTTAACATCAAAACAATACACAAAAATACAGAAACGAGTATGCATAAAAAAAGTACACAGGTTATGAAATATTTTATTTGGTTCACAGACAAAAAAAATACAAAAAAACCCGAACTTTTAATGGGGAGGTTGAAAGTGTTCAAAATGTGGCTATATTTCTAAAAGACAAAGCAATATGCTAAACTCTATAATATCTCTTTCTCTTTTTGCTCCTAATGCATGCTCTCTTTTTGTTGTCACGTACCAAGACTTCAAATGAGCCCACCAGTCATCCATACTAGATTCTGCTTGCTGTCCTTGTGCTGCTCTTGTATAGTTAGACCAAAGAATCAAACTTAACCGGGCAAGGACCATCCTGCCTCAATCCGTTCACTACTGTGTTTGGTCTAATTCAGTGTAGACATGTTGTGAACTATAAACTATGAGAAACAAATTATAAAATTAACAAGATAGGATACATTAGTTAGTAAATAGAAAGTTCTTCACTACCAATATAGCCACCCTTTTTGTTAGTCCATATCAATCTCAAGGATCATCTCAAAACACACTTGACACTAGCTTTTTAGTTCGAGCATTTGAGACCTCTTGTATATACTTTAGTATATACTTATATGTGTATGTACTTTGTGGGCTCTGGAGATCAGCCCTAGGACTTGTCTGCTTCCGCTTAGGGACTTTTTTCTGTTCAATTGCCTCTATTTAACGGTCTTAATAGAAAACGACCAGTAGAGGTCAGTAAGATACCAGAATTGCTTTTTTGCTGAGGGACTTTCTTTTTTTAAATTTTTCTGGCAACTGCCTCTATTTAACTTTCTTGATAGAAAACGACCAGCAGAGGTCAGTAAAATATCAGAATCACTTTAGCATTCTCTAGATTCCAGTCCATAGAAATCGTCTTCCATGAGCACCCGTAGACAATATTTTTTCAAATCTTGTATTTTCAGTGATATGACCACCGAAGGCCCTGATTTTATGTTAAAAACAGAGCTTTGGACTATACCATTTCCCGCTGAAAGGCAATATTTCTCTTCATGTGTTCCCATACCTGGCGTGTCACACAGTTTGGCGCTTACTTTCCCTCCATGTTAAAGAACAGTAGATGTTTCAGCACCCAGGCTAATGTGCTGCATAGATAAATACATATAAGGTCCCAAAGGCGAGACCGATTGCATTTCAAATGCTCGTTTTTAAAGCTTGCAGTGTTTTCAACCTACGGTGTGTTGAATTTATGAAGATTAAACATGAATATATAGAAAACAAAAATATTGCCCTAATAAAATATTATATTTAGAAGAACCACTACTAAAATATTATGAAGGTAAGTATATTTAGCAAGTATAGATTCACTTTTCCTAGCTCCATAGCGGTGTACCATGACTACATACATATTCTGGACACTATTTTTAAGAGGATATTTAAAACTCAATATTCCAATAGTACACCACTAATATAGCTCCTCTTACCCCAGACGAGGGAGCGATTCACTCATTTGCATTGGGTTTCTGGCACCCTTTTTGAATGGCTCAAAGGCCACCCATGTACCACCACTCAAACCGTAGCCAGCTTCATGACATGCACTCAGCAACAACACGCCTAATCAAACTTCCTTTTCCAGGTCATCACCAGTTGCGTTTTACAGCAGCAGGAGCCTCAGAAATGAAATATTACCTGCGATTACTCACATCATACTAGAAGCGAAGAAGCAAGGGCGTTCGCCCTTATATCATGGCGGAAACGGCGCGGAGTGGGAATGAGAATATCCACAGACCACCTTCTACCTGTGGGCAGCAGCAAGGAGCAGAAGAGCAGAGAAGGGTCTCGCCCCGAGGCAGGGCAGGGTAGATTCGCAACAATCACACACAAGGATTCACTTTGTCTTGAGCTCGTCAAGCTTACGCAAGTTATGTTTTCAGAATGGATAAGTGGGAAAGAGCACACGTTTAAATAAATCAAGATGTAAAAACCCCACCATGGTCTGCACAGTGTGCAGGGACTAGCCAATCAGAAAAAATATGCTGAGGGTGAAATGAAGACCCCCATTATCCTTCACATATAAGACTTTATCCTTGAGTGCTTTCATTATTACCTCAAAATGAGAGCACACTCAGTTTGAGAAGTCACTGATAAAATCTAGTCTTCGGTTCAAAAACCTAGAGCAGGTGGTACTGCCACTTTAAAAATGGAAATAGAAGACAGCTAAGGAAGAAAGATAGATCTTCGGCCACTGCAAGCTGTAGATGCCCCATTAATGTTAATGTTAATGTTGTTAATGTTAATGAAACTTGTAAAGCGCAGCTGCTGCCCAAAGGCGTCCTGGCGCTAAGCACTACCTGGTGGGTGTCCTAGGAGGAGGATTATACAGAGAAAAGCCAGGTTTTCAGCCCCTTCCTAAAAGAAAGGAGATCCGTGGCCTTTCTCAGATGCACAGGAAGATCATTCCAAGCCCTGGCGGCAGAGTAAATGAAACTCCTGCCACCCCAACTGGCTTTCTTAACTCGGGGGATAGTCACTAGCTTTGCTTCCGAGGAACGTAACAATCTTCCAGGAACATACCAGAGTAGTCGATTTCTCAGGTAGACTGGGCCACTGCCCACCAAGGCTTTGAAGACCATGCACAATGCTTTAAACCGTGTCCGTTGTTTCACTGGAAGCCAGTGGAGATCTCGAAGACCCTTTCCCACTGAGGACGAACCTAGGAGTGCCCGTTAGCAGTCTTGCTGCCGCATTTTGCACAATCTGGAGTCTATTAAAATGTTTCTTTTGTAAACTCAGATACAGACCGTTGCAATAGTCCAGTCGTGACAAGACGAGCGCCGTAACTGCTGTCCTAAAGGTATCTTTAAGAAGAAATATTTTTATTTTTCTCAGCTTTCTGAGAAGAAAGAAGCTGGTGGATACCACCCCGCTAACATGATCACCAAAGGTAAGTTTGTTATCCATCACCACACCCAGGTTTTTTACTTTCGCGGAGGGTGCTGGAGGTATGCCCATTTCCTCTGGCCACCAATCAGGTGACCAGAGGTTAACATTATTCCCAAATAGCAACACCTCCGTTTTGCCGGCATTGAGCTTTAGGCAATTAGATGCCATCCAGCCTGCAACAGATTTCTTGCAATCATGACATCTCAGGCTGGTCTCAGCTTCTTTGCCCGGCTGAAGGGACAACACAATTTGAGTGTCGTCTGCATAAGACGTCACCTGAAACCCAAAGGATCCAATCAGGGCCGCCAATGGGGCCACATATATATTAAAAAGCGTGGGACTAAGATGAGCCCTGTGGCACCCCGCACGGAAAGGAGAACGGCTTAGACTTATTCTTGCCTATGTCCACCGTTTGGGTTCTATCCGTCAAAAATGATTTTAGAAGGTTCCAGGCCCTGCCCTGAACCCCTGCTGTAGATAGCCGGTCCATCAATACTTCATGATGGACCGTATCGAAAAACTGCCGAAAGGTCTAACATGATCAGAATCGCAGCACCTCCTTGGTCCAAGGCCTCTCTTATTTCCTCCGTTGCTTTAATCAAGGCTAACTCTGTGCTATGTTCAGCACGAAAGCCAAACTGCGTGGGATCCAATTAACAGTTAGTGCGAAAAAACGTGCTAAGCTGGGTGTTCATGGCCTTCTCAATAATTTTGGCTGGCAATGTGAGGCGTGAAATAGGTCTATAGCTGTTCATGTCGCTAGGGTCCAGTTTAGGCTTTTTTATCAGAGGAAGAATGGAGGCCTGTTTCCACATTATGGGAAAGTGGCCTGACTCAAAAATAGAGTTAATCATAGAAGTCAGAACCGGGCCAATGATCTTAGGAAAGAGTTTAATCACCGAAACTGGACAGGGGTCCAAGGGAGATCCAGATCTACTCGCCATCAAGAGCTTAATAACCTCTTGAGTTTCTAGTGGTGTAAACTCAGCTAGAGTAGATATAGCTTTACTTACATTGGGCTTCGCCTCGTCTAAAGCCTCATTAGCCTCTGATTGCTGAGGACTAAAGGAGGAAAAATAACATCGACCTTTTGCCGAAAGAAAGAGGCAAGATTTTCACATAGCTCAGGGCTAGTATGTACATTTGGCCTAGTGGGATTAGTAAGTAAATTTATCGTTTTAAATAACTCTTTAGAGGAGGATTTTGCCTTATTAATCTGCTCAGAAAAATAAATCCTCTTAGTTTCCACGAGTAATTTTTTGTACCCTGAGAGACTGGTTTTATAGGCCACTTTGTCACTGGCACTATAGCCTTTTCTCCAGGCTCGTTCTAGCCTCTTACAGTCAGTTTTTTGCTCTTGAAGGTTGTCCGAGAACCAAGGGGCTGAGGGGAAGCCCGCTTGGGGAATACCGTTTAGTCGGGACAAATTTACTGCACGCAGCGTCAATCCATCCAGCGTAAACAGCCGCAGCCTCCTCTGCTCCAGCCGGAAGGAGGGGAGCTGTGTCTTTCAAGAAATTCCCTAAAGCGGGATTGTTGGCGTTATTCCAGGCCCTGATAGTTAGTTTGGCCCTGGACTCTGGTTTAGGTTGATAATGAGGAGTCCCAGATAGAACAAATAAGATGGCAGCATGATCAGCCAGGTGAGAGGCAGGGTCTCAGAGAAGGAAAGACATGAGTTATTGGTAAAAATTCCGTCCAATGTATGACCTGCTACATGTGTATGACCTGCTACACACACTCCGGCAGACGGCCACATGTTATCAGACAACTGCCTTTACTCTCAGAAGATGAGAGCCAATGGCTGAAGTGGGGTGACCCATTACCCCGTGCTGTATGCTGCATGGACTAAAACAGAGTGCAAATGACATTCGTACAGAGCAAGCGAAGAAGAGGGCAGACCCAAAGGCACTCTATGTATGTCTCTATTTTTTAACATACATAAATATATTTTTGATCACAATATGTTGGCAGGCAACCAAGTCAGTCAGTCCTTCCAAAGAAATTCTAGAAAGAATCACAGAGCAAATCTTCTACCCCTAGGGTTTGTCAAAGAAGGGGAATTAACACCAAAACCCTTGCTACAATGGTAATCCGGGAGATTAAATTTCTCCTCGAAGCGCCAGTCGAGCAAAAGATTTCACAAAATTAATAACCCCGACTACTTTAAGCATCTTCAGGAAGCTTGGGAATGAGACCTCGGTTCACTAATGGATGATGATGATTGGCAAGAGGCATTGGAATCCCCGCATGAACCCACCCACCCACCACTGCAGCCAGATTTCACGCAATTCAGCTGAAATACCTACATCAGTTTATTTTACCAGAGATAGACTGTGGAGGATGGGCGATGTCGCCGCACTATTTTCCCTGCAATGTTCTTCTCAGCGAGGGGATTTCTTTCACACCATCTGGCAGTGTAGTGGTCTCACTGTGTTCTGGACAGGGATTCTCGAATGCTTGGCTACTGTTCTGAGCTGAAACCTCCCTAGAGATCCTAGGCTTGTAACTGCTCCACATTGCAGTTGATATGGATGGCGATGGATACAAGAGAGGCCTCAAGTGGCTTGGTTTGTTAAACACTAAGCATGATGTTGCACAAGCATTGAAAGACAAAAGGCCTGCCTTTGGAGAGGTGCAAGATGGGTTTGGATTATTCCATGAGCTTAGAACGACCCATGTACAATGCTAGGGACTTTCCACACAAACACAGAAGAATTTGGAGAGACTGGAGCCAGGATTGAGGAATCCAGGTAGATCCCTGTCCGGGAAGAATTGGGTTAATGGTCAATGGAATGTTTGCTAGGGGGAGTACAGTGGCCTGGGCCAGAGGCAGAATCTGTGGGGAGATTTTACAATGGACTGGGAAAGATCAATGGGGCAGATGCAGAAGAATGTACTAAGGTGGAATCACAAAGATGTCTACTATTCATTTTGACCACAATCATTTGTCTGTAAATGATTGTATTGTTGTTACTAAACTAAAAATGCAAATAAAATGTTTAGAAAAAAAACATATTGCCTTTAGCACACACGTTCACAATAAGTAAGTCAGGCCTTCTGACTTTGTCTTAACTTTTCAAAATAAACAGATCAAACCTATGAAATCTGACATAACTTTTCTCATTGAACCAATAAGGCCTGTAGCCTTTACAATTTGCTCATCAACAAAGGCCTACTAAAGACAGCATAAGCTGGCAACCATCATGCACATTAATTAAGAAACAATGCATATGTTCAAAATTACAGGTTGCAAAAAATATACAACCGCTCTCAAAAGGGCCTAATAAAGATCATCACACTGAAAATCTTCTACCACCAGGGTATGTCAGTGGGGTATTAAACACCAAAACCTTTCACTATTAACCCGTTTACCGCGGCGGCAATTCCGCCGCGGTGCGGGCGTTCCACGGAGTGGGCGGGGCTGCGTCGGCCAACGGTCGTTCGCAGCACTGGGGAGGTAGTGCGCGCGACGGACGTTGGCCGACGCATGCACGGAAGGGGTTAAAGGAATCTGCAAGATTACATGTAACAAAACATCATTCTGCAGCCTGGAACACAGTGTGATAACAATCCACTGTTGAAGCCCAATATACCTTTATCATAGGATTGTCACCATAACAAACTCAGGCCTATCACAAGCTTTCCCACAATGCAACCATCAAGGACACAGTCATAAAATTGGAAATACATCCAAAATTGCAATTGGCAAAGCAAAATACTAGCTCTCCTAATATGGGCTGACAATGATTATCGCAGTGCAAATCTTCTATCCCCACAATTTGTCACAGGTGGTAACAGTGGCGGCTCCTCCGCTAAGGTGGAGGAGCGCCGCCACACTGCTCTTTGACAAGTGCAAAAAGAGAAAAATAAAATAACAACAAGACTTTATTATCATTTTATTTTTCTGTATGGACTCAAAGCCAGGTAGGGGTGGGGCTGGGCTCACGGCCGTCAGAGGGAGGAGGAGTGGTTTGTATTCTCTAAGTGCGCATGGCAGTCAGGCAGGCCCTCTTGGGCCAGCCAAACCGTCGTGCGCACTATGCATGTTCTCCACCTGGCTGTGCTGCACAGCCGGGTGGAGAACATGTCCAGGCTCCCAGGCACTGCCTGAGCGGCCAAACAGGCCGCTCAGACCAACCACAAAGCTCCTGTCATGCAGCGTCGTGATTGGCTGGGAGAGTCTGGGAGCTTCTGTTCCTGCTGCCTGTGCCGAGACTGAGGACGGAGGAGAGGCGGCATTCACAGGTAAGTTTATTTTCTATTTGTTTTTTCATCCCCCCCTCGCCCCACCAGCCCCGTTCTGAGGCAGCCACCACTGGGTGGTAACCAGCACTGAAACCCTGGCCCTCAATGGTAATATTTGAGATTCCACGCAAACAAAATACCTCTCTGCAGACTTTCATACAGAGTAAGAACAATGCACCCTTAAACGCCTACTGACTTTGCCGTATGCTTTTCACAATATGCCAGTCCTGCTGCCTTTATCGTAACATGTCATAACAAAGATCAAGCCTGTAGCCTTCATCATTGACTGGCCACTATAACCAACCCAGCCCTGCTGTATCGAGCATACGCTTTCCCACAAGGCAAAAAGTGCAAAACAAGCAGTCTTACAACTGAAGCACACAGCTTATGACCAAACAAATGCTGTACTTAGGGACCCCAAAATGTGGTCAGAGCCAAGCCCCTCCTTCAGTAGTACTTCTAAAAGGTGTTTTCCTGTTGATCACAAGGTCTACTGTGCTATCAAGCCAAACCTAAAAACAATCACCCCTGCTCAGCTCTCTACAGGGACTATCCTGAAGCAGGCTCCATCTGCTGTCCTGCCAGATGTGTGCTTACAGAGCAGTACCTGCCATGCCTTTCCATATACACAGCTCTGAGGAGCGACAGGTTCATCCTCCACCTGGGACCTTGGAAAGTGGCTTCAATGGTTGGTACAAAATAGGCTGAACGGGACACTGGGGGTGTCACTGCACAGTGCAATGGAGAGGAGACAAAGCAAGAAGCTGTACTTGCAAAGAACGCCAGACTCCCCCGCCCCCCATGAGTTAGTCCCAATCGGAGCACGACACCCAGTAGGGACTAATACTGTGAATATACCAACATGGAGTGAAATACCCAGTGCAGAGGAGCTTTGCACACCTTAAAGTGAACGTGTTGCCATAGGGAAATACATTCTTCCACTAGTCGCCCCTACCCCTTGGCGTCCTAAAAAACTATTTCACAGGCCAAAGAGGCTGACAAATGCTGATACATTGTTGTAGCAGTACACAAGGCCACTTTCCCAGTGTTGCAGTTTTTTGGTTACCTCAGCTCTGATGAAAAGACGGATTCAGAGGAAACTATGCAATGTGATGAAAACATGCTGGTCTTGCCTGCGCTGTCTTACTATGCGTCAAGTCAACATCAGGACCGGTCAGCCCTGGGATGAGCAGCTTACAGCCCAACTACCAAATTTCAGAAACCGCAAATTGTTGGCTACAGTATCATATCCACTGCGTTTCACAAAGCGCAATGAAAAACAGTGGACTGGCTTAGGACGATGTGGTGCGTTATTGTTGGGCTCATTATGTTATGTTGTCATGATACCATTGTTTGTACAATGCTCTTCATGGCATTCGTGTGGCCTGGTACTAGGTCTCTGTGCTCTGGACATTCTTTTCTTGGGGACGGAGATTGCTGGTTGATCGGAGTCATGGCGTTCTGGGGTGATTGTGTTTGGTACGTGATGCTCGGATCGTTTAACGTAGCACTCACCTGCAGTTGCTATTAGTTTAAAGCTAGTAACCATTGATGGATGCTATTGGTTCAATGCTAGTGGCCGCCGATGGTTGCGATTAGTTCAATGCTAGTGGTCGCCAATGGTTGCAATTAGTTCAATGCTAGTTGTCGCCGATGGATGTGATTAGTTCAATGCTAGTTGTCGCCGATGGATGTGATTAGTTCAATGCTAGTGGTCGCTGATGGTTGCTATTGGTTCAATGCTAGTGGCCGCCGATGGTTGCGATTAGTTCAATGCTAGTGGTCGCCAATGGTTGTAATTAGTTCAATGCTAGTTGTCGCCGATGGATGCGATTAGTTCAATGCTAGTGGTCGCTGATGGTTGCGATTAGTTCAATGCTAGTGGTCGCCAATGGTTGCTATTGGTTTAATGGAGATTCCTAAAAAGTGTCGGAGCTTGCAGGGCATCCGAGCTCTGAGGAGGGGACGGGTGGAGAGGGTTCAAAGAGGAGTTATGACTAAGGTGCGAATAGGGAGAATTTTTTGTGATAATTGAATAGAGGGAGACCTGTCACTTAAAATATGAGTTTGAAAGAACCCACCATAGAAAAGTCCACAATGGGCGGAAATTAGCAGAAAATGTGTGGAACCCATCATACAACCAACCCCCCCCACTCCACCCCTCCCTGCGGCTGAAAATTCAGCCTGGGCTGCAGTGCATGGGGAACAGGGTTTAGTTGTTGTTTTCTATGAAAGTGGTGGTCGCAGGTCAAGCCAAGAATGGAGTTTCCTATAATGATGAAAAGGAGATGGAAAAATGTCCTGCTTCACCTCCCACCTCTCCTCATCACACAACAATCTGTTCCGAATGTACTGTGCCATAGTTAGCTGTCAGCTACATTTCAGCTCGACTGAAACAAATAAATGCTCGCCTGAGGGCAGAGTGTTTCTGCTGGGCGATAATGTGACTGGCCCTCTCTGTTCCACCCACTGCCTCCTCCTTACTGGCCGGCTGGCCTTCCTTTCCAGTCAGATTTACATCATAACCTCGGGTTCAGAAGTTTCCCTTCAAACCCTGCTCAACAGCGCATAGTGCCATTATTGGCAACATCCCCACCCACAGTCTGAGCATGCATGAATAAATAAATACACAAGACAACTTTTGTTATGGGAAAATATTGCTGCAGGTTTATTCCATACAAAAGTATGCAATATGGTGGGTTATCTTACGGGCGATCCAAGGGCAGGCAGCTGTACCAACCTATGCTGCCCCGCCCGCCTGATGAGCCAGCACTGTGGGAAACCCAATCAGTGCTACACCTTGTGTGATCCTCCTCCGGATCACGTGACACATTGGTCCCTTATTACTCACGCCCCTTTCAGGGCGGAGCGTAGCAGGGCAAACCCCCAGTTGGTCAGGCCCCCAACCGCCCGAAGGACTAACGGGGCGCCGTCGCGGTTTTCCAGGAACCTGCCCTGAGGCTCCTGGTCTTTAGCTCTGGCACCCCTATTGTGCCGTGCAGAGGTACCCTTACTGTACCCGTCTGCCGCAGAGGTACCCTTACTGTACCCGTCTGCTTCCAGATCGCCCTGTAACTCCGTCACAGCTCTGGAGGCGGCCACCGTCGCAGCCAGGGCCCCCCACCAAAACAGCTCATTTCTCACCTGTAACCTGCTTTCTAGGGCCTCCTGTATGTCCAGTGAAACGTGTCCATGCTGTGACAAATGCACCCCATGTTTGTCAACTTAACCTTAGGCGTACGCCTGGATGGCCAGTGCCCTCAAGACAGCTGTCTTCTCACTTGCCACCTCTCATTTCCAGGGCCCCCTGCAAGGCCAAGGGACAAATCCATACCCAATGGTGACAATAAACACCATGTTTCAAAGTAGCCCTTAACCTTAGCCTCAATCAGCTCGTGTCTGATGAAGCCCAGACCCCTCTGGTCTGTGAACTTACGCCCTGAACAGTTCACTCTTACAGGGCTGTTCAATGGCCTCCTTTGACTTAGCCCGTGCCACACTCTGCGGTGAATAATCTCAGGCCACCAGAGCTCACATTGAACCATGTCTATGCTGATCTCACCTAAGTCAGCCTTCATTGCTTGCAAGGATGCCCCCTTACCCATGGCAGTGAGGTCATTGCCTCCTAAATGGATCACCAAGATGTTAGGGAGACCTACCCCCCCAACCAGTCTCTGCTCCAATTTGTTCAGAGCTGCTCCATCTCATTCCGGGGACCCCATCCAGACAAACTGCGTCTGGGAAAACCGCTTGGAGCAATTTATCCTACTCCGGGAAGAGCAACTGCCTCACACTACCTGTAGGAATGTGATGGCCTCCCAGGAGGGAACTCTACTCTTACCATGGCTAACTTACCCTTGAGGCTAATGTAGGCTCCCACCTCCTGCAACCTGTAGTTGCAATCTTCCAGTATTTTTTGTGCTTTAACACCCTTTCCCCCAATTTGTGGGACAGCATCACCCTTGTTAGATGACCGCTTCCACAACCAGCCTATCTACTAGGGCTACCAGGGCAGAGTATAGTGCTTAACTGAATCAACGCGAAACCTGCCCTTAGGGCAGGGAACCCCTACTCTGTTGCAGTTACCCAGACATTTGCAACGGACCCTTTGGCTTGCTTTAACTAAAGCTCGATCCCGTGACCCTTGGAGCTCAATTCAGCTATAGACCTAGTTCACCTTGGTATCCCTGGAATGATTGCCTTCCACAAATTCAAGTCTGCATTCAGCTTCCCTTCTAGTCACCTTAACTTGCAGGATGGGAAATACAAACCCCACAAGACCAGGGGGGGGGGTCAAGTGTATGTTACCAGTGATACTATCAGGATCTAAGGTTCCCAGTTTAAAGTATTGCCGCAGCCCCCTATTGTGGGTCTGCTGAGACCACACTGCCTCACAGCACGTTACCTTGCTACCCCATGCAGCTCACTTAATGCCCTAGTGTGTCCCTGAAAACACCTGACAGGTGAACTATCTGATGAACCAGGAATAGTGATAATAGCAAGTGTGTCCTCCTGTACTTGCCATGAATCCCTCCTGTCTTACAGAAATCCCGCCTGTTCAGCTCCTTCTGGGGGGGACTTCCCTTTTGCTTAACTGCTAGCACCGTGTGCAGTCGCGACATTCATGGGTAACATCCCGGTTTGCGCCCACCTTAACGTGCCATGCTGAGAGCAACTAGGTACCCCACATCCCTCTTCTCTATGAAGAGATAGAACAGCCGGCTGAATACACAAGGCACAGGAAGTGTGCCCAATGAGAAACCCACAGTTCTGCAAGTTTGTGCCTATCCTTTCGGGGGGACTAGGCCCTCGTTTGCCCTTACTTGGATGACCCCCAGTGCCGGGTACAGGCTGATGAGTGGAACAGTTTTCCATGCTGCCGGGCAGGAGTGCCGTACCTTTGCCCAGGCAACTTATGACAAGGTGTGCCCTACAGGCAGAAGTCGGGAGATCTCCAAACCCACCTTACTAATACTCTTACAGTTTTCTGTGTATTGTGTTTATTGGAGCATAACATAATTGACTATTTGTCAAGCGCGCGTGCTCCCGTAGCCGAAATGGCACTGAATACCGATCTGTTACCCCACTCGCTGATAATTATGTACCAACCTCTGCCCTTTCTTAACTTGGGGGAATGCTGAATGCTTCTAAGAACTGTTGCCTGGGGGCAAAATTGGGTCACAGCACACAATTAACAGGCAACCCCCGGAGTGTGTGGTGAAGCTGGCCCTGTCGCCTCTGGCGGGGGACTCCCTTCGAGAAGCCCATGACGCCAAAGCTGCAGCCCGGCCTTTCGGCCCAACAGGGAGTGATCCTGTGAAATGAGGTAGGGGCCACCACCACCACCACACCCCGCATGTGAATCAGTCCAGGTTTACTTTGCCATGTGCAGTAGTGCCGCCACAATTCGCCGGCATCTAACCTGTGCAGTGTCCTGCTCTGTGCAGTCCCCCTCATGCTTCCACTGGGCACCTCTGCCTGATGTGTGTGACCTGGGTACATGGTCCCCTTGCATGGCAGCCTGCCAGTGAGATAATACATCACATACCCCATAAGTACCGCTACCTGCCTTGGTTAGAATCTTGCCTGGCATTCCTTCATGCCCATATATACCAAGTGACAATGGCAATACTCGGTCAATTGACCCGACCACACATCAAACCCCCAGAGACAAGATGCGGCCAGTTAACCTGCCCCAAACTCTGCGGAAACAACAAATAAGCAGGATCTGACATAAATGAGGGGATCCCCGGTTGTACTTGAAAGTTTCAGTACTGCCCCAACCCGATGTGCCCCTTGGAAAGATACCACAACCGCTTTGGATTTGAGCCTCACCAAGCACAACCTTTCATCCAGGACCTAACTAACATGACGTGTATTTGAGCGCGCTGTCACCCTAGGGGTCTGCTGGCTCTGACAGAGAAGTGACAAGATGAAGCATGCTAACTTGCCCCCAAACTCAGCAGGACACCCAGGTGTGCGAGCTAACCACCAACGTCTGCAAAAGCATGCCAACCCCTATAGTGTTTTACTTCCCTTTGCTCAAGGGGGCAGTCCTGTCCAGAGGTGTGTGTATTGAACAACATGTGTCCTGGAAGTACCTATGATTTGAGTACAAATGTCACTACTTCATAGTACCTGGTGGGTTTAATAAAACTAATAACAGGTCTAACAAATCCATCATGCCCTTAATGATACGTGACATTCTACAAGCACTGCGCAGAATTCCCCATGACCACTGGAGACTCCTCTGGTGACGCATGCCCCAGGTGGGGGTGAAGGGCTCATCCTTTTTAAAGAGTCAGACCTAGTTATACTGCGAAAGAGGCACGTGCGGCACTCGAATGAGACAAAATAACTATTCTTTGCCAAACAGAGCCCTTCCGTGACTATTATCTATATTGGGACAAAAGATGAACCATGATATCACTGATCAAGTCTGATGTCATGTTCGCTACCTCTGGCATATTCTCATAAATCGCCATATACGACTGACACCGCACTCATCCTATGCTTTGTGTGATCTTGGCCCACTTTAGTGTGAGCAGAGCATACTTGGCTTCATAGACGATAATGCACAAGTAAACTACCCCCTCCCATCAAGTTTGGTTGTACAGTACATAGTAAGGGTTCAGTGGGCTAGTTACTGTACTGAGGCCCCCATGCCACTGCTCTTGCGGCACTAATGAAAGCTTTGTCGGTTTGGCAGTGTCAACTTTGTTGCCTGCGCCACCCTACAGCCCCATGGAAATAGTGCTGAACTCTCGCTTACTACACTGCGGAGTGAGCCCACTGTATTCACCACAGTTCTTCACAATTTCCGCTTCTGACTAATTGGGAACACGTTCACCCCATGGTATCTTGGCGCTGCATAACATGTTTATTGTTACTCAACTCCATGGTACTCGTTTTATCGACCTCAGAAGGATAAATGCCGAGTGGACCTACCAGGATCAGAACCTGTGACCAAGAGGTTGAAACAAGTCACTTTCTGTTCCGCCACTCCCCAGGCCTGTGAATAGTCACCCCGGGCCGACGTCTGGCACTTGAACCCTTACTTGGACAGGCCCGAGCTAGAAACCCAGATCTAGAAGACCCGCCAACCGGCTGACCACTTCCCACACCAGAGTGTCACGCAGCCACTCCGTAGCCTGGATACTAAACCAGGCATAGATGTATCGGAAGACCCATATCTTGGCGCTTGCCTGCCACAAATTTCACTGCATGTCCTAGTCTGTTAAAACTCGGGCGCAGGGTAGCCTGCCCAGCTAAGCCCACGAAGAAATCGCAAGACACCTCCAGCCAACGCCTGGCCAAGCAAACACTACTGGCCACCTCACCCCCGTTACGGTACCTCTCGTTGCAGTCGTTGCGTGAACCCAAGTCCACAAACATGCCAGCACAGGTTTGCCCCCAAATGGCAGTACAATTCACGATGGAAAACATGAGACTGGTGAAAAGAGAAAGAACACCACGCCCCCGCAACACATACTTCCATGTAATGCCCACCGCGATGGAGAGCACAAGTTCCCTGTTGCCCAAGCAATGCAAAACAAGGAAGGACCCATATCCCGCTGTTCTCCTGACAGTACCGCCCCTGTGCCAGGGAGAGTACGCTGCAACCGAGCCCATGGGCCAAAATGAGCCAAGATCACCGGCCCACCCATAAAGGCGCGGAATCGCCGTCAACAAGCACACCAAGAGGACATTTGTCAACAGTGAAAGCAAAACCGCCCAGCGAAGCAGCGAAACTTCAAACAAGTCCACAAATCTCCCGGCCCTTGGGAGCAGCAAGTGGCGGAGCCCGGGCTGTGGCATTAATAGTGCTTGATACCTGCACCGGTGAAAGGAGACAATATTATAAGCAAGGTGTGGACTTGTTACTAAACATCCTAGCACGTGGCCCACGGAGCACCCTTAAAGAGGTGCACAAAATTTCACATTTGTGAGTTGGAAACCTACTAAAATTGGAACAGGTTGATGAACAATCGTGCAGAACCACCTTGTGGCCTAAACAGTTTGTGTCGGTAGGGGAAAACATGAACTAACTTCTCTTACGGCAATTCTACCTATTGTGCCATCCAACAATCCTGTAAATTATTTACAACATCACTCAAGTTGAGGTACAACATTTATGTAAAGTTTTAATCAGTAGCGTATTTCGGTACACAATTTGTGTCTTTAACATGCCTGTACTTTGGAACAACATTTACGTTGGAAATATTTAAACCATACCATGGTTTCATACTGCTTGTAACGTTTACAAAATATTACATGACACGCTACCAAGTCTCTTTTGCCACAGTTGGCTAATGGGCATAAATGATTGCAAAACTAAGGCCACTGTGAAAGCCCAAAAACATGTGCCTGCCCAACCCAGGCCTCATCCCACGGCCAAAACCGGCTCCTATACCCCGCTTAACCCCAAGTACAACCACTGGACGTCCTTACACTGGGGCCCGGCAGCACAATGAATCGGGGCTGCGAATACACTGGTCCCGCAGGACCCATTTCCACTGCTCTGGAGCGATGGTACTGCAGTAGTTGCGCCACGCTCATCCAGGAGAAGGGTCAACCGACCGGAAAGGCGCCACCCCGGGAGAAAGAACCATGGCCCCCAAATAGCCCCCTACTCCCTGCTCGGAAGGCGACAGCTCAGGCCCTACCTGCTACCTTCTTCACCACGTACTACGGCTCCTGAGGGCCCACAGTGTCACCTGTTCCCCGCTGCCAACAACCACTCCGGAAAGGGCGGCCGGGGCAGCTGACTGCACCCCCCTCGTGCCACGGCTAAGAGTTATTTGCCCCTAGAGAAACAGGCGGGTCTGGGGTCATGCACCACCAGGCTGGGAAGAGAATGCGGGATTTATACCATTGGGGGGGTGTGCATTAGCAGTCGCAGTCCCACTGAGCACGCCAGGGTGGAATATGTCGACTTGCCCAAGGTCACAGATGTTGTAACACGCGAGACCCGCCAAACTCTCCTGCACTAACGCTCGGCTGCTCCTGGCCCTGACGGCACCATCTCTCCGACCGGACCCTATGCCAGCAGCAAATCAGCATGCAAACTCCTGCCCGCACGTAACCGCGCCCCTAACAACATCGCAGGCCTCGGAGCTCGGGACATGTAGCTCCAGTATTAGCCCCCCAGCAACCACTCTCTGCTCACCGGGGCCGACCCTCCCGCCTGCCTCGCCGCAGGGGGACTCTTCAGCCTGCTTCTCATTACCGTGTGCGGTGATGGTCGCTCTTGGGCCACTGGAGGCCCCGCCGTTCAGGCCCGTGCCCCGCCCCGCTCACACAGACGCTGACCTCCGCTCCAGCAGGATCTGATTACCCAATCAACACGCGCCAGATTAGTGAGTCTTCTCTGCAGGCGGCCGGGTACCTGTGCGGGAGGCACTCCCTTCGCCTGATGTGTAACCTCATCCGCTCTCAGTCTGCCATTACACCGAGAATTCCCCCCCGCACAAGCAGGCTCCCACAAGGAGGTAGGATCCCCACACAGATGAGGGCAAAACTAAACAGTGGGGGTTACAAATAAAGCCCACGACTCGCCGAAACAAACGACGCCCGCAGCATCGCCAGACCAGGGGACCGGACAGCATGACCAGCCGGGGACAAACGTCCACTGCACTGCGGCTCTACGTGCCCCCAGGTAGACGGCCCATACCACCGGACTAGTGCCCGATCACCCAGTCCGAACCAACAATAACCTCACCGGAGCGGTGAGTGCCACCACACTGCGGGTGACCGAAGCAGGCCTGAGGCCCCTTCTGACGGCGCCCGATCGCCCGTGGCCTTAATTGACTGCCGAGTCTGGCACTAAATAGCTCAGTAGCAGAAACAAGCACACGCCACCTATAACTATTCAATTAATCTATACAGTGCAAATATAACAGGTGTCTCTTTAAAGCAATGACAATCCTGCTACAAACAACTCCAATCCTGCGCCTACCAGAAAACGTGAAGCTGTGGACATCAAGGGGTGCAGGGCAGGGGCTTTGCGCACCCGGACCCTAATACCCTACGCTCACCTCCTAAACGCGATTCACGCGGCCCGTGACTCAGCCTCTCCACCCCCGATGTCCACTATACAGACGGCGTGTCTGGCGCAAAGAGGACGCCAGAGAGGCGGAGGGAGGTATAAGTACCCTCCCCCGACCTCTGTGCGCCGGAAGTGACGCGCCTAGTGCCCCGAGGCGAAGGACTCCTACCCTGAGTCCAACCACTAGACTAGGAGGGGTGGCGTTTGTGCCCAAATGGCACTAAAGGGCCGCCCTTTTAGGTGGCCCCCTGCGGGGGCCGCGGGCAGCCGCACTTCTCAACCCCTAAGGCACATGTAAACCTGCCCCCCCCCCCCAATGCAGGCACATGAAAACAGGGGCGGCTCCTCCGCTAAGGCGGAGCAGCGTCGCCCCACTGCTCTTTGAGCAGGAAAAATAAAATAACTGCAAAAAATAAAATGATAGTTTTCGGGGCTGGGTTAGGACAGGGCGGGGCCAGAGGCACAGTGGGAGGAGTGGTTTGCACACTTCCAAGTGCACATGACTGCTTGGCAGGCTGTCTTGGCCTAGCCAAACAGTCAACGCCACTTTGCATGTTCCCAACCAGGCTGCATTACACAACCTGGTGGAGAACATGCCCAGGCCCCCAGTCCCCATCTGAGCACTGATCCGCAGCACTCAGAGCAATCACAACGCTGCATTGCAGAGTTGTGATTGGCTTAGGGGAGCCAATCACAATGCTGCAATAGCGTTGTGATTGGCTATGGGGAGCCTGGGTGCTTCCTGGTTCCGGGACTGCCGGAGAAGCAGAGGAGAGATGTGGTCGGCAAAAGAGGTAAGTGTTTTTGTTTTTTTTAAATTTATTTTGTCCCCCCGCCCTTCCACCCTCATTCCCCGTCAGCCGCTACTGCGTGAAAAGCTTTCAGTGGCAGACCCCACCTCCTGCTTTGGCACATGAAATCCCAGTTTCATGGGAATCCCCTTGCAACCCCCGTCCCCCCATCCTTCTCCCCTTTGCAGGCACATGAAATACCTTGCCCTGTAGCAGACCCCATCAGGCAAATAAACTCCCTGTTCAACAGTAGCGGTCTCACCCCTCCCCAGGAACATTAAAATGTAATTCAGAATCAGAGCCCTGCCCTCAGGCACATGAAACCCTTGCTCAGCAGCACACACCCCTCTTCCCTTGCCAGATACAAGAAATTACTGCTTAGCAGCATACTCTCCCCTTCATCCCACAGGTACATGAAAACCTATTTAACAGCACTCTCCACCCACCCTCTCGGGTACATAAAAACCTCGATCAGGAGCAGGCCCCCCTCCTACCTCAAGCACATGAAATCCCTGTTCAGTAGTAGCAGCAGGCCTCCCACCCCTTCTCAGGCACATGAATCCCCCATCCAAAGAGGCCTCCGTCGCAGTCACAGACTGTCTCAGTCAACGCCTCTCAGCAGCAGGCCTCCCACCTCTTCTCAGGCACATGAAACCCCCATCCAAAGAGGCCTCCGTCTCAGTCACAGTCAGACTGTCCCCTCTCAGCGGCAGGCCTCTCTCCCACGGTCATCTTTAAGCAACATTCCTCATACCCAGACGTGTAAAGTCCATGTGCAGCCTCAGACCTGGATTGCAGAAGATGAGATCCCTGTCCTGCTGCAGCCTTACTCACAGACACAAGAAATCCCCCTTTCAGCAGCAGGTCTACATTCCAGGGTCATGAAATCCCCACTCAACAGGAGCTCTCCCTTCCTCGGCTCATGAAACCCCACCCAGGCTCATGAAAGCCGCACTCAATAGCAGGCCTTCTGCCCAGGCTCCCGAAATCCCCACTCACAGCAGGCCTCCCTCCTAGGCTCATAAAATCTCCCCCTAACAGGAGATCTCCCTTCCTCGGCTCATGAAATCGTGTCCAGGCTCATGAAAGCCCCACTCAATAGCAGGCCCCCCCCCCTCCCAGGCTCATGAAAGCCCCACTCAATAGCAGGCCTTCCTCCCAGGCAGATGAAAGCAATTCCATGCTCATGAAATCCACGCTCAACTGTAGGTCTTCACCTGAGACGCCTTAAATCGTCTCAGCAGCAGCAGGTTTGCCTTTCAGGCACATGAAATACATCGTTTAGCAGCAACTCCCCACCCAGGTACAAAGAAATCACATATAGCATCAGTGCTCACTCCCAGGACCGGAACATGTGCATCACCTTCGCCCTCCCTCGTCAAAATCATCAAAGTTCTCACAGTATTTACCACTGTGAGCTGCTACAGTGATGTATCGGCAGACCCAAGACCAGAATAAACAGTGAAGAATTGTAACCCTCAAACTTTTTCCAAATGGACTCTTTTTATAGACTCTTTATGGTCTGGCTTGATACCGGAGCTGTCGCCAGACAATTTCATGAGAACACCAGGAAAAGGGCTTTGGCTCCACTCACATGTTGGCAGGCAGGAGTACATGTTTTGATTGGGCAGAAGTTGTGTGCTTCCACAAAAGTGCTTGCTGTCCACACAACTGTGATCATTCTGTATATTTATCCAGCTGCCTGAGGATTAAATTTCAAAAGCACACACATGATATTAAATTGTCTTAGATAACTAGATAATGTATGGTGTTTTCTCTGGAAGCAGCACAGCATGGGAGGAGTGCAGTCATTAACCTGCATGGATTTTCAGGTCTGGCTTGACAGTGCAATGGTCACCTCACCTTTCAACCTACACTAACATTAATCTACAGTTCTTTACTTCTACACAAATACTTATCCATTCCCATGCTATCTGCTTGTAATACTTCACATTACCATACGCAAAAAGAACAATTGATGGACAGAATGCAGAACAATGTCATACATTCACCCCAGTACAGAGATCTGGGCCTAAATCCATCGTTTTTTTGCTCACCATGCCATTCCAGTTTGGACCCAGCCATATGCAAATCAGTCTTGACCCTGCGCCCAATGGGAACAGTCCAGCCTGAACTGCCAGGCCAGGTCCTCCCTGGACTGGAAACAAGCATCCTAGGACCGGTTTCGGGCTTTCAGCCCTCATCAGCCAGGATAGCTTGACTCCAGTGGCATGGAGAGCACGGCACCCACGTCTGGGCATTCCCGTCCCACTCGGATGTCAAATGCAAAAAGAACAATTGATGGACAGAATGCAGAACAATGTCATACATTCACCCCAGTACAGAGATCTGGGCCTAAATCCATCGTTTTTTGCTCACCATGCCATTCCAGTTTGGACCCAGCCATATGCAAATCAGTCTTGACCCTGCGCCCAATGGGAACAGTCCAGCCTGAACTGCCAGGCCAGGTCCTCCCTGGACTGGAAACAAGCATCCTAGGACCGGTTTCGGGCTTTCAGCCCTCATCAGCCAGGATAGCTTGACTCCAGTGGCATGGAGAGCACGGGACCCACGTCTGGGCATTCCCGTCCCACTCGGGGTGACAAATGCAAAAAGAACAATTGATGGACAGAATGCAGAACAATGTCATACATTCACCCCAGTACAGAGATCTGGGCCTAAATCCATCGTCCATCAATTGTGTGTCTTTTGCTTTCTCGCCCTAAGTGCGCCAGGTATGCCCAGACGTGGGTCCTGGGCTCACTGTGCCACTGGAATCAAGCTATCCTGGCTGAAGAGGGGTGAAACCCCGAAACCGGTCCTAGGATGCTTGTTTCCGGTCCAGGGAGGACCTGGCTTGGCAGTTCGGCTGGACTGTTCCCATGAGGCACAGGGTCAAGACTGATTTGCATATGGCCAGGTCTAAACTGGGGTGGAATGAGCAAAAGAATGATGGATTTAACCCAGATCTCTTGACTGGGGGTGAATGTTTTGATTTGTTCTGCATTCCGTCCATCAATTGTGTGTCTTTTGCTTTCTCGCCCTAAGTGCGCCAGGTATGCCCAGACGTGGGTCCTGGGCTCACTGTGCCACTGGAATCAAGCTATCCTGGCTGAAGAGGGGTGAAACCCCGAAACCGGTCCTAGGATGCTTGTTTCCGGTCCAGGGAGGACCTGGCTTGGCAGTTCGGGCTGGACTGTTCCCATGAGGCACAGGGTCAAGACTGATTTGCATATGGCCAGGTCTAAACTGGGGTGGCATGGTGAGCAAAAGAATGATGGATTTAACCCAGATCTCTTGACTGGGGGTGAATGTTTTGATTTGTTCTGCATTCCGTCCATCAATTGTGTGTCTTTTGCTCACATTACCATACAGCATTCTTTTAAAGCGAGACCTATTGGCGTTGCCAATGTTTATTCTAAGACTGTGGTAACTGAACAGGTTCATGGCTAATCCAGCACATCAAATAGCTGGAGTCCTTGTCCTTTGCATCCGGAGGCAGCCTTCTGGAAGTATGTGATGGAGTGCAGGGAACCATCAGCGTTGCTAAATTGGGGAGACCAACATGATGCGACTTGGGCACAGGGAGAGAAGATGGGCTAGCACTGGGTGCAGTTCAGCTGAATAAAAGTAGCACGGCTTAATGATACCTTATTTTATTGGCGCAAAGTACTTTTTTTTTTTTTTTTTTTAATGTACGCATTATGCCCTCATGTGTCACAATGGCTGTCCTAAAAGGGTATTCCTTTAAACTCTACTAAAGTTTGCAAGAGGAATATTTACATTAGGCACAGATCAAATCAAGTAACCGCACAAAGTGAAATGTTGTGGTGCAAGTGCCCTCCTACCTATTCAAATGAACTGGGTGACGGGAGACAGACTTTGCAATGAATCGATCTAAATTAATAAATGTTCTTGTATTGTGCACACTGTATGGTAAATACCAATTAAGCACCTCAAGAATGCTTGTTAACAAGGAAACTGAACAATGGGGGCATAAAGCGTTTCATACAGGATCACACAATTTGTTGAATCTGGGATTGGAAGCAGCCCTCTTGGTTTTCTGGTATGTAACCCTCCTGCTAAACCTCAACACCTCACAATTTACCCCAAGTAATTATCCCATACAATAACTAATACCAACCCAAAGCCCTTAATATTAAATGTACCACATGGAATCTTTTTGCAAATGCACAAAATTATATCTATGAATGGCGAATCTGACATCGTTTATTTTTAAGTGATCACTTTTAATATTCAAATTCTGCAAAAAGACAATTTTTTATAGCAAATGTCATTACTTAAGAAGTTCCACTATATTTAAGCAACAAAATTCCAACCCAAGACTGGCTTTTCAAATTTAATTTGCGCGTGTTCTTGATCGTTGAACAAGAGCTATAACCCAACTGCAGACATGTGAAGAGCACAGCTCAGGTTTTTAGACCCGAGTTTTACTTAATGTGCCTTAATAAAACAACAAATTTACTCTTCGCTGGCTATTATGCAATTTTAAAATGTGTTTTACCAGGAATTCATAGTAGATAATTTCTTAAAATAGTTCTTCAATATAAAAAAGAATCTTCACCGATTGTCATAAACTTTGTAAAAGTGCTCCAGGACACTTATTAAAGCTCACTACATGAAAAAGTCCTCCAAGTAGTTATTGCTAAGTTGAATATTATATTAACAAAATATTTTTGAAAAGAGGAACTCTGGAAAGAAAAGTAGGCCTGGTCGAAATATACAATACACTGGAATAATCTGTGTAATGTCAGGAATTTCGTGTTACGCAAAATTCCCGCAATTACAACACATTTGGGAAGTCAATTTTGATTTACTTTATGAACAGATCAGGAGATGGTGGACAGAACACGCTGCAAACTTGTGGTCAGCAAGGGGGCTGCACCCAGACTGCTCATCTTGGATTGATCCAGCCATTGCGTTATGGGCACAACAGCGGTGGCCACCTCACTCAGTCATCACGGGCATCGCATTTCCAGGCATCATGTTGAGAAGCCATTGCTATTGGGTATTTAATTAGGTCAATGGAATCAAACCAAGACTACAACACCCAGAAGGCACCATTGGGTTGGCTCACAAATCCAAAGGACTGCTGTTGTGATGCCCTGGGTGCCTGGGCCATATTAGACACATCAGTACTTTACGTACTGGCTCCGGACTCAGATCCGCTTAGTTCATGTTGACCATTTATGACCTTAAAAGCGTTTTCTGAGCACAGGCTTCTGTCAGCGGACCTGGGGCCAGATGTACGAACAATTTTAGCATGCGCAAACGGGTTAGCGACCCGTTTGCGCATGCTAAAATTGTCATGGCCATGTACCAACACAATTTTGCGAGTCGCAAATGAATTGCGTCTCGCAAAGAAAGTGTTGAGACTCGCTATTTGGAAGGGGCGTTCCCTTCCAAATAGCGAGTCTCAAACCCATGTACTGTTTTGGTTGCAAAACACTCGCAATTACCACCTACTTCAAGTAGGTGGTTATGCATTCGCAAATAGGAAGGGGTCGCCAGGGGACCCCTTCCCCTTTGCAAATGCATGCAGAATT
Source organism: Calotriton arnoldi (assembly GCA_963921515.1). Taxonomy (NCBI): domain Eukaryota; kingdom Metazoa; phylum Chordata; class Amphibia; order Caudata; family Salamandridae; genus Calotriton; species Calotriton arnoldi. Next base: position 621,258 of record CAWUFW010000027.1, read on the forward strand.
ATTTTTTAAGGGCAGGCAGTGGTCCCAGGGACCACTGCCTGCCCTTAAAAAATGAAAGGAAAACGGGCTGTATTAAAAAAAAAAAAAAAAAACTGCTTTATTTAAAAGCAGTCCCAGACATGGTGGTCTGCTGAGCCCAGCAGGCCACCATCCCTGGGAGGGCCTGTTTTTTTTTTTTTTGTCATTCCCAATGGGCTCGCAAATTGCGAGAGGCTCATTAATATTAATGAGCCTCGCAATTTGCGACCCAATTGGTTATCGCAAAGAGTGTTAAACACACTGTTGTACATTTGATTTTGCGGCTCGCAAATTGCATGGCGCAAAATCAAATGGTCGTACATCTGGCCCCTGGTATTTTGGTTACTTCTGTGGCAAACTAAACTGTTCAGTGCAGTATTGTTATGAATAGGATGATAAATGTTTTAGATCACCTCGTACCTCTGTGGTTTTTTATTGTAATTGCTGTAAAATACATCTTACTATTACCCAATTTAATGGTACTCCTTTTAACAACTTCCAGGGAATGAAAGGCTGATGCGTGCAGTGGCCAAGGGACATTTCTGCTTAAACCATTCCCCAGTGCTATCTTATATGACTTCTGATAGGGAGATATGGCCTAGTGTACAATTTCCACTCATGCGTTTAGTGTGAAACATTTCACCAGTTGTCTAATTTTCATGAAAAGTTTGAGTATTTCACAAGGAAACAAATTCACAATTTTATCCAGCCCCACACAAAACTTTATATTTTTTCTGAAGTACCTTGGCGGTCTTAATGGTACTTTAATTCAACCTACACTTCACACACAAATGTCAGTCGCGAGCGCATAACTCATTTTGCTGGATGCATGGTTGTGAGTATTAAGGACGAGAGTAGTGTCTAGTAGTAGTGCACTTATGAGTGTAATTTAATGTGAAGTACTGGACGCGTATGAGTGAGGCAGACCACATTACTGTAAAACCTATGACAGTGCCAGGGTGAGGGGGCATCTCCCCCAGAGAGATCCAACATCCTGCGAGTGTTTGTACGAAAAAACAAATGGAATTAACTTAATCCAGAGAGCGACTAAGGATGGGGTGTGCACTACTGTCCATTGACCCCGTCATGGGTGTGCCACTCTGTCTGCCCTGTTTTTTCAGCCTCCAAATTTAAGCATGCTGGGACTTGTGCGCTTCAAGTGTAGTTTCATCGTTGCCACTGTAAGTATGGAGCATACAAGTCCCAGCATGCTCAGCGGTGTTGGCGTGAAACCTGGACAGGCCAAAGGTCGCCATGGCGGCCGAGGTTCGTGGACAGCTGGATGCGCCAGGGCGGGAGATTAGAGTCCATGCTCTGCGGCTGCCCGCGGCCCATTTAGTGCCATTTGGGCACTTCCCCACCCCCCAATATGATGCGGGACTCAAGGAGGAGTCCCCCTACCAGACGCGTCACTTCCGGCACGCAGAGGAGGTGGGGAGGTATTTATGCCTCCCCCGGCCAGCTTGGCGTCCTCTTTGCGCCGGACACGCCGTCTGTTGGTCTTGCTGCGGGTTGCTGCTGTCCGGTGCCCTGAGGTCGTGCTTTGGCGCGTTGTGAAGTGAGGTGAGTGCTATCAATATCCCCCCCCAACTTGCCCCCGTCCCAGTCCCTCACCACAGCCCCGATCGCGGGCACAACCCAGCGGGCTTCCGCGGGGTTGGGCCTGAGGGATTGCCACTGGGACAGGGTCCCACACGGTTCATGTCCAGCGTGGTGGGACCCGAGGGGGGGGGGGGGGGCGCTCGTCCTGAACCAGGGAGAGGGTTTCAGCTCCTCCCGCTTCCAGCGATGCATGGTTCCTCCCGGCATCGGCACCCGCACGGCCACAGAGGGATGCTGCAGGGGGCAGCAAGTGGGGCAGTGGGCACGACTGCGTGGTCATGTCGGTATCGGCCCGTGTGGGCTCCCCGTCCCAGTTGGTAATCAGGGGCTTGCTGCCCATAGTTTTCAGGAGATCGCGGTGGCAGTGCCTGGTGTCAATCGGGGCGATTGACTGAGACAGAGTGCAGGCAAAGGGGTGGTTTCTCGTCCTACCCTTCAGCCGCGCAGACCAGTCGTTCCACTGCGAGCTAAGAGGCTGTGGGTGGAGCGAGGATGAGGTTGCCGGGGAGTTGCCCATGTTATCCTGAGTGGCGCGGGCCCTGGAGTGCCGGCCATTTACCGCGCCACGGCGTGGCTCTCTGGTTGGGGGCTGCGGGTTATAGTTGTTCGAACCCTCGTTCCCCGCACTCCTCAGTCCCCCCCAGCATGGGCACTGCGCGCCGCGGCGCTGCTCCCTCGGCCCCTCACCCCCGCCTCTCTGGGTTGGGGGCCATTCTCCTTCCTCGGTGGGGCATCCCCCCCTCCTTCCCCTGTCTGGCAAAGTGGGCGCGACGATGCAGCGCCATCACACGAGGCGAAGGGGGCAATGGATGGCTGGTCAGGGCACGGATATTAATTGGCAACAATAGCACATGAGGCTACTGCAGGTCGAAGATGTACACGTAACCGTGAGCTCGTATCCGACCCTGAAACAAAAGTAATATAATATTTCGACAGCCCTGAGCGTTCCATGCCATGAGCCGGACGCCCAACCTCCGCCTGACCCTGCGAGCTGGCCCATGAACCCAATGGGTTCTACTCTGAGGCCGTTATTCCCTGGGGGACCCCGCCTCAAAAACTAGCTCCCCCTCCCTCCACGGCCATAATTCGGCTGCCCGCTCGAGGTTCACGGGGACTGAGTGTGTTGGACGTGACTGTGGCGCGCGACTGGGTCGGGAGGCGTGCAGCGCTTACCGTGTATGCGCGCGGGGGTAGGGAGACAGCCTCGTTCGGCCTGTTTGCCCAGGTCCTCCGATACCGGGAGGCCGCAGTGTCAGGGGGATTTACCGTGTGCTCTCCTGACGTTTCCGACTGCACGGCCTCATCACAGGAAATTATCCCCGGGTTTTGAGTCGGCCTCTGCCTGGGGGTATGGTCTACTCGCGTGCCCCGACCTCCCCAGCAGTAGCGTGGGTCTGAGCAGGAGCATTTGGAATAGAATAATATCTAGAATGCCCTGCTCTCCCGTCCTACCTTCCATGCTCACCGGATGGGAGCGGGCTGTCGGCAGGCGGCCGGTGTTGGTGGGGCGGGGAACTGGTAATTGGCCTTGCTGTAGGCTGGGATAGCCCTGTTGTCCTGCCGGAATGCCCCTGGGTCATGTTAGGGGTACGGGGGTTGGCTCACGGCTGGGCCCCCCCCCCCTGCCCACATGGCATATGCTGGTCCTCGAGGGCTGGGGCCGTGGACACAATGCGGCGAAGGGTTCCGGCCCCCAGTGTCGGGGGTTTGGGCTGCGCCCCGCACCCACAGCTGAACCTGTATCGCGGGGGTTGCTGACTGCCCGGCCCACGCTTTAGGGGCCCTGGGAACCCCTGTTTGACGGTTCACTGCGCCAACATATTGCAATGCTGGGGCTAAATCTAGGCCGAACGGGAGCTTCAATAGACACCCGACAGCTCAGCCGTCGTTTAATGGAGCGGGCGAGGCTCCCGGTCGCGCTGCGCATTGTCGTGGTTTCGACTTGGTCCCTTGGTTCTCGCTGTGGTTCCCCCGCTGTTGTATTGCAGGGGACCCTGAGCTGGGAGGCAGCATCAGGCGACTGAGTTCTCGAGGAGGGCCTTTCACTATACTATCTCAGTTAAAGTGAATGCGGTGGTTTGAGGATGGTCCCATTTCTCATGCGTGCCCACTGTTTCTGTTTAGTCTCCAGTCATCCTATCTGAGTAGTGCTACTCCAAGAATAGGGATGCTATTTTACCATTGCAAGGTCTGCCTGGACAACGTAGCTTAGTGCACTCCCATTGCTACCAATTGTTCATAATATACAGAGTTGACTGTGACTCACTGAGAGGGGTAGTCGCCTATCCTCAGGGGGAGTGCCTTAGCACCAGGTGGCACTGTCCCATGGTTGTGCTTTACGTTTGGTCGAAGGTGTCTACAGCTTGGCATGCTGGAGCCTAAAGTGATGATAGTGGGGGCAAACCGCAGCAGGAAACTACAGAGTCGGCGCGATCTGATAGGCCCCAAAGTGCCGCTGCACGATTTAGAGGATTTCCGGCAGAGGTAGTGTGGACTTGTGCGATAGCTGAAGAAGTAAGGACACCCAATTCCCCCGGTGTTCCGCGGCTATTTGATTGTCTGGGCACTTGCGTTGCTCAGGCACGGGGTGGCGCATAACAGGCAACGTCACATGAGGTATGTTGGTGGGGTGTGTGCGATTAGGAGTACGCTCTGGCGGCTGGGGCATTGGTCGCAGCGCCCTTATTTGGATGTACTAGGAGCATTCTGTTTACGAACATGTGCTCACGAGCCAACTGCTATTTACGTGTCTTTTGTATGTTTTCCCCCATGGGGATGTAATTTTACTGGGGCACTTTTGTTCCCAGGTACGGGATAGTGCAGAACTTGCAGCGTCACAGGAAATGTTCGGTGTTTCACGGACACGCTTTGGCTGCTGGATTATATGGGCGCAGCGTCCTTGCTAGGTGGAACAGCCCTAGTTCCTGCATAAGGGCGATAAAGCATTCTGTTCATAGCCAGTTTGTGGGCACAGGATTACATCACTGTGTTTGGGCAAAAGATTGAATTTTAATAGCACCCAGGTTAGGTGTTTGATGTCACCGTGGACCGGCAGCTGTAAACTCCGGGGTATCGCTCCAGGTCTACCAGTGTTCGTTCTGCATGAAATGACAGTGTATGAGCAACGGGAAGTCGTTTTCAGCCTTCATTATTTGCAAGGGGCACTCAAGGTTTATGTAGGGGCCGTGGTTAAGGTGGGGTCCTTCCAGCGGGGCCTTTGTGAGTGACCTGCACAGCGGATTGGTTGGTGTGGTGCCTTTCCTTGGGTTTGGGATCCTTGGTACAAACTTCGGCTTGTCCCGTTGGCGGCTGTGGGGAGCGTGCGCTGTGAGCAGTCAGTTTAGTTTTATTGCATTGAGTGAAGACTTTGCTGCTTTGACAACAAGGTCCGTGTGCCACCTAAGGATGGAACATGTGTACATCTCGCAAGGTGCCTCCAAGCCCGGAAATGCGCACTTAAGCTGCCTTAAACTTTAGTGGTCTTAGCGTTTCTCGTTGGTCTAATGGGTGTAATTACTGATATAGACATGTCTCCCTCATCTTCATTGTTATTTTGCTTGCAAGAAAGTGTCAGGCATAGTCATCTAATTGTCACTCATAGATGTTTTGGAATTATGAAAATGTAAGGCATAGCAATCTGAAACATTGGCAGCTATGGATGGGGGCGGCTAGCTCTTGGTGGCTAAGCAGCTGTGGTAAGTGGCCCGCGGATCGAGCTGTAATGATGGGTGGGGACCATGTCGAGTCCCGGCGCCGGTTAGCCAATTTTAGGGCACACATATGCAGGTTCCTTTTGCCCAAAGTCAGTTTGGCCTTGGGCCCTGTTGATGCATGCGTTGGTTTGTTGCAGCACAGGTTGTGTTGCGGCGTCGGGCGCAGCAGTTTGTCCTCGCTGGCTTTGCCATGCTAGAAAGGAACGCCAGACACAAGGTTACAGTTTTGATTCAGTTAAAAATGAGGTAGGCCGAGTTCAGTTTGGTGAATGTGGCTGGGGTAGGGACGGAGTATCAGGTTTTTCCTTCCGTTCCATCAAGATAGTGGGAAACCTACAGCCTCTTCTAAACTAGGGGGCCCCTACCCCCACGGATTGGTCAAGTGTAAAGGATTTCAAGGGCCCACCCTTGGTCAGCATCAGCGTGCTTGCTCCTCTATCCGGGTTAGCAAGCTGTTTTTCCCTGATGGGGAAACCTGCAGCACTATTTTCCCCAAAAAAAAAAAAGTGTCCATTCTATCTACCCTTTCTGGCATGAGCTGACTGCTGCAATCTCGGTCTGAAGTGTCAATTGTTGATTATATTATGGTTTCAAGTGCATGCAATGACAATCGACACTGCGTTCCTTTCAACACTTTACCCTGGATGGTGCTTCAGGTGGTAAATTCAAGCTATTGGTATTCGTAGGTATTTTAGCTGAGTCGAAGGGGGATAGGAGTGGCTTTAAGACACCCCCCTCTCCCCCCTGAACTTGACTATTTAGTTTGCCTTACATTTTCAGAGTCTGGTTTATGGCCATTGTAGATGGTGGGAACCTTTTACCACTTAATTTCAAACAAGCAAAGCGCAGTGCCTAGGTGCTAGTGTGCCATGGCCTGCGTGGTGGTAGTTGCGGTTTGGACTGTGACTGTCAGGAGGACGGTACTATGTGGCCATTCCAGGGTTGGGAATTGGAACACTGTGGGCACGGCACTGCGTCTGACAGGGTGCAACCACGTTGCATGGGCTATGCCTCCCTGCCCTCGTCAGGGGTGCACGCGCCTAATCAGAGCCAAAATCATTCTGGGCCTTGGCCCGTTGATGCATGCGTCGGTTTGTGCAGCACAGTTCTTGTGTCCGGGCATTCGGGCGCAGCAGATTGTCGGCTTCACCATGCTTGGTTAAAAAGTGAACGCTAAGCAAGCAGTTTGAGCATCAGTAGGTTTGGGGTGAGCCAGTCCGTTTCCAGCGTAGGGGCTGTGACTCCTGATTTAATTTTGAGTTCATAGTCCTGCTTGCTGTAGGTGGAATGATGCGTGCTGTTTACATAACTGGATGCGATGACTGAGGAGGTTCCTGGTGGATTGTTTTGGTCCAACGCCGAAGTGAGCTTCTAGTGCAGGGCCAGAATCATTAGGTGACTGCAGCACGACATAGGGGCATGCATGGCTGAGCGCAATGCAACGGGGGAAACAGAAAAGAGTGGCACACTTGCGTTTTCCCGGCATTCTCATTCATTCGCCCCGGTTGCGAGAATGATCATGCCGACAGTGACAAGGAAATCATTTATGTCCTAAAATTGGCTTATTGTCAAAGGGTTTGCTGCTATGCCCAGTGACGACGTCGTGTGAGCAGTCTGTTGAATGTGTTAGCACACATCTTAACGCGGCATGAGGGCACTCAGACGAGTGCCATAGCCTGTATTTCAAGAATGGACATCTAGAACACTCATCTGCTGTAACACAAGTTTGGCATTGTTCGGTTCTCTGGTTTAGGGAGGCAATGTATGGGTTTTGCCACTCTCCGTGGGGATTATACAGCCAAGGGCCACCGGTCACGTGCTTGGTCAGGCTGTAAGCACTTTTGCCTCATGTTTTCGAGGAGGCAGTCTTGCAGTGCGGCCTCCGCTGTTCAGCTCGTGGCGTTCTAGCGCAGCTAGACATTGGAGGGTCTTATCGGAGATGTCCAGATTGACATGCAACTGGGGCTTGCCTGCCGAAGCGGGCCATGGGGGCACATTACCTTGGCTCTCGTCACCCGGGCAGAGTTAGGCCGGTCTCCGCGGTGTGTCTGAATTGGAGCATCTCAGCAACTAAGCATAGGATGAGAGTGCGGTGTCAGTCATATATGGCGATTCATGCGAATATGCCAGATGTAGCGAATATGACATCACAGACTTGGCCAGTGATAAGACCAGGGTTCATCTTTTGTCCCAAGACAGACAATAGTTATGGACAGGCTCTGTTTTGCAAAGAATAGTTGCTTTGTCCCACTCGAGTGCCGCACATGTCTGTCGCGGTATAACAAGGTCAATTTTGTCTCCAACGCGGGGATTGTGCGCGGCCATTCCGTTGGCAAAGGGCTGTTGGTTTCTCCACCTGGCTTGCGCGCAGGTGACCTGTCTGGATAAACTGCTGCTAGTGGTTTTGTTGGCTACGGCTGGGATTTTTAACACGTCGACATGTTTATGGGCTGGCGCAGCACTTGGTCATCAGTCGGTATCCTCGTACTGGGGATTTGCTACGGCTGGGTTGTTGACAAGTGTGTACATGTTTATGGGCTGGCGCAGCACTTGGCCATCAGTCCGTACCCTCGTACTGGGGATCATCCAGGGAAAAGGGCACATTAGGGCCTAGTCACCCCAGAATTATATGTACAAAATGGCACGTGGTGCGTTAAGGTTTGTACCACACAGAGCTGGGGGCGTCTCAGTGGGCACACGCACTGTCCGTGCATTGTGCTTTGGCCGGTTTGTTTAATCTGTGCATAGGGAAGAGATATGTGGGGTATCTAATTGCTCACAGCATGGCACATTGAGGTGGGCGCAAACCGGTTTGTTACCCATTAAATGTTTTATAATAAATGCGTGGGGCAACTGCAGCAGTGAAGGATGCTTCCTGAGTGCCTAGGACTTGAGGTTTAGTAGCACTCCCCAGGCCCACAGGGCTTTCAGCAGAATGGCCACAGGCTCTAGCAGGTCAAAGGGGGATTCCTGCGCAGTGCTTGTAGAATGTCACATACCATTAAGGGCATGTCACTACTAGAGTGGAAGCTAGGTGGGTAGGGCATCCCATCTCCTGCCTGCGCTGGCCTTACAGCTGTGTGGAGCCAGCCTCATTTGAGGTGCGCCCAGGTGGAAATTGTGTACTTCGTAATGTTAATGACCAATGCGGTTTGTGGTACCTCCTAGCGGATCCACTGAAGGTGTATTGCAGCTAAACAGTAAACTGGGGATCTGGGATTCCAACACTTTTGAGGGTTTGAAGCATCCAGGGTCAGGGATGGGCAGTAGGTTCTGTGCATCTGTGATCCGTTGGCAGTTAAGCAAGCGGGGTGCGCTATGTAAGTTATCACTCCACAAAAGGGTGAGGTGCCTCCAATAGTGGGCACTAGACATATATTGTTTTAACCAGATTGACACCATTAAGGTGTTCGCCAGGGTTTTTAAAGCAAAGGGGTCTGTGCAAGCATCTGGTCAACGGGGCTATGTAAGTGCACCCCAGAACCAAGGGTAGGTGACATGTTCCTGCAGTTAAGCTCAAATGCCCCGCCCTGTTAGCTACATTAACCCCGCTGCGTGGGGACGCTGTCAGCCAACATAGTGTGCTGCCGTCCCAGGAATTGGGGAACCAAGGTGCCAAGCACAAAAGGCTACTATGTAATAGAGCATTTGGCACCTCCAGTGTCCACCACAATAATGAACGGAGGAGGCAATTTTCCACCGCTGGGGCTGCTCAGGGTGGGCGGTGTTCCAATTCTAAGGACTCCTCTTCCCCACGGACTGCCCGAGGATGTGAGGGCAGTGGTATTTGCAATGTTACCGGTATTTTCTCGCCCATACAGGGGCAGAAGGGTACATTGCAGGAATCTGCATAAATAGAATGGGGGGCGAGACCTATAGACAACGTGCACCGGTAACCGCAGGAGCGAGTTGTAAGATCAAAATCTCGCAGCGGCAAGTCAGCCAAGTGGCATGCGTCAGTTGGTTAGGCCAGAGTGTGTGCCGTGGCTCCAATAGCGGCATGTAAGATAGGTTTGGAGCACAATCACTGACAATTCAAGAGCACACACTGCACCTCGGTCCAGTAGATGAAGGCCATACGCTCAGGTGCGGCTTGATCTTGTGGAGGGCTAGATTCCTGGAATATCAAAGTGCTAGGTCATCAGCTGGTTGAGCATCTAGGGTCACAGCTGGTTAGCAGGTATGTGTGTATCTGATCGAGCTTTAGTTAAGCAAGCCTGGCAGGTGGCGTAAGTTGTCACTCCAACGGTTGCTGTGACTGCAGTAGTGTGCGCTATGCGATCAGTCCTGTGTGCCATGGTTTATTAATCACAAAGGTCGGTGCACATGTCTGGTCAACTTCAACAAAGAGGGTGCACTCGGCTCCCAGGGCAGGTTATGGGTGCTTCAGTCCGCATAGCCATAGTGTATAGCCTGGTTGTGGAAGCGGTCTTCAAGCAGGGTGCTGCTGTTCCATGTATTGGGGAAACAGGTGTTAGGGAGCACGAACTGCTAGAAGGCCTGCAACTTCAGGTTGCAGGAGGTGGGAGCCACATCAGCTTGAAGGGGGATAGCGATGTTTAAGAGTAGAGCTCCCTCCTGGGAGACCATCACTTTCTCGCAGGTAATGCGAGGCACTGGTTCCTTCCCAGAGAAGGATATACCGCTCCATGCGCAAGTTTGCAGAACTAGGGGCTTTGGCTTCATCAGGCATGAGCGATGCCGGGCAAACACCATAGGTCAATTTGACAATGTTGGGGTGCACTTGGCACAGGTGGGCTTGGATCTGTTCCTACTGGACATGAATGAGGCCCGGGAAATTACAGGTTGCATTGAGAAAGGAGCTGTTTTGGTGGGGGGCTCTGTAGGCGACGGGGGCCGACTCCAGAGCTGTGGAGGAGTTACAGGGCGATCTGGAAGCAAATGGGTACAGAAGGGTACCTCTGCAAGAGCACAATAGGGGTGCCAGAGCCAAATCCCAGGAGCCTCATGGGAGGGTCCTGGAACAATTACGTCGGCGCCCGTTAGTCCTTCGGGCGGTTGTGGGCCTGAACAACCGGGGGCTTGCCTTGCTACGCTCCGCCCTGAAAGGGGCGAGAGTAATAAGGGACCAATGTGTCACGTGATCCAGTAAGGGGATCACCCCCATAAGGGTAGCGCTGATTGGTTACTCCACAGTGCTTGGCTCATCAGGCGGGCAGGGCAGCATAGGTTGGAACAGCTGCCTGCCCTTGGATCGCCCGTAAGATAACCCACCATATTGCATACTTTTGTATGGAATAAACCTGCAGCACTATTTTCCCAAACAAAAGTTGTGTTGTGTATTTATTTATGCATGCAGACTCTGTTGTGGTGTGGGTGGGGTGTGTTGCCAATAATGGGACTATGCGGCTGCCCGCGGCCCGCAGGGGGCCACCCTAAACGGGCGGCCCATTTAGTGCCATTTGGGCACTTCCCCACCCCCAATATGATGCGGGACTCAAGGAGGAGTCCCCCTACCAGACAGCGTCACTTCCGGCACGCAGAGGAGGTGGGGAGGTATTTATGCCTCCCCCGGCCAGTTTGGCGTCCTCTTTGCGCCGGACACGCCGTCTCCCACCCTACCGCTTACCCGGCGTGGGGTTGGCAGGCGAAATACATAGAACGTTGTAATGTTTTCTTTCTCGTTGCAGGAGGAGTTACAGGGCGATCTGGAAGAAAATGGGTACAGAAGGGTACCTCTGCAAGAGCACAATAGGGGTGCCAGAGCCAAATCCCAGGAGCCTCATGGGAGGGTCCTGGAACAATTACGTCGGCGCCCCGTTAGTCCTTCGGGCGGTTGTGGGCCTGAACAACCGGGGCTTGCCTTGCTACGCTCCGCCCTGAAAGGGGCGTGAGTAATAAGGGACCAATGTGTCACGTGATCCAGTAAGGGGATCACCCCCATAAGGGTAGCGCTGATTGGTTACTCCACAGTGCTTGGCTCATCAGGCGGGCAGGGCAGCATAGGTTGGAACAGCTGCCTGCCCTTGGATCGCCCGTAAGATAACCCACCATATTGCATACTTTTGTATGGAATAAACCTGCAGCACTATTTTCCCAAACAAAAGTTGTGTTGTGTATTTATTTATGCATGCAGACTCTGTTGTGGTGTGGGTGGGGTGTGTTGCCAATAATGGGACTATGTCAGAAGGGATAACATTCACCCGGTTTCCAGCGAAATAACTCTGCCTGTGATCGCTTGTTGTTCAATGGAAAGACTGCAAATGAGTCGTGTGTTCTTCCTTTTCCTGTACAAGTAAACAGCAGGGACGAGACAAAACTGCAGTAAAGTGACTAGAGGCCTTTAGAAAAAGAGACAAAGGACTAGAAGGCACGCACCGGCGCTAGGGCGGCCCGTCATGGCGCTGTTAGTTTGGGAGGGTCGCTCTTTTTAAGAGCAGATCTAAAGAGCGGCCTCTGTTTTGGATTTCATTACAAACAGAAGAATAGTTCTCTCTCCGAGCTCCCACAAATGCATTCATGGGGATGAGTTCGGCATCTGCTGTTCGTCAAACCACCCCCGTGCGTGTTTACTTGCTCGTAGTGAACGGCGCCCTACAAAAGCCTGCTTTGTGGAGGTCACACATTGTGCCCACTGTCCGTTGGGCATTCTGTGGCAGGCGGTGAGCGAGGTTTAAAGTGGGGACCTTCCCAGCTCCTCCATGCCAGACGACAAAGGGGGTTGGTGGTGGCGGCGGCGGGCGAGGTTTTAAGGTGGGGACCTTTGCAACTCCTTGGCGGCGGGGGATGGGTTGCGGCAGGTCAGAGGTCAACCTCGGATGCAGTGGTAAAGGAGGTTAGTAAACTGCACTCCCATGTAGCTGAAGTTCTCTGCTCACTTCACATCTACCTTCCCATTGCCGATTACAGACACAGCTAGTCTCCTCTGCTAGGGTAGAAGGCAGCAGACTTCCCCGGAGCTCAGCCGCCTTTAGCAGTACCCTAGACTGCCCAGTGGGTGGCACTGCTTCCCTTTCAAGGCAAGCTGGGGATGCTGCAGATACACTGCAGCTGACCAGACCCTCTCCATGAGCTCTACCACTATGGGCAAGTGCTGCTGGTGCTAAAAAGGAGAGGAGTTGGCCTAACGGCTAGGGCGTCGACTTCGAATCTGGGGAACTGGGTTCGAGTCTCGGCAATGACGCTGAACATCCTGTGATTCTGGGCAAATCACTTAATCTCCCCGTGCCGAACAAAAAAATGAATGTGTCCTCATGTAATGCAACTGGTGCTATGTAAAGCGTTCTGATACCCGATTCGCGTCAAGTTCGCACGCTATATAAAACTCTGTAAAATAAAAATATGTGCTCGCTATAGTGAGTGAACTAAGTGCTGCTGATATCTGGCTAGGACTTGCAGGTCAAAATTCAAATGGTGGCAGCATACTCAGCCAGTCATGCTTTGGAGGATTCTGCGTCGAGTACCAATACAATGGGCAACCGTCACTCATGCGGTTTACCTTGTTCCAAAACAGCAACACCTGGGGTAGAAAGTACTGTGCAAAACTGGTTATTATTCCTATGACGGTTTGACAAGACTTGGGAGGCGGAGGCAAACGAGTTAAGATTATGCCTGTATAACACAATGATTGCCAAGCCTTCTGTTTGCACTGGTGTCTGCCTTCATAGAACCGTGTCTTGCACAAGGATGCAGGAAGAGGTGATCTTTCCAAGTCATGCAGAATATTTCCAAAGCATAATCTGGAGAGCACAGCGAGCTGGTGGCAATCAGTGGAATATGGAATGACCCCGCTCTTTCAAGGGTGGACAATGAGGGTACGCCTGAAACAATCCAACTAAAACAGAATTTCTTCTCATCATCACAACACAAACTCAAATCCAAGAATGTCTCTCCAATACAAAGCTAAACTGCTTTCCCTCACAATTTTACACAGAAGCCAAAACCAATGTAAGCCGTTACTATCCGTCGCTCCTCGGACAGACCCAATCAACACCCTGGTAGTCTTCAAAGCCCCGCTCCAAACTCTAGTTCGATCAGAGGGTCTACACCCTGTTAGAACGATTCAAAGCCCCACCTTAAGTACTGGTCAGGGTCTACATTCTGCTAGAGAATTTAAAAGCCCCAATCCAAGCTCGGTCACCGAAGGGCTTGAGAGGCCCAGAATACCAAACACCTGCTCATCAGCCTCTCAGATTCAAATCTGGCCGCACTCAATTATGCATGTATTTATGAATGTATATGGTATTTCTATAGCGTGAACCTAGCCAACAGGCAGCGGAGTGCCACATATTCCAGACAGTCTTGAGGATTGAAGATATGTAGCCCCATCACCCCAAACCCGATCAGACAGACCTTCACAACACGTTCTAAGGTAGTAATGAACAGCACACCACCCTACCTGGCAGCAAAACTCACCTCTTCTTGAAGGCCAATGTGATCCATGCATCCCTAACAATGCTAACACAGAGAGGCTAAAAAATGAGAAATACAACTAGAAAAAAACAGGAGACAAACTTTCTCAATGTATGCGCCCAAATATAGAAAAACATCCCCCCTTTGTATAGAAGCATCACAATATCTCACCTGTCGTTCAGAAAGTAGCTGAAGACTCATCTCTTCAAGGATCCCTTCAAATTAAACATTGGTCAGGAGCTTTCCGTTACCTGGGCTCACGGCCCATGAATCAATCTTCTTCCCCCCCCCTCCATACACGATACGGACTCCCATGCCCCAAGATTCAGTCCGCTTACCTTCCTTCATACACTATCTTGAACCCCACGACCCAAGATTCAATTAGTCTTCCTGCTACCTTCAAACACTAGCTTCAACCCTTGCCTACGCCAAATCCCTGTACAGCACTGTTACATACTAGTAAATTCTATGCTCTATAAATACCACATACATATATACATACATACATATAGCAAAAGGGTGGTCAACCTCCAAATCATAAGGACTTGGAAAAGTTTAAATGAAGTAAGAACAAAAGAATAACTCCCAAAGGGGCAGCAGGGAAAGTAAATGTCGGAAAGATACAATCTCTTAATAAATAGGACAAGCGGAAAAAATAAAATCACATTAGTGACAAGTGGTAGGAAATTAACAAAAGGTGTCACAGAAGAACATGAAGAAGGCACTCACAGATGAAATACTTTCAAGTCCGTACCCGAGAGACCTCACAGGATGGTATAATGCAATATTAAGTCCCAAAGTGGTTAAAAATTATGTTCATAAGTGCTTTTGTCGTGGCACCACAAACGCCAATATACTTCTATAAAAATAAAGTACTGTGTGAGGTGGGCAAAAATAGAGATTTCTTTTCCTTGTGTAATACGCACAATTTTCATGAAAATTATGCATTTTGCATGAAACACATTTTACCAGTTGCCGGAGTGGAAATTGTATGCAAGACCATATCTCCCTTACAGAAGTTATGTGAGATAGCGGTGGGAGAAAGGTTGAAGCAGAAAATGTCTCTTAGCCACTGCACGTATCCATTTCACCATTCCTTAAAAACAATTTATGCTTGTACCAGTTTCTGAGGGGTAAAAAATGCCATAAAAAGTATATTTAGGGGACAGAAAAATAATGTGAAATACACTTAGCCCAACAAATGGGAATTATTGGAGATTTTGCTCGCATAACAATTTCTCCAAGCTGTAGTCATGTGACTCTGGATTTCAAGGTCATCAGACCTGGTCTCTTTAGAAACTGGGGTTGTTGGGGGTGGGTGAAGGTGCAATGTATGTGGGGCATTAGGTGCAGGAGTTGTAGGACATCATTCAGGAAGCACACTTGTTAGCGCTTTCCTACGTGCAAATTCTGGGCCCATAAAGGGCTATCTGACGAATTGGAATCCACAACTGAGGCTAATCATCAAATTGATATATTTAAATAAGATGAAGCCCATTAGGTTCAGCAAGGAAGACAGAGTGGTTAAGTTTTCAAACCATAAAGGATTATTAAAGGTTAGAAGGTTTATAGATTAAAAATCGAATTAGTGTCAATCAATAATCCATGCATGAATGTAGTAATTATGAAGTTCAAATCAATCAAGGTCATATAAGTGAGAAAACAAATTAATATAAGTTGTCTCAAAAGAAAAAGGTTAAGTAAATCACTTCTCCCATGCAGACAGCCCTCTACTCTGCTTTAAGCTGGGGCGGAAGGGCACAAAAGAATCCCCTGGAGTGCTGGAAAGTGTCTGAACTCCCACCTACATTGCACTAGCTTAAAATCACACAATTGTAATATTAGCTACACCTACACATGGTCCCCATAAAACGCTCAAATCAGGTTTAAGCTAGTAGATACAGTCTCATTAGTTTCTCAGGCTCCTACACAATGAAACTTCTCTAAACGTCCTTCAAACTTAGTTATCTGTAGCATAATGAGATACATTGGACCATCCTGTACTCTGCAGGTGCACCGCATTAATAATTCAGAATTAGTACATTTGTGTTGTTACTTGTTATCGATAAAATGCAAAAGATTTAATATGAAAAAAACCCTATTGTACTACATAGGCCATATCTGGTGTTGCCCTTAACGACCTGGACCAGGAGGACACGTGCAGAATTGCATGTTTGTTGAAATACAAGTGTAAAGAGAAAGCTTGCCAAACAAATAATGACATTTAAAGAGTTTCACAACACCCAAGCACGTCGAAACTCATACAGAACAGCACAATAAAATACAGAAGCCCAGTAAAGTAAGTTAAATATTAAACAGCCAATAATATAGAGAATGGCAACAAGCTACGGTAGTTAGCAATATCAAAGAAACAAGAACATAAAGCAGAACAAGCGGAGCTCCCAGAAACGAGCCACGCAGATACACGGAGCCAAGAAGCTCGTAGTATTTTCGTTCATTTGTGTTGGTTTCACATGAAGGGAAAAGACATAACAAAACTGTAAATCACTAATAACTACAAGACCAGAAACAAAAGTACAGCACAGCATGCAGCAACGACAATCAATAGTTTACAGCAAAAAGTGCCTCGTCTCTGGCACAGACAACAAGCTGCAACGGAGACTCCAAGCAGATTAATGACAGAAGGATGAATGTAATGATTATGATGGATGAATGGACGCACATCTGGAGAGCCTATTTGTAAACGGAATCAATCATCTGTGAATAAAAAAAGGCTGCGAAGAAAATACAAACAAAAACTGAAGATGTTATTAGGTGAATTCGAAAAGAAGTCAAACTTAGAAGAAGTGAGATCTAAGCGAGAACTCTTTACTGTGTCCAGATGTGGGGTATCAGTTCTGTTTAAAGAGCTAATGGTTTAAGATTCAAAGAGGAAGTTAATCCTTCATTGGGCCTTACAAAAAGTGGACATATGTATTCTCGAGTGCTATTTCACTCTGAGCTCCACTGAGGACACAACAGCCAGAAAGCATCCCAGTTCCTCTTTATGGACAGATTTCGCTGCACTGTCCATGTGAAAGGTGAAACAGAACAGTTACAGATTTTTAATTTCACCTCTGAAAATAAGATTTTTAACGCCAGGTCCTCTGAGCAGCGTCAGCAGCGAATGCGATGGAGTTCTGCAGCCTCTAGACAGCTGAATAGATACGGTTTAGATCACCTCCTCTGCCCATGTATAGCCGTTACCAGCAACACTCTAATAATTTGCGGGAATAAAAGGGAGGCTGCTAGGTAAATGTAGACACTTTAATAAGGGTTAACACAAGTTTATTATTGGATTCGGACGAACCATTACCTATCCTTCCAAATTAGAAATTCATACTCTAGAGTCAGCTTGTGGCATAATCTTCACAGTATCTCTTGTGAACATTCAGTACCTTAATATTTATAGCATCTGACACATTAAAATCTTAGCACTTTAGTAATACCCCTTGGGTTTACTTACATGTTAATCACGCAGATGTATCAACTGTAAGGCTATGCCACCAACCTTTACTTCACAAGTTCTACATTTTCAGGTCTCGCCTACGCAGCGCGCAAGCCCTGCTTTGGAGTGACCTCTTGGAATCACTCCGTACTTTTTTGGAAACTTGTGCATGTACTGCACTGTTTCCAGTGAGCACTCGTGCATGTACGGCGTTTACCTTGCGGGAGCGAGCAGCGGCGCCATCTGTTTGCAATTATCGCGCTCGCTCCCGCAAGGTAAACGCTGTACATGGACTGAGCCTCGAAGCCGCGCCCCCGTTCCCGAAGCGTGGCGTTGCCGGCCCCTTCCTAAAGTTTGTTTTTGTTACTACAATGAATGTCTTTATTAAATAAACGGGTCCCCTAGCATCATAAAAAAAAACATTCCAGACTGTGCCAGCCGTAGCGATCTTACATGCTTCTCGCATTTGTTACTGATCGCCAACTACAATGAAAGGGAGAAGAAGGTGTATTGTATAAACACATTTCAATTCGAGCTCCTTGAAGCTGCAACGCTTCGGCACCCGCCGGTCCCTTAGTCCCTAATCCATCCACCCACCCACCCAACCATCAATCAATCAATCAATCTATCCGTCCGTCCATCCTCTTGTCTTTTCTTCCCCTACCTACCTGTCCGCCGCCTAGTTCTTTCCCTTGTTTTTCTCTTGCCTCCTTTCTCTTTCCATTTTTTGTCTTTTCTCCCCATCTCCTCTACACTTCTTCTATATATTACCCATTTCTTCCTCTTTTACTCTGCAACGTTTTCTCACCCCCATCCCCTCGTTCTCTCGCTGTCTTACTCTCCATCCTGTCCTTTCGCCCACTCCATCTCATTCTTTCTCACACAGTTTCTTCCTCCACTGTTCACTCCTCTCCCACTGCTTTTCGTCCTTTCTCCCGGCCTCTGCCCCGCCCGTGTAAGTCACCTCACATGCCCTCCTCGCCCCATAGTGCAGGTGTGGTGAGACGCACTGAGGGGGAGGCTGTGACAGGCCTCTCCGGGTCAGCGCACACGGCTGACGATATATCACGACGTGTCACGAGAAGAGTAACGCCCCGGCCCCTCCGCGGCTCGGTTGCGCCCTGGACTCTGCTCTCAGCGGTTCCTCACGGAGGTATTAAGGGTTACAGCTCGCGCTAATGGCCGCGCTTTACAAGGGCTCGTAAACCCGGTGCCTGCCGTTAAAGAGCCCGAGGCAAGGCCGCACTGACAGCTCGGGGCCACCCCGGCTCTGCCCGGAAAGTTACCTCCACGGCCTGACCGGTTACAGATGTCTGAGGTGGGTTGTCTGTCTGTGGAGAGCACAGCTTGGCTACTTTATGAGCTCAGTGGCCAGACCTAAACAGTAAAGCAAGGCATGAAATAAAACACTTCCGCCAACAGAGACCAGAGAAGAGGCACGAGGTGTTAACACACACTGCTATTCTCTCGCGATAACACCTGGTGCTGAGCGGCTGCCTCCCAGGATGCTACCCTGTGCTCCTCTCTCTCCCACAACCCCTACGCTCTAGCTTTCTGGCTGTCCTTCTCTTTTTCTCTATCAACCCCCATCCCCTCTCTCTCCCCTATCCCTGTCTTTTCACTTTCATCAACAACCTCTTCATCTCTTTACACTCCATTCTTTCTTGTCTGGCTTTTCTGTTCTCACTCCCCTTTCCCCCACCCCTTCTCAGTAGTCTGTTCTCTTGTCTCCCCATCTCGCTCTTGTACTTCTCACGTTTCACTTGTTAGCACATCCATCCATCCATACACCCAGCCAGCCATCCATCCATCCATCCATCCATCCATCTGTTTTTTATTGTTGTCCCCGTCTCTGGTCTCGCTTTCTGTTTCTCTTTACATCTATAACCTTCTACTCTCACACTTCCCCTTTTATCGCCCTGTTGTCGCTCCTCTCTGCAATGTTCTCTCCTCTTTCGCCCGCCCTCTGTTCTCTTCCCTTCCCTCTGTCTTTATTCCGTCTAAAACACCCCTCTCTTCTCTCGCTTCCTTCTATTTGGCCTATATGCTTTGCATCCACAGCTGTAAATGCACTATACACATGGCCACTGGAATATGCATCAGGGGAGGGCCAAATTATGCAACAGCCTTGACTAAACTATGCAGGAAGAAAAGGGAAGTGCTTGCCACTGTGCAGCAACATGCATGATAGCTTTTTGTTTTAGTAACTTTTGATCCGTTTGAGTTAGAAACCAATAGTGTATTGTTAGCATCTGCAAATTAAGAAGAAAATGATGGATTGCGTGGCAAATCTATAATTATGTGGAACTCGTCAAATTTCTTGTTGCCCTCGCTTACCCCCTGATGAGCATGAGCATTGGCATAGCCAATAGGTCTCGCTTTTGGGACCTTATAAGTATTTAGTTATGTAGCACAATATTCTTGGTGCAACAACATCAACTGTTGCATGGCTAAACACTTATAAGGTCCCAAAGGCGAGACCTATTGGCTATGCCAATGCTTGTTGTAAATTGTTGCCTAGATAAAGACGTAAACAAACTAGACTATCTTAGGATAAACAAATCCCATGTGTCTGTCAATTACTGCCTTGTACATATGCAGTACGGCCTAAAGCTTGTCCTTTACATTTGTCGTAGCCTTACTATTAAAAGTCTATGGCACTAGCTTGTTGCATTTTAAACATAGTATGTTATGAGTTCATCTGTTTTATGATCAATATGAACTGACTATTGCATAATGAGTTACTGCTTATTTGCACACATTTTAATTTTTGAAAACTATTTATGCTTGCACAATGCTTTGTGTCTTGTACTTGGCACTTTAATGGACTTGATTGTCTAAATCAAGTATTTTAAAAGTCAAAGTCAAGACCTCATCGAATATTAAGGTGAAGGTAAACTGACAAATATGCAAATATAATATTGAGCATCAAGGGTGAAGTAGGCAGACTGGAAATATCAACAAGGAAGAAGAAAGCGGCAAACAACCGAAACCAGGCAGTGGTTGGAGGTAGTGCCCAATAGCACTCATCTTTAGGGTCAGGCACTTATTTTCATCAGACTCTGTCCCAGAGCACAAGAGGGAGAAAAACACAAAAGGGGTAAGAAGGGGGAAGAAAATACTGCAAAAGAGTGACAAAGAAAGAAAACATGGAGGGAAAGACTTGAAAGAGTGAGATAAAGGAGCAGTTAGAGTCTTATGGTGGCTAAAAGTTGTATGAGGTGGAATCACAACTAAGCAGCCTTGGTATTCAGCATCCGAATATTCCATAGTACGGGCCATGGGCTTCTGAGCAAAAGTTTGGCCCCGGCACTTATTCTTTTAAAAATTAAGTACTGAACAAAAATATCAGCCAAGAGACAAAAGGATACAGGCGAATACTGACGGAAGAGAAGGCAAAGCGCCTTCTAATCGATCTGTAGCTTCACAACACTACATTAATCACTAAAGGACCAATCACATGGAGGTAAAACCGATGGGTAATAAAGACCTACAATAGCCAGTGTCAAGACCAGATTTAGAGAGCAGAAAGCCGGGTAGGACCCTAAAACATACTCCTGAGTTTCAACCTTTGCAATGTTGTTAAGCATAGACAAAGCCAAGAGCCACAGTCATCATCAAACTAAGATAAGGTTCTTCGCGGTGGAAGATATGACAGACGTACTCCAAAAAAAGAAGAAAGTAGCAGCAAAAACAATTCAGCAAACTGCAAAAAAACAGAAAATGAAAAAGAACGAACTGTTTAACTTCCCTGGAAAAATATTAAGAATTATTATAAACTTTCCATGCTGCAAAGATGAAGGAGTTGGCCTATTAGCCCGGGTCCCATACCTGGCAACGTAGGGTGTGGTATTGGGCTATCTGTGCCTTAGAATTTAAATATAAATGCTTAACACAATTACTGCTTCCACCAAACTGTCCACTACATCCTAGTAACTGTCATATGGTCTCAACTCGACCCAAAGCCCCATACTGTTCTCGATGTATCACTCCATGATTAATAAACTTCTGCTACAATAAAAAATTTCTGTGTAAAATGTTCTGCAGCTCCTAGGGGTATATGGGTGGACTTTAAAAAAAAAAAAAATAAGCACAAACACCATGTCGCTGCGCAGAGAGCCCTTCCGTGACTCCCAGAATAGACAGAGCTGCATCAACAGCGAAACCAGGCACAGACATTACCACAGTGACAGCTAGCAGAAACAACACTCCACTGGCAGTTTCTCAGTACTCCTCGCTCAAACAGCACTGCAAAAAAAAAAAAAAAAAATCACCTTCCTTATGCCAACCCCCCACAACCAATGAAACCCCAGAAAAGCAGAAATGAAATCTTTGGTAAAACTAAAACCATATAACCTCTTGCAGAATCAGTGGCGGCCGACAGAGATAAAGACCGGTGAGACGGGTGCGGAGGGGGAGAAGGGGACGGCGGGAAGCGCCGGGGGGAAAAGCATAGCTAATACAACTTTTTAAAAACAAGACTTAAATGGTGGTGCCAGCCATCTCGTGCTCCTCTGTTCCTGGTCCCAGCTGTCCCCGGGACAGCATTAGACTGCACTGAGAGCAGGGTGGGGATTGGCCTGAGTGGGATGGATTAATGCTCGCTCTGGCACAGGGAGTCCGTGCTGGTTCTCCAACCCGGCTGTACAATACAGCCAGGTTGGAGAAACCTAAGTGCGCATGTCAGTTTGGCCGGCCTCCAACTGGCATGTGCACTTTAAAGTGCACATTTACCACTCCTCCTCCCACCTCCCTGCACACGCTGGCTCAGAGCCAGCAGATAAACGATAGTAAAAGATCATTTTATTTTTCAGTTGCTGGCTCGGAGCAGAATAAAGGTATATCCTGGTGAATTGTACTAAGAATTAATTTTTTTGAAGGGACAGTGAAAGAGTTGCTGGCACCTTACACATAGTGGCACTTTGCCACCCATCCCTTGGCAATGGAGTCATTTGGTGGTTCACAGACAGGGCCGGACTGGGAACCGAAACCGGCCCTGGCAAACTGCTCGGCCGCCCCCCCTGGGGGTAAGGGGGGTGCACGAGCTGTTTGCGAGGGCCGGTTTCGGCCGATTTTGTCACAGGGGGCCGATATTGCCGACCCCCGGTAACAAAATCGGCCCCCAGGGGCCCAAAACCGGGCCCCACCCCAGCGGCCCACCGGGTTTACAGAGCAACCTGGTGCCCTGTTGGTGGTGGCAACTATGAATCAGAGCAGCAATGTCTTATCGTAGCACATAACTACGTAAAGATTTCTGTGCCACTGCCGAGAAGTAAGCACCCTGGAACAGGAGTTGGGAACATGCAGCAACTTCAACGGGTCCTGTTTGGTACGTAAGGGGAATAGTTCTGTCTCTGTTCCTAGCACCTGGTTTTAATACCAATTTGTCCTGTTTAGAAGTAATATGCATCTCATTTCGAGCATAAACAGCTGCTTCATGAAAGAAATAAAAACAAATCGTGGCCGCTGGTTACGGCAGATGGCACGTTTGGCAGTGCCCCGATGCAAAAACCAGGATGTCGAGAGGAGTGAAGTGTGAGACCTGCTGTAGGGATGAAAGTCCTGGCACTGTGCAGACAGCTGTGCCAGCCTGCATCTTCAAGTCACTGGCGGGCATAGTATTTAACCCAGGTGAAGTGACATCTGTGCACCCACTAAAGCCGCTCCATGCGTTTGATGTGGTTCCCCAGCAGGTCTAGGGAGCTCCACCTACAACAGGTGTACACCCATTTCACAAAACACTTAAATAGGACATCTCCAATGTGGATGGTTCACCCCATGTCGCCTTTGCAGATGTTACACACTGGAGCTTGCCACTGCAAGCCCTGTACCCCCTTGAGAAGGGTGGCCGGATAGATATGAAAGGTCCTACCTGGCCGAGCTGTGCTGGAGAACAAAGAATTGACCAAAAGTGGTTTGAAATCTTTAGCAGCTGTTCTTTCAACTCTGTCCGCAGATCCTTTAACCCTGTTTGAAACTCCCAAATATACAGCCATGATGCCAACTGTGACCTTTGCTTATACACCTGTATATACGTGGAACGAAGAAGGGGTGAACGTCCCAGGGGTCGCCCATCCTTGGTAGATGGTGAATTCAAGGTACTCGGTTATCCTCAAAAATGGGAAAACACCTTACCCATTGTGGAGTGTCTATTACGTTATCTTGTATTACAACATTAGAATGTTGAGCACTCCATTGCAGACAATGGAGTGCTCTGGGCTTCTAAGGGCCGGTAGAAGCCCGCAGAACAACATTCTAATGTTTTTCATTCACAGCTGCTGCTGTGAACAAAGGCCTCTCGGGGCCTGAGAGGATTTAAATCTCCTTGAGCACCGAGAGGCCTTTCTTTTTACCAATTAGAACATTCTGCCCTCTGGGGCGGAATGTTCTAATAGCCTTAGAGCCCTCCTAGGGGGTTCTACCGGCCAATAAAGGCCCACTCCCTTGTTAAAGGGCCCTCACCTTTGGATCAGGCCTTTAACGCTGGAGTGGGCCTTTAATGACCGGTAGAGCCCGCTAGATTGGGCTCTAAGGATATAGTATAGCTAGATTCATTGGATTACTTTCCAAAGTACTACAGTTGACCTTGCGCCATCAGAGACCGCACAGAACCTTTTGAGATTCTTCAAGTCTTTGCTTGTGCTTACTCAGACTTTAAATTGGAATTTACGGACTCGCCGCCTTGAGAAAGCCCCAGGGCTGTGCCATGGGAAGGGGCGAAAAACGTGTTGGCTGTTTGTTATAAATACTTTGGTTCTCAGCTTGAAACCCCTGTTCATCTAAAATTACCTTTCTGAATTCAAGACTACGGAATCTACGAATCTATCTATCTATACTACAAGATAAAGTAATATACAGTCGCTCGATTTGTCCTCCAACTCTTTATGACCACGGTTTATAAGCCTGTGCTGAAAGTTCCTGGATCCCATTTAGGTTGCCCGACATGTATCTTGTAATCCAAACTTTTTTGACCAGTTCGTGCGTTTGCTCTGTGCTGGGAGCTGGCTAAAAACTTTAGAGACTCCACTTCGGGTGTCTGAAGGGTCTTCTGCAATATACATTCATTTTCCCATGTGGGGTCTTTTAGCCAACTGCCCAATGAATGGTGGCTGCCAATATGGGGTGCTGTGGCTGGTCTGGGAAACCGGTATTTTTTATACTTTATTCCCTTTTCACTTCCAGCACATGGACCCGAAGTGACATCAATCTCTTAACCGAGCAGCCGATGTTGGGAAGATCATACAAAAAGTGATGGAAGGAAAGCTGGCAATTAGGCTAAATACTTGAAATCACTCTGGGTAGCATTTCAACCCTTACTTTTTTGCCCACTGTGAAACTCTAGACAAAGGCCTGCCTTGTGCAAATCAGTACTAACTCTGCTGCCTATATGATCAGTCCATCCAAATTGCCAGGCAAGGCCACCTCTAGAAGGGAACACAAGCAACTTGGGCCGTGTCAGGTAGGTATAGCTTGGAACCTATGGCTCCGAGAGCACAGGACTTAGCCTGTTCCTATAGAAGCAGGATCAAGACTAATTTGCATATGGCTGGGTCTATTCTGAGGTGGCATGGTGGCCACAAAAAAAACAGAGATGGACTGGGATGCAACTCCAAGTAATTACCAGGGGCTGAAATTAATTCAAGCATTCCACCCATCACCTTGTTTACTTCGGTGTAATGCACCAAGTGATACAGGTACGCCCAAGATGGGCCCCATGCTCACTGTTCCACTGGATCCAAGCTACACCTGATTGAAGCCTCCAAACCCGGCTTCGGGTTGCTTGTGTTCTGGTTCAGAGAGGGCCTAGCTTGGCAGTTCGGGCTGGGCTGTTCCTACTGAATCATGGCCAAGACTGATTTGCATAATCTGAGGTGGCATGGCAGGCCAATAAAAGATGGACTGGGATTTGGCCCAGAATAATTACCAGTGTACGAGGTTAATGTAAGCATTCCACCCATCACTTTTATGCTTACTTCAATGCAGAGAATAGGTCAAGAGAAGATGGCCACCCCTCAACCCCTTCCGATAAAAGGACTTCCTGGTGCATTTGCCACCCCCTCCTCAAACATCCTCTCAGGCTGTATTGCTGCCCATGTCTCTTATGAAATAGACTTCAATGTGAAACAAGTTTGACATTCCAAAATACATACGCAGTCCATTTTATTGTCAATAACCTGGACGTACTGAGGGTTGCGACCAAACGCTGATGTTAATATTACAGGGAGGTGTGCCAATGTCAAAGAAATAATGGCATAGAAACTTAGCCTCACCCATACAGTGATTACAGGTACACACCTTCATGCAACAGGGTGTCCCCATTTCAAGGGACGCTATTTCCCTTGCGTTTAGCCTTCAGGACTTGCCACAGTAATCTCACCATGCACTGCCTAAGACCTCACATATTACATCTCTCAAAAGCGGTACAATGGTTCTTAGACAAACGCCCCTTGAAATTTTGTTCGCATAACAAAATGCTTTTGGAAATGGTGCAATTTTGTCTCGAAAATAACATCTTTATTTTCGCATGTCAGCTCTATAGGCAACAGCGGGGGACCGCAATGGGCACGTGCTTCGCCCCCAGCTACGGGAACTTGTTCGTGGGCTGGTGGGAGAAGCACGTGGCCTGGAGGGACACACCCAATAATTGGCTTGAAAATGTGACACTATGGGCCCGCTACATTGATGATCTTTTCATCGTGTGGCGGGGCAGTCAGTCCGCGGCAGAGGAGTATAGAACCTTTCTCAATTCCAACAATTTAAATCTAAAATTTAGCGTACAGATTAGCGATACCAGTTTGGTGTACCTAGAGGTATATGTAGCTGATAGACAGATTTTGACCCGGCTCTATCGAAAGCCAACAGCGTGCAACTCTGTCCTACATGCGCGGAGTTTCCACCCAAAGAGCATGATCAACAACATCCCTTATGGGGAACTACTGCGATTGAAACGCAATTGTACAACATCTCAGGAATACCAAATAGCTAAAAAGGAAGCTTTTAGGTGTTTCAAGATTAGGGGCTACTCACATCAGATTGTAAGTGCAGCAGACAAAAGAGTAGATACAGTCACGAGAGCAGATCTACTTATACCCAAGACATCACATGCACTAACACCAAGCAGTAAAACTCAACCCGCTAGAATGATCATCCGCTACAACTCCAGATCTCCGCAACTAGTGAGTATCTTTAAAAATAATTGGCATATTCTTAAAACAGATTCCATCACGAAAGATGTCATTCCAGTCCAACCCTTGATCACTTACAAACGTTGCAAATCTATTAATGATTATTTGGTCTCGAGCCATTACCGTGCACCTACACACAAGAAAGACAACATTACCGGATTTATCCGTGTATGCAATGCAAGGCTTGCAAATATAGCCAGAAAGTCAATAGTTACAGTACTATGAAGGGACCTGCTGCAAAGAGAAAAATCATTTGTCTGTTGAATTGCAACTCAGACTTCACGATATACTGCTTAGAGTGCCCATGCCGTAAACGGTATGTGGGCAGTACCATCCATCCGGCAAAAAAACGCGTCTTAGAGCATATGCGTGCAATTGTGAAGAAAGACCCAACATACCCAGTGGCTCGTCAATTTGAGTTAACACACAACAGTAATCGCGATCTGTTAACGTTCTTCTGTATAGATCAGGCCCCCAAACAAGAAAGAGGGGGGGGGACAGGGTCAGGATTCTCCGGAGAATGGAGTCTAAATACATCATTGACCTTGATACCATGGTACCAACAGGTATAAATGTCACAGAAGAACTCTGGACCCACCTAGATTAACATCTCTAGTATCAAATGCTGCTTTTATGATTTTCGCTTTGTCTTTCCTGTCTGTGTTTTGCTTATCATCTAACTTAAGCTAGGCACGGGGACGTTCTCTATGTCAAAATGAAACTGTTCAAAATTGAAATTGGGTCCCTAGGTGTATTTACAACTAGGAATCTTCCGACTGATGAACTAAAGGGGACACACTTCTCATCACTTTT
The DNA here is from genome assembly GCA_963921515.1 of Calotriton arnoldi. NCBI lineage: Eukaryota > Metazoa > Chordata > Amphibia > Caudata > Salamandridae > Calotriton > Calotriton arnoldi. Next base: position 648,410 of record CAWUFW010000027.1, read on the forward strand.
TTCTGCAGCCCCTGTTGTCCCTCCTACGAGGTGTATTATTTGCCCATTCAGGGCTTGATTGTTTGATTTGAACATTCGAACAGGCTTGGTATTTTGATTAATTAGAGGAGACAATAAGCATAGTTCAAAAACACGATATTTATTTGTATATCCTCTATATAATATGTGCATTTCTGCTGGCTCATTTATTTTTTAAATACCTGCCCGTCGTTTATACAGCAATTGTTTTGTAAATGGATTTGTATATATACATCATTGCCAAAGACATGCTAAAAGATGGCCGCTCTGATAGACATCACATCATGGTGAAAAAAGAGTTGATTTGGGCCGTCTTCGCTGTTAATGAATTTTGGTTTTAACGTAAGCACTGTGCACTTTAAAATGGTGGCTTGAATAGCTTCTTACCGACATCGAGGAAGGCGGCAACGCCGAAACGCGTCTGTTGGTGCGGGGGAGGTTTCGCACAACTAAATCACTGAAAAGAATTCCCGTGAGTGCTGTTCTTCTTTCGGACTGACTGGGATTGTTCACCGTTGTGGCAGTATATATATATATATGTATATATATATATATATATATATATATATATATATATATATATATATATATATATATATATACACACATATACACACACACACACACACATATACATATATACATATATACACATATACAAACCTATTGGCTTTGTCAGAAAGTCACCAAAAACTATAATCAAATGTATTCCATAAATTCATTCATCACAATGTTTAATAAAGCGATTGTGTCAAATTATTTTTAATAAAAAAACAACATTAAACTAGTGGTGGAGTGTAAACTTTTTCAAGCTGCAAAGAGCAGCCATAGAACTAACCACAAGGAGGCGCTGCACTCCAGTGAGGACCATACAGCTCCAGCTCGGAGTTGCAGTGTTTTGCAGTGTCTCACAATTTACTTTATTTGTTTTTATTTTGTTTATTTGTTGAAAGTATTCATATGTTGTAAAATAACCAGAGCATAGTTTCTATGTGGTCTGGTAGACAACCTTCTAATAAAATTTATATATGAAGACATCTGTTTCCACAGAGGAAAACTCCCTCCTCTAATTGCTCATACCAAGAGCAAGGTAAAGTGCATGGTGTATGACTAACACTCTACGTGCCAAATAGAACGTTTGACTGATTGATTGACTTAGACAGTGAATTGCAAAGGGATATTCTAGTCCAGACGAATTCCACGGACCCCTAAAAGGCGTACGATTGTTGGCCAAAACATGTTGACTATAATAGGATTGATGGTTGGGTGAAAAATAGGCCTTAGACCATTGGATTAGTCATTTTTTATCCTGCCTGAGGATCCAAGGAATAAAGCATCAAAATTAATTGGGTTGTAACCTAAAAATAATCTCCCAAAAATGACCAGTTTTAACATCCGAGACCTTCATGTTGATGGCAACACTGGGAGTGTAGACGCAGCCCAGTGATGAAGCATGCCACTAATGGTGGCTGAGGGCATTTCTTTCCTAATAGGAGGAATTCCTTATAAGGTAGTTTTGACCTCCGTTTATCAACCTCTTTGTGTATAGTATTGTCAGTGGGAAGGTGGTTGATGAATATTACCTCTCCCCTCCTTCTGGTGTAAGTTGCCCAGTGCCCACCTGGGGCACCCACACTTTAGAATGTTGGAGGCTGTGGGTGGTGCCCCAGGGCACCCACAAACCGGGCCGGCTCCCAAGCCACCACTGTGGCAGGAGCCGGCCACGTTGTCATGTTTGAGGGGGTGCCAGAGTGCCCACCCAGGGTACCCACAATCCAGGCTTTGTTGGGGGTCACGGAGTGAGCCCCCAAGACCCCCAGTGCACTAACTTTGCTCTCGCCCTGGCAGGAGCAGCATTTTGCACTGCTCCTGACGGCCGGGAGTAAAGTTGTGTTTTCTGCCTGGGAGAGTTTGGGCAGGGCATGCCTGCACTCTCCAATCTAAAAAACAACCATGTTGCGGGAGATGGGGTCCCTGGGATACTGCAGCCATAACAGCGCCCCATGGGATAGAGTCAACAGGGCCGATCTACAGCTCAGGGAGCAGTGCCCGACTCCACAACCCATAGGGGTGGGGGGGAGGGACGGGGGACACTCTCTCTCTCTCCTCCCCCCCCCCCCTTCGGCCCTACTGTGGCACGGGAGGGTGGCTGCTCAAATTGAAAACTGTCCCAGGAGATGGGCTCCCGGGACCCTGATAGAGGCTTGGGAGGCAGGCACATACCTCTCTCCCCTTAGTATAAATTATCGGCCCTGGGGCCTAGACACATGCCCTTCCCCAAAAAATATTTATGCCCCGCCCTTCGGGCCCTGGTCCACTCCAGGGGGTTAATTAAAAAACAGGCAGAAGATTGCATTTTTTTTGTTTGTTAGTTTTTTATCAAAAAATTTGTACAACAGATCCTCTGCGGATGCGTGGCACAGATTTTATTTTAAAAAAAGCCCTTTTTGGCCCCTAGCAGTTTCCTTTTGGAAACCCCCATCCCCCACCCACCACCAAGCATAGGGAGGCAGGGTATCCCTACCCTGTCCCCGTATATTATTTTTTTTAAACTTTGTTCTAGGACAGGGAACTGTTTGATGTGGCAGCGGCCAATCAGATCTTAAGATCGGTCGGCTCCGTGAATCTTCTGCAGCATGAAATTCTATATATATATTTTTTTTTAACATCAATTTCTAGAAAACTGATGAACGGAATCGCACCAAATCACAAAATGCACACTTTCTGGACCAATAGCTTTCTTTCTGTAATCCGGTTTAGCAGTTTTGTCTCAAACTGTGTCTAAGTTTCCTATGGCAAAATGAATGGGAAAAACACGTTTTGAACACCCCCATTTTTTCTCAGCTCCCGCTTGATGGATCACCCCAAAACTTTCCAGGAAGGAGCGGCGGTAGAGGAGACTTTTTTGGAAACGTTTATATAGATTCGTCACACGCGCCAGAGTTATAAGCAAACCAAAAAATGTCTATGCAAATGTGGTCATAACTATAATTACCCAGTGGAGACTGCCATTGGGTAATTCTATATATAGTTTCAGATTGAGAAGGTGGTGAATGGAACTAATAGATGAAAACATAACTATGTACAGAGTCTTATAACTAAAGCATGCAGGATTGTTCTAAAAGCCTATGCTCAAGCAAACAACATGTTTCCTAAAGGGGTTTCAAATATTTCTGAACAAGATTATTTTTTTGTTTAAGAGTTTTCTGATAACTGGGAAAGGTGAAGCACTTCTCATTTGGAGGATGGGGTCAAATCACACCTATGAAGCAGTAGTGAAAGACCTCATAAGATTGCTCCTTTTCTTAAAGTGGCATTTGAGTTTGTGGGTGAGCTGTTCAAGTCTCAAAGCCTGGTTGGGGAGGCAGACGGTTCTGAAAGAAATGTGGGCGTCAATAGGAAACATTTTGAGAGGTAGGAGTGATGAGATAATTCTTTGATTTTGTCAGAAACCAATCTGCAGAGTGCAGCATTACTTTTAAAGAGGCAGATCAAGTTTTTGGAAGGCCTGTTAATAGAGCCCTGCCTTATTACTAGAGGTTCAGCTGCCACAGTGACATACTGTTCAGATTTGAGGTTTTTAAGTTTCTGCAGTAAAATCTGATCGATGTGGCCCTTGCATGCATGTTAAAGCAATTTATGGTCGCCCCAGTGTCTGTGGGGTGAAAACTACCCAAACAAGCATTGGCATAGCCAATAGGTCTCGCCTTTGGGACCTTATAAGTGTTTAGCCATGCAACAGTTGATGTTGTTGCAGCAAGGATATTGTGCTGCATAACTAAATACTTATAAGGTCCCAAAAGCGAGACCTATTGTCTATGCCAATGCTTTTTGTGTGCGGAGCACACTGAACGCAACCCGACGCCTCAGGCAGCACCCACTGCATCCGGGGGGCACCCTGGGTGCGACGAGAGCAGACACCCACGGGAGCGAGATGTCCAGGAGGAAGCAACGGAAGCCTCAGCAGGTCATCTCTGACTGCGAGACCTCCACCGGCTTGGAGAATGGTGAGGTGGGGCAAAACGCTGTAGGGGCGCACGAGGGGCACCATGTGGGGGGTAGGGAGGTGGAGAGGATGGGTGAAAGAGCAGTGGAGGAAGCCTTTGACACGCCCCCCCCCCCCATAAATTAAAAACACGCACTCACAAAAAGATATGGGACAGGTAGGGTGGGAGCGAAAAGTTGTTACTTAGAGACCGTAAGAAGCAACATTGATCAAGGGGTTTGTAGAGTGAGAAGGAGGTCCGAAAGCCTGTGAAGCCAGGGCGTGTGTAGGAGTCGGGACAGGGGAGGCCTGGGATGAAGAAATGAGGGAAAGACAAGTGATGGAGAGTGAAAGGGACAGCGTGAGAAAGAGTCCGATCGTGCTTACGCGCATGTGCGTTGTTGCGAGAGGGAGTACGACAGGGGAGCAGAGGTGGGGAGGACTGCATGAAGCTAAGAGGCATGGGACACGACAAATGACAGGAAAGAGGCTGAGGTTGATAGGGAGACTGGGGAAGATAGAGAGAAAGTGGTTAAAATAGAGGAGCGGGCCATAGTGACACAGGGAGAGGGGCGGGTGACAGTGGCACTCAGTGGAAAAGTCAGTGCGACTGTTCGAAAGAGACAGGTGGTTAATAACCCCGAGACGCACACAGAGAAACAGGCTGAAACTGATGGAGAGATAGAGGCAGTTGGAGAGACAGAGTTGTGGTCACATCAAGAGAGGGAGCAATGCAGCAAGACAGGGTACCTGTGAGAACGGCAGGAGAGAAAGAGACAGGACGACACAGAGGGATGGACAGGGCAGGGGCGACGACCGCACAACGTGGCGCACGCAATCAGACACGCGAGGGTCACCGAGAAACATTCAAAAACACTGAAAGGAAGAGACGGGGTGGCCAGCGAGACGCTGCGAGGAAGAAACATATCAGTAGGATATCGAGCGAGCTAGATGAAGCGAGGAGGAAAAGAAAAACAAACACGGACACTGACACTGAGAAAAAAAAGACTTTGGCACAGGAGGAAATTTACCTTTTGGCGCAGAGGGAGCGTAAAGGTGCAGCATTGGGAAAAAGACGGACGAGGAGAGTGACACTCGCTTGGAGAAAGAGGTGAACAGTAAGGACAATGTGACTGCGTCGATAAAGAGGCATGGAGAGTCACGGAGAGACATAGTGACATCAAGACGAAACACTAGAACTGATGATGCTGGAAGAAAGAGGAAAGCAGGGAGACTTAGTGTGACTGGATCATACTGAGGCCAGTGAGTACAAGAGGTAGATTGCAACCTGGAGAGACGGATCAGAGTGGCAATGGAAGAAAGAGACAGAGAGTGACACTCGGAGAACAGCACAAAATGACACCGAGAAAAGTAGACTGCAAGAGGAACAAATGCACTCTGTGAGGTAGAGTTACTCCGAGGGAGGCTGGGGTAAAGTGACAGAAGAGAGAGTCGGCACAAAGAGAAACAGGGACTCCGAGAGAAAGACACGTGGGGACACCGAAAAAGTCAAAGAGTGACACTGAGAGAAAGAGGCAAACAGACATCCCCCGAGGGCAGAGGGGCGCTGGAGGGAAACAAGAGTGAGGGAGCGTGGTGCAGCCCCGCGGCCGCAAAAGAAGAATAAGCTAATAACGCGCGCGCGTTAATGGAAATGGATCCCGCGAGTGGTGCGCGTGCGCGCTTGGGAGAGCAGTCTGCTCATTTTTAAGCACTGCACTCGTGCTTGTGGCGCGCCGCTGCTCGATCCCGCAAGGTGGATGCCGCCACAAGCACGAGTGTGTGCTTGAAAATGAGCAGAGCGACGGCTAAAGGCCCTCCTATGCAGCGCATGCGCGCTGCGTAGGTGAGACCTAAAAAGGAATATTTAGGGAACAGGAAAATAATGTAAAATACATGTAGCCCAACAAATGGGAATTATTGAAGACTTTGCTTGCGTTACAAAAATTTCACCTATGGCTAGGGCCGGCCTTGGTTAAGGGTGGGCTGGCCCCAGGCCCAGGGAGCCTAGGTTTAGAGGGGCGTCCAATGAGCAGGAATAGGTAACTGATTTTCTTTCTTTTTTTTTATTTAAGGCCGCTCATGCTTGCTGATTTTCTATATAAATCGTCATTCTCTTCACCAAAGTCCCTACATTTCCCTTCGTTCCACTCCCCTCTTGTTCGCACCCACACTCTCTTTCGCTTCCAATTTAGCATACAAATAGGTGGTTCAGGTGAAAGAGGATAGGTAAATTGGTGTTCAAAGGCCAGCCACTGCCGAGGTAACCAGCCAGGACCTGCCCTGTAAACACAAAAGGGCCTACGCCCCAAACCACCCCACTAAGGTCAGCATTAAGGAGGAAGATTAGGGGAAGAGAAGGCCAGTAGCACTCTCACCAGTTATTAGTTAGCAACAGTGCCTCTACTCGCCCCCAGACTCACTCCGCGACATCCTCGGCTAGGGATCTGCAGATAAAGTTACTGGTCCCAGCTAGAGCAGCAGCAATGAGTATTATACCGAAGAATAATATTTATATAGCACACAGATACCCTCAGGAGGGTGTCCTGGCACTAGGCAAACATAATGTGTACGGCACACAACAGTGTCAGAAAGCAGAGCAAGTTTTACTCATTAAATCAGAAATTACAGCACAAAAGCAGCACCATGAAGCCAGTGACGGTGGGTAGGGAACGGGAGTGGGGGGGGTGGGGGGGGGTTGGGAGGGATAAAAACTAAAAACGTACCTTTTCCGACTGCTGAGTCTCTCCTCCGCTTCTCTGCTCCGGAAGAAGCTGCAGGAAGCACCCGGCACACAGGCTCCCCATAGCCAATCGCAACGCTGCAATGCAGCATTGTGATTGGTCTGAGCGCCGTGAATCGGCGCTCAGATCGTGACAGGGAGCCTGTGCATATTCCCCCCCAGGCTGTCTATTACAGCCTGGTGGGTAATATGCAAAGTGCGCATGGCTGCTTGGCCCGAGCGAAAACATCCGGCCAAGCAGTCATGCGCACTTAGTGTGCACACTCCTCTCCTCCTCCCACCGTGAGCACCCAGCCCCGCCCCAGCCCGCAGCAACTAAAAATAAAAAGATAACCTTGTTATTATCATTTTAGTTTTTCTCTTTTCACTGCTCTATGAGCAGTGGGGCGACACTCCTCCGCCTTAGGGGAGGAGCCGCCACTGCGGGAGGCTGTGCTTTAGTGATGGATACTACTACATACTGTACTTAGAAAAGGCAGAAGTGTACAGGTGGTGGTGGGGAATTAAGGGAGGGTGTATTAGGAGGGGCACCACATTTGGTTTGCCCCAGTAGCTGTTTAAGCAGAGACCGGCCCTGCCTGTGGCTCTCGATCTCAGGGTCACTAGACCTGGACTCTTTGGAATCTGGGATTTGGGGGTGGGTGAAGAGTAATGTGTGTGGGCATGGGGTGCAGGAGTCGTAGAACATCATTAGGGAAGGGCTGCTACATACGACATGCAAGGCGTTTCCCTTTAAGGCCTGGACGAGGAGAACACCTGCAATCACACATCTGTTAAAAACAAGTGTAAAGGGAAAGGTCGCCAAAGAAAGAGAATGACATTTAAAATGAATTTCATAACAACCAAGCACATCGAAACTTATATTGAAAAGTACAATAAAATACAGAGGATCAGTAAAGTTAGTTAAGTATTTATTTATTTTTTTAAACATGTTTTATTGCATTTTCAATGTACCTTACCAGTAAGTATCCGACATACATCAATTGCACACAGGAGAATAGCATATTACGCAAATTGGGACACCTGCAAGATACATTTGGTAAACAAAACATTTGTAACAACCAAAACTTCACGCTGACTGTCCCTGCCCCCCAGCATTGGCAAACATCATTGACAACCTGTACACGATGAAGATAAAAGCCAAACACAATATCAGAGGAGATGGCCATTAACACCCAGTAAATGCAGGTTCTTAAGGGGTTTGCGGGGGAAGATCTATACCTCGGTAGGTAGCCCATCTAGACCAAATTTTCCTGTGCTTTTGTGGGCATCCCCGTGCCTGGAAGACTGCCATTTCTGCCCCCATGCAAGTGTCAAGCGCCCCTCGCCACTTCCCCATCGTCGGCGGGGAAGGTCCTTTCCAAAGATGGGTGATATCACGCTTGGCAATCGTGAGCGCTAAGAAAAGTAAGTGTTGCTTATACAGATTCCCCCTATATCTTCAGGCCTGTGGAGACGGAACAGTCGGGGGTCCAGCGGGAGGTCCCATGACAGTACCTCCTTAAGACAGGTCTGAACCTTGCGCCAGAAGCGCTGTATTGCAGGGCAGCCCCACACCGTATGAAAATATGACCCCTCCTCCCAGTCACAGCGGAGGCACTGGAAGATGGGAGTTATTACTTCCCCACAAAGACGAAGGCGTGTATAGTACACCCTATGGATAAATTTAAACTGAATAAGCCGGTATCTAGAGGACACCGCTGCGCCCCTAGGGCTGGCGATAGCTTCTGCCCAATCGTCGTCAGTCAGTTCCGGGATATCATCCTGCCATGCCCTCCTAGTCTTGTGAAGGGTCGTGTTGGCATGCGTGGTCAGTGTTTGGTAAACCTGTCATATTTTGTGAGCGCCCAAGTCCCCCATAAGGAGGCGGCCTTCTAGTGGGTGAAATTCCGGGAGATCATCTATATGTCGTATCGCTGGGGTGAGCGCATGGCGAAATTGGAGATATTTATAGAATTAGGTTTTATTAAGATGGAACTCTTCCTGCAGTTGCTGGAAAGATTTTAGCGTTGTGCCTCGCATGACATCACCTAAAGTAGAGATACCGATGAGGTCCCACTGGTGGAACCCCTTCAAAGCTGTCACCTGGCACAGGTAATTACCCTGCCACAATGGCGTAGCCTGGGTTAGGCGCCCCCGCCAACCCATTCGCCGGACCACATATCTCCACAACCGAATCGTCGTTCGACTGGCGTGGGGCAGAAAATCAAGCTTCTGTGTACTGTATAGCAACCGTAAGAGAGGGGTCCCTGCCATTGCTGCGTGTTCTAGGGCATACGCCGGGTCAGTACGCGAGTTGTACCACCAGTCAGTCATTTATGACCAGGAGATGAGGCTGCATAATATGAGTATACGTCGGCAGCAGCGATACCACCACAGTATGTAGATTGTATACATGTCTGCAGGGCTATTCTTACCGCACCCCCACCCCAGAGGAAGGTATTAAGTATAGTATTTATTTGCGCGAACCAAGACCGCAGAATATAATTCGGAAAATTTTGGAGTCGATAGAGCACCCTGGGGAGAGAAACCATCTTAAAAATCGCCCATACAGCGAAAGTTAGTTAAGTATTTAACAGCAAATAACATTACGAATGAGGACGAGTTCTGGTAGTTAACACCAGAGTAAAAAACAAACAAAAAACAAGACGATAAAGCAGGACAAGCAAATCCCCAGCTACGTGGGGGGACAGTACAGGGCTAGCTATTGCCACAGTCACTAGCCACACATGGACACAGTACAGGGCCTAGTGCCCCAGCCACGAGCCACGCAGGGACACAGTACAGGGTCTAGTGCCCCAGCCACGAGCCACGCTGAGACACAGAACAGGGCCTACTGGCCCAGCCACGTGGGGACACAGAATAGGGCCTATTGCCCCAGCCACGAGCCACGCAGGGACACAGTTCAGGGCCTAGTGCCCCAGCCATGAGCCACGCAGGGGCACAGGACAGGGCCTAGCTATTGCCACAGTCACTAGCCACGCTGGGACACAGTACAGGGCCTAGTGTCACAGAAGTAGGAAATTGGACCTCAGCGTGAATGCAACTCAAATGAACGAAAATACTACAAGAAGGGGAAAGATCTAACAAAACAGCAAATCCCTAATAACTACATGGAGAGAAACAGAACCACAGCATGCAGCAGCCACAATCAATAGTTACAGCAACATGACCGGGTCTCTTGCATAGAGACCAAGCTTCAACGGAGACTCTCAAAAAGGATTAATGTAATAATTATGGTGGATGAACGGATGCACGTCTCGAGAGCCTATTTGTACATTGAAGCAATCTTCTGTGAATAAAAATGGCTGTGAAAAAGTACAGCATAACAGAATGAGATTTTATTAGAAGTCGAAAAGAAGACAAATGTAAAGTTAGTTCTCGCTTCCTGGGGATTAGCCCTCACGAAGCTGTCCAACTCCGTAGAAAATGCAGGTGAATGATATACTGACAGTGCCAGTTGATGTCCGTGAGGGGAAGACGGTGGCACACCTCGTTAGCAGTAACGAGTAAACGGGTGAGGGGCAACAGAGGCGGAGTAATACAAGGTAACACTACTCCAGGAAGGAAAAACGCAGCCAGAGCTAGCTCTAGCAGCAAACCAGACAGCATTATATACCATACCCCCCAGAGCGGTCTGTTATCCTGCCGGATTTTAATATCTGGGAGTGCTGAGAAAGGGATGTTGTCTCGCCACTTCGTACACACATTTCCAGCCCTGAAATCCTTCCGCCGGAAAAAAAAAAGAGAAAAAAAGAAGAAAAAAAAAAAAAGTTGCTCTCAGCTTGGATGCAAACATGCCCACGTCAGCCAATTCATCTTCTCATGGAGCCAGTGGTTTCTTTACATCCTCAGATGAAGATGGGGCTAGGCCGCACCCAGGAATCCAGACACAAATCAATCACTTGGAGTCCTACCCAAGTTCACCAGGACAATACAAAACCGGACCTGGTCATCCAAAGTAAAACAAAGAAAGAGTGAAGACTGGCTGTGTACGCCAGCCCGAGTGAAAACTGGCTGCGTAAGCTAGACCAAGAAAAGTCTGCACTGGCTGGTCCACTACTTCCGCTGTGTGCTGAATTAGACGTTCTAGAGCCGCACTCGCCCTCCTCTATGCGGAAGGCCATGTTTGCACCGCGGATACGCCTATAAACATATCCTAGGAGGCCATGGCATTCGCCCTCTTGCTGAAGAGCCCATGCTTTAAAGTTTCCGGCTAAGTAGAAGCCCAGCTATCACGGAGGCTAGGAGAAGAAAAACTACTCGGGTCATAGAAAAGCATTAAATAGGAAATATGGGACAAAACATTCAGACTGACTCATGACCAAATTTAAAGGGGTAGCAGCTCTGAGGAGCCATCTTTGGAGATCCTGCAGATTCTAGAAGCCAGAAGAACAATCGCCCTCATACATTAAGGGCCTAATTTGGATGTCGGTCGGAGTTGCCTCTGACCGACATCCCTGCGGCTTCAGAATCGACCGACCTTGGGTCGGCGGTCCGAAACCGTAATTACGATGCGATCGCACATGGTGCTGTTGCAGACTCCCATTTCCTATGAAAGCTTGTGCGGCAGTCAGAAACCGGCCGCAGCACAAGCTCCCATATAGAAATGGAAGTCACTGTAAATCCCTGCAGGGATTTACAGGGGGCACCATAGGTGCCCCCTCTGCCCCCAACCGGAGGCCGCAGAAGGGGGGCCCTGCTAGGGGCCCCCAAATTCGCTTTCCATGACCCATTTCCAAAACGCCATCCGTACGGGATTATGTGGCGTTCCGACTGGCCGACGGGCTCGTTGAGCCAGTCAGAAGCTAGTTGGATTGACCAGCCAGTTTTAAATCAGACTACAGTCATTGTAATACGGCAGTTGGATTTGAAACCTTGGATGTTGGTCGGAGGCTTTCTGACCGACATCCAAATTAGGGCCCAAGTGTATGGAATTTCCCCTCCAATAAGAAGCTGAAGAAAACCTCTAGATTTCACCTCCTCTGTGCACAAATGTGCGGTATAATTTCTGGTTATAGATCAAATGGTTCGAGGTCCAAAGAAGAAGTTAATCCTTCTTTGGGCCTTACAAAAAGCAGACATGTGTTCTTGAGTGCTATTTTACTCTGAACTCCACTGAGGACAATGTCGTGTCGTCATGCCTGCCCTGGGTTTCGCCCCAAGGTCAGGCACGGCCGGGGAAGGAAGGGGAGGAGTCACGAGGGGCTGGCAGTGAGTGCCAGACGGAGGTAAAATAAAGAGGTGTTCCCCCAGTTCGCCCCGTGTCTGTGTGTTCTTGGGCGCCAGGGGACACGAAACTGGCGACGAGGGTGGGATGCAGAGCCACCCCCCTCGCTACTCCTGCACAGGAATAGAAGCGCGCTGCCTCGAATGAGCGGAGCGCCGAAACCGGCAGAAAGGAACCGGCAGGAAGAGCGCGAAAATCAGAACAGCGCACACCTGCGGCCGCCGAGTCAAGAAGACACAACTGAGGGCTCAAATCTAGGCAAGACCAAGACCCCCTGCAGAGGCAACGAAATATAGGGGTAAGCTTGATGAACTGCCCCCTGTGTAGAGTGAAGCATGCCTGCATGAGTCCCCTGCAGCGGCCATTTTGAGGTCAGGCAAGCTGCATTGGCCAAGCTTGGTCCCACCACGGCAGCCATCTTAAAGTCAGGCAACCCTCCAAAAAAGACTCCTGAAGCCTGTAAAAGTGACGCTGAGTGCCTGCAGACGCCCCTAAAGCTCACTAGAATCACACTGCAACATGTCGGACCCTGATTCGTCGCAGCAAGCTGCGCCTGGCCCAGCGCACAATAATCCGCCGCCTGGACTGATGCCCATGGGAGTATCGTACCTGCGACCCCCTGAGCCACTACCACTGACGTCTGGCAACAGCATGGGCCCTGCATGGAAGAGTTGGCTCGAGGACTTTGAGGATTTCATGAAAGGGTCACAAGTCCGTGACCCCGGCCAACAACTCATAGCCCTGCGCAACCTTGTAGGTAAAGACATTGGACAAATCATTAAGGACCTACCCCGGCCAACGCCGCATCATACGAAAGTGTGAGAGATGCCCTGAACAGGAAGTTCCTTCCCAAACGGAACTTAGACTACGAACGCTACACCTTCAACCTCGCCTCCCAGGAGCGAGATGAACCCATGGGCGAGTTTATCTCCCGTCTCAAGCGCCTAGCGCGCCACTGAGTTCGACAACTTCAACACAGAAGACGCGCTGCGTCTACGTATCATTGATGGATGTCAATCGGAATCGCTACGCCGTCGACTCCTGAAGAAACACTACACGCTAGACGAGATAGAAGAACTAACCCGCATTAACGATCAAGCCGAAGAGCACGCAAAGAAAATGGAGGCCTGCAAAACCGAGAAAAAAGAGCAAGCCCTCCGAGTGCAATCCCATGCGGAACCAAGGCGACGCTCAGACCGACACACATCAGGAAGAGGTTCAAGACCGCCTCGCATGAAGTCACCCCGCTGAGGGCCACAGAACAGCCACTCCCGCAGACAACCTCTGCAATGCTACCGGTGTGGCCAAGACTACCCCCGTACGGGTCCGTGCCCCACCATAGGGCAACAATGTCACAGATGTGGAAAGGACAACCACTTCGAAGCTGTGTGTCAAGCCCGCCGCACGGAACCAAGACAGACCAAACAGAACGCAGGATCACGTCACCATGCAAGGGCTGTACAAGGTCGAAGAGACCACTCGACGAGCTCATCCAGATCAAATACTCAATCTCACAGCTCGTACAGATCCCAGCGCTCAACATCTAGAGAGTCGTCCTCCCTCACTCCCATATCACAAGACAGTGATGAATACGTATGCATGGTGGCAGACCCAGATAGACTGAAGAAATACCCACGACTCCATATCCAAATGGGAAGCCACCCCGCCAAGTGTGTTCTAGATACAGGCGCGTCACTCAACTACATCTGTGCCTCCGAATACCAGAGCATGAACCCAAAACCGAAATTGGAGCCAGCTGCAGTGCGGGTCTACACGTGGATATCCCGGAAACCACTGCCATGTCTAGGACAATTTCGCACCACGTTGACGTACAAGAACAGGAAAATTCAAGCGCAAATTCACGTGATCGAAGGCCCAGAAACAGCAGACTGCCTTCTCAGCCTACCAACGGCGGAACGACTGAAGCTAGTCGAGATCCTATACAAAGTAGATGACTCGCCAGATATAGTCCACAAATTCCCAAAGCTATTCAACGGCCTAGGGAAGCTCGCCCACTTCAAAGTCAAGCTGCACATTAATGAGCAAGTGACGCCGGTAGCACAACACCACCGGAAAGTGCCTTTTCATCTACAACAAGCGGTCGACGACGAACTACAAGACCTATTAAAAGCAGACATCATTGAACGATCGACTGGACTCCACTCCGTGGGTGTCTCCGGTAGTGGTCGTACCCAAGAGAGGCCAAGACAACAAAGTACGCCTGTGCGTCGATATGCGAGCCCCAAACACAGCCATCGAACGGGAGCGACACCCAGGACCCCACATCAGTGATATGATCACATGCCTGAACGGAGCGACAGTCTTTTCAAAACTGGACCTCAACAAGGGATACCACCAACTTGAGCTACACGAACGCTCACGCTACATTACAACATTCACCACACACCAAGGACTCTTCCGGTACAAACGCCTCAACTTTGGGATTTCCTCCGCTGCTGAGAATTTCCAGGAGGCTGTCAGACGAGTAATACAAGACATTCCGAATGCTTTTAACTATAGTGACGACATCTTGGTGTTCGGAGAGACTCAAAAAGAGCACGACAAAGCACTAGACCGGGTCTGTCACGCCTTACTCACCGCCAACCTCAATCAGGACAAATGTGAATTTCACAAATCGACCCTCAAATTCTACGGCCACATTTTCTCCAAGGAGGGCATGAGACCGGACCCTGACAAGGTATCGGCCCTCTCGGACACTCCACAGCCACAAGATGTCAGTGATGTTCGCTCGTTCCTGGGGATGGCCAGCTACTGCGCCCGGTACATCCAGAACTACGCCACTATCAGCTACCCTCTCAGAGAACTCACTCGACAAGGACACAGTTTCCAGTGGTCGGCTGCGTTCGATCACGCGTTCCACAAGATCAAGGCCGCGGTGAGTTCAGCCATCAACCTCGCATACTTCAGTCCCAAACGAAAGACTGAAATCACAGTCGACGCCAGTCCCGTTGGGCTAGGTGCGATCTTGGCGCAATATACTGATGAAGCCGACCAACGCCACATCATCGCGTATGCCAGCCGCAGCCTCACTGACACCGAAAAAGCTTATTCCCAGACGGAAAAAGAAAGCTTGGCAGTTGTGTGGGCGTGTGAGCATTTTCATCTCTTCGTGTATGGTAAACACTTCACACTCATCACCGATCACCATGCGCTCATCACCATTTTTGGAAACCCCAGGGCGAAGATGCCTCCGCGGATCGAACGGTGGGGCATCCGCCTGCAAGACTATACATACACCATCATTCACAAACCGGGGAAGGCAGAGAACCCGGCAGACTACATTTCTCGACACCCTCAGGCTCTGACGCGGGCGCGCCACTCAGTGGCTGAAGAATATCTCCACTTCGTCATTGACCGTGCCTGCCCACCAGCCATTCCAATTGAGCCATTATCGAAGCATCGGCAAACGATGCCACAATTCAAAACGTCATACATCGTGTCCGCACCGACTCATGGCGACATCTAGACGACCCGATGATGGGTAACACTATCAACAGGCAAGAGCTGGTGGTGTTCAAGCACGTCAAAGACGAACTCTCCATCAGTGACAGTGGCTTACTACTAAGAGGTCAGAGGATTGTCATCCCTAACCAGCTGCGGCAGGGGACCATCAATCTGGCACATGAAGGACATCGAGGGGTAGTAGCCACGAAGAAAGCGTTGCGAGAACGTGTCTGGTTCCCTCTCTCGACCAGATGGTGGAGTCCACACTCCGAGACTGCCCACACTGTCAACTAGTAGGGCGAGAAGAACCACAGGCCCCTCTGCAGATGTCAGACCTCCCAGATGGCGTCTGGCAACATGTAGCGGTTGACTTCTTCGGCCCACTGAAATCGGGAAAGTACATCATGGTCATCATGGATGAATACTCCCGCTTCCCCATCGCTCATCAGGTTTCTTCCACAAAAGCAACCACTGTCATACCTGCAATTGATGAAGCGTTCGCCGCATGGGGCATCCCCACAGTGGTGAAATCCGACAACGGTCCACCATTCAACGGACAAGAATTTGCGGATTTTGCGAGACATCTCAACTTCAAACATCGGAAAATCACTCCCCTGTGGCCCCAAGCAAATGGGACAGTGGAGCGATTCATGGCCACCATCAAAAAGACAATACAACAAGCTGAGTTGACCCACCGTGACATCCAGCCAGCGCTAAATGAAGTCCTGCGAGCTTACAGGACCACCCCACACAGCACCACTAACCAATGTCCGGCCACTCTGATGCTCGGGCGGACACCTCGCACTCGGATACCAACCACAGATGCTGTCGCGCAATCCAGAACCACGACTTCAGACCACGAGACCCTAGCCGAACTGGATCGGACCAGGAAGGCGAAAATGAAAAAATATGCAGACCACCGCAGACACGCCAAGATATCTGACATCCAAGAAGGAGACTGGGTTCTGGTGAGACAAGAGAGGAAATCCAAAGCAGATAGCCGTTACCACAATCACCCTCTACAAGTAACGAGAATGAAAGGGACTATGATCACGGCCGAGTCCAGAACGACTAGAAATGTGTCACATTTCAAAAGATGCAATCCGACAGCATATGAACGGATCTGGAGATCCAACTGGGACACAGATGTGTCGAGTCAGGAGGAGAGCAGCCATGAAGAACCCATACGGGTACCGGAGGCATGCGAACCGAGAAGGGAGCATCACCACAGTCACCTGCGACCCAGCCGACCACGACGGGACATTCGGAAACCCATTCGGCTCATTGAAGAACTCTGAGGGAAATGATGGACATTTAAGATACAGGAATGGTGAACATTTAAAATACAAAAGGGGGAGATGTCGTGTCGTCATGCCTGCCCTGGGTTTCGCCCCAAGGTCAGGCACGGCCGGGGAAGGAAGGGGAGGAGTCACGAGGGGCTGGCAGTGAGTGCCAGACGGAGGTAAAATAAAGAGGTGTTCCCCCAGTTCGCCCCGTGTCTGTGTGTTCTTGGGCGCCAGGGGACACGAAAGACAAAAACACGCAGAAAGCATCTCAGTTCCTCCTTGTGGACAAATTAAGATGTGCTGTCCATGTGAAAGGTAAAAAACAAAACAGTTCTAGATTGTAAATATCGCCTCTGCGAATATTAAGGTGAGGATAGGAAAAAGGAAAAAGAAAGCAGCAAAGAAGAGAAATATCACCCAAATGTCAAAAGGATAAAGCCCAATCCAGACAGCAGAGATAGGAAAGTGCCCACTAATTAATCTGTAGGTTCACAAACCCACAAGAATCACGAGACACCCAACCCACAGAGGTAAAACTAGTGATTAGTGGAAGACCTTCAATAGCCAGTGGCAAGCCTAGATTCAGGGAACAGAAAGCCGGGTAGGACTTAAAACATACTCTTAGGGTTCAACCATTACAAAGTAGTCAGAGTAGAGAAGGCCAGGAGCTACCTTCATCATCAAACTAAGATGAGGTTCTTCATGGTCTAAGACAGCAGTTCTTACCCTTTTTACTCCTGTGGACTCAATCATTACTGGAAACCGGGAATGTATGATGTTACAACGCTGGCAAATACCACGCGGTAGGTTACAACGCAGACGTTACATCGTCCGCGTTGTTACCACGCATGGCTTTACATCGCAAGTCGTTTCTACGACTTGCGCTAGATGGCGCGCTGGACTTAGGAATAGTATAAATTACTATTCCTACTCCAGTTAAGCGCAACAGCAGGGAATGTGTTGGATTTAAAATCCAACACATTCCCTGGTGTTGCACACATCTAGCGCAAGTCGTTGAAACGACTTGCGATGTAATGCCATGCGTGGTAACAACGCAGACGATGTAACGTCCGCGTTGTAACCTACCCGCGTGGTATTACCAGCGTTGTAAACGCTGTTTCCCGGAAACCGGGGCCCCCAATGAGTCAATATTGGATGCCGGGGATCCAGGATCTAAGTAATAGCTATAATTTGGACCTCAAAACAATACACAAAAATACAAAAACAAGCATACACTACATAAATGCTCAAATATTGCGTAATTCACAATCAAATATAGAAAAAGTTATTTTATATACTTTACTTATTTTATTAACTTTAATATTATTTAATTTTGTAAAACAATTGTGTATTCCCTGAGGAGGCCCCTTGAACCCCAGGGCTCCTCGGACCACAGATTAAGAACCACTGGTCTAAGATATGCAAGACATACTCCAAAAAAAAGTACCAGCAACACAGTTTGGCAAACTGAACAAAACAGAAAATGAAAAAGAACAGAAAGGTCAAATATCCAGTAAAAATGTACAAAATTATTACAACATTACCATGCTGCAGAAATGCAGGAGTTGACATTTTTCCCTGGATCCCACACCGAGCAAAATATTTTGCGCTCCTGGGCAGCTCTGTGCTTTGGAGTTCAAATATAAATATTTAAAAACAAATACGGATTCTACCTCACTATCCAGCACATCCTAGTTTCTGTAATGCTGTCTCAACTGGACCCCCAAGTCCCATACTGTTCTGGGTGTAGCACTCCATGTTGAAGATGCTTCTACTGCAATAAAGATATTCTGTGTAAAGTGTTCTTCGGCTCCTAGAGGTAGAAGGGTGAGCTATATAACAAAATAAGCACAAGCACCATGTCACTGCACAGGGAGCTCTTCGGCTACGCCCAGAACATACCGCTATCACTGTGGTAATGTCTGTGCCTGGTTTCACTATGTCGCTGTTGGTGCATCGCTAACAGAAACCACAGCGCAGTGGCAGTTTCTCAGTACTCCTAGCTCAAACAGCACTGAAAAAAACCACACACATATATATATATATATGCACATACAAACACACACACACACACACACACATTGCATCAGTATTTTTATATATATATATATATATATATATATATATATATATATATATATATATATATATATATGTATAGATCACCTTCTTTACGCCTCCCTCCAACCTCCAGGTAATCACTGGACAACCAATGAAACCCCAGAAAGACAGACATGGAGTCTTTGTTAAAACTAAGAAACCCTGAACCTCTTGCAGAATAAAGGTATATCCTGGTGATTTGTACAAAGAATTACTTTTTTGGAGGGGCGGTGGAAGGAATGCTGGCACCCTAGGCATAGTGGCACTTTGCCACCCACGGTTACTGGGATCATATTTGGTGGTTCAGAGGGCAACCCTGATTCCTTTTGGTGGTGGCACCTATGAATCAGAGTAGCAATGTCTCATCGTAGCACATAACTATGTAACGATTTCTGTGCCACAGCCGAGCTTTAAGTGCCTGGAACAGGAGTTAGGAACGTGAAGAAACTTCAACGGGTGCCTGTTTGGTAAGTGGAATAGCTCTGAGCTCAGTGCTGTGCATCTGATTTTAGTACCAGTTCGTCCTGTTCAGCACTGCTCTATGCATCCCATTTCTAGCATGAACAGCTGCTTGATTTAAGAAATGACCTCTCAAATAAAAATAGTGGTCGCTGGTTACAGCAGATGGTGCATTTGACAGTGTCGTGATTCCAAAACCAAGTTGTGGAGAGGAGTCAAGGTTGAGACCTGCTGTAGGGATGAAAGACCAGGCGTTTTGCAGATACCTGTGCCAGCCTTCTCATGTCACCGGGTGACATCTTTGCATCTACTGGAGCCGCTCCATGTTTTTAATGTGGTTCACCAACAGGGCTCGGAGGGTGCTCCCAAAGTGAGCTCCCACCTCCAGCAGATATACATCCATTCATGTAACAAATCGCAAATCTCCTATGTAGATGGTGTCCTCATCAACAACAGAATGACTGTTGGCCTCCATGTTGCCTTTGTGGATGCTACTTAAACACTGGAGCTTGCCACTGCAAGCCCTGTAGCCCACAAAAGAGAGTTTTGTGTATAGATATGAAGGTCCTACCTCGCCGAGCTCTGCTGAAAAACAAAGAATTGACCAAAAGTGGTTTGACATCTTTAGCAGCTGTGCTTCCAGATCTGTGCGCAGATATTTTAACTCTGTTGGAAACTTCCAAATATACAGCCTTGATTCCATCTGTGATCTCCTGTGCTGGGCTAGAAACTGCATGGATCTCACACAGGATGTCTGACATTTCTTGTAATACACATTCCTTTGACCAGTTGGTCCCTTCCCTCAGTGCCGAGAGCTGTCTGGAAATATTAGAGACCCCCACTTCGGGTGTCTGAAGGATCTTATGCAATATACAATCCGTTGGCCATTTAGTATCTTTTGGGTAACAGGTCTCCCTCACCTCCATCACTCTGTGGATATGGCCACAACAATGTACTTAAACAGAATTGAACAAACAGTTATGGATTTTGAAGAGTTTTGCACACCCTCCCATTAGCCTTTGAATCACACTAGTGTCCACCAAAACTGGGGAACAACCGCCCCTTCAGGACCAGGTCCTTGTATTCATACGGTCTTCTGGAGATGCACTGCACTATCACCCATGAGGGATATCCGATCAGGAAGATCACTTTGGGAGTTGACAATTTCCCCCTTAAGGCTGTGTCCACTAAAAATGTACTGCTGTTGTACCCTGCAGGGAGGACAGGAGTGTACCGCCCTGTAGAGAAGGGGGGCTGCCTGGCCCTGAAGGAAGAGACCAAGGACCAGCTTCTGGATCTGGGTGGCAGAAAACTCAAGGAAATGGGCCTTCTCTGGAGCAAATTACCTAATTTGCAGTCGGCTTTCTGTGACTGAAATTGGTTTCCTTTGCTTCACCCAAGGGTAAGGACCTGCTAACACCAATAATGGACTCTGCCAGTGGAGCAGCTGGAAATTCTACTCTCTTCTGGCTTTCTGGGAGCGTATCCCAGTTTCCAGGGAACATGCGAGAGACAGCAGGTTTCCCTTTCACTCCTAAGAGAGTGCCCCATGCTTAGGCATGATATCCATACTGTTCCGAATAAACAGAGGCTTAAAGGGGACGTAGGATCCAGAGCCAAATTAACATTTTCGAGTTGCTAGTGGGATTCAGAGCAATGCAATTGCATTAAAAATAGTGTATGATTAACCCACATCAAGATAGTAAACAAATGTCAAATTTAACGCACCAAATTCATAGGCTATTATGCAAAATCAACATAAGGCTCAGCATAGTTGTGGATTTTTATAAAATCGATCAAGTGTTACACATGGCGCTGCTGCATTAGCCCATGAAGGACTGTGCCCAATCTGGGGTGTTGTGTGTGTTGTGGTTGTGTTGGGAAACAGGTCTGTAATTCTACTAGATTCCCTAATGACTCCCAGCACATGAACCCGGAAGTAACATAAAACTCTTAACTGAACAGCAAACGTAGGGAATATCACACAAGAAGAATATCCTGGAGGAACGCTTGCAAATAGTCTAACCACTGGCAATCACTCAGGGTAGCATTCCAACCCTTTGTTTTTCATTCAGTATGCCACACTAGACAAAGGACTGCCTTGTCCAAATCAGCACAGACCCTACTCCTTATGGGAACAGTCCATCCCGAACTGCTAGGTGAGGTGTCCTCCAGAAGGGAACAGAAGCAACCCCAGACCGGTTTTGGTCTCGTGAGACCTAGTCAGTGAGGTATAGCTTGGATCCTACGACAGAGAAAGCAAGAAACTTGGTCCTGCTCCAATAGGAACAGCCCAAGACTGATTTGCAGGACTGTTTAATCTGAGTTGGCACAGTGGGCAAAAAAAGATGAACTGGGATGTGGCCAGAGTAATTACTGATGGCTGAAATTAATTCAAGCATTCCATCCATTACCTTTTTGTTTACTTCAATGTAGGGAATATGTCAAGAGGAGGCAGCCAACTGCACCCTTCCTACCCCGCACCCTAGCAACAAAATGACTTACTGGTGCCCCTCCATATCCCCATGAGCTGCATCTCATCTTGAGCCTCTTATGAAATAATGACCGAAACATGCAACAATTAGGAGTTAAAAGACATACACATTTCATTTTACTATGAATCACCTAGACAAAGGGAGTATTGCAACCAGAAGCTAGTGTCATTACATGGAGGTGTGCCAATGTCCAAGAAAGAATGGCATAGAAACTTATCCTCACCCATAAAAGGGATTATAGGTACACCCAGCTATGAAACAGAGGTGTCCCATTTCAAGTGACACCATTTCCCACGCGTGAAGCCTTCAGGACTTGCAGACAGTAATCTGAAGCATGCAATTATTGTGGATCATTGTGTTAACCACCATAAGGAAACACTGGTCAGTGCCAATACATTCGCTTTTAAAAAAAATGTAGTTAAGAAAGAATGTCGTAACAAAATAAGTCACTGCTAAAAAGCTTCACGTATCTACAAAGAAATCACTGTTCAAGTACATTGTTATTTTTTTTTTTGGTCCTCATCTCACCGTTAAGCCTTGCAGATCTTAACAAGGCGTCCTCTCTCCAACTAGGCGCCCTTCGGCTTACTGCACTTGATTAGGTCAACCCGACCAGCCCCAATTGATAAAGGCATGGTGTAATCATAGGACCGTGGAGGGAAACCAACACAGATATTATTCTCAAGTCCCGGCCCCAGCTCATAAGGGGCTGCCAGATGTTTATCAAGCTTTCCCGCATTTCATTCCGATCTAAGCGGGCCATGGCAAATGTAGCTTTAAGCCAATCTTCTCTTTTCGGGGAGTGGGGATCTTTCCACTTAATGCAAATCTCTCTCCGTGCAAGTAACACCAAGTATAACAGCAACCCACTATGGATCTGTGGTAAGTACTGACTAGATGAACCATCATCGCCAAAGAACACCAATGATAGATTAACCTCGATGTTGACTTTAAAAATGCCAGAGAGAGTGTCTCCCACATCTTTCCAAAAAGTTCTTAATTCGGGACACTCATAAAAAATATGGATGTCATTGGCATTAGGTGTCATACACCTGGGGCATTTTGGAATAGGCGACACCGCAAACTTGGTTATCCTAGCCGGTGTATAATAAAGTCGATTGATAACGAAAAAGTGATTCTTCTTTAGACTGGCTGGTTTAATGTATTTATAGAGTAATTTCAGAGAAGGCTCAAACAGATCTACAATGTTAAGCTCAAGGGGAGAATGGTTCCAGACCGAAGATTGTGATGGAAGTTCCATATCTTCTGCATCAAGAAATTTCTTATACCAAATAGAGATTTCTTTCTTTTTTGGCTGTACTGATTGTAAAAAGCGCTCTGTTTCCCAATCTCCCCTTATATCGCCTTTTTCTGCTTCGAACCAAGATTTAAGTTGTAGATACTTAAACTTAGAATAACCGGGGCCTATCTTAGCTCTTAATTGCTCCCATGGGTGAATTCCTTCTGCGTCCAACAAGTCGGACCACCTGGCCATACCCGCTCTCTTAATTGGTACCGCTAGACTATCTCCAAGGCAAAGTGGTGTCCCAGGTGAATCCCAGATAGGTGCAAAATCAGAGTAATATCCGATTCCCCATCTACATCTCACCTTATACCAAGTTTCCAAGGCGGCCTTAAGGACCTTCAGACGTACTCGTTTAAAATACCTCGGGGCCCCAAACTTATATAGAAAGCCTTCTCCGCCTCCTCCTCCCTCCATCATAGCCATCTCGCCCAGCAGCCTTCCCCACGATGTCTCCTCTGGTTTAAAGAGTAACATCTTAATGCCTTTGAATTGAAATGCAACTAAATACCATCTGATATCTGGGAGAGCCAACCCCCCTTTGATTAGCCTCCTCCTCAGCTTCTTCCAAGACATCCTTACTCCTTGGTCACCCCAAATGAAGCTCCCGATCTTGCTTTGGATCTTACTAATACCTTTACTAGGAAAGGCCAGGGGGACTGCATTAAACAAGTAGGTCAACTTGGGAAGGACAACCATCTTCACCAGGTTAACCTTCCCATAGATTGTCAAGGGAAGATTCCTCCATCTAGCGAAGAGGCAATCGATTTCCTTTGTGATTTTGCTCAAGTTGATCTGGGGGATTTCATCCAGTTCTTTAACAATATAAATGCCCAGGTACTTTAGCTTGTTACTAATAATACCACCCCATTGATCGACATTCCAACACATCACTTCCGTCTTGGAAGAATTGGCTAGGCAACCCGAAAGAGCCAAATTCTTCCAAAAGGGCTTCGATCCGTGGAATAACCAGCCCCGGGTTGCTAGTATATAAAATTATGTCGTCGGCATATAGGGCTAGCTTACATTGATAGAGTTTAGATTTAAAGGGATAAATTGAATCGTCCAATCTAATGGCTTGTGCCAAAGGCTCTATATAGATATTAAACAACAGAGGGGAGATAGGACAGCCTTGTCTATTTCCCCTCTGAATGTTAAAACTAGAAGTCAGCAGGCCATTCAAGAGAATCTTTGCAGAGGCGCCCTGATAGCATTTTCTCAAAGTTTGAATGAAAATGGGGCCAAAACCCATCGTCTCTAACACCTCCCAGAGATACACCCAACAGACCCTATCAAATGCCTTGGCCGCGTCCAAGGCAACTACTGCCAAGGGATCTGATCTTGCCACGGCCAAGTCTATATTGCCTATCAGCAATTGTGTCTGCTCCTGGATATATCTCCCTGTTACAAAGCCCTTCTGGTCGAGGTTTACCAGATTAGGAACCATTTAGCTAATCTCCCACTAGAACGCCCATGAAGATCTTGTAGTCGGCGTTCAGCAGGGAGATTGGACGATACGAATCAGCTTTTAGTGGGTCCTTTCCTGGCTTTAATATCAGTACAATGGTTGCTTCCTTCCAGGACCTGGGGACCTCGCCTGTTGGACTATATACTGAGTTAAACAAGGTGCCCAGCGCCGGTGTCAATTCATCTGACAGAAGCTTATAAACCTCATTAGGGAGTGCATCTGTTCCTGATGCTTTATTCTTTTTAGATTTCTTTATTTGATTTTTGATCTCTTCCGGGGTAATAGGGGCATCAAGGAGATCACGGCTAGCTTCAGTTAGAGTTGGCAAAGATTTACCCCTTAACCAAGTTTGTATTTTGTCTAGGGGAGGGGCCAAATTCTCTTTATAAAGATCCGAGAAAAGAGAGAGGAGACAAGTTTGCATGTCCTCTACGCTACTTGATTTTTCCCCATTGTTATTAATTATCAATTCGTTGATGTTATTTTTTGAACGGTCAACTCTGGCTTTCCAAGCTAGTAAGGCGCCAGCCTTCTCCCCATACTCAAAATTTTGCATACCCTTGGTGAGCCATTGTGCCCTACACTTCTGATCCAGTTTCCCCCTAAACTCCTGCCTAGCCCCCTCCAGATTTCTCTGGACTTGTGCCAACCTTCCTAGACTCCCAAGACTGAGTCTATTCCTCTCGGCTTCTAATTGCAAGATCCTTCCCTCGATGACGGGTAACTCCTGAGCCTTAGCCCGATTCTTGGCGCATATAAGGCCATGCAGCATACCCCTTAAATTGGCCTTAAAGGCGTCCCAGACAAAGTCCATAGTCGTTGAACCCATGTTTATTAAGAAGTATTCTGAAGAGGATGATTTAATAGCCTGGACGATTTCGGGGTCTAACAGCATTGTTCTATTGAGCGTCCATCTGGTTTGTAACATATTGCTCCTCCTAAGATATGAAAACACCACTGGAGCATGGTCCGAAAGATGACTTGATAATACTGAGACCCCCGTCAAACAATCCAGGACATACCTGTTAGCTAAAATATAATCTATCCTAGATGAATGATGATATTTTTTGCTATAAAACGTGAACCCCTGAAGGTCTCCCCTTTTGCCCTCCAAACGTCCACCAAATCCAGGTCATGCAACAAGTTTTTCATGGCTCGACGAGATCGAGGGGCCCCTATATAGTGGCTCTGATTTGACCTGTCTTTTAATGGATCCAAGAGGACATTAAAATCTCCACCTATAAGCAAAGGGGGAGTTACCACAGTTAATTTAGATTGTAGTTTACAGATGCAAGTTGGATCATCAACGTTAGGTCCATAAAAGGAGGCGCAAACTAATTCTGAACCTCCGAAATCCAACTGTGCCACTATCCACCTCCCGGTCTGGTCTGTCTGTACAGATTTAATAACACATGAGGCCCCTGCTTAATTAAGATTGCAACACCTCTACTGTTAATCGTTTGTTGTGAGGAGCAATAACTATTTATCCATGGGATTCTAGAAAAACTAAACGGCATTCTGCAAAGCTCAAATGTGTCTCTTGTAGGAGACAGACCTGGGCAGAGGAAAGCTCTAAATATTTCAGTATCAACCTTTGTCTACGTGGACATCTTAATCCATTTACATTCCAAGAGATAAGGTTGACCTTACTATCCTTTATGGGATTTCCTGCCATCGACTTAGAAGCCCTTGACCCGAGCTAGACGGGCATTTCTTAAAATTCAGATGAGATGAGGTATATTTTTTTAATTTTAACCACTGCTCCCCAGCCAGTGCAACCCTCCCCCCCCCCCCACTCCCCACATACTGTGACCCCCTTCCCAATGAGGAACCCTCCCTTCCGATAGGCGTTAGCCTGTTCGATCACTGCTCCCTCGGGTGTCCCTAGAAAATACATAAATAATTAAATCTGAGGACTTGGTGCCTGAAAGCCACCCATAGCTTCAATGCCCTCCCTCTCTACCCTCCAACTCCTTTTTGATTTTAACAATAAAGGCATCCACCTCCTTGGTCGTACGGTACTGATACATGTGATTGTTCCACATTACACGTAATAGCGCGGGGAACCTCAGCTGAGCTTTAGCCCCCAAGCTATTTAGCTCCTCAAGCCTCTTCCCCAGTTCCCACTGTCTTGTTGCAGTAATATGTGAGATATCCGATCTTATGGAGAAGGAGAAGGGGGTTTGGCCGGTAAATGCAGATGTTATAGTGCCTCCCTTAAGAGCAGAAGATAAGATTAGCTCCTTGACAGAATATAACAAAAAGTTGACCAATATCTTCCTGGGTCTTTGCCTACCAGGGTTCCTCTTAAAGGGATCACGATGGACCCTTTGAATCTCGTGTACAAGATCTATACTAGGCGAGTTCTTTAAGACTGTTCCCTTTAATAAAGAGATCACAAACCCCTTTATATCTGACCCCTCAAGGGCTTCGGGAATATTTAGTAATCTTAAGTTATTTTTCCTAGACGTTCAAGATCGTCTTTTAATTCCTTATTTTGGGCTGAAAGTTTTGCCAAGTCCGCTGAACTCGTATGTATAGCTTCCTTGAGTTTAGGGATCTCCAACTCTATTGCATCAGTCCTCATGGTGACTTCTTCCAGTTTCTGAGCCAACACTTCACAGGATGATTGGATAGCAGCCTGGTTCGCTTCTGACACAGAAAACCTACTGGCCATCTCAGCTTGATTAAGCTCTGATACAGTAAACCTATTTGTCATCTCTTCCTTCATGGCAATCAGTATATCTACCAATGAGTGTGTCACAGGATCTGAACCAACAGTTTCCCCAGTATCAGTGGTGCTTATGCTTTTAGTTATACTTTTAGTTGCCTTCTGTTGAGTATCCATGGTGTCTTGTATTTCCAAAACAGAATATCTATTGGAAAGACTCACTGCGGGGTGGACATCAGATGCAATTGCAGTTGCAATTGTAGTTGCAGATACAGCAGATGGAATTACCGATGCAGTTGCCGCAGATACTAATAGATCAACGGAGCGCTCAACAGGGTTGCTCAGAGGAACCAGTAGTTTTCGCCCCTTCGAGTCACTCCAAGCAGTAGAGGATGCAATTTCTGAAGCAACGCTCATTTGATCTGGAGACTTACTTGCACCGACATCTATGGGACTCTGTAAACTATGCCCACCTCCCGCGGAGCTATCCTGGACTACATTCTTTATGAACTCGCCAGCAGTTGCAGATGTAATTGCAGTTGAAACAGTAGTGGCCTTGTTAGTTACCTTGTTGGTTGACATCGACATAACTTTATAGTATGTTTTCAAGGATGGAGTAATTTTCGTCTTTAAGGGCGACAATTTCTTGCCTCTACCTTTCCCCTTTTCCTTACCAGCCTCTTTCCCCTTAATGGCAGTCCCGTGATCCGTTGTATCCCTTCTCGGCTTGCGCTGTTTCACTAAGACTCTAACTTCGGAGATAGGGGAGAGGCCCGGGGGGCAAAATAGGCTGAATAATGTCAGAGTTGAGGGAAAGTGGGCCGCCCTAGCTCGCAGGGTATACCTGCTGATTTTTGGCGGTGAGGCACCCACTTTCACCGCGTCGCTTGTCTCCATACGATAGAGGAGCGCCTCTCCACCTCCTGATGTCCAAGTAATTACAAATACCCTCTTGCAATAAGGGGAGAAAGGTGCTGCCGGTGGAGCTATCAATAGGGCTGCCAAAAAGTAAAAGAGGCCTCCCCTTTCCCTTACTCCACCTGGCTGTGCTATGCTGCTCTTGGGGTGAAGTAGATTTCCAACACCCTACTTGGGGGGCTGCTGCCTGTCGCCTCGGATCCACCCCACGCTAGTTTTCAGCTTTAGAGCTCGTGTATACGCCAGCACTTGTGCTGACCCTACTACCCCCGATGATCCGGAGCAGGAAACTGGCGGTGTCTTGGTGTCTCCTCTCCAACGCTGCTTCTTCCCAACGCCGATCTCCACCCTCCGTCCCGCGGCAGCAGCAAAGATCAAGTGCCATGGATCGACCGGAACAGAAAAAATGGAATTTTCACCACCGCCACAAATAGCACCCCCTAAGGTAAGGGCAGTGTGAGGAGTATTTAACCTAACGGGAAAAAAATCAGGACTCCGGCATTAAGCCTCAGTGAAAAGTCCGAGGGAGCGTGACCGCGGCTTTTCAGCTAGCGGCCGCCATGTTCCTCAAGACCCGCCCTGGTGAGGGACCAGAAGTACATTGTTATTAGAATTTTAGAGGGCCCCAATCCAAGGGAAACAAAAATCTTCAAATAACGAACATGGGTTGTTGGTATCTTTATTTAGCATCAAGCTAGGGGAGAAATTAATTTCAGTCCCTGCTCCAGTCTGAGGAATGGCAATTTTATGAATTTATTTACCATGTTTTATAGAGTGCATAAATGGCCCAAGAGACTGTCAGAGTGCTTCACAGTACGTATGAACATGTAATAGTGAAAAATCATAAAATACGAGCAATTGGTCATATATGATTTTTCTCTCTAATATATATATATATATATATATATATATATATATATATTTATTTATAAATAATCACTGAAAAATACAGTTTACAGGCACGTTTTAGTTATGCTCAGATTTCACTCGTACAACACCATATAAATTCAGGAGTTATAGTTACTTGAGCTAACTATAACTTACACCCCTGCAATGCACTGCTAATCACCTCACATATTACATCACTCATGACCTGGTCAGTGAGATCACAGATGACATCACTGATGACCTCATACAGTGAGTGTGCGCGTTTTCTAAAAGTTTGAGTGTTAAACATATATACACCAAGGTACTAAATAAGTTAAAATAGTATACTTGCTATACTACTAATGGTTGATACTATTTCTAACATACATTATGTGTGTGACTGTGTATCTGTGTGTGAGTGCTGGTATGGGTGTGTGAGTGGATGTGCGAGTGGCTGTATGGGCGAGTTAGTGGCTGTGTGAGTGGCTGCATAAGTGTCGGAGTGGGTGTATGGGTGAGCGAGTAGCTGTTTGAGTGCATGTATAGCTAAGTGATTGGGTGAGAGTGGCAGTATTAAGAGTGAATGTCTGTGAGTGGCTGTAAGAGTGATTGAGTGGGTGAGCGAGTGGGTGCGCGAGTGGGTGTGTGAGTGGGTATGTAAGTGGTTCTGTGGGTGTGCGAGTGGTTATATGGGTAACTGAGTGGGTGTGTGAGTAGCTGTATTGGTGAGTGAGTGGTAGTATGAGTGGCTGTATGGATGGGTGTGGGACGGCTGTGTGAGTTTCTGTATGGGTGATTGAGTGGGTGTGTGAGTGGCTGTAAGGGTGTATGAGTGGGTTTTTAAGTGTCTGTATGTCTTTATGAATGGACAGATGGGTGGGTGAGTGGCTTCATAGGTGTGTGTGTGTGTGTGTTAGGAAACATAATAAGAAGAACTTTAGAAATTCACTGAAAAAAATCAAAGGTTACAAGGAAGATAATTAGGCTCAGATTTCACTCGTACAAAACCAGTGAAACTCAGCAAGTTGTAGTTACCTGAGCTAACTAAAATTTACACCCCTGCAATGCACTGCTTATGACCTTATATTACATCACTGATGACATGGTCAGTGACATCACTGAGGACATCACTGATGACCTAACCGATGACATCATCCCATGAGTAACTATTTTGTAAGCGTTTGAGACTTGAAGATATATACAAAGCTACAGCAGAAGTTAAATTGCTATTCTTTCTGTACTAGTAATTAGCCATAATATTTCTAACATATCTCATCTGAGTGGCTGCGTGACTGTCTGCATCAGTGTGTGAGTGGGTATGTGAGTGGCTGTATGGATAGGCTACTGGGTATGTGAGTAGCTGTATGGGTGATTGAGTGGCTGTATTGGAGAGTGGGTTAGTTCCTGTATGGGTGATTGAGTGGCTGTATTGGAGAGTGGGTTAGTTCCTGTATGGGTGATGGAGTGGCTTTGAGAGTGGCTGTATAAGTGAAGGAGTGGGTGTATGGTGAGTGAGTAGCTGTTTGAGTGTGTGTATACGCGAGTGGCTGTATGGATGTGTGAATGGGTATGCAAGTGACTGTGGGTGTGAGTGGTTGTATGGGTGAGTGAGTGGCTGCGTTAGTGGCTTTATGGGTGAGTGGGTGTTTGAGTAGCTGTATTGGTGAGTGAGTGGCAGTGTGAGAGGCCGTATGGGTGGGTGTGCGAGTACCTGTATGGGTGAGTGAGTGGCTGTGTGAGTTTCTGCATGGGTGATTAGGTGGGTGTGTAAGTGGCTGTAAGGGTGTATGAGTGGGTTTTGTAAGTGTCTGTATGACTGGATGTGTGAGTGGCTGTACTGATGAGTGAGTGGGTGCATGCGTGAGTGAGTGGGTGCATGCGTGAGTGAGTGGGTGCATGCGTGGGTGAGTGGGTGCATGCGTGGGTGGGTGCATGAGTTGCTGTATGGGTTAGTTAGTAGGTGTGCGAGTGGCTGTATGAATGAGTGGATGTGTGAGTTGCTCTATAGATGAGTGATTGGTTGTGAGAGTCCTGGTATGGGTCTGCAAATGGGTATGTGACTAGTTGTGCGGCAGTGGGAACAGGTGTATGAGAGGTTCTATGGGGGTCTGAGTGGGTGTCTGAGCGGTTCTGTGGATGTCAGTGATGTAACTTAAGATGTCAAAAGACACACAGAAGATAGACGGAATGCAGAGCAAATCAAACATTCACCCCCAGTCAAGAGATCTGGCTTAAATCCATTGTTCTTTTGCTCACCATGCGCCCCCTCCCCCCCCCCCCAGTTTAGGCCCAGCCATATGCAAATCAGTCTTGACCCTGTTCCTCATGGAAATAGTCCAGCCTGAGCTGCCATGCCCTCCCTGGACAGGAAACAAGCATCCTGGGACCGGTTTCGGGGCATCACCCCTCATCAGCCAGGCTAGCTTGAATCCAGTGGCACAGTGAACCCGGGACTCACGTCTGGGCATACTCGGTGCACTTAGGGCGAGAAAGTAAAAGGCACACAGATGATGGATGGAAGACAGATGTAATTTGAGAGGTCATGAGAGATGTCACTGACCATGTCATGAGTGATGTAATATGTGAGGTCATAAGCAGTGCATGGCGGGGGCGTGAGTTATAGTTAGCTCGGGTTACCATAACTGCTGAATTTGATTGGTTTTGTACGAGTGAAATCTGAGCCCAACTATAACAATCCTCTGACCTTTCTTTCTTTAAGTATATATCATATATATATATATATACACACACACACATACATACACACAAATATACCCAGACTGAAGGTGTAGATGATACGTACTGAGAATTTGCCAAGGATATTTATATCTTATAGTCAAAGTGTGCAGGACTGTTCTAAAAGTCTATGCTCGAAAACACATATTTCCTAAAGGAGTTTCAAGCATTTTTTAATTAGAATGTTTTTATTAAAGAAGTTTTCAGAGAGACCTCCCCCCCCCCCTTCCACCTCTCCCCCTCACATAGGGACCTTTATTTGTGTTGGATGTTTGATTTGAAGTGCACACCAATGTTGATATCAATGAGACGTTATGTAAAGAACACCATGGACATTGCACATTGTGATATGTTGTAAGTTTTATTATTGCAATCAATAAAAACCTTTACAAAAAAAGAAGGTTTTCAGAAAACTGGGATAGGGAAAGTATTTCTGATTTGGTGGGTGGGTAAATCATATCTCTGGAGTAAAGCCGGATAAGGACCATATCAGATTGCTCCTTTCCTTAAACTGTGGCATTTGGAGGGTGAGATTGTACTTGCCTCTAAAGTAATGAGATAGATTTTGTGAGGGCGGTATTGAAGTCGCAATGCTTTGTTAGCAAGACAGAATGTTCTGAAAGAAAAGTGGGCGACAACAGATGGGTGAGAGGCAAGAGGTATGTTGTAATAATTCACTGATTTTGTCAGATAGTGCAACACTATTTTGAAGAGGCCGATCAAGTTTTGGAAAGTCTGTTATTAGTTCCCTGCCATTTTATAGTCAAGATATTACTAGCGGTTTAGCTGCCATACTGAAATTTTGTTTAGACAGATGTTTGAGGTTTTTACGTTTCTGAAAAGAAATCTAATCGAAATGGCCCTTGCATACATGTAGTCATTAAGTGGCGGTTTGCATCGAGGATGAAGTCAAGGGATTTAGTGGAGGGGCAGTTTTGGGAGGTAGCACCTACATCTTAATGGTTTTATTTTTTAAATCAAGAGTGGTCTCATGATTATTCGAGTTAGTGGTAAGTAGGAGTTTCTTTTGGAGGGTGTTACATTTCATGTGTCTTTGAGTCATCCACTTTTGGGTGCTAGACATGCTTGCCTTTAGGGTGTTAGTAGACTCTGGTGTTCCTCTGAATTATGATGGGATCAAACCATCAGCTCCATGAGTACTGCTCAAAGGGGTTTCACAATATGAATTCACCAACATAGCCAGAGGAGAGTCTTCAGGTATCCAGAAGGGTAATGCAATCAGGAACTGATAATAACCTGCCACTTTTTACTAGTTTAATGCGATCATAAAGGTGTGATCTGAACCATTTCAAAATTGTACCACATATGCCCATTCAGGTATAGCAGGCGGGGTGCACGATCCATTCCAAAACAATGAGATGACCGTAGTAGCGGTCATCAAAGCTCTGCGAAAGGTAATTGACCAACAAAAGGGCGAATGATTCCATATATTGTTCTGGACTGAAATTAGACTGGTGTACACCATGGAGATCATTGTTGAGTATGTGGCTTTATAAGTTTAATTGCTACAGACCTCGCCATGATTTTGGCCAAAAGAGTTTTCTGTATATTAACCTTGCTGGTGGGTTAGACCTGCTGCATAACTTGACGGCTTGATGTCAGACACAGTGGAGATTAGCACATCTTCGTTGGTGGGATTGATGGGGTTCATCGTTTTATCTGTGTACGTTTCGAGCAGGAGGAGAAGTCAAATTCAACTTTTACCTAGTTTACTCATTACACCTGGTGTTAGTGGGACGAGGGTGGTAGGGTTAGTTTATTTCACAGCTGATTACACTACACAGCTATGTTTATCTGCGAGTTTAGGAAGATGACTTTTGGAGCTAGAATTAGGGTTGTGTGCGTTTTTATATTGATTTCCAAAGAGTGTATGCATGTGGGGCAGGGTATTTTCTCCAATGTCTTTCTGCATCCTGGATGTTCTGTGCCTAAAGACTCAGGTCAGACAAAACTGTTAGATCTTTTTCCAATGCACAGTCCCTCATAAGTGCGTGGAAAGCCTATCTATGGCTTTGAAAAGTAAGATATTGTAGTCGCTAATCGGAAGAGGAGGGTCACTAGGTGTTTGAGAATTGGGTATGTGCGTAGAGGTCTTAGGAACCACTTTAGTTTAATTCAGAATCTTGTAATCCCTTCCCTGAATGTACTCTCTTTGGTTATCATTTGGGGTATGGGTGATGGTATGTAATGGGATTATGTTGTGATTGGGCCAGTTAATTCGAACTGGGTCCTGGGCTTGCATTGCATTTGTATTGTACATAATCCGGTCCAAAATGGAGCTTTCAGCAAGCGTAGATATTTTGCTGTGATGGGACGCAATGTTAAGAGTTTCAAAGGCTGCAAGTTCGAAGAAGAGAGTTCTGGGCTTTTTGCTCCGTCTGATCTTGAAATCTCCGAGATTTATAGTGTCAGTAGAAAACAGAAGTTTTGTTGAGAGGAGTTCAACACGTTTTGTAGGTAACGTTCAGTTTTCCCAAAGGATGGTTAATTACAATCAGTGTTATTTGTAGTTGGTGTGAGGGTGGCTTCTACTTTGAAAAGTTCAAATGAAGATAGGGAAAGAGAGGGGATAAAGGTTTAAGGAATTTTGGCTATTTGAATGAGAAGACCTCAGCTTTGTCTTTTGTATTACTCTTGTCTGACCAGATCATAGTCTTGAGGGAGAAGTATGTCCATAAAGATTGGGTAGTTTGGTTGAATCGGGTTTCCGCTATGATGATGTCATGGTCAAGGTATTTTATAATTATCAACATCACTGCACAACTTAAAACTGCAGATCTTCAGTTCACTAGAGCACATAGTTTTATCTAGGATCACTTTGGTCACGTTTGAAAGTGGTGTGAACTGCGTTCACCAACATGAGTTTTGACTGAAAACAGCTTTTGTAGAGGATTTCAAGAGTCTAGTCCGTTGGATGGTTGTCATTGAAAGGACTTGGAAGTATGATATGGGGGAAGAGCACTGTAGGTAGGCGTTATAGCATATATGCAAACAGACTTGATTCAGGCAGGAGATTCCCAATTTTCTAAGCCAAAAATGACTTCATTCTAGGTGCCTGCTGTCTGAAATTGCCTTTTTATGTCGCTCAATGGGGAAAAATTAAGCCCACCGACTTTTTTTTCCAAGATCTCTCTCTTTCTAGTTTCAAAATGTTGGCATGTAGGTTTTAGGTGTCTGAGTAGGAGGGTGCTGTAAGGAGGGGAATCCTGTGCTGTGAGTGTACTGGTTAGTGTCTGGTAGGGAGAGTAGGTGTAAATAAGACAGAAAGTCAGAATGTGTTTGTTGCGGTGGTTAGCAGTGAAGCAGAGTTCGAGTTGTGTGGGATGCAATTGGTGGGTGCGTAGGGGTGGTGATTATCTTTATGAAAAGTTGACAGGTTTATGTAGGTGAGGGAGACAGTGTGAGATGTAAGTGGGTTGCATTAGCGGCAGTGTAGTTTTATTCTTGGGATGTCGATTTGTAGTTAGGTTAGCATTGGTGTCAACATTTATGCTCATGGAGGGACTAAGGTTAAACTGGTCATTGATAGTGATGTGTTTTGAGTTGAAAAGTGGTGTAGTCGATTGCTTTGTTCTGGGTAGCAGGTAGTGTTCTGGATTTGGTTGGGGGAAGAGTTTGTTTTGTGTGTCTGTTCCAGGTTCACTTTTTAGTGGATAGGGAGTTTGGTGAGAGAAGAGGAGTTCTTTTTATGTACTGCTATTGTAGTGGGTGTGTAATGAGTGGAGATTTGTTCACAGGGAGCAATCAGTGTTTAAGGTTGTTTTATGTCCAGATCCATTTGGTTTTAACTAGCGCCTGAACAAGATGATTGGATTTCATCAGAGTCCACGGGTCGCCTGTTTTGCCTGACGATTTATAGTTCTCATTGTGTTGATTTCTTTTTCTTTCTGAATGGGTGGAATTGTGGGTGGATTTACTATTTGGGGATTTTAAGAAAATGATTTTAAAATATTGTAAATTTGGGTTTGAGGATTGCAAAATGTTGCCATTATTGCTCTTGTGAATTCCATATTTACGGTTCCAATAGTCATATGCATATAGTGTAGCTTTGTGGCGCATGTGATGTTATGGTTGTTAGAGGGGAGGACGAAGGAACGTTGAGTGGTTTCAGATGTGTTCTTGGCGAGTAAAAGATGAATCCGTTTTAATTTCGACACTGGTGGTGTAG
This sequence comes from Calotriton arnoldi, assembly GCA_963921515.1. Classification (NCBI taxonomy): domain Eukaryota; kingdom Metazoa; phylum Chordata; class Amphibia; order Caudata; family Salamandridae; genus Calotriton; species Calotriton arnoldi. The sequence goes on from CAWUFW010000027.1 coordinate 684,343, forward strand.
TAATATTTACTAGATAAGAGTATTACTCGATTTGAGGAGTACGCAAGGGTCCTGAGAGTTTGTGACATTTCTTGAGATGTAAGGCAGCAGATAATCTCAGAAGTATTGTACCCAGAGCCTTTGATTTTTATTTGCGAGAAGCATTTTTTGTTAAGACTGGTGGCATGGAGGAGTGCAGTGATCTTGTGTTTAACGTGAGGAGTGTATTGGCACCTGAAAATACCCATTTCAATGGTTAGGGTTCATTTATGGATCAGGAAGTGATGTTTGTCTTAAAACTAGTAAATACCTGCTGAGAAGTAATAACACAGAACAATTTCAGAGCCATTGCAAACGCTGGTCAGCAGAAAAATAATTAAAAAAAATATTACGGTAATAACCATCCTCACTTTGTCATACATGACGAAATCCAGACCCCAAAAAGACTGGATGCATGGTGGGCAGTGCAAGATGCATGGGAACCACACGTGGCAAGAGAGAGCTTTGAGTTGGTCAGGTGTAGCATGGCTGGCCGCTGAAGAAGCAGGGATAACTGGGGGCGGAAGAAGCGATACAAGGCGGATGGAGAGCTTCAGTAAATAACAGGTTATAGAAGCGGTACAATACATGGCAGCTGAGACGTGACGCGTTGCAGACTGAGACAGCGATACAGAACACGGCAGACTACAGAAGCGAGAAAAGACATGGCAGTCGAACAAGGCATGCATGCCGGGGGCGCGAAGCGGTACAGCAGGCGGAGGGAGAGATGTAGTACCTGAAAAACAGAGTAATTACTAACATACGTGACAGAGGAATCAGTGCATGACAGGCAGAGGATGTGTACACACCAGGCGGAGGAAGAAATAGCATGGCAAGTGAAGGGAGGGATAACAAGGCGGGAGGAAGAAGTGGCAACATGGCAGACCGACTGATAATATGGTAAGTGGAGGAAGCAATAACATAGAAGATGGAAGACGTGGCAAAAGAAGGAGTTACGTAGGAGCCGGAAGGAGTGATAACATGGAAGGCTCAGATGAGATAACATGGCAGGCAGGTAGACAAAGTGATAACACAGAAGGCAATAGAGGCAGTAGTATGGCAGACAGAACAAGTGATAGGATGGAAGGAGCATGAAGCAATAACACGGCAGGAAGAGAAGTTATAACATGGAAGAAAGAGAAGTTATAACATGGAAGGTGAAAGATGTGCAGAAGGAGGGATTACACAGCAACCGGAAGTAGTAATACCATGAAAGTGATAAAAAAGCAAGTTAAGTAAGGGGTAACATATCAAGCAAGAGAAGCAATAACAGGGCAGAGGAGGAAGAGATAACATGTCAGATGGGAAAGAGGTAACATGGCAGGTGGAAGAACTGAAAACATGGTAAGGAAAGAAGAAACAACCACAGGAAGAGGAAGAGGCAACATGGCAAGTGGAAGATTTAAAAATACAGGAGAATAAAGAGCATGACAAGCAATGGAAGTATTGGCAATCGAAGGAAGAGGTAAGATGGCAGGCAGAGAAAGTGATAAAATATCTAGTGGAAGAAGCGTTGGAGGAGAAGGAACATTTGAGGTGGAGAAAGCAATAAGATAGGTGGAGAAGTAAACCATTAAATGGCAAATAGATAAAGTGATAACATGGCCTGTGGCAGAAGCAATAACACGAGAAGCAGAAGAAGAAATGAAATGGCATATAAAAGTCAGCCATACCACGTATGGCGGAATGAGAAATTACAAAGACAGAGAAAGACGCATAACATGGCAAGCAGAGGAAACAATAACAGGGCGTGAGGAGGAATCAATAATATTCAAGCTGGGATAAGCGAATACGATGCAGGAGGAAAAAGCAATGACGCGACAGGGGAGGAATCCTTAATACAATCAGAAAAATAGCGAAATTAAAAGAGAATTATTATGCATGTCCAGAAATACTTATTAGTGATAGCGCTGATTAGAGATGCAACATTTGGATCCAGAGACTCTGCAGAAAATATCACGGCTATGACAATTAAAGGCTGAACTGTGGCAGTGGAACAAAAATTAACAAAAATGATCCTCTATCAAAAGCAAAATGTTGATCAAATAAATTCAATAGGAAAGACAAACCTAGTGGAAGGTCTAAATGAACAAGAAAGCACACGCAAGTGCCAGACTCATAAGATGGAGGTATTGGGCCCAAAAACTTTACCCTGCTTGTCAGACTTGCACATAGAAAAAGTACACAATGATGCGTGCAAAATCTGGTTGATTTACAACAACAGACTTAGTGCATTTTTACAAGTACAGATACGTTTTTTCACCAGTCTTTAGAGACACAACCTGCGTGTTTCTAAAGCGCAGTTACGGATTACCAAATAGGCAAAGTAGGCACCGGCCTATGGGCCTCACTTCTTTTAGGGGCCCGCGACAACGGATCAAAATAATATTGATTTGATCTCAAAAGAAAATTACAATCAAGCTTTCTTAAATTGTTTCCAACTAATTTTTTTTTTTAAAACATTTATAATTGTTAATGTTTAATTTTGTCTAACAAAATTGGTTCATTAAAATTGTTGGTTGGTAAAATTAAAAACGTATTAGGAGATAATTTGCGAGGGGGCAAATTTCTGACTGCATAGGGGCCTTCCAAGGATTTAATCGGGCACTGCTAAAGCGGGTGTCAGGTGGTGCTCTATGCAAATGAGACCACCACCACCCACAGAGTGGCCGGCTTTCACCAGTAAAACTTCTAAGCATAAATCTAAATGATCCAGGTGTAAGTGGTGCAGAAGTGTGAGAAAGTGCATGGCCATTTTTACAGGTGGTGTGTGGAAGTAAAGACTTCAAAAGGAAAAATGTTTTTCATGTGAAGGAAAATTAAAAGAAAATCTGAATAATCCACAAATTTTCACAAATTGCTGAATTCTCTGCTCGTTTATTTTGCTACACACAGAGTATGTAGGGCACACACAGGAAACATGAAGAGAAGCATACACTTTGTACACCTTCTGAATCAAGTTATAAGTCATACATCATCCCGTCTAATCCTATACTGGTTAAAAAAAAACACACACAATAGAAATTTTTATAAATCCGTCCAATAGGTCTACAATCACTAGTCTCTACTTGGCTGAAGGGATAACAGCAACTGGTTTATGCTCAGTTACTTTTGTGGAGGTTACCAGGCATCAATGGATTAAAATGTATTAAATTAAAATAAAGTTTTAAGCAGCCTTTATCCTAGTAAAAACTCAAAATGTTTGAGCTCAACGATAATAGTAAATTCAGGTTGAAATATTACTAAACTGGCCAAAAGGGGCAGACTTATAGTGAAGCTTAGAAAATATAATTTTTGGAATGATTAAAGAGCCTGAACAAATTTTGCAAACTTATGTCTGTGTAGAGAAGAGACACCATGAGAATACCTACGGCCTCATTTATAATGTCACGGTTAATTAAGTCATTGGTAAACGCAGCAAGATGGCAATAATATTTCTGCACTCAGTGATGCAGCTTTCCTCACGGCCATGGCTAATATGGGAAAACGTGCAGTGATTCAGTTTATGTGCATTTAATTACTAGTAGCCATCTGCTGGTGGTAACTAGTCATAGTACTTCTGTGACCAGCAGGTAAGAGTGGTGCGGCCAGGTGAGGGGAATTTCGACAGACTAGGGAAAATTAATTATTTAATTTTGCCTTGTGGTCGTCTGTCGAATCCCCCCCAACCCAGCCCCACCGCTCTTACCTTCATGGACCGCAACGGTCTGTGATATATACATGGGACAAAGACGATGGCTCATTATTTTCTGCTGGAATTCATGATTTCCTAAATAAATTACTTGCGTCTGGCATATGAGAATATGGTAGGGTGACCAGGCGTTCCGGATTTGCCCGGACAGTCCCGGGTTGTCACCAGCTGTCCCGGCAGATTTAGGCAATTTTGTCTCATGTTCCGGTTTTTAGAGTGGGTTGACTGAAACCAGAGAGAGGCACTTATTGGGGGTTCTAAAGTTGTGCAAGTTAGCAGCTGTTATAAGTAAGCAATTTAATTAACAGGTATTCATGCTGGTTTTAGAAATTACATTTTATTTATTTTCGTAGTGCTTCTTCTGTGTTCCTATGTTGATAAGAGTGGTCATTCTGCGCAGCACCATTGATGTAAAATGGTAGTCCTCCTTCTATTTTTGCGAAATGTACCGGTTTTTGTTTCTCAAGATCGGGTCCCCTAGAATATGGTGTTATCTGCAGGTCTAAACTCCAATCCCAACACGGCCATTTTAGTTTGCTCTCGTTCCGAGTTTGGTAAATTGAGTGCCATAAATTTCAGCAATAGCCACAGCTGTTATTTACAGCGCTTTGAAATGGCAAAAGTGTGGTATGAAGCGCTATATAAAAATAAGTTGTAATGTAGTATTACCACATTTCAGTAATACAGCATTCCACCATTACTCAATATTCAAGAATGGCAGAAATGCGAGTTAATACTGGTAATGCACATCAACCTCCATGTAACAAAAGTTAGCGCTGAAATATAAAAGTGATACCTATGGATGAAAGACATGATGCTTCCTGTATGCATGCTAATGTTGTTTCGGGTGAGGGACCTGGTGACAAATCCTTTGCTACAGAAGGAGAAAGTATCAAGATGTTGGGGGCTGTGAATAGTGAGAGGATGCAGTAAAAAATGGAACTAAGGGTGGCGAGCATGCGGGACAAATACCCCAGAGAACATTCCCCGGTAGCATCCTTCACCAGTTTCTCATCTAGAACATGCTGTTAATTCTCCCATTTTCGTGGTCTTCTTGTAAATATGGCTGACACAGCAGTCAATAGTGGCAATATCGCCACAGTCATTTCCGCCATATTTAACTGGTCATGTTTGAAATTAGGCTCATTAATGAAACCAACAGATTTTCTAAAGTCTTGCCCTTTACAGTATCATTATTATATGTGACCTCGGAACAGATTACACATTTCAAATAGACTATTTGGTGAACTGTCCCTGAAGCGAAGAATTAAGATATTGGTTACACTGGCTCACCCTATAAGAATGCTTAAAATATCATGTGTGGAGGAATTCAGGAAACTCTGCAGGATTATAGGGGAAGAGGCCGCACCAGCAACATCTTTAATCCTTTTTGGGAATATGTGAAAAACTAGACAGTGAGAAGAGGTTAACCGGGTATAATATACATTAGATATACAAATAATTAAACAAAATTAAAATATATGAAATTAAAAAAAAACCTTTAAAAACATCTCTGCAAGAGGTGTGTGAAATAATGGGAAATCATGTGGCATGAGAGAAGGAAACAGCAGGCATAAGGGCGAATTTTAAAATGAAATGAAAGGAGAGATTCATGGAACAGACAATGAGGAATCACCAGTGCAAACAAGTTGGATTGCATCAGAGAATGCTTCCTCTATTGCCTGTTGATGTGTAGGTCTCATTTCAAGCAGTGAGAGATGGATTATCATTTCCACAAAAAAAAAGGAGAAAAATGCCTCGAGTGGGGTAAGCCTAAGATTTTAAAAGATCACAACCTATTACTAGAGGGAGTCAGTGGGTTAAACCATAGATGCAAGATCCATTGCTAAAGTCCTGAGCTGCCATGAAATCCGGATGGTTTTAGATGTCATTTAAGTGTTTTTAAGGAGGGAACCACATTTTGAGATTGAGGGTGGGGTAGAAAAAAAGCCCCTTTCTTTTTGAGACGCACAGAGCAAAACATTTGTCATCAAAAGCAGATGAACAGCTTTTACCATGCTTCAGAAGGCTTATACTGGAAAAGCATTGGTGAAAGTAGGTACTTAACCCAAGACACTACTTTATAGATAGGAGGGCCAATTTGTGGACACATTTGTGTATCAAACAGAGGCATCTGAACATTGTTCTGCTTCTCCTTTGCGTCAGTGAAGCTTCTGTTCTGCATCGGTAATATGATCTTACTTTCAGGCTTGGGACCATGGAGATCCCACTGCTTTGAGAAGTTTGTAAGTCACTTAGAGGCCTTTTGGTCAGGCTCATGTAGAGAGCATTGCCATGATTTATATGACAGTTTACCATAAAGCCCAACCCAATATGAGATTGGTTTGTGGGACTAAAAATTGAAAGGTCAAATGGAAAAAGAGGATATTAAGTCATATGGTTTAGGCTGGCCAGATAGACCCAGACTTGCTATATTGTGGAAGTTTTAGTAATGGTTAGCTGAAGAGGGAGGATACGAATCCTAATAAGTGAACGTCTGAAGCTAGGTCTTGGACTTTAAAATAATATCCCCTGTTTTGCTCACAAAGGGCATAAATCTTTGAAGGGTATTGAAGACTGAAAACAGCAGAAGACACATAAGTAGAATATATTGCACTGGTCAGGCATCTAGATGTTTCATGATTAGAGTGTTATCTGCGTAGGACTAAACTCAATTTATGCGTTCCTATGCAAGAAAAATGGCAGTAAAAGTAAACTCTGTGGCACCCCATAATGAAGACCGGTACGGATGTAAGAAAAGAGTACAACTAGTGGTGTAGTTGCTTAACAGGAAGTTATACATGCCAAAGCAGTTCCACTTATATACACACCTGGATACATCTGTTTCATGAGTGGCATAATCCGCTGCATGGTGCCGAAACATTAGGCAACCACAACCCTTTACACTGGACTATCCTTTGGTCATCTACAATGCCTATGAAACCCATTTTCGCTCCGGGTCTTAAACCAGACTGGCAAGCATCGAAGGATCTGTGATTCAAGGTTGTCCTGGAACAGTTTGTTCTCCGCATGTTAGAGCTTTGTGATAACTGGTGGACATACAAGATGCTAGCTGCTGGTTGCATTATGACAACAGGCAACACAATTCTAAAATGGTTGGCATGCGATGTATATTTTCCTAACTGTGAAGGAAAACACTTACCCTGTGGTTACAGTCTGTGATAATGTGACAGAAGAATACAAAACCTAACGAGCACCCGGATGCTAACGGGAAAAACATTCAATCACAGACCTTCCTTTGTCCAAGGTGCTTTATTGCCATTTAACTCTTTTCCATAAATACACATCAGGTACTATGAGGCCATACAAGTGGCAGCAACATCACACAACTGTCAAGAAACAATAACAAAAATGATGGCTCTTCCACAATAGGAGTGAACAGGTTGCTGCCACTCTTTTCTAGGAGTGGTATGGCTCAATCACATCACTTTCATCCTGATAGAAGGCTATTGGGTCGTCTTACTCTTGCCCTGCACCATCTTCAAAACCAATTGAATAATTTACAAAGCCATCACGACCAGCACCCCTGCTTATCTTACAGACCAGCTCACCATCACTGGTGTTTTTCAGCACATATACGTCAACAAAAAGAGGGGAGGAGGAGAAAGATACTCTGAAAGCCTTACCATCTCCCAGATGTAACAATTAACCAAGGTAAGGTCCCTCTTTGTTATCTGAATCCAAGATTCAAATTCCAAAACCCTGCTAACATAACCATTGAGGTTATAAAACTGTCCTCACCCACAGAACTTCATGGCATGCTTCATCATTGGACCCTCACCCTGTAAATCGCTCTGCATTAAGGTGGGCTCAACCAGTGATCTGGGAGCTCTTGGATATTGTAGGGATGACATGAGACCGAATTAAAATTATCTAGAGGGTAACCATATATGCAATTATTTAATGATGGTCATTCTGATAAGGTTAAAAATGAGCCGTATTATAGTAGTACTTAGGTGGACATCTAAGGGTAGCGATGGCTTCGGCATCCTCCATCGTGGTCTACATGTTACGGCCACTTTGAGGTGCCTTGATGAGTCATGCTGCCTTCTTCAGGACCAAGAAATCCCCAAATTATATGATGTGGAATTTACTAATAACTCCCCTTATTTTCGTGATTCTTGTTTAAACGTGTCAAAGAGCAATGCACACACACTCACGCAAATCATATTGCGGGAGGACACACTGGGTACATGTTGCAGCAGGGTAGAGAAATAAAATCCTTAGAGCTTATTGTTTTCTGTAAATGACATCCGTGAAGCACTGCAAACATGTGGACACTGCACACCTCAGTGAATGGGACAGTGGAAAGAACAAATACACACTCAGTTGTACAGACAAAGGCAGACAGATGACACAGTATAGCAACTCAATGTGGTAGGTTGGTATATTCTGTCAAAAAACGTACCCTCAACTCTGGGTTTTTACTGGCCCCATAGGGTGCGAGGTGGGACCAGCTCTGTAGTTAAATGCTGTGTAAAATTTAGGAATGAATAAAAGTAATAAATATAAACAAAATAGTGACAGTGTGCAGTGGTATATATTTTTTTTTTAATAGTTCAGCCGTCCAAAATGCAGTATTATGGCAAGTTCTCAGCACACACTCAGCTAGACACCAAAAGACAGGAGGCTAAAAAGTGTTAAACATAAAAAATAAAAAAAAACACACAAGGGAGCAGGCCTTTTCCATCTATGTACCTAGGATCTGGAGCAACATCCCTGTATCCATCAGGACCGCCCCAACACTGCTAGAATTTAGGAAAGAGTTGAAGATGCAACTGTCCAAAGGATACTGCATCACAATATCGCTCGTTGCAACTTTCTAAAGAATACATCACAACGCATTAACAGTCCACAACCCAGCTGCCTCTCTCATCACTTGTTGACTATATGCTTTTCTTTGACCCTGCACAGCGCTCCACTGCCTTTGGCGGGGTCCACACTATAGAAGTATGTTATACTTGCTGCTCAGCCAGTGTGAGTGGGGTGTGGAATGTTGAATGAGTGATGATGCTGTGGAATGTTGGATGAGTGAGGTTGGCAGTTGGTGTATGGGCTGAGCAGCAAGAAGGCTGCTCCTGGTGGGGCTCTCTGTACTTTTACTCTGGATCTTACCATCGTAATAAATACTACCTAAAGATACCCTAGAGTTGGATCCCCATTTGTTTACAACATTTTGGCGACGATTTTACCAAGAAGAACCTGCGTGTGCTACCTGAATGGACTATCTCTAAAGTAACTGGAAACTGAAGAAGAAGAACTTGAAGAAGCTCCTCTTGTATCCAAGTTTGGTGTGTACAGCATGCTGGCAGCCCTGAGCCCCACCAGTGACCACTACATCGGTCGGCTCCAACCTGGGCATGCCAGTTCCTGCTCAGCTTTCCATCTACATATTTGGGAAAGTGTCTTCACGTAGAGGAGTTCTCTCAACCTGTGTGGTGAAGTGAGTCTGGAGAGCTTCAACGTTGAAGAGGTGTCCCTGTCGTGAAGAACAGTTCCCTCACTCGATGTGGGGTAGAACAACAAGTCCTCAGGGCTCCGTGTGGAAGGGTCACTTGCAAGTGTCCCCAGAGTCCTTGTCCAGAACAGCTACAAGCCCCTGAGACCGACGTGTGGGAGAAGCCCTGCAGTTCCTGTTTGTGGGCTGAGGAGCTTCCTTTGTCTCCGACAAGAGGAGGAGCAACAGTTAAGGGTTATGGTGGTGTGTCAGGGCCCTTGTGTCCCCAGTGTCCGAGTCAATGAGCAACACGAGGGAGGAGTCCCCGGAGTCCATGTTTCTAACGGCGTCATGGTAGAGGAGTTCCCTCACTCCGTGTGGGAAGGGCAACTTGGGAGGTGCTGCAAGGTGAACCCGCCTACTCGTTTCCCTGGACCGACTTAGTGGTGCATAGTGGTGCGGTGGATGGTGCTACTCCGGTAAATATTTTTACCCCTTCACTTGTAACTTCTCCTCTAGCAAAACCCTTGATTGCTGTGCCTTTTTTTTTTTCAAACTTTTAACTGGCAACTGTCACCTACCCGCAACGGCATCTCCCCGTCTGTTTTCTCTAGCGCGAGCCCTGTCTTCAGCTCGCAGAGTGTTCTGGAGCTTCCACGCACTGTTGCACACAGGTGCCTGGAGCCACCCAGTAAGCTCTCGGCGTACGTGTTGTCAGCGTGCCGCCATCTTGATTGCGGTTAGGCTGAAGCCTGAGTGTGTCGGATATCTTTCCTCAGCGTTTGTGGTGATCCTTCAAGGCTTGCGCATCCGTGTGCCCATGCGAGGAGTTCTGGAAGTGACATTTTGTACAGCCAAGAGTTCTAGGCATTAAACGTGTGGAAGCAACAGTTTTGGATCAACGTGGAGTTCTGGTGCGAACAGTTGGGTGAGACATTCAAGCCTCTAGTATGTTTTCTTTTAAGTTTTTTTCGGCGGCAGCTGATCACCATCCTGGTTTTTTTTTTTTTTTTTGCGATACCCTGCACCGTCTTCTTTTTGTTTGGTAACCGCTTCAGTGCAGGTGCTCAGTAGGAACTCACTCTGGCACCTTCCTTACTTTGTTTATGTTTGCCAATTTCATGCTCTATATTCCAAACAGAAGGGTTAGGTTTAAAAAATATGTAAATGTCTTCGATGGTGAGCTTCACTGCTTACGTGTTTCCTTATACCACTGTTTATGCTGGTTTTGGAATTCTACTTGCAAACTGTTGTTCTTGTGTGTGATTGTGGTTTGTGACTTTTATGTTTAAAGTCACCCTGTGTTACCACCTTGTCGTTGTTGTGGGAGGCTTAGCTGAGTCACCCACCGTGTGTGACTTGACTTTTATGTGTGAAGTCACTCTGTTTTATCAACTTTGCGTGGTTGTGGGGGTTGTTTAAGCCCTCTCTGTTGGGGGTGTCTGTGTGAGAAGGTTGTTAGGGGTTTAGCCTCTTTGGTCCCCCACATTTTTGGTGGGCATGGGTTGGTCACCTTTTGGTGGTGTGTGCGAGTTGACTTTTGGTGTTTTAGTTGGCTCTTAAGTTTTGAGTCACTCAGAGTTGCCATTATGGTGTGGTTGTGAGTGGTTATATGTGGACTCCTCACTGTTGGGGGGGGAGTGTGTGTGCGTGTGTGTGTGTGGTGTGTGGTGTGTGTGTGTAGTTTTTTTTTTTAGGTGCGAAGCCTCCCTTGGGTCTACCACTGTTGTTGTAGGTGAGAGTTGATTTTGATAAATCGCCCTTTTGGTGTGGTGTTTGAGTTGACTGGGAAAGAGTCACTCGCGTCTACCACCTTTATGCGGTTGGTGGTTGACTTTTGGCAACACCCACTTGTATTGGCGTTCCTTCCACTCCTGTGTGGTTGCGGCATGGTCTTACGTTCCTTCCACTCTTGTGTGGTTGTGGCATGGTCTTATTTTAGTGTATTTGTTTTCTTGTGGTGTGATTGCTACTGCACAGTTTAGGTTCGGTTCCCTGTGTGTTCATGTCCATTTCAGCCTGGCCAGCTGGTATGTTTGTGGCATAAGGGGTTTGGTTGGTTATGAGTGGTGCAGTAGGATGCAGGTTTGTTTGTTTTTGTGTGGAAAGGTAGAGGATGTGGGGAAGTTTAGTCTTTTTCTTTCTTAAAGACTGTTTTTATCTTGCCCAGTTGGTTGTTTTCATTAATGTGTGTACTTGGGTGGGCATTGTCAATTTCTGTCATTTTATATCTTTTGTTAACACTGAAGCATATTGTTACATTCTTCTGTGTTTTCTTTGCATTTTAATGTTAACTTGCACGCCCTCAGTCATCTGCAGGTCTTTGGTTCCTCATGTTATTTCTGTGCATGTAACTTTTACCTATGCATACTTTTCCTTGGACCATTGCATTGTGTTCTTGTTCACTGTAAAGAAGGGGGATGTGTTATACTTGCTGCTCAGCCAGTGTGAGTGGGGTGTGGAATGTTGAATGAGTGATGATGCTGTGGAATGTTGGATGAGTGAGGTTGGCAGTTGGTGTATGGGCTGAGCAGCAAGAAGGCTGCTCCTGGTGGGGCTCTCTGTACTTCTACTCCTGAACTTACCATCATAATAAATACTACCTAAAGATACCCTGGATTTCGATCCTCGTTTCTTTACAACAAAGTACCATATACATAAGTATGCCACGGTGGCTACCAGAGGATGGATGGATGGAGATAGATAGACAGACAGACAGGACAGACGACCACCCGCACTGTGATAGTCAATACAAGACCAGGCGTATCCATTTGTTAAAATGGCAGATATTTCGCACACACACACCCACGCCCGCTGACTCCCAAACCCTCCCTGCTCCCATATACCCTGCCCCTCCAGATCTCCTGCACCATGTGCAATTATATTTCATACTTCACATTGACACAAGGGACAGCAAATCACCTACGTCACGTGCCTGTCACAATCCCCCTGCCTCTGCCCTTGCATTGTACAGAGTGAATGCATAATAGGGCCATCCCTCAAGATCAATGTCACAGCAGCGCAGTAAAACTACCTGGAAATTGTGCTGCGCATCTGGCTTCTGTTTGCCAAAGACCAGTGATTTAAGCAGCATATCTCTTATCTAGCAGTTTAATGATTTACAGCTTAATGAGTTCATCGCTACATGTGATCAGCTGGTGAGAGGTGAAACAAGCAAAGGGCTTTTAATAGATCTCTTTATAAGGAGAAAGCTAAGAGCGAACAGCTGGTTGACGAATTCAAATCCATTTACAGGAGACAAGTTGAACCTGTTCTGAAGCAAGTATGTGCCATCCATTCTCCCCACCAACCATTTACAAGGTAGGGTTCACACGCAGAAGACACGCACAGTGACGACGAGCCACAGGGACAGAGCACATTGGCTGTATGCCACCAGCCACCACCACAAAGATGATCCATGAAAAATCATACACAAACGAAGGCACACAAACGCAGTAGGGGTCGCAAACAGAACCCCCATAAAAGAAGCAAGCTGGAAACTAACACACTGGCGCACATCCAGGATCAAACACCAACCCCCTTTGAGAATATCACGAAACACAGAGCACAACCATGGTACACGTCGGAAAATTTAAATTTACTCTGCAGGCTTCCTCACCCAGACTCACCTTTCTTAAAACACACACTGGTTCCCAATCACACATGTGACAAGTTGTCAACTACACAGACAAATCCTTCCAACAACACTGATACAAAGACACCCACACTCCAGAAATGACATCTAAATATTCCTTCGTTCCTAACCCTACCCACCCGCTCCACTAATCACACACTTCCAACTTGCCACTGCTAACACCTGCCAACCAGACAGCAACCAGCACCCACAGCCATCTCCCTGACACCCACCCTGGAGACCCGAGGCTGCACCAGCCGTGAATCCTCTACTGCTCCCTGGCATGGAGTCACTGACCCCGGCAGGGCACGCACTGAGCCTCCCCACGGGAATGGCACCGGCCCAGGGGAGGAGAGAGCAGCAGACTGCATGGAACAAACCACTCTGGACCCAGGTACAGCAGACTGCCAACGCTCCCACGCGCACAAAGGCCACGCGGCTGTTCCAAGGGTCTCGAGGACGGACACAAACCTCTCATGGGTACAGCTCCCCAGTGCTCAACAAGCACGACGTGGAAACACTTCCCACATAGGGTCAAAAACAAAGGACTGGCCACGATGGCGGACGCGTTCTGCTGAGGCTCCGAGCGCGGGGCCCGACAAGTGGCAATTATCAGCGGCGGTAGGCATCATAGGACCGCCAAGAAGACTCCGGACGAGCTCTGACATATCGGCGGTACCAGAGTAATACCGGCAACACGAAGACATGAGCCGGAGGCGACTGTGCTGACACTGCGACGGGACCAGACGCCTGACCTCAAAATGGCGCTGGCTCAGCGATCCCCAGAGCCGCAGCAGGTACCTTCTAGGGCCGCCGATGAGGGCACCCGGGAATAAGAGACACCGCGGGAGCCAGTGTGCAAGCATTGAACTGGTGCAGGCGGTGGAGCGGGCTGCAGCGGGGGCAGGTGCTGCGACTTCACCAGGAGGCCTGGACACCACCGAGGTGGAAAAAAGAGCGCGAAAATAACGGCCCCTGGACGCACATCGCTCTCCTGATTTGGAACCCACTGGCAGCCCGTGCACGAGGGAAGGCAACGGCACGCACCTCTCAAGGGCAGTATTCAGAGCCCCGCTGGCTGATTGGGTGGCCCGAGGACCTGGCCAGGCCGGTGCAGGGGAGGCACACTGGAGTAATCTCAGGCACCACCCGCAGAACAGAACAAGGGAGCCGTGATCCCAAAAAGCAGCAACCAGCAGGGGGCCCACGCTTTCTTCCTCCCACCAGTCAGCTGGCCTGCCCGACCGGCGATCCTCTGCGTGCGGACACACGGCACCAGGCACCTCCGAGGTAGCGGGCGAGTAGGGGCAGGTGCGGAGGAGAGACAGCAGTGAAGCCCACAATGCGGGCGTTGGGACCAGTCTCTCCCCCCCCCCCCACCGCTACCCCCCAGGAGACCCAGCAATACCAGAGACACCCAATCCAGGCAAGGGTCACCATATAGTCCGGAGTCGGGGGCGGACAGCGTCCACAGGCAAGGAGGTCAGCAGTCACCGCATGAGGGACAGAGGGGGCTTGCCTCGTCACCGTGGGGCCCGCCCGCTCATCGGAGGACACAGCAGAGGCGGTAAGGCTATCTACTCGGACGTCGGCACCCTGGCAGCACACGGACAAAACCGGACAGACGCACAATAGACACAGACGCAGGTGGACTCGTCGCATAACAGGCAGAAGGAGCCTGCAGATCCTTCCCCTCACTGAGACGGGGGCTCAGGGCAGACAATGGGGCACTACGCTTAGAAGCCAGACAGGAAGGCAGCCGGGGCCCGCAAAGGCACAGAGTGAGGGAGTCGAGAGGCCTCGCAGGAGCAGTTCCGGCGCAGGACTATTGCCAGGAGAGGCGAGTGTGCGGGGCGATCCCGACCCGACCCCTGGCACGAGAGCAGAGAGAAGTAAACACAGCAGGGGACAGCGACCTGGGGTCTGGTACGGGCGCGTCCTGCGCTATTCTATCGGACGGCTGTGTGACTCCTACGCCACTTGCAGCCATGGGACGCCTCAAGGCAACCGGGGCTCCCCAAACACCCCCATCAAGCCAGATCGACGTCCCCGACCGCAGCAGGCTCAAAGATGGACACAGACTCCAACGCCACCATGTCAGAGAAATTGGACAGAGTCCTGGCAGCAATAGAGCATTCACGAGTTACCATGGAAGAGCGCTTCCGGACCTTGGCCACAGACCTGATCACCGTAAGCTAGCGGACAAGGTGGCGGAGGGGGAAAAAAACGTTGGCGACGATACAACCCCAAACCAAAGCGCAAAAAGACTCCATAAAAGACCTGCAGGCCCGAGTCACCATCCTGGAGGAAAGAGCAGATGATTTAGAAGGGCGATCTAGGAGGAGAAACTTGCGAATATTTAATTTGCCTGAGGGCGTGTAGGGCAGGGACCCCGTCGAATACACCGAGTCCTGGATCCGATCTTTCACGCGCCGTCCCCCTCCGGGCTCGCTCCCTCGCCCCATGCTGGTGAAACTACTCCACTTCCGGGACAGAGACGCCATACTACGAGCTGCTAGAGAGAGGAACCCCGTCACGGTGGAGGACAAACATGTTATGCTCTTCCCAGATTATTGTAGAGCAGTGCAGAGAAAGCGAGCGTCATTCCTAGAGGCAAAGAGACTCCTCCGGAGTCAGAACATTCAGTATTCACTGCTGTTCTCAGCGAGACTCAAAATCATTTACAAAGACACCCCAATATTCTTCACAGACCCACAGGAAGCTACGAACTGGATGGAGCTGCATCTGGGACTCGATCCGCTACAAGGGAACACTAGAACACCGAGACCCAAGTCGCTCAAGCCTCCGAGACGCCGCAACCAGAAAGCCCAAAGCTGATCGGACATGCAGTCACTTCACAAATCGCTGACGTCCCCGGATTCGGAACAGATCATAATAGACCAACGGAAAGCAATACAAGCAGTGGCAGACTTTGGAACGACTCTTTCTGCATTGGACCATGAAGGCACTCCGCATATTTTCACGCCGGAAGAGGACCCGAACGACTCCAGCGACTCGGGAGAGAACTCTGGGACCCTGCCGAAGGTCACACCGCAGACTGCGGATACACTCATCTGAAGCTCCTACGAGATGGTAGATATAAGAACTCTAGGAACCAACCACACTCCTTAACACCACATTGCATACCGCGCCCCGCGAGGGTAACAATCCCTACATGCACCAGCGTAAGGTGCCCCGCACACCAGACACGCGTCATTATGGGACCCCTGCTCGGTGACCTCACGGACATAGGCTGGCCTGATGGACCCCCCCGTTCCTTTCGTTAATGGGTACACGGTAGTACAGTTTGGGACGTGCTACACGTTGCAGCAGGTCCCCTGTATTGGGTTTCAAACCCCACAATGTTCTGGTTCAACCCCCCCTACCTCATCTTGACCACCCACCTGTTCCGCCGCAAGGGGCTGCGGCACTCGCTCACAGGCGTCCACCTCCCATCAGGCAAAAACAACCCACACCGGGGGGGTTTACACTGGGGCTCCCGGGACCACCTTCCAACGCAGCGCGACCCTTCAGCAGCCATGACCCCAACAACAGATATCAAATTTCTCACTCTAAATGCCAGGGGTATTCACACGGCTAGAAAGCGCTATGCTTTATATGCATATTTCAAGCGCCAGCAAGCGCAGGTCATCTTGCTACAAGAGACACACCTAGCGAAAGGAGAATTAGACAAGCTCCAGAAGAAGTGGCGTGGCACTTTCTGCGCCACGACTTATTCAGCGTATGCGAGGGGTGCCCTAGTCTGGATCCGGCCAGGAGTCCCCTTTCTAGAGACTGGCTGGAAGGGAGATATGCGTTCTTGGAGGGGTTGCTAGACGGTCAACTAATACTACTCTGCAGCATATATGCCCCTAATACAGAACAGACAATATTCTGGGAGACCCTGTCGAATAACTTGGCTCAATTCACAACTTCCCCGTGGGAGCTGGGCGGAGACTACAACTGCTCCTTGGACCTCGCTCTAGACAGATCCCACCCCCCCAGCCACAACCTCACAAGCCTTCGCACAAACGGCCCGACTTCAGGCCTGGAGTCAACACTGGTCACTGACGGACGCTTGGCGTCACGCACACCCGACAACTAAACTCTACTCCTTCCACTCCATTCCCCACAATCTGCGCGTACGGCTCGACAGATTTATGTGCACGCGGACGATCCTTCCTCTCATCCAACATTCAGATTACTTAGGCAGGGTGATATCGGACCACAACGCACACGTTATGACCCTTTGGTGGTGCCCACCTACACCCCCGGTTCCCGCGTGGCGGCTCCCCCGAGATTGCCTTGAGGACCCTGTATTTCAACATGAACAAACAGAAAACATCCAAAACTACTTCTCGGAGAACGCAGGTTCAACAAACTCTAGGACACTTGAGTGGGACGCTTTCAAAGTGGTCCTGCGGGGAGCCTGCATTAGGCAGATTGTGGGGGTCCGAAAACGCTAGAGCAGGCGGTACAGGCTACAGAACAGCGAGTGGCGAGACTGTCCAAGGACGTCGACAAGCAGCAGACCCCCCCCCTCCGGCACAAATGGCAGAGGCCAAGACTAAATACGCAGAAGCCTGTGCAGACTTGCGCCGGTATAACTTTCGTGCATACGCCTCTAGAGCCCATAACGAAGGTAACCGAGCCGGCACCTTGCTCGCATGGCTGGTCAGACAAGACATGCAAGCGCAACCGATTACCAGTATCAGAAACGCCGCAGGCGTGATTGTGTATGCGCAAGCAGACATTCTGTCGGCCTTTCATGAGTACTACGAGACATTATACAGGGAACCGGACAAGGACAGAGGGGACTATATCCATAGGATGTTGGACAGTGACGCTATAATGCAGCTGCCGGAGGAACTCAGGGCCGCCCTGGACGAACAACTCACGGCCATAGAGATCAAACACGCAATCCGCCAATTAGCCACTAACAGAGCCCCTGGCCACGACAGCTTTCCTATAGAATTCTACACTGCATTCTCTCAGCAACTAGTCCCACAGTTAGACTTCGTATACAAGGCAGCGCTAGAGGCGAAGATGCTCCCCAAGTCCATGCGCGAATCCACGCTAGTGACGTTTCCTAAACCAGACCCAGACCCCTTGCTCCGGTCCTCCTACCGGCCCATCACCCTGTTGACAGCGGACTGCAAAATTCTTGGAAAAATCGTTGCGGACAGAATAACAGAGGCGCTCCCCCGTCTTGTACACCCAGACCAATGTGATTTCGTACCCGGGAGGAACACCTCCCAAAATATTAGTCGGCTGTTCCAGGTCCAAGACAGTGTACGGGGGGGGATTCCCACGCGCTGCATGCCTTGTATTGGACCTCGAAAAGGCTTTCGATACCCTAGCGTGGCAGTACTTATTCGCGGTTCTGAAGCGGGTGGGAATGGGGCCCCAACTTAGGGCATACATCAAGTTGCTGTACACCGGGTTGTCCACTCGACTTCGAATAGGCAGGCATATCTCACCCCCCATTCCGATAACGTGCGGAACGCGCCAGGGATGCCCTCTGTCCCCGCTATTATTCGCTCTCGCAATGGAACCGCTAGCGATCAGACTGAGGGCGAATTATGGGGTATACCGCTCGAGGGACATACACATAGCTTGTCCTTGTACGCGGACGACCTTCTCATTTACATCAGGGACATCACAGCAGACCTCACTTCTCTTTGGGCCACACTCAACGAGTTTGGGGAGGCATCGGGATTGAAGGTGAACTGGACCAAATCCACTATCTACCCCCTTCACCCCGATGCACCCCACTGGGAAATCAATGTAGGAGACGCCACACTGTCCTGGAAGGGGGATGCCCCAAGTTACTAGGGAATCAGACTATCACACGCCTGGCGATCTACTGGAGGGGAATCATTACAGGGCCCTACGAGGGTTGAAAACCCAAATCAACTTCTGGAGGACGTTGCCCCTGGCCCCAATAGGAATGGTAGCTCTCTCTAAAATGATAATGGTGCCCCAGCGCCTCTATTATTTTGCAAATGTCCCGGTGATCCCCCTGCAACCCTTCTTTCGTGAGCTCGACTCCCTGCCGATCTCGCTGATCTGGGGGAAGGGTCGCCGTAGAGTGGCCTTGACCACACTACAATTGCCACGAGATGGGGGAGGGCTGGCGGCCCAGTCCTTTGAAGCCTACTTCCTAGCAGCGCAGCTACAGTGGCTCTCGCGCTGGACGGCTGGCCGACACCTGGAAGAATCGACAGCACAGGCAGGGACTCTGACAATTCCGGAGATAACCCGGAAGCTCCTTCCAGGGACCAAGCCCAACCCAACCCACCCCCTGCTGGTGAAAGTGGCCAGATCCTGTGTGCTGAGCATCCATCGCCTCTCAAAAACAGCACCCATGTATTCCCCACTGTCACCACTGGCGGGTCTCTCTAGGGGAAGTGGGCACAACGCGGCTGGCGAATTGCGAGTGTGGACAGATCACGCGCTCACTGAGACTGCAGTCCTGTTCACTGACGGCCAACTGACATCGTTTGAGGGATTGGCGCAAGAGAGCGGGTTCCCCGCCGGACAGTTCTTATTACACAGGCAACTCATTGCAGACTGTAGAAAGACATGGGACCTTACGACTGGGGAACCCAAAACACACCCGGTACTACACACAATCTTAAACATGGGAACAGGGAGACACCTGATCACGTGGATATCCAGGTCGGTCATGGAACTTACAAATATGCCGTTGACGCGGCTTCGACTCAAGTGGGAGGAGGAATTCGGTCGCGCACTACACGACAAAGAATGGCTCACAGCACTGGAACATCACAAAAAAGTGTCACGCAAACAGCGATTTAAAAATATCCAATTTAACATACTACATCACGCATATCTCACGCCAGAACGGCTCAAGCGCTTCTTCCCCGCGTCGCAGTTTGACTGCCCTCGCTGCCACACACCCGACGCCTCATTCATCCATATGCTATGGACTTGCCCCACACTGCAAGCCTTTTGGACAAGAGTACACACCACACTGCTGACGGTCACGGGCCTGACGAGACTCAACTCGTGGGAGGCCAGCGCCCTAGGGATATTTAAGCGACACAAACGGAGAAAGGTGGAAATCCGATTTGCGATCCTAGTCATACTCCTTGCAAAGCGAAGCATCACACTGCACTGGCGATCTGACAGTCCCCCAATAGCGGCATGGTGGGGGGCGGTCAAGAAATGGGGTGCGGCCGAGGAAGATGCCATTAGACGGGAGGAAGCGCGCGGCATGCTGTGAAATCCCATATCCATGGAGTGGTCGATGCTCCTTCATAGCTTCACACAAGCGCAAGACACTCCCGCGGACACCCCACGGGTCACCCAGACAGCGCCAGGCCCGGGTATGCCCCGAACCCCACAAACATAGTCTGCACAAGACTTCCCCCCCTACTGCCCCAAGCGACATACTACACGCGTCCTGATGGGGGAACACCCCCGGGAGTTACTGGCCCCCGCGACATTCGATGCCCCTACCCCTTGCCCCATTTCCCCGAGTTTCGCCTCCCCAGTTCGGTTGTATAAACCGATTTGGTGTCCTTCTCAACACCACATGGAGATAGAGAGGGTGCACTAGCAACACTCGAGAACCAGACATCTCAATATGTCACCTAGTATCCCAGAATAGGCATACATCTCAGCGCACCATATGCGGCATGACAGGTTAGGCCTCGATGGACTGGAATTCATCCGTCATGTCAATGTGGATAATGAATGTCATGCAAAGATTAAAGGTTTTTTTTTTCTGATTGATGTATAGCCTGTACAAAAACCAATAAAAAAGGTTTATAAAAAAAATAGGGTCAAAAACAAAGGCAACGCCACGCACCCTGTACGGTGTAGCTTACTGCGCACAAAGGCAAGCAAGCGCTTCAGCGCTCCACATAGGGGTGATATACAAGCGCTATGTACATTTTACTCTATTATACCTTTAGCCGGCGAGGCAGGCTTCAATGTTGCAGGGAAGAACAGAGGAATTTGTCTATGTTCAGTGCATTGCGTAGGGTAGGGTAAGGCGGGGTTAGTGCCAGATTTACTGGGTCACATCAAAGCCGTGGAGTCACAAGCTGATCCGAGGCGAACATTTTGCCAATATTAATCAAACGAATCAAACCATTAGTGGGTGGCCGGAAATAGTCCATTTCGGTATGGAGCAGGGCCCTCGAGATAGCCAATGCATGACGCATAGGAGACTTTCAGGATATCCACGTCAGATAAACATTCAATCAGGGCTACTGTGCCCTTAAAAAGAGGTAAGGAGGCAGTTTTTAAGGCGGCACAACTACACAGCAGCAAATAAGAAAATGCCTAAAAAGATTTTTTTTCTTTGTGGATGGGGAACACTCCAGCGAAAAATGCTATCCTGAGTGTAGTGCCGAATAACGTTCGACCGTCCTTTCATTTAAGGACTATAAATATGAACTATTTAAAACAATTACTTGTCCTTTAAATGTTAGCCTAGCGACAACCTTCATTAACAGACGTTGGAAACTCCTCTGTTTTCAAAAGTGCACCCACCTGTATAGATGCACGCATAAAAGATAGCTCCTTTTCATGTCGCTAATGAACTCTGGGAGCTTTTCCTGTAGTCCGTGCCATTCCTAGCATTCGCAGGATAAGGGGCCAGTGACAAAATAGAAACAGGATTTCGGCGAGAAGAGAGACTAGAAACGAGTGGGGCATCTGGGCTGAACACATCACCCTACTGGGCAGAATTCAAAGCATTCTGCTGCCCCAATGCAGTGAACACCAATGACCTACAATGGCCCGCCCACCATGCACAGCAGTGCTGGGCCACCGGTTGCCTGCTAAGGGAACAAATGCAAGCATCACCAACACACCAACCCTTCTCCCATCACCTGATAACAGCCTCAAAAAAGGATCCCAACTAGTGACAGCTGGAAGCAATACTCGCCACGGAATGGGTATCAGTGACCACAACGCACCAAGCGCCAACCCACATCCATGGACCACGGAAACCAACAGCATACTCCAGTGTTCCTTCAAGTATCCACCAAGATGGACTGGAAGGTCTCAGCCAGTAAGGTGTCTTCACAGCATTAGGATTTACAGCACAAAACAGTGGATAGGACTCAACATAGCCATGACCAAGGTCCTTTGGTCCAGAGGCACGTGCCCCAGAACCACCCAACCCAGTATCTTCCATTTATGCTGGAAAAAGCACAACTACAGTTAGCAGGGTTGCAAATCTTGGTGTTTTACTGGACTTTAACTTCGCTCTCCTGTATTAGTTTTCAAAGATGGTCAAAGATGTCTTTTGCCAGTTCAAGTTCTTGAAGAATGCCCTTCCATCTATGTCATGGAATTACAAAAGGCATGGTAGATAGGTCACGGAGGGCAGACTACATTCCTGCTAAGCACTTTGCGCCAGTATTCAGCACTGGCGTCTTCAGAGCAACGGAATGTGTAGTCAGATTGGCTGCTGGCCAAGACTAACAGTGATCACATTTGTGATCTTGTCTAATTTCAAGATTTTTCACTCGTTGTGTTAGTCCAGGACATCAGCCCTATAGACTCTCCTGTATGAGGAAGAGATCGCTCTCAGGCCAGATCCCTACATGCTTCAATTCACTTCCTCACCCCATAGGCCGCTTTCTTTAGAGGTCGCCCATAGCTTCCTAAACACTTCACCTTCTAATAGGCTTAAGGATCTTGATTGTAGGTGAACAGCACCCAGAGATGGTCGGATCCGTAGAGTGAAATAAATCCATCCATCCCTTCCTCCTTCAGGATAGTGTATGGAAAAAGGTCAAACAGAAAAAGAAACTACAAGCCATGGAGGAACATCTCCGTTCGGCCCAGACAAAGGAATTGGACAGAGGGGTGGTGCAGTAGAAAGTGTGTGTAGAAGGAATGTAACCAGACAACACTGAAAAACGTGTGTTTCCTCTGCTGGTTAGAGATCACCTGAAGCGCTGTATTTCCCTCTGGAATCCAAATCACCAACAAGGCAGCACAGCACCAGCATTCGCTGGTGCTACAACAGCGAAATAGGGGTGGGCGGAACTCTTGGAGTTTTACGCACGAAATTCTGCGGAGTTACATAAAAACTCTGGGAGTTTCCTCAGAGTTCCGCCAATGGGTGGAAAGCATGCACGTGCGCTGCAATTCAGCAGCAGTAGCTCGAGCAGCGCTGAAAAATTAGCACGAATGGCACCATGTGGTGCACAAGAGTGGGCGGCCATTCGAGTTGTTTTTGCTGCTGTTTGAGTAGAAAATCTACTCGAGCTGCAGCATATATACTCGAGAAGCAGCCCTCTGACTGCAACCACTCGTGACCGCCCACATTAGAAAATGGAGCTAGGGGATGTCAAATCTCGCTCCCATTTCTTGTGACTCGCTGGAAAAAAATTCTGCCACACGGTAATTGGCGGAATTTGCCTGGTACTCGACGTTACAAGAGTAATGCAGAGTCACCAAATTCTGCCAATTCTGCGGGTGGAATAAACATTACGCCCACCTCTACAGCTAACTAATGGACAAAATCCCTTCCACAAAGAGGAGACATGGTCATATTCGAATGCTAAACATGTCACAGTAAGAAAAAGAGTTTCAAGACTTGAGAAGGGAGTCCAGGCTAAGTATTGACTGGAGTTTGAATTTAATGCATCAGGCACATACTGTCTTCACAACTCAAGCTCCCTTTCAAGAAATTAGCAATGCAAGGGGCCCTCAAAATGCCTTAGAAGGATTACCCTACTCAACTGTGAACACTTCAGAAGGGGCAGTAAGAGCTCCAAAGATGGGGCAACGCCTTAAATACAAGATCTTCAGTGACATAGTCTATCTGCCGGCGGGGGTGGAGACTGTCAACACAACAGGGGTCAAAGGGCTCAAGGTTAATATCTAGATTATTGGCCCGGAACTCTGTGTTTCCAGAAGAGAGGTCAAGATAAACTGGAGAGGCCCTCAAGGGTAAGAAAAATCATGGTTTGCTTTAACAGTAATGTAGGCAAGCAGCCCCCCTCAAAAGCTGCTGGAAGAAAAAAGGCAAAAAATTATTCTTAAGGCGGGTTATATGCCATGCCTCAAGTATGCCAGGCCATACGGGTACCGAAACAAGCAGCATCCAGACACAAGTAACGCCACGTGTTCTGCGGCGTCATTTCTAAAAAGCAGAGTATAGGGAGGGTCGGAAAACCCAGCCAATGGCGATCTTCATTCTCATGTTACCACATAGAAACTGGTGCTAGTATGGATCCCGCTGGCCTTTGTGAGCCATCATGTTGTTACAGGTAGAATTTAAGCCTCCATTCCAGGAATCTGCCAGATTCTTAGAAGAACCACTCCTAAATGGAATTTTCGTAGTACTTTCCAATAAATAGCTCACTGTAATGTGCTCTTCCCTCCATCTCTTCCTCACCCCCACGGAGGACCTTCACTTACAGCAATTGCCAGGTATGTACACGGCTCTTTCTGAACAACTGAAAAGGTGAGGCGTCGCCTGATCCAGTTACCATGGTTACTTTATCTGAGTTGCCATGGAGACCAGCATCCATATCTTATCCTTGATAAAGCACACTATGATAAAGACGGCACTTGCTGTGCCAGCCTGCTCTGTTGCCCATGGAAGCCAGAAAGGAGAAAGACGACCCATCTCAGAGACACTACAGAGCGATCTACTCGCATCTCCCAGGGGCATCAGGTGGCCCGGGCTCCTCCAGAGATCTGGGATCTAATATCACAGTCAAAAATTCAGAAGAGGAGATGGTGAGATTAGGCTGGGCAGGAAAGTGGTTTTTGTCTCCTAAAATCGGCCAATGGAAAAGCTCAATTCCAAAAGGTGGAACACCTTGAGTACATTCTATGTAATATGTGATGAGTTTTGGGACTTCTACGATGCACCTTAATACATACATAGTTCTATGTACAATGTTATAGAAAGAATCTCCTCTCCCTTTTCTTTCATTCATTCTGTGTTTTCAACTTGTATAGTTAATAGCTTTTAAGATGGTCAACTGCAAAAATAAGCAGGGTCACAGGAATAATACAGCAGGGGAAGACCAAATCACGCAGCAGGCTTGACTAAATTATGCAGCAAGAAAGGGCACATTATGGAGAGTAGTGTGGCACATTGTGGAGGCAATATTACATTGCAATTTTGTCATTTTTGTTTTTTTACATATGTTAACCCTGTCTGGACAAAGGCTTCACTTCCTTAGTCTCAGTTTAAGACAAAAATGAAGGAATCAGCTACTGAAAAGTGACCCCCCACTGTGCAGCAAAGGACCGGACATTGCACTGCAACACGTGTGGTAGAGTTACTAGGTACTATGATATGTTGATTTTTTTTGCTGAAATCCGTAATTTGTGCAGAAAATTGATTATCTGGCAATTGAAGCAAATATACAATTTTGTGGACATGATTGTAAGTTTTTACCTTAAACCATAATTACAAAATAAAATGCGCCCATGGCAACTGCACATCCCTGTTCCAACTCTCTTAACTTTGTTTCATTAGTCGCTCATATCCTGGGCGCTTTCCACATCGAACTCACATCCTGTAGTGTCCTGCACAGCTTCTTTGTAGGCAGCCAAACCTACATGTGCCGGTTGTTCCTTTGTCGATATCATCATCGCACATCTATCTTCTTCCTTGGCGCTTGATAATGACAATGACGAGCATTTGTAGGGTGAGCTTGACGACTATCAACTTATTCTGGATTCAATTTGTCATGACGGATGTTGCTTTTTGGCTTTGTGGGCATAGCGAGAATGCTTCTGGAACCTTCTGGTGTCCATTTGGTCTTCTCGCTGTGCCGTAGCTAGTTTCTCTTTACAAACAGTTATGAGGTAGATTTCCTTACAACAACCTTTCCATGTTTGTCCTATGGCTAGACATTTGCCTTCATGGGGAAATGAAAACCCACATCAGAAACACAACTTTTTCTTCTTTGTAGATGTTGACTTGCACGCATCTACCTTGTACTTGTGCTTGCTTTTCATGACTAAAAGACACACAAATGATGGAAGTCATTCCGAACAAATCAAACACTGACCCCCGGTTAAGAGATCTGGGTTAAATCCATTGTTCTTTTGCTCACCATGCCATGCCACCCCAGTTTAGACCCAGCCATATGCAAATCAGTCTTGACCCTGCTCCCCAAGGGAACAGTCCAGCCTGAACTGCCAAGGCGATCCTCCCTGAACCAGAAGCAAGCATCCTGGACTGGTTTTGGGGTATCACCCCTCATCAGCCAGGCTAGCTTGAATCTAGTGGCACCGTGAGCCCAGGACCCACGTCTGGGCATACCGAGAATTATGGATTTAACCCAGATCTCTTGGCTGGGGGAGAATGTTTGTTTTGTTCCGCATTCCGTACATTATTTGTGTGTCTTTTGCTTTCTCGCCCCAAGGGCACCGGGTATGCCCAGACGTACATATATCCAATATTCATTTTACATCTTGCCATTAGCTCGAGCTAGACATAGCACGATATAGCAGAAAAATGAATCATTGTTTTAATGACAAAAAATCCACACTGCTACAGAAAGATCACCTTAAGACAGCATGCCTGCTGGTTTGTAGGCTTCAGTGTTAAGGGAATGATGGCCACCTTATCACACCTTCAGGACCGGCTTTAGCGCTGGAGGTGCAATAATCTTTTTTTGGCGCCCGCCCCTCCCCCATGACCTCCTTTACGGAGTCCCTCGCTACCATCTTCCAACAGTTCCCTTCATCTCGCAATAGCTCCTCTCTCACAAGCATTTAATTTGTTTTACAGTGCTACTCAGCAGTGTAGGGTGACTTTACTTCACGAACACATTAAGCAGAGACAATGAATCGTGTGTGTAAGTCAGTCTACAGGAAATGTTACATAAGGTAATGAGGATTACAAGGTGTAGGAATCACATGTCACCCATATTAGTAGGCAGTATATTTTAAGAGTGTTTGGTCTAGAGATGCACAAACTCAGGATTTAAAACATACCATGGTGGTTGGGGTTGGCTTTACTACTAAAAATGGATTTGTACCCAAACTAACCCTTTTTAGCAACATTAGGATAATGAGTCTGGGGTAAACATAAGGTTCCAACCCTATGCCTTGCAGTTTGCATGCAGCTCTTTGATGACAGTTACAGGTCACGGTGCTATAGTAGGATTGTAACTTATGAACTACAATCAACAAAAATCTCAATAACCCACTGAGATATTAACATAACATACAGTTCTGTGATCTGCGTGGTACATGTTCTGTGCAGCAGGCATATTAACCCTCGGTGCTACTTTATGATGAGTCAGAACTGACACTAGAAAAAACTCAATCTCTCTCCACCAGAAACATTAATCGACAGTTATCTTTACATTTTTATTGTTGCCTGAAAACTGTTGAACACAAAGAACTCTGAACTCAACTTAAGGGTTTAAAAGCACCCGCTGCAATTTCGAAACATAGCGCCACCCCTCCCCCAGGTCAACGCTAGTTGTGACTGCACCGTTCAGACCGCCCTAGAGCTGGCCCTGCTCACCACACATGTTAAAATACAAGCCCCCCTGCATTTCATGTATAAACCCTTGCATCCGATTCTCTTTAGTGCATAGTTGTGACATCATTACTGTTAATAGCAACACAAAAAGATGATGCAAAGTGTGCTGAACATTGTCAAAAATCCAGCCCCCAGTCGCAGGTCTGGGTTAAATCCATCGTTTTTTTGCTCACCATGCGACCACAGTTTGGACCCAGCCATGTGCGAATCAGTCTTGACCCTGCTCCCCATGGGAACAGTCCAGCCCGAACTGCCAGGCCAGGTCCTCCCTTGACAAGAAAACACATGCCTCCGGTCTAGAGATGGAACATATGGGAAATATACCATAAACTGTACAATGCAAGGATATTACAAATCACCAAGGGGTTCAATGGCCACATAGAGGACTTTGAGGTCCAAGGAGACTTGCAGTATGCTTCTTAATGTAATAAGTAGGCTTCCACCTCCTACCATCTCCCTGCAAGGCACCTATCTAATGTTCCTAGAATGGCATCAGATTCATTTTATTCTACCGATTCTGTAGTACAGTGGATAAAAAACAAACACTACAAGTCCTATAATTTAAAGCAAACAGCGGGAATGAGTGCGCTAGTGACACCCTTGGGGTTCCCATGATATATTTGATAAAAGCCTTTCTGCTGCATTGAGGTCGAAGTGGGTGGATAGGAGTTGCACAATGTGGCCATATTTTTTTGATCAAAAATCATTCCCCTACTTTTTGTAAAAAAAAAAAAAAAAAAAAAAACACACGTCCGGGAACAGTTAATTCTGATAGTTTAAATGCTTAAGTTTCATTCAACTGAAGACAGGCAGACAGCTAATCAAGCCTTACTGCCAGGGTGTCTACTTGCCTGAAAGAATTGCAATTGTGCGCAACGAGCTCATTCTGAAAATGTGAAGGGCGAGATGTAAATGTAAAGGATGCTTGGGAGCATCACTGGCTTGAATTGATCGAATCAGTCGAAGTTTTGTGATCACATAGATATATTCTTTTTGAGTGGTAGTGCAGATAATTAACAACTGAGCTGTGAAGTGTGCGCTTTTAACTCTAATTGTATTTATATAGTGCTTACTACCCCTGACGAGGTGTCAAACGGACACCTATGTAAAAAACAAAATTGCATTATGTACAGTCTGGCTATTACCAAAATTTACATTTTGGAAGCACCATTTTAGCTTAAACCTTTTTGCGCATTTTGTAGGAGCCCAACTTGTACTGTGTGTAAAGCAAGTTTAAAATAATGGCATTCACAGTGCTTTCAGTCACAGGCTGTGACATCATAGCACAAAAAATACACATATCACTATTCTCCACTGCACCAACCAAGGTTTAATTATTTGGCCCTCTCGCCTTTGTAGCGTTGTGATTGGCTTAGGGGAGGGAGGCTGCCTGCTTCCTGTTCAGCAGGGGAGCAGGAGAATGGGACCCGGCCAGAGGCTGCGACGTTGCAGGACCCGGGAAGGTAGGTTGTAAACATTTTGTGGTGATGAAGAACCACCGCCGCCGCCACCGCCGGATGCCCCCACCTGCGAGTCATGCTGCCCGCGACTGCATTTCCGTCCCAGCCCTCTGCTCGCCTGCTTCACATTAGGTAAATTCAAGCAGCAGCGGTAGATTTATTTCTCCACTCCTATCTTTCGGTTTCTTCCATTTGATTTTATACCCGGGGTTAATACTTTTCCATCATTTTTGGAGGAGTCTCATTTATGGAAATTATTAGAATTACCCTACAGGACAGGCCTGGAAACATTAACCGTCTTCAGATCCCATTTAGATCTCGAGCACCCGCTTTATGTCGCTTGTGTGTAATATTACTTTAGTACTTTCTCACACTAATATACTTATGAATCCTATTTTATATACATTGACTCATTACCCAGGCGGACACAGTTAATTTACAAGCCTAGACCAGCGTCCCTGGACTACCATGCTTTTAAGGGATAAATATATAACCAGACTTGTTTTCCAAGTCGTTATATCTCTATTGCTACAGGGATAATCACCCCGTTTTATCAGGAAAGCCACTCTTACCCCGACCATGGCTGTTCCCCTCCTACTGAGGTTCTCTACTCAGATGCAGCAAGCTGCGGCTCCACCGCTATGGCGGAGGAGCATCGCTCCCCTTGCCAACAGCCTCAAAATGTGAAAAATAAAAAGATAATCACCCAATTTTATTAGGGTAGCCACTCTTACCCCGACCATGGCTGTTCCCCTCCTACTAATGAGGTTCTCTACTCTCAGATGCAGCCGCCCACTCATTATCCATGGGGACTCTCAAGGACTTGGCGCTCTGCTTGCATTTTGGACTTTCCACAAACAGGATGCATGATCCTTTATTCCAACCCTCCCTACACAGATACTGGACCTCTGTCAACTATTCTGCACTCGTGGCTTATATTTCGTCCACACCCCCTGACCACCTGGGTCTTACACTGATAAAATCTTGGTTTACGTTTTATTTTTTAATGGCTGCATTTTTCTAAACAGACAGGGGCGCCTTCTTCTCACTGGTGGCTTTATTGCTTGGAATAGGATTGTTTTCATACTTTCAGCCTAAACTTCAGCTCGTTCTACCAATCTTATTATTAGTTCACCTTCTCTTCTCCTCTGGATGGGTCATTCATGTTATCGGATTTCATCTTTAGATTCTCCACTCTATCTTAGACTATCTCCTCTGAGAGGCTCTTCAAACACTATTTTACATTTAATAAAAATAGTTACCTTTTCTAACTTCTCTTCTCGTTACCACGAGTCACAAAAAGCTCTTGCATTAAGTGCATTGCTTCCACGGAGTGTATGGTTTGTACTACACCCAGCGGCATCACCTCTGGAAATACACTCGTCTCATCAGGTGACAAGGATATTCAGACCTATCTGCACCCCCGGGGCCCTGGTTACCATATACTACTTCAACATGTACTAGACTGAAACACGAGATATTAGCAGTGTCCGAGGCATTTCATGTCACTGTCACCCAACTGTAATTAATAGTTTCCTTCCGAGAAGTATGATGCTAAACCCGTCCCTGGTGCAGCGTTCCAGGTGTACTTCTGGGAATGTTTGTGAGTTGGGAAAGAAAAAGGGAAAAGTACGCTTAGGTAGAAGTGTAAATTGCTGCATATACTTCTGTTTTTTTAATAGGACCCTTTGTGTGTCTTGCTTTTCCATTTGAAACCTACAGATAGGAGGAAAAACAAGCATTGGCAAAGCCAAAAGATCTCACCTATGCGAGCTCTCAGCATTGGCAACGTTTGGCAGCCATGCTGTACAGCAGCATGGATGCATCACAGTGTGGCTAAAACTAATTTAAGAAAGTGCTATAGAGCAGCCAAGGCTAATGCATTTTTTTAAGTGCATTAGCGCTGGATGCATCATAGTCTTTTATTATTATTATTTTTAGCTATGGTGCACACAAGCCACTTTAATATACAGTATGGCTATAAATCATTGCTAAAGTGGGCAATGCCCATGCTGTACAACATGAACAAAAGGCAATGGCAGAGCTGACTTATTGGCTTTGCTAATGCTAGTTATTTTTTGGCGGGCTACCCCTGAGATTCTGAGCAAATCATTTAATCTCCCCATGTGTGAAAAAGGTTTTTTTTTTTTTTTTTAAAAAGGCATTTGGCAAAAATTCCTATCAGATATAGAAAGCAATTGCACCCATGACCATGTCTTAGTGAAAATACATTTGGAAACACACATCTGTTATCACAATAAAAGCAGATAACATCAGTTGTCACAATAAACATGCATTTCATACGAGAAAAGGGCTTCCTTGTGTTCCTGTGGCATAGTAAAACATAGTTACAAATGGAAAAAGGTTCAACAACAGCGAAGAAGAAAAAAATAACAGCATTGCCTCAGTCACAGCGCAATCGGTGGAAGGACATCAATTGAGCTGTAATCAGTACTTGGTCCATGCTCCAGCTGAAAGAAGACGAAGTGAACCCGACATGCTCTGGCCAATTCAAATGCAGCAAATAAGAGTGACAATGAAGCCAACAATTGTTAAGCATGGGTGGGATGAAAGCCCCTTGTTGCATACAATATCTCTCACAAGCGAAAGCGTACGCAGCACATGTGCTGTCGCAGGTAAGATCTCAAAACAAACAAGACCCCATCACACAGCTTTCCCACTAAAGCACTGAATGAAAAGCTAATGGACCAATAACTATTCATTTGTCTTGCAGTACCCCACAGAGCTGGGTCTGGTGAATCACTGGACCAGAATGCAGAGAATATTTTGAACCATGGGCACAGTTTCAAATCCTGCGGGTCAACTCGGCCTTTCATCCTCCGGAGTTTGATAAAATGAGTACCATTGAACTGAGTAAGAATAAGCATATGTTATTTGCGCCAGGGGAGCTCTTATTGAGAACGAACACTGAAAACACACGTTACAAACACACACGCTAAATATGTATTTTCAGTGTTCAGATTCCTCGGGACTCAGCAGAATTTTGCACCAGCCCAGGTTCCCCCCCTAGCAGTGACGCGGGTCTTATGGCAGGAAATGGACTAATCCGGGGGCAGTTTTCTCATTAGCTGGAATATTACCAATCGTGGTGCGCCCGTTAATCAAGCACAAACCCCTCTGGGATCTCACTGAAAAGATTCATGGAGCGCAAGCGATAGGAAGCCATAAATGCCTGCTTAGCAAAAACAAACGAACACTCATTCATTATGTTATTACATCAAGAAGTTATTATACATCGCATCACTACCTTTTCCCATTCCTCGTTTATCGCACTGCTTCGCGAGGGGAGCAGCGGCTGCACGCCTGCTCTGCCCTGGGGCAGCAGTGAGATAGATGCGGTATTACACAGTACACTGGCATCTGCTTTAGGGACCCTTCGTGAATGCATTGGGCCCTTACCCAAAACACGTCCATTTTAGGACGTCTAACCATCATCAAACAGAATAGATCTGCTCTGCATCAAATGGCAGTGTTTTTATCCTAGACATCGGCAAATGTTTTTATCCTCAGTGTAAATTTCTTTCTGAGGTGCGCAGCAGAGGGAAAGCATGATGAATAGATAGAGAGATGAGAGGTAAGAGAGAGAGAGAGGTAAGAGAGAGAGAGAGGTAAGAGAGAGAGAGAGGTAAGAGAGAGAGAGAGGTAAGAGAGAGAGAGAGGTAAGAGAGAGAGAGAGAGGTAAGAGAGAGAGAGAGAGGTAAGAGAGAGAGAGAGAGGCAAGAGAGAGAGAGGCAAGAGAGAGAGATAAGAGAGAGAGAGGCAAGAGAGAGAGAGAGGCAAGAGAGAGAGAGAGGCAAGAGAGAGAGAGAGGCAAGAGAGAGAGAGAGGCAAGAGAGAGAGAGAGGCAAGAGAGAGAGAGGCAAGAGAGAGAGAGGCAAGAGAGAGAGAGGCAAGAGAGAGAGAGGCAAGAGAGAGAGAGGCAAGAGAGAGAGAGGCAAGAGAGAGAGAGGTAAGAGAGAGAGAGGCAAGAGAGAGAGAGGCAAGAGAGAGAGAGGCAAGAGAGAGAGAGGCAAGAGAGAGAGAGGCAAGAGAGAGAGAGAGAGGCAAGAGAGAGAGGTAAGAGAGAGAGGCAAGAGAGAGAGAGGCAAGAGAGAGAGAGGTAAGAGAGAGAGAGGTAAGAGAGAGAGAGGTAAGAGAGAGAGAGGTAAGAGAGAGAGAGGTAAGAGAGAGAGAGGTAAGAGAGAGAGAGAGGTAAGAGAGAGAGAGAGGTAAGAGAGAGAGAGGCAAGAGAGAGAGAGGTAAGAGAGAGAGAGGTAAGAGAGAGAGGTAAGAGAGAGAGGTAAGAGAGAGAGAGGTAAGAGAGAGAGAGGTAAGAGAGAGAGAGGTAAGAGAGAGAGAGGCAAGAGAGAGAGAGGCAAGAG